>JARQOD010000010.1:19528171-19726601 GCA_033576555.1 Oophaga sylvatica | reverse complement strand
GGGAAGGCCTATCCGGAAGAATCAAGGATGAGCTGGCGGGACGAGACAGACCTACTCTCTTGGAAGAGCTAATATCCTTGGCAACCCGAATTGACCTGCGTTTTCAGGAGCGCTCCATGGAGATCAAGCGGGACAAAAGGTCCTATCACCTGGACTCTAGTTTGTACAAAACAGGTACTTCACCCTCCGCCTCCGAGGCCATGGAGGTGGACCATGTAAGTTTGGCCACCCGCCGCCGGGAGGCACGTCGCAAGGAGGGAAGTTGTTACTACTGCGGTAGTTCTGAACATTTGATTCATTTCTGTCCTAAAAAGTCGGGAAACTCCAGTGCCTAGGTCCGGTAGGAGGGGCCAACCTAGGTAAAGAGCAGTCCTCTCCCTCTTTACACATCTCTGTCACCGTGTCCTATGGAGCAATAAAATTCTCCGATGTAACGCTGGTATTGTCTGTACTTTGTTTTCCAGCGTTACTCTGCATGTCTTTTGCATTAACCCTTTTGCTCCTTTCCCCCTAACCAGCTGGGATACTGTTGTCTGTTACCTGTATGGATGCTGCTCAGTTCCCAGCTCTGCTGCGTGGCCGTTCTTGCGTGAGTGTCTCCGCTGCATTGCATGACCACCCGCATGTGCGGTTCCTGACCTGCTGTAAAAGCCATCCGTAGCTTGCAAAGTCCTCTGCAGTGGTGCATGACTTACTACGTGTGTGGCAGCAGCTTCTGTCAGGCGCCTGGCCTGCTGTGAAGACCATCCATAGGTTGCAAAGTCCTCTGCAATGGTGCATGATTTACTACGTGTGTGGCAGCAGCCACTGTCAGTTGTTCCTCTGTAATGAGTTGTCTGGCTCTGCATAGGGGGCGCGGCCCACACCTGTCCTGCTTTTATGAGGATTGGGTGTGTACTAGAATTACTGCTCCAACCTATTGCTGTGAAGCAGCTCATATATAAAGTTCCCCAGCCCTGATGGGCGTTGCCAGAGCTTCACATTGAATCCACATTGAATCCCTGAACCTAGCCGTATGTGGTTGTGTGTTCAGCTCCTGCTCTGAATTTGATCAGCTCTGGAGAGCTGATTCCCTGTTCCTGCTGTGTCTTGTTCCCTGATCCTGGATCTAACCCGGTACCTGAATGTCTGAACTGTGTTCTGTATTTCCGCCTATGCTGGGGGCTGATTACCCAGATCGCCGTTCCTGGAGGCTGTATATCCAGGCCTGTTCCTGTTGTATCTTGTTTCCTGAATCCCTGATCCTGGATCTAACCCGGTACCTGAATGTCTGAACTGTGTCTTGTGTTTCCGCCTATGCTGGGGGCTGATTACCCAGATCACCGTTCCTGGAGGCTGTATATCCAGGCCTGTTCCTGTTGTGTCTAATTACCTGAACCCCTGATCGTGGATCGCATCCTGTACCTGACTGTCTGAACTGTGTCCTCTGTGTTATGTTCCTTAAATCCTGCTGTGTCCTGAACCCAGTGCCAGTGACTGTGAATCCTTGCTATATAACCTGAGTTCATCTTGGAAGGAGGAGTCCGGTGTGTGCTGAGTTTCCGTTATTCTATGCTCAGCTTCTGTGCAATTCCTGGCCAGCTCCCGTTGAGCCTGGCGGGCTTGCACCAGACCGCTGGGGTTCCTTTTCAGATCGATACTAGATGTCCGAGGACGGTGTCCTCCCTGATGACCACTGCCTGATATCCGATGTCCGACGACCACTTCCAGATGTCCGGATACTATCCTCCCTGCCTGATGTCCGGATCCTGCCGATCGTTGCCAGATGTCCGGAGCCTGCTGATCGGTGCCAGATGTCCGGAGTCCGATGCCTGTTTTCCAGTCCGTGTTCCTGACTCCCTGAGATCCAATCCATGTTCCTGTCCGTGTTCCTGACTCCCTGAGACCCAATCCGTGTTCCTGATGTTCCAATCCGTGTTCCCGATGTCCTGTCCGTGTTCCAGTGTCCCTGAGATCCAGTCCGTGTTCCTGATGTTCCGATGTCCTGCCGGTTCCTCCTTGGTCTACCCTGTGATGACGTCTGTCCTGGGTCAGTGTCTGGTGTTCTCCTGCTGAGCCTGTGCTGCGCCTGAGGCCTGAGAGAGAGGCCGTCCTAGTATGCCCGTGCCAGATGACCCTGGACTTCATCAACCCGTGATGTCCTCCTGCACTCGTCTGTGATCCTGAGTCGTGTACCCTTCTCTGATGTGCGGAATCGGGAGCCCTGTCTTATGTTCTGTTTATGTACTGTGTTTCTTTAAGTAAACTTTATGTTTCTTCTTACCTGAAGTTGTGCGGTGTTGTCTAGTCCTGCAGGTCGCCACCTTGCCCACGTGCTCAGCTGCCACGGATCCCGGTCGCTGCCCTTCCCTAGTCCGGGCAGGCCCGGGTCTCCCTCCGTGGTCCAGTGGGTCCACATTCTCTTACCATCTGGGACTCATGCCTCACGTCGTCGTGGACTGGCGGCGTGGGAGCATTGGCTAGTTAGGCAAGCTATGCCATGTCCCGACGCCCCGCAGCCGTGGGAAGCGTCACAGAAAGCTCTGGCCATGGACTCCGCTGAGCATGTGTGGTCTGCAGGACTTTTCTCCAAGCTCCACCTGATCTACGAACTAGACTGCTTGGTCCCCACATGGTAAGTGGACTAGACTGCTCGATTCTCCGCTTGGTCAGCGGTTCGGACTTTTCGAGCTATGAACTCTGCTGCCATATTGTGAACTGTGGGACTTACCGCCAAACCCAAGTGAATTTTCTGGGGAATTTTTTTTTACTTGGGTCTTCAGAAGAGGGAGCCTGAGGAGGGGGATACTGTAACACTGGTATTGTCTGTACTTTGTTTTCCAGCGTTACTCTGCATGTCTTTTGCATTAACCCTTTTGCTCCTTTCCCCCTAACCAGCTGGGATACTGTTGTCTGTTACCTGTATGGATGCTGCTCAGTTCCCAGCTCTGCTGCGTGGCCGTTCTTGCGTGAGTGTCTCCGCTGCGTTGCATGACAACCCGCATGTGCGGTTCCTGACCTGCTGTAAAAGCCATCCGTAGCTTGCAAAGTCCTCTGCAGTGATGTATGACTTACTACGTGTGTGGCAGCAGCTTCTGTCAGGCGCCTGGCCTGCTGTGAAGACCATCCGTAGGTTGCAAAGTCCTCTGCAATGGTGCATGATTTACTACGTGTGTGGCAGCAGCCACTGTCAGTTGTTCCTCTGTAATGAGTTGTCTGGCTCTGCATAGGGGGCGCGGCCCACACCTGTCCTGCTTTTATGAGGATTGGGTGTGTACTAGAATTACTGCTCCAGCCTATCGCTGTGAAGCTGCTCATATATAAAGTTCCCCAGCCCTAGTGGGCATTGCCAGAGCTTCACATTGAATCCACATTGAATCCCTGAACCTAGCCGTATGTGGTTGTGTGTTCAGCTCCTGCTCTGAATTTGATCAGCTCTGGAGAGCTGATTCCTGTTCCTGCTGTGTCTTGTTCCCTGATCCTGGATCTAACCCGGTACCTGAATGTCTGAACTGTGTTCTGTATTTCCGCCTATGCTGGGGGCTGATTACCCAGATCGTCGTTCCTGGAGGCTGTATATCCAGGCCTGTTCCTGTTGTATCTTGTTTCCTGAATCCCTGATCCTGGATCTAACCCGGTACCTGAATGTCTGAACTGTGTCTTGTGTTTCCGCCTATGCTGGGGGCTGATTACCCAGATCGCCGTTCCTGGAGGCTGTATATCCAGGCCTGTTCCTGCTGTGTCTAATTACCTGAACCCCTGATCGTGGATCGCATCCTGTACCTGACTGTCTGAACTGTGTCCTCTGTGTTATGTTCCTGAAATCCTGCTGTGTCCTGAACCCAGTGCCAGTGACTGTGAATCCTTGCTATATAACCTGAGTTCATCTTGGAAGGAGGAGTCCGGTGTGTGCTGAGTTTCCATTACTCTGTGCTCAGCTTCTGTGCAATTCCCGGCCAGCTCCCGTTGAGCCTGGCGGGGCTTGCACCAGACCGCTGGGGTTCCTTTTCAGATCGATACTAGATGTCCGGAGTCCGAGGACGGTGTCCTCCCTGATGACCACTGCCTGATATCCGATGTCCGATGACCACTTCCAGATGTCCGGATCCTATCCTCCCTGCCTGATGTCTGGATCCTGCCGATCGTTGCCAGATGTCCGGAGTCCGATGTGTTGTGAATGGGTTTGAGATGAGTTCTGAGCAGAGGCTCCCTCTGGTGGTTACAAGCGGTGCTAGTGAAGATTGTGAGGACTGGGAATCAGGTGTTACTGACTGGTCTTATATAAGGGAGTCATTTTCCCATCAGGGTTGCCGGTGATCAATTGTTCTGGTCTGAATCCTTCATTCCAGTTTCCCTTGTAGCCTGCTGTGTCGTGTCTGCATCTCCTGCTTACAGATAAGACTTTTGCTTCTTTTGTGTTTGTGCTATATTTTTGCATTTTGTCCTGCACTTCTTTGGGGGCCTTCAGGGTCCCCTCCGGGGGCTTCTGCCCTCTCAGTTTAGTTCAGCCACTGAGTTTTGTTCTTTTGCTTTTTCCAGTTTTTTCAGTGGCTGCTGTTTTTATTTTGTTACACCAGAGAGCTAATTTAGGTGGTAGAGGTCGTGTGATCTCAGGTGATTTTGAAATTAGTAGAGTTGGTGCTTTTCAGGGTTTTCTGGGATTGCAGTAAGTACCCTTCCTATCCTTTTCTATTTAGATAGTTTGGGCCCCAGCGTTTGCTCATACTATTTTCTTTCTGTGTCAGTATTTCCTCTTGTCTAACCGCCATTACATGTTTGGGGGCTTTCTGTTATCTTTGGGGTTCTGCTCCGGAGCAGATAGCTTTCCTATTTCTATCTTTAGGTGTAGTTAGTTTCTCAGGCTGTGACGAGGCGTCTAGGACCAACGTAGGAACGCTCCACGGCTGCCTCTAGTTGTGGTGGTTAGTCAGGGTACTGCAATCTCATAGATTCCAACTGCTCTGGTGTATTGCCTTTTTTACCTGCACTCCTCAGCTACCGAAACATAACAGTATCACCGGCCTAAAAATTGAAATTGTATGGTACTCACAGAAGGAAAAAAAATATTGTGAAAGAAAAAAAGTTGTCAGAGTTGTCAGAGATATTTTTCTGTTTGTTGCATTTTTTTTTTTTTTTCCTCTGTATCTCTGGGTGCTGGGGAGGATCTTTTCTCCCAATGGAGTTTGCACAGTTGTCTGGCCGTTTGGATCAGCTTGCCACTGAGGTTCGGAGTATTGCTACCTATCTTGCTGGGTTGCCTGTTGTGGAACCTAGGATCCCCATGCCAGATTTGTTTTTAGGGGATCGAGCTAAGTTTCAGAATTTCAAAAATAATTGTAAATTGTTTTTTGCCTTAAAATCTAAGTCCTCAGGAAACGCAGCGCAGCAGGTTCAAATTATTATCTCTCTCCTGCGCGGCGATCCTCAGGATTGGGCTTTTTCCCTGATACCTGGGGATCCTGTTTTGAGTGATGTTGATGCGTTTTTTCAGGCTTTGGGGTTATTGTACGATGAGCCTAATGTCACTGATCAAGCTGAAAAAACCTTGTTGGCATTAAATCAGGGGCTTGATGACGCTGAGTTATACTGTCAGAGATTCCGTAGGTGGGCAGTCCTGACCAAATGGAATGACGACGCTTTGGCAGCCCTTTTCCGGAAGGGTCTGTCGGATAATGTAAAGGATGTTATGGTGGGATTCCCTGTCCCCTCTGGTCTCAATGATTCTATGTCATTAGCGATTCAAATTGACAGACGTTTGCGTGAGCGGAGAAGTATGCGTGGAATGGTGTTGCCTTGTGAACCAGCTTCTGAACCCATGCAGTGTGATAGAGTGGTGTCTGGGGCACAGCGTCATGAGTTTCGAATGCGCAATGGGTTATGTTTCTACTGTGGTGATGCCTCTCATGCTATTTCAGTCTGCCCTAAGCGGGGAAGACGTTTTGCACGCTCAGTTGTCTTGGGTAGTGTTCAGACTAAGTTTTTATTAACTGTCACTCTGATATGCTCTCTGTCCTCATTTTCTGCTCAGGCTTTCGTTGATTCTGGAGCAGCTATTAACCTGATGGATTATGATTTTGCTAAACGTTGTGGGTTTCCCTTGATACCCCTACAGAAGTCTATTCCCCTACTGGGGATCGATTCTACCCCTTTGGCTGAGAATAAACCCCAGTTTTCTACTCAGGTGATAATGAGGGTTGAACCTGATCACCAGGAGTGCTGCAAATTTTTGGTTCTATATAATCTGCATGACATTATGTGCTGGGTTTCCCTTGGTTACAGTCTCATAATCCTGTTTTGGATTGGAAATCTGTGTCTGTAACCAGTTGGGGCTGCCAATGTGTTAATACCAACACTCCTGTTTTTTCTGCCTCCCCCCAGGCTCAGGATGTTCCTGACTTTTTGTTTGATTTTTCTGATGTGTTTAGCGAAAGTAAATCTGCATCCTTGCCTCCCCATAGGAGCTATGACTGCGCTATTGAATTAGTGCCGGGTAGTAAATTCCCTAAAGGTCGCCTTTTTAACTTGTCTGTACCTGAACATGACGCTATGCGGTCTTATATCAAGGAATCATTGGAGAAGGGTCATATCAGACCATCCTCTTCACCCTTAGGTGCCGGTTTTTTCTTTGTGGCCAAAAAAGATGGTTCATTAAGGCCGTGTATTGATTATCGTCTCTTGAACAATATTACTGTGAAATATCAATACCCGTTACCCTTGATTTCTGACCTGTTTTCCAGGGTGAAAAATGCTACTTGGTTTACCAAGCTTGACCTCAGGGGGACGTATAACCTTATTCGCATTAAGCACGGGGATGAATGGAAGACGGCATTCAATACCCCTGAAGGGCATTTTGAGTACCTAGTGATGCCCTTTGGGCTCACTAATGCTCCTTCCGTCTTCCAGTCCTTCATGAATGACATTTTCAGGGATTTTGTGGACAAATTTCTGATTGTTTATTTGGATGATATCTTGATTTTTTCTAATGACTGGGACTCTCATGTGAAACATGTTCGAACTGTATTCCAGATTTTGAGAGAGAATGCTCTGTATGTGAAGGGATCAAAGTGTCTTTTTGGCGTACAGAGGATCTCATTTCTGGGATTCATTTTGTCCCCATCTGTTATTGAAATGGACCCGGTCAAGGTTCAGGCCATCTGTGATTGGGTCCAACCTACTTCATTAAAGGCTCTTCAGAGATTTTTGGGTTTTGCCAATTTTTATCGTAAATTTATTGGTAATTTCTCGGTTATTGTTAAACCATTAACTGATTTGACCAGAAAGGGTTCTGATGTGGTGAATTGGCCTCCTGAGGCAGTCTCTGCATTTCAGGAACTTAAGCAGAGATTCACTTCTGCTCCTGTTCTACGGCAGCCTGATGTTTCTCTGCCATTTCAGGTGGAGGTTGATGCCTCTGAAATTGGGGCAGGTGCCGTTTTGTCCCAAAAAGATCCAGAGACCTCTAAAAGTAACCCTTGTGCCTTTTTCTCTCGAAAATTTTCTCCTACTGAACGTAATTATGACGTAGGTAATCGGGAGTTATTGGCCATGAAGTGGGCTTTTGAAGAGTGGAGACATTGGCTGGAGGGAGCCAAACATCAGGTGGTGGTCCTTACGGACCATAAGAATCTGGTCTATCTGGAATCTGCCAAGCGACTCAATCCTAGCAGGCCAGGTGGGCCTTGTTTTTCACACGTTTTAATTTTGTGGTTTCCTTTCTTCCTGGCACTAAGAATGTTAAGGCGGATGCCCTCTCGAGGAGTTTCCTTGCGGACTCTCCTGAGTTATCTGATCCTTCTGTTATTTTGAAAGAGGGTGTAGTTCTTTCCGCCATCTCGCCCAATTTGAGACTTGCTCTGGAGGGGTGTCAGGAGGATAGGCCCGAGCGCTGCCCTGTTGGAAAATTGTTTGTCCCGGACCAATGGAAAAAGAGTGTGATGTCTGAGATTCATTGTTCCGCATTGGCTGGGCATCCCGGAATTTTTGGTACCAGAGACTTGGTTAGTCGGTCCTTTGGTGGCCTACCTTGTCTCGTGATGTCAGGGAATTTGTGCAGTCCTGCGGGACTTGCTCTCGCTCCAAGCCTTGCTCTCGCTCTAGTGGTTTGTTGATGCCATTGCCTGTGCCCAAGAGACCATGGACCCATATCTCTATGGATTTAATTTCCGATCTTCCTGTTTCTCAGAGAATGACCACCATCTGGGTAATTTGTGATAGGTTTTCCAAAATGATACATCTTGTGCCATTACCTAAGTTGCCTTCCTCCTCTGAATTGGTGCCGTTGTTCCTTCAGCACGTGGTTCGTTTACACGGCATTCCTGAGAACATTGTGTCTGACAGAGGAGTCCAGTTTGTTTCCAGATTTTGGAGGACTTTTTGTTCTAAACTGGGTGTTCAATTGTCTTTCTCCTCGGCATTTCATCCTCAGACCAATGGTCAAACTGAGAGAACAAACCAGACATTGGAGACTTATCTAAGATGCTTTGTGTCTGCTGATCAGGATGACTGGGTCTCTTTTTTGCCTTTGGCTGAGTTTGCTCTTAATAATAGGGCTAGCTCTGCCACTTTCATGTCTCCGTTTTTCTGTAATTCTGGGTTTCACCCTCGATTTTCTTCAGGACAGACGGAGGCTTCTGTCTGTCCAGGTGTTGACTCTGTTGTGGAGCGTATGCAACAGATTTGGGACCAGGTAGTGGAGAGGTTGTCCCTCTCTCAGGAGAAGGCCCAGCGGTTTGCTAACCGGCATAGGACTGATGGTCCTCGGTTTAAAGTGGGGGACTTGGTCTGGTTGTCCTCAAAGAATATTCCTATGAGAGTAGCATCTCCTAAATTTAAGCCTAGGTTCATTGGACCTTATAAGATCAGGAGATTATTAATCCTGTTTCTTTTCGTTTGCTTCTTCCAGGGACATTTAAGATCCATAACGTGTTCCACAAGTCCTTGTTGAAGAGGTTTGTTGAGCCAGTGGTTCCTGCTGCTGTGCCTCCTGACCCTGTTTTGGTTGAGGGCAATCTGGAGTATGTGGTTGAGAAAATATTGGATTCTCGTTTTTCTAGACGGAAACTCCAGTATTTGGTTAAATGGAGAGGTTATGGTCAGGAAGACAATTCTTGGGTGTTTGCTTCGGACATCCATGCTAGGAGACTTATCCGTGCGTATCATAGAACTCATCCTGACCGACCTGGTTGCTCAAATGAGGGTTCGGTGACCCCTCCTCAAGGGGGGGGTACTGTTGTGAATGGGTTTGAGATGAGTTCTGAGCAGAGGCTCCCTCTGGTGGTTACAAGCGGTGCTAGTGAAGATTGTGAGGACTGGGAATCAGGTGTTACTGACTGGTCTTATATAAGGGAGTCATTTTCCCATCAGGGTTGCCGGTGATCAATTGTTCTGGTCTGAATCCTTCATTCCAGTTTCCCTTGTAGCCTGCTGTGTCGTGTCTGCATCTCCTGCTTACAGATAAGACTTTTGCTTCTTTTGTGTTTGTGCTATATTTTTGCATTTTGTCCTGCACTTCTTTGGGGGCCTTCAGGGTCCCCTCCGGGGGCTTCTGCCCTCTCAGTTTAGTTCAGCCACTGAGTTTTGTTCTTTTGCTTTTTCCAGTTTTTTCAGTGGCTGCTGTTTTTATTTTGTTACACCAGAGAACTAATTTAGGTGGTAGAGGTCGTGTGATCTCAGGTGATTTTGAAATTAGTAGAGTTGGTGCTTTTCAGGGTTTTCTGGGATTGCAGTAAGTACCCTTCCTATCCTTTTCTATTTAGATAGTTTGGGCCCCAGCGTTTGCTCATACTATTTTCTTTCTGTGTCAGTATTTCCTCTTGTCTAACCGCCATTACATGTTTGGGGGCTTTCTGTTATCTTTGGGGTTCTGCTCCGGGGCAGATAGCTTTCCTATTTCTATCTTTAGGTGTAGTTAGTTTCTCAGGCTGTGACGAGGCGTCTAGGACCAACGTAGGAACGCTCCACGGCTGCCTATAGTTGTGGTGGTTAGTCAGGGTACTGCAATCTCATAGATTCCAACTGCTCTGGTGTATTGCCTTTTTTACCTGCACTCCTCAGCTACCGAAACATAACACCGATGCCTGTTTTCCAGTCCGTGTTCCTGACTCCCTGAGATCCAATCCATGTTCCTGTCTGTGTTCCTGACTCCCTGAGACCCAATCCGTGTTCCTGATGTTCCAATCCGTGTTCCCGATGTCCTGTCCGTGTTCCAGTGTCCCTGAGATCCAGTCCGTGTTCCTGATGTTCCGATGTCCTGCCGGTTCCTCCTTGGTCTACCCTGTGATGACGTCTGTCCTGGGTCGGTGTCTGGTGTTCTCCTGCTGAGCCTGTGCTGCGCCTGAGGCCTGAGAGAGAGGCCGTCCTAGTATGCCCGTGCCAGATGACCCTGGACTTCATCAACCCGTGATGTCCTCCTGCACTCGTCTGTGATCCTGAGTCGTGTACCCTTCTCTGATGTGCGGAATCGGGAGCCCGGTCTTATGTTCTGTTTATGTACTGTGTTTCTTTAAGTAAACTTTATGTTTCTTCTTACCTGAAGTTGTGCGGTGTTGTCTAGTCCTGCAGGTCGCCACCTTGCCCACGTGCTCAGCTGCCACGGATCCCGGTCCCTGCCCTTCCCTAGTCCGGGCAGGCCCGGGTCTCCCTCCGTGGTCCAGTGGGTCCACATTCTCTTACCATCTGGGACTCATGCCTCACGTCGTCGTGGACTGGCGGCGTGGGAGCATTGGCTAGTTAGGCAAGCTATGCCATGTCCCGACGCCCCGCAGCCGCGGGAAGCGTCACATCCGAACACTGTCTACTGGATTCTGGAGCTGCAGGGAACTTCATCCAGCAGGCGGTTGTGGATCATTACCGCTTACCAGTCCAGCGTCTTCCTGATCCGTTACAGGTGTCCGCCGTGGATGGCAAACCGCTGACCGAGCCCGTCCAGTTTCAAACCGAGTTGGTGGAACTCCGGGTAGGTCTAATGCATACTGAACGAATGCGATTTTATGTATATCCTGGTTTATCCCATCCCATGCTTCTAGGTTTACCTTGGCTCCAGATGCATGAACCAGTCCTTAATTGGAAAACTGGAGAAGTTCTGCGTTGGGGAGATACCTGCATGAATCGTTGCTTAACCCGGATTCAACCTGTTTCGCCTCCAGTCCAGCCTGATACCCTGCCAGGGTTACCTTCCGCCTATTGGTCCTTCTCTGACGTCTTTGGGAAAAAAGAGGCTGAGAGACTACCTCCACACAGGTCGTATGACTGTCAGATAGAGCTTCTTCCAGGAGCATCACCCCCTCGCGGGAGAGTTTATCCTCTTTCACAGGCAGAGACTCAGGCCATGTCGGACTACATTCAAGAGAATTTGGCTAGAGGATTTATCCGAAAGTCATCGTCACTGGCAGGAGCTGGATTCTTCTTTGTAAAGAAAAAGGACGGATCCTTGCGGCCCTGCATTGACTATCGGGGTCTAAATCAAATCACGGTAAAAAACAGGTATCCATTGCCTCTTATTTCAGAGCTGTTTGATCGTCTCCGAGGGGCCAAGATATTCACCAAATTGGACCTCAGAGGGGCCTACAACCTGATCCGAATCAGAGAGGGAGACGAATGGAAAACAGCCTTCAACACCCGTGACGGCCACTATGAATACCTGGTAATGCCATTCGGCCGAAGCAATGCACCTGCGGTTTTTCAAGAATTTGTTAATGACATTTTCAGGGACTTGCTCTATACTTGTGTCGTGGTTTACCTGGACGATATTTTGATTTTTTTTCTGCTGACTTGATGTCACACCGGAGGCAAGTACGCCTGGTCTTACAAAGACTGAGAGAGAACAGGCTCTATGCCAAATATGAGAAATGCCTCTTTGAGCAGTCCTCTTTGCCTTTCCTTGGGTACATTGTATCTTCCACAGGATTAAAGATGGATCCGGAGAAGTTGTCTGCAGTTCTCAACTGGCCTCGTCCGTCTGGGCTAAAAGCCATACAAAGGTTCCTCGGATTCGCCAATTACTGGCAATTCATTCCACACTTTTCCACCCGAGTGGCTCCAATCACAGCCTTAACCCGGAAAGGTGTAAACTCTAAGGAATGGTCCTCCGAGGCAGAAGAGGCCTTTGTTTCTCTCAAAAAAGCCTTCGCTTCCGCACCGGTTCTCCATCGTCCTAATTCTAGTGAGCAATTTTTTCTTGAAGTTGACGCTTCTTCCATAGGTGCAGGAGCAGTTCTGACCCAGAAGTTGTCTACCGGGCGGATGATCTCGTGTGGTTTTTTTTCCAAGGTTTTTTCTCCTGCAGAAAGGAACTACTCTGTCGGTGATCGCGAACTGTTGGCCATCAAATTGGCTCTGGAAGAATGGAGACATCTTCTTGAAGGAGCTCATCACCAGGTACTCATATTCACCGACCATAAAAACCTTGCCTATCTCCAATCTGCTTTAAGACTGAATCCCGTCAGGCCCGTTGGGCATTATTTTTTGCCCGTTTCAATTTTGCACTTCATTTCCGTCCAGCTGACAAGAATATCAAGGCAGACGCACTCTCTAGTGCTTTCTTGCCTCCTGAACTGGAGGAGGAACCTCAGCACATTATTGAACCTTCTAGGTTAGTCTCTGTTGCCTCCACTGATCTGGCCCGGCTTCCTCCTGGGAAGACTTTCGTGTCTGCTTCTGACCGTACTCGTGTTCTGCGCTGGGGTCATTCTTCTAAGTTGGCTGGCCATGCTGGTCAGAAAAAGACGCAGCAACTCATCTCCCGGTATTACTGGTGGCCTACCATGGTCAAGGATATCCAGGAGTTCGTCGCAGCATGTCCTTCATGTGCTCGTAACAAAACTGTTAAACATCTACCAGCCGGCAGGCTTCTGCCTCTTCCGATTCCGTCCGCTGCCTGGCAGCACATCGCGATGGATTTCATCACGGATCTTCCCATCTCTTCTGGCTGCTCAGTGGTATGGGTTGTGGTGGACCGCTTCTCTAAAATGGCTCACTTCGTTCTGCTATCTGGCCTCCCGACTGCTCCAGAACTGGCCACTCACTTCATCCAGCACATCTTTCGTCTACATGGATTTCCTCTCCACATCGTGTCCGACAGGGGCGTCCAGTTCACCTCTAAGTTCTGGAGAGGACTCTGTAAAATGGTAAAAATTTAACTAGATTTTTCTTCTGCATATCATCCCCAGTCTAATGGGCAAGTGGAGAGGATCAATCAAATCCTGGCTGGATACCTGCGTCACTTCATCAACGCTCATCATAATGACTGGGTAGAATTACTGCCCTGGGCGGAATTCTCCTACAACAATCAAGTAAGTGAATCTTCTGGAAAGTCTCCCTTTCAGATTGTGTTTGGACTGCAACCCGGAATTCCTCTTCCTGTCTCGGGATTGTCGGATGTTCCGGCAGTCGATACCTTGTCAAAGAATTTCTCCGACATTTGGAGAGAGACCAGGTCGGCTTTGGAGAAAGCTTCTCAACGTATGAAAACGCATGCGGACAAAAGACGTTTGGAGGCTCCCATCTTTCGTCCAGGAGACAAGGTATGGCTCTCCTCCAAGTACATCCGTCTGAAGTTACCATCATACAAATTGGGTCCTCGTTTCATTGGTCCCTTTGAAGTTTTGAGACAGATCAACCCGGTCTCTTATAAACTGAAATTGCCTAATTCTCTAAGAGTACCTAACTCCTTTCATGTTTCCCTCCTCAAACCAGTAGTGTTGAGTTCCTTTTTTAAGGACCCGGGTACCACTCCTGATCCGGTCTCTGAGGATGATGTTTTTGAGGTAAAACATATCTTGGCCTCTAAGCGAGTAAGAGGTAGGATCTATTACCTGGTGGACTGGAGGGGTTTTGGTCCTGAGGAGAGGTCTTGGGAGCCTAAAGAGAACATCCAGGCCCCTCTTCTTCTTAAAAGATTTCACGCAGACTTGAAAAAGAGGGGGAGTAAAGAGGGGGATACTGTTACACCCGGTCCCAGCGCTGGCTCTGCACTCCGTTCTGCTCACTCACCTGTTCCTCGGGCTGTCCCTCTGCGGCGGTCTGTGCGTGGGCTGGGGTCTCCTGTCCCATCTGCTCTCCGGCGTCCTGAGTCCTTCTCCACTTCCTGGCACGCTGCTGGCAGGCCTCCAGACAGTCGGCTTAGGACGCGAGGCCGCGCCCACCGCCTCTCTTAAAGGGGCAGCGTGCATCTTTTGAAATAGCTAATTATCCAATGGCTGCGCACTCAGTACTATATCTGGTCACTCCACCATTAGGGGAGTGCCGGAGCAACGTGTTCTATCATTGCTACATCCGGTTCTGTGCCTGTTCTGTCTGCGCTGCGTCTGCAGTCTCTGTGCTTCGCTGATACTGTTTGTCTCCTCAGATCATTGCTAACCCGTATCTGGCTAATCTGGACAATCTCGGCTATTACTGGCGCAAGTGTCATCCCGTTCCCCCATCAGCCATCCGTACCCGTGGACCGTGACAAGGTCACTGAAGCCAGCCTTCTACCATCCGTTCTGGACCAGGACCTTACCCTTCTCCGTCAAGAACTGTCCACGGACTCTGTAAATACTTGTTACCCTTTTGGTCCCTCTGGGACAGCTGCCACGTGTCCGGGGTCTAACTGGAGGTAGCACCTGTGTCCTCCGGGTATTCCATTCTGGTCCTGTTCGAGAGGCCTTACTACGGGTACCCGGGGCTCACTAGTTACGCCCCCTTCGGAGCCCCCCGGACCGCGGTCTCGAGGTTCCACATTAAAAAATAAAAACGAATGTGAAATTCACCACCTCTGCCTCCGCTTCCATTCGTTACAGTCAGCGTGTGACTAAAAGTATGCAAATCACTTACTGACTAGTCAGCGTGTGACTAAAAGTATGCAAATCACTTACAGACTAGTCAGCGTGTGACTAAAAGTATGCAAATCACTTACTGACTAGTCAGCATGTGACTAAAAGTATGCAAATCACTTACAGACTAGTCAGCGTGTGACTAAAAGTATGCAAATCACAGACTAATCGGCATGTGAATAAAAGTATGCAAATCACTTACAGACTAGTCAGCGTGTGACTAAAAGTATGCAAATCACTTACAGACTTGTCAGCATGTGACTAAAAGTATGCAAATCACTTACAGACTAGTAGGCATGTGACTGAAAGTATGAAAATCACTTACAGCCTAGTGGGCGTGTGACTAAAAGTATGCAAATCACTTACAGACTAGTAGACACGTGACTAAAAGTATGCAAATCACTTACAGACTAGTAGACACGTGACTAAAAGTATGCAAATCACTTACAGACTAGTCGGCTTGTGACTAAAAGTATGCAAATCACTTATAGACTAGTCAGCATGTGACTAAAAGTATGCAAATCACTTACAGACTAGTGGGCATGTGACTAAAAGTATGCAAATCACAGACTAGTCAGCATGTGACTAAAAGTATGCAAATCACTTACAGACTAGTCAGCGTGTGACTAAAAGTATGCAAATCACTTACAGACTAGTCGGCATGTGACTAAAAGTATGCAAATCACAGACTAATCGGCATGTGAATAAAAGTATGCAAATCACTTACAGACTAGTAGGCATGTGACTAAAAGTATGCAAATCACTTACAGACTAGTAGGCATGTGACTAAAAGTATGCAAATCACAGACTAATCGGCATGTGAATAAAAGTATGCAAATCACTTACAGACTAGTCAGCGTGTGACTAAAAGTATGCAAATTATGCAAATCACTTACAGACTAGTCAGCATGTGACTAAAAGTATGCAAATCACTAACAGACTAGTGGGCATGTGACTAAAAGTATGCAAATCACTTACAGACTAGTGGGCGCGTGACTAAAAGTATGCAAATCACTTACAGACTAGTAGGCATGTGACTAAAAGTATGCAAATCACAGACTAATCGGCATGTGAATAAAAGTATGCAAATCACTTACAGACTAGTCAGCGTGTGACTAAAAGTATGCAAATCACTTACAGACTAGTCAGCGTGTGACTAAAAGTATGCAAATCACTTACAGACTAGTCGGCATGTGACTAAAAGTATGCAAATCACAGACTAATCGGCATGTGAATAAAAGTATGCAAATCACTTACAGATTAGTAGGCATGTGACTAAAAGTATGCAAATCACAGACTAATCGGCATGTGAATAAAAGTATGCAAATCACTTACAGACTAGTCAGCGTGTAACTAAAAGTATGCAAATCACTTACAGACTAGTCAGCATGTGACTAAAAGTATGCAAATCACTAACAGACTAGTGGGCATGTGACTAAAAGTATGCAAATCACTTACAAACTAGTCAGCGTGTGACTAAAAGTATGCAAATCACTTACAGATTTGTCAGCATGTGACTAAAAGTATGCAAATCACTTACAGACTAGTAGGCATGTGACTGAAAGTATGAAAATCACTTACAGCCTAGTGGGCGTGTGACTAAAAGTATGCAAATCACTTACAGACTAGTAGACACGTGACTAAAAGTATGCAAATCACTTACAGACTAGTCGGCTTGTGACTAAAAGTATGCAAATCACTTATAGACTAGTCAGCATGTGACTAAAAGTATGCAAATCACTTACAGACTAGTGGGCATGTGACTAAAAGTATGCAAATCACAGACTAGTCAGCGTGTGACTAAAAGTATGCAAATCACTTACAGACTAGTCAGCGTGTGACTAAAAGTATGCAAATCACTTACAGACTAGTCGGCATGTGACTAAAAGTATGCAAATCACAGACTAATCGGCATGTGAATAAAAGTATGCAAATCACTTACAGACTAGTAGGCACGTGACTAAAAGTATGCAAATTACTTACAGACTAGTAGGCATGTGACTAAAAGTATGCAAATCACTAACAGACTAGTGGGCATGTGACTAAAAGTATGCAAATCACTTACAGACTAGTGGGCGCGTGACTAAAAGTATGCAAATCACTTACAGACTAGTAGGCATGTGACTAAAAGTATGCAAATCACAGACTAATCGGCATGTGAATAAAAGTATGCAAATCACTTACAGACTAGTCAGCGTGTGACTAAAAGTATGCAAATCACTTACAGACTAGTCAGCGTGTGACTAAAAGTATGCAAATCACTTACAGACTAGTCGGCATGTGACTAAAAGTATGCATATCACAGACTAATCGGCATGTGAATAAAAGTATGCAAATCACTTACAGACTTGTAGGCACGTGACTAAAAGTATGCAAATCACTTACAGACTAGTAGGCATGTGACTAAAAGTATGCAAATCACAGACTAATCGGCATGTGAATAAAAGTATGCAAATCACTTACAGACTAGTCAGCGTGTGACTAAAAGTATGCAAATCACTAACAGACTAGTGGGCATGTGACTAAAAGTATGCAAATCACTTACAGACTAGTCAGCGTGTGACTAAAAGTATGCAAATCACTTACAGACTAGTGGGCGTGTGACTAAAAGTATGCAAATCACTTACAGACTAGTCATCGTGTGACTAAAAGTATGCAAATCACTTACAGACTAGTCAACGTGTGACTAAAAGTATGCAAATCACTTATAGACTAGTAGGCATGTGACTAAAAGTATGCAAATCACTTACAGATTAGTAGGCATGTGACTTAAAGTATGCAAATCACTTACAGACTAGTAGACATGTGACTAAAAGTATGCAAATCACTTACAGACTAGTCGGCATGTGACTAAAAGTATGCAAATCACAGATTAGTCAGCATGTGACTAAAAGTATGCAAATCACTGACAGACTAGTCAGCATGTGACTATAAGTATGCAAATCACTTAGAGACTAGTCAGCATGTGACTAAAAGTATGCAAATCACTTGCACGCAGTCATGTGACCGCCCGCTCACACCGCCGGGGAATCGGACATCGTCATAAAGAGACTTTTATCCCAAGCCCGGACAGCCCCTTTAATGTCCCAATGCATAAAAAGGTGGGGAAAAAAAGAACCTTTGCTTTAGTCCTCATTAAGGAACCTGTCGCCTCAGAAAACCCTTTACCTGCAGATTTTGGTTTAATTTGCAACAAATCACGTTACAATGTGCTGTTCAGATGTCGAAATGAAACTGCGGCTACCTGGAAGAAACTAACGTTTTTCCTCATGGGACCCTCCGGCTTTCAGTGACAGAGTGACCTGTCAATCAAAATGACTGAAAGCCGGCAGCTCCCGGGAGGATATAAATTAATTTTCTTCCAATTTTTTTAACTTCTTCACAACGTGTGTCCCTGCCTTTGATGCAGGCTCACATGCCGAGCCCACATCTTTCCCTGCACATGATGACGGATTTAATCAGCCATCACCTGCCTTTAAAAGCGGCAGGTGGAGTCGATTTCCGCCCATGGGTGTTAACCTGTTACATCCTGCTGACAATCTCTAACATGTAACACGCATCGGCAGGGGGGGAACGTTGATTCCACTAGGGGCGGACACAGACTGTAGTGGGCCCCTGTGCAAGAAATTTTTCGGGTCCCCCCCCCCCCCGCACTTTATAGGGCAACAAAGTTATGTAATCATATAGATTGTAATATTTATTTAGAACGCAACTATCAAATCTAAATAGTAAAGTTGTTTAATATGATCATAAAAACTAATAGGGAGATAGATGATACCTACCTGCCCGTTCTACCTACCACTTGCATAGGTCAGTCACAAACCTCAGTGGGCCCCTTTAACACAGACCACGATTCATGATGCACAGATACAGCAGAGAAATATGGGTATAGTACAATGCCAAATACTTCACTTCTTCCATTACATGAGTGATATCTATTGTAAATTCTACAATAGCTCAAAAACCGCCAAATCCTCACAGCGCACAGAACAGACTGGACAGTACAGTCCTCCATACAATATTATGGGCACCACAGTCCCCCTCATCACCCATATAATACCCCATGCAGGATGCACCCCCATATAATGCTCCATACAGAATACTGGACCCAAAATAATGCTCCATACAGAATACTGGACCCAATATAATGCTCCATACAGGATACTGGTCCCCATATAATGCTCCATACAGAATACTGGACCCAATATAATGCTCCATACAAAATATGGAGCTCTCCTCTGCGCTGTACTGCGTTCTGCACTGTTACGGCTCAGGAAAGGGCGCTGTGGAAAGACTCCCCATTATCATCATGATTGCCTCCCCATCATCATCATTGTCTCCTTATCATCATCATTGTCTCCCCATCATCATCATGGCCTCCCCATTATCATCAATGCCTGCCCATCATCATCATCATCTCCTCCCCATCATCATCAATGCCTGCCCATCATCATTTTCTCCCCATCATCAATGCCTGCCCATTATCATCAATGCCTGCCCATTATCATCATCTTCTCCCCATCATCATCAATGCCTCCCCATTATCAGCAATGCCTGCCCATCATCATCTCCTCCCCATCATCATCAATGCCTGCCCATCATCATCTTCTCCCCATCATCAATGCCTGCCCATTATCATCAATGCCTGCCCATTATCATCATCTTCTCCTCATCATCATCAATGCCTCCCCATTATCAGCAATGCCTGCCCATCATCATCTCCTCCCCATCATCATCAATGCCTGCCCATCATCATCTTCTCCCCATCATCAATGCCTGCCCATTATCATCAATGCCTGCCCATTATATCATCTCTTCTCCTCATCATCATCAATGCCTCCCCATTATCAGCAATGCCTGCCCATCATCATCTCCTCCCCATCATCATCAATGCCTGCCCATCATCATCTTCTCCCCATCATCAATGCCTGCCCATTATCATCAATGCCTGCCCATTATCATCATCTTCTCCTCATCATCATCAATGCCTCCCCATTATCAGCAATGCCTGCCCATCATCATCTTCTCCCCATCATCAATGCCTGCCCATTATCATCAA
Source organism: Oophaga sylvatica (assembly GCA_033576555.1). NCBI lineage: Eukaryota > Metazoa > Chordata > Amphibia > Anura > Dendrobatidae > Oophaga > Oophaga sylvatica. Next base: position 19,706,753 of record JARQOD010000010.1, on the reverse strand, counting down.
TGCCTGCCCATTATCATCATCTTCTCCCCATCATCATCAATGCCTCCCCATTATCAGCAATACCTGCCCATCATAGAATCATAGAATCATAGAATCATAGAATGGTAGAGTTGGAAGGGACCTCCTGGGTCATCTGGTCCAACCCCCTGCTCAAAGCAGGATTCTCTAAATCATCCCAGACAGATGTCTATCCAGCCTCTGTTTGAAGACTTCCATTGAAGGAGAACTCACCACCTCTTGTGGCAGCCTGTTCCACTCATTGATCACCCTAACTGTCAAAAAGTTTTTTCTAATATCTAATCTGTGTCTCCTCCCATTCAGTTTCATCCCATTGCTTCTAGTCTTTCCTTGCGCAAATGAGAATAAAGATGATCCTTCTACAATGTGACAGCCCTTGAGATATTTGTAGACAGCTATTAAGTCTCCTCTCAGTCTTCTTTTTTGCAAGCTAAACATTCCCAAATCCTGCAACCGTTCCTCATAGGACATGGTTTGCAGACCGGTCACCATTCTGGTGGCTCTTCTCTGAACTTGCTCCAGTTTGTTGATGTCTTTTTTAAAATGTGGTGCCCAAAACTGGACACAGTATTCCAGATGAGGTCTGACCAAAGAGGAGTAGAGGGCAATAATGACCTCACGTGATCTAGACTGTATGCTTCTGTTGATACATCCTAGAATTGCATTTGCCTTTTTTGCTGCTGCATCATACTGTTGACTCATGTTAAGTCTGTGATCAATTAGTATACCCAAGTCTTTTTCACATGTGCTGTTACTTAGCCCTATTCCTCCCATTTTGTATATGCTTTTTTCATTTTTATTGCCCAGATGTAGTACTTTGCATTTTTCCCTGTTAAAATCCATTCTGTTAGTTGCTGCCCACTGCTCCAGTTTATGTATATCTTTTTGAATCCTCTCTCTCTCTTCTCTAGTATTAGCTACCCCTCCTAGCTTTGTGTCATCAGCAAATTTGATCAGTTTACCCTCAATTCCTTCATCTAAATCATTGATAAAGATGTTGAACAATACAGGGCCCAAAACAGAGCCTTGTGGTACCCCACTTGAGACATTCTTCCAACTGGATGTGCAGCCATTTACAACCACTCTTTGGGTCCGATCACTAAGCCAGTTATGAATCCACCTAACAGTTGCCTTGTCCATTCCATACTTAGTCATTTTTTCAATAAGGATTGTGTGAGATACTTTGTCAAATGCTTTGCTGAAGTCAAGATATACTATATCTACAGCATTCTTCTCCCCATCATCAATGCCTGCCCATTATCATCAATGCCTGCCCATTATCATCATCTTCTCCTCATCATCATCAATGCCTCCCCATTATCAGCAATACCTGCCCATCATCATCTTCTCCCCATCATCAATGCCTGCCCATTATCATCAATGCCTGCCCATTATCATCATCTTCTCCCCATCATCATCATCAATGCCTCCCCATTATCATCAATGCCTGCCCATCATCATCGCCTCCCCATCATCTTCTCCCCATCATCAATGCCTGCCCATTATCATCAATGCCTGCCCATTATCATCATCTTCTCCCCATCATCATCATCAATGCCTCCCCATTATCAGCAATGCCTGCCCATCATCACACACAGACAGCACCACAGCACACAAGCACTCTCTCACATACACACACACACACACACAAAGCACCGCACTACATACACACAGACACACACAGAGACACACACACACACGTCTTACCTGTCCAGCGTCCGCGCGCTCTCTGCCACAGCCGGCCGCTGAATGATGACGTCGTCATTCAGCAGCGCTGCTGTGAGAGGAAGCGCCGGCGCCCCTGGAGCCCGGAGCTGCGGCAGCGGAGGCACGGGAGAGGTAAGTATTGTGCCAGCTGATGCCGGGGCCCTGAGCAAGCGGGGGGGGGGGCCCAGTGGCGGCGCTGACACTGCTAACGGGCGTGGGGGTGCCAGACTGCCAGTGGGCCCCCCCGCCTGCTCAGGGCCCCGGGGGGGCCCTGGGTGCTGACGCTGGCCCTGCCTCCTGCAGCGCTGCTCTTCTCTTTGTGCCTCGGCTGCGTAGTGCACCACATGGCTAATTTGAATAGGTAAATAATTAGCCATGCGGTGCTGGAGGCTGGAGGGGCCCCCTCTCCCCTGGGGCCCCCGTTCAATGAACGGCTGCACGGGCGGTAGGTCCGCCCCTGGATTCCACGCTCCCATTGGCGCGCCTGTTATGTGATCACCGGGCGCAGATGGGTTGTCATGACAGTCGGGGGGGTCTACTGATGACCCCCATTGCCTGCCATTACGATACCCCCTGTGAACACCAGCCCGTGGCTAACGTTCACAGGAGACTGTGATTTCCACAAGCAATTGGACGATTACAGCTTCAAGCTATTAAATATGGTAAAAAGTTTAAAAAAAAAATTAAAAACACAAAAGTTCAAATCACCCCCTTTTGCCCCATTGAAAAAAAAACAAAAAAATGCACAAATTTGGTATCGCTGCGTTCGTAAAAGTCCGATCTATCAAAACATAACTCCTCATTAAATTTTGCAGCTGTCGTTGAGATATTAACACTATTTTTTTTGTTTACAGCTCGTTCCCTTGGAGACTGACCACCGCTGCTAGGTAAAAGAACACGCACAGGACTTACAAGTTCTTTTGGATTGAGTTTGTAAGCGCTGTTTTAAATCTGGTCAGGATTGCTGGAGTGTGCCGTTACCTCTTAATCCCAGCCATCTTTACTGCAGTGCTTACAATGTAAACAGCAGAGGTGGTCGGTCTCCTTGGCAACAAGCTGAACAAAAGAAATGTGTTGATATCTCAAGAACGGATGCAAATTTTAATAAGCAGTAAATTGCAAAAGTGCTTGTTTTTACAAGAACTATCCGAAAATATCCATGTATGAAGACGGGAATAACCCTTTAATCCACTGGGGTGGAAGCGTCATTTTGAAATTTTCATTTTCCCCATATTAACTGCCTATATACACTGCTCAAAAAATAAAGGGATATATGCAGTATGACCACGACACATGATGGAAAATTACACCAAAATTATCCATGTGTCATAATGGATGTTATGCAGCTAATCACCAAAGGGACTATATCAAAGAACTGAGAAGACGATGATCAAGAGCTATATAAAATATAAATTTTATTGAAAATATGTAAAAAACTAACAACATAGACCAATGGTTCAAAGGGGAAGTGGGAAAGTAGAGAAATAAATCGCCAGTGCATTCGTGAAGCAACACGCTCACACAGGAAGATGACAATAAATTCAACACAATGTAGCGTATATTGGTAAAGCTCAGCAACACTGTATGAATATTATTATGCAGAGTATCACAATGTATAACAGCAAATAAATTCTGTCAAACGCCAATGAGTAGATGCTCTACTGTTATAAATACCTGCAATACCGCTGAATCCTGCCATTAACCAATTAGATGTAAATCGCTACTGAATAGCCTAGTATATATACCAGCTGTACAAAATGTCTAACTAGTACCTACGTTGAACAGTGTCTAATGCGCATACCCACCTACCACCTAAGCTAATAGGTATGTGGGAACAGATGCGCATGTACGCCCATCGCCAGCACTACATACATGGACCATAATAAAGGTACAAGGGACATAGCCCCATCAGGTATAATTACCAATAAATGTGCCGGAACAGGTGGGAAAATAACTGTCAACGGAGCCTGGGTGAGCGCGTCCGCCCCGACGCGCGTTTCGGATCTACCTTCTTCAGGGGACCTAATGCACCGCCACATTACCCTTGTTTAAATAGTGTTTAGGTCGCCGCGTCGTTACGCGCGTGACCGGAAGTCGGGCGCGCCAACCGGAAATGACGCGCACCATCACCATGGCGCCGCCACGCCAGCCGCCCCCAGCGTCACAAGATGGGAGGATCCGGGGCGGGCGCAACCATCCTGTGAAGACGCTGAGGACCAGCCGAAATAGCGGAGACACGGGGAGGGGCGCGTTCAGGGCTGGAGCACCCGAGACCATAAATAAAGGTGAGCGCAAACATTATATATAAAAAGTGTGCATACCACCAATAGACATAACAAGGGAATCATGGTTTTAACGTGCAAGGCATAATAACATCAAGAGATGACATAATACAAAAGATAGTTGATAGATGCGGGTCCTGCAATCGTGATGTATTTCATCCACCGCAAAAAATGTATATCTTGGAAGGATCGTCATCAGTAAACTCAAGCATTGCATCGTACACCATGTTTCAGGCAGTGAAGAGAAAGACCCAGTCATATCAAGATTCCTCCCTGAGAAGGTATCTATTGCAGCAAGAAGGGCGAGAAATCTACGTGACCGTTTGGTCCGTAGTCATTACACTGGTATTTCAAATACGACCTTTTTAGATCAAGTGGCTACTAGATGTGGCAGCGTATCTTGTGGCCGGTGCGTTGCGTGCCCGAACATTGATAGAATCGATACTTTTCGTAACCAAGATGGTACACGTGAATTCAAGATCAAACAATTGATTACCTGTTCTAGTAGAAATGTTATATATTATGCAGTATGCCCATGTGGTATGATCTACGTGGGCATGACTACTAGACAGTTTAAGGTTCGGATACGTGAACATGTGTTGGGCATAGCAGCAGCAGCGGCCACTGATGATGTAACAACACTTAAAACGATTCCACGCCACTTTAAGAGATATCATGACTGTGATGGTAAACTTCTCAGGATAAGAGGCATAGATATGCTGCAAGTAGGTATCCGTGGGGGAGCCGTTACTAAACGGTTAGCACAGCTTGAGTCCAGGTGGATATGGACACTTGGTACGGTCCAACCATCTGGACTCAATGAGAACATTAGTTATGTGTCATTCCTTTGAAATCTTCATTTCTGCATTGAGATTTATTTTTGTCATGTGCATTTTTTAACACATGTTTTTATATGTTCTTAATTTATATTTTTATTTTCAGCTTCTAGTCTTTCTCTTCACTGCCTGAAACATGGTGTACGATGCAATGCTTGAGTTTACTGATGACGATCCTTCCAAGATATACATTTTTTGCGGTGGATGAAATACATCACGATTGCAGGACCCGCATCTATCAACTATCTTTTGTATTATGTCATCTCTTGATGTTATTATGCCTTGCACGTTAAAACCATGATTCCCTTGTTATGTCTATTGGTGGTATGCACACTTTTTATATATAATGTTTGCGCTCACCTTTATTTATGGTCTCGGGTGCTCCAGCCCTGAACGCGCCCCTCCCCGTGTCTCCGCTATTTCGGCTGGTCCTCAGCGTCTTCACAGGATGGTTGCGCCCGCCCCGGCTCCTCCCATCTTGTGACGCTGGGGGCGGCTGGCGTGGCGGCGCCATGGTGATGGTGCGCGTCATTTCCGGTTGGCGCGCCCGACTTCCGGTCGCGCGCGTAACGACGCGGCGACCTAAACACTATTTAAACAAGGGTAATGTGGCGGTGCATTAGGTCCCTGAAGAAGGTAGATCCGAAACGCGCGTCGGGGCGGACGCGCTCACCCAGGCTCCGTTGACAGTTATTTTCCCACCTGTTCCGGCACATTTATTGGTAATTATACCTGATGGGGCTATGTCCCTTGTACCTTTATTATGGTCCATGTATGTAGTGCTGGCGATGGGCGTACATGCGCATCTGTTCCCACATACCTATTAGCTTAGGTGGTAGGTGGGTATGCGCATTAGACACTGTTCAACGTAGGTACTAGTTAGACATTTTGTACAGCTGGTATATATACTAGGCTATTCAGTAGCGATTTACATCTAATTGGTTAATGGCAGGATTCAGCGGTATTGCAGGTATTTATAACAGTAGAGCATCTACTCATTGGCGTTTGACAGAATTTATTTGCTGTTATACATTGTGATACTCTGCATAATAATATTCATACAGTGTTGCTGAGCTTTACCAATATACGCTACATTGTGTTGAATTTATTGTCATCTTCCTGTGTGAGCGTGTTGCTTCACGAATGCACTGGCGATTTATTTCTCTACTTTCCCACTTCCCCTTTGAACCATTGGTCTATGTTGTTAGTTTTTTACATATTTTCAATAAAATTTATATTTTATATAGCTCTTGATCATCGTCTTCTCAGTTCTTTCAAAAAATAAAGGGAACACTTAAACAACAGAATATAACTCCAAGTAAATCAAACTTCTGTGAAATCAAACTGTCCACTTAGGAAGCAACACTGATTGACAATCAATTTCACATGCTGTTGTGGAAATGGAATAGACAACAGATGGAAATTATTGGCAATTATCAAGACATACTCAATAAAGGAGTGGTTCTGCAGGTGGGGACCACAAACCACATCTCAGTACCAATGCTTTCTGGCTGATGTTTTGGTCACTATTGAAAGATGGTTGTGCTTTCACACTCGTGGTAGCATGAGACGGACTCTACAACCCACACAAGTGGCTCAGGTAGTGCAACTCATCCAGGATGGCACATCAATGCGAGCTGTGGCAAGGTTTGCTGTGTCTGTCAGCGTAGTATCCAGAAGCTGGAGGCGCTACCAGAAGACAGGCCAGTACACCAGGAGACGTGAAGGGGGCCGTCCAACAACCCAGCGGCAGGACCGCTACCTGCGCCTTTGTGCAAGGAGGAACAGGAGGAGCACTGCTGGAGCCCTGCAAAATGACCTCCAGCAGGCCACAAATGTGCATGTGTCTGCACAAACGGTTAAAAACCAACTCCATGAGGATGGTCTGAGTGCCCGACGTGCACAGATGGGGGTTGTGCTCACGGCCCAACACCGTGCAGGATGCTTGGCATTTGCCACAAAACACCAGGATTGGCAAATTCGCCACTGGTGCCCTGTGCTCTTCACAGATGAAAGCAGGTTCACACTGAGCACATGTGACAGACGTGACAGAGTCTGGAGACGCCGTGGAGAGCGATCTGCTGCCTGCTACATCCTTCAGCATGACCGGTTTGGCAGTGGGTCAGTAATGGTCTGGGTTGGCATTTCTTTGGAGGGCCACACAGCCCTCCATGTGCTCACCAGAGGTAGCCTGACTGCCATTAGATACCGAGATGAGATCCTCAGACCCTTGTGAGACCATATGCTGGTGCGGTTGGCCCTGGGTTCCTCCTAATGCAGGACAATGCCAGACCTCATGTGGCTGTAGTGTGTCAGCAATTCCTGCAAGATGAAGGCATTGAAGCTATGGACTGGCCCGCCCGTTCCCCAGATCTGTATCCGATTGAACACATCTGGGACATCATTTCTGGCTCCATCCACCAACGTTGCACCACAGACTATCCAGGAGTTGGCGGACGCTTTAGTCCAGGTTTGGGAGGAGATCCCTCAGGAGACATCCACCGCCTCATCAGGAGCATGCCCAGGCATTGTAGGGAGGTCATACAGGCACGTGGAGGCCACACACACTACTGAGCATCATTTTGACTTGTTTTAAGGACATTACATTCCACTTTAATTTTGTGCGTGACTCCAAATCCAGGCCTCCATTGGTTAATAAATGTGATTTCCATTGATGATTTTTGTGTGATTTTGTTGTCAGCACATTCAACTTTGTACAGAACAGAGTATTCAATGAGAATATTTCATTCATTCAGATCTAGGATGTGTTATTTGAGTCTTCCCTTTATTTTTGTGAGCAGTGTAGTTTATGACAAGTTGTTTTTGCTACTAGTGACAGTGGTACTCCACACATCATATATTATTACTCTGAGCACCAATGTCCCCATCAACAACCCATTCAGCTCTAGAGGGTGAGAAAGTGTCAGAGACTTGGTAGCCCATAGAGTCCTGTGATTCCGCCTGCCCTGATGTCAGCCATGGGCATTCTTCCTGCTTCCTCCCTGCAGCCTAGCGACCCGCATCATAATGTGCATGATTCAACTGAGTAGGAACCGTGTGCAGAGACCGAGCAGAGCCGAGTGCAGAGACGGCCCGTCGTGTTATTTGGGTGGCCGTGGTGGCAAAACTATATCTGTACAGTGCTGGAGGTGTACGCCTGAATTGCAAAAAAATATTATGGTGGCATATTCATAGACAAAAATTTGCACACAAAAAAATGATTTTGGCTGCATTTTTTTCTGTACATGCAAAAAAAAACTCCAAAAAAATGTAAAGTGTATATTTTTTTCATTATTCTCTATAGGAGATGTATTGGAATGTATAGCAGTGCAGCTCGATACTCCTACAATGTATGGGTTTCCTTTCGTTGAAAGCTGGTTGAAAAAAAGAGTAACATCATGATATGTTTTTTTTCTGTGACGTGGTGTCACAGTGTGCATGCTGACTTTTCTGAGTCATGCTGTGATGTTATCGCTGTGCTGTGACATCGCTTTTCCTATCATTCCTGTGATACAACAACATTTAGTAGATTAGTTTTGAATTGTGACATCACTGTGCATTATTGCAGTACTGACACATCACTGTGTGCATTATCCCTGTACGGTGACATCACTGTGCATTTTATCACTCTACTGTGACATCGCTGTGAAGCATTATCACTGCACTTTTTCTATAACTGCAATAACAAGACTTAGCAGGTGAGTTTTGAATTTTGACATGACTGTGTGCTTTATCACTGTTCTGTAACATTACAGTGTACATAACTGCACTATGATATCACTTTGTGCATTATTGCTGTTCTGTGACATCTTTGTGTGCTTTATTGCTACTCCGTGACATCACTGTGTGTATTATCACTCTACTGTGACTTCACTGTGTGCATCTTTGCGGTTCAGTGACATCACAGTCTACATTATCACTGTACTTTGACATCACTGTGTGTATTTTCTCTGCTCTATGACATCACTGTGTACATTACAATTGTACTATGACATCACAGTCTACATTATCACTGTATTGAATGACATCACTGTTTGCATTATCACTGTACTATGACAACCCCCTGTGTGCATCATTGCTGTTATGTGACATCACAGCCTACATTATCACTGTATTGTGACATCACTGTGTGTATTTTCACTGTTCTGTGACATCACTGTGTACATTACCACTGTATTGTGTGACATCAGTTTGTTTTATCACTGTTCTGTGATGTCACTGTGTACATTTCCACTGTACTATGACATCACTGTCTACATTATCACTGTACTGTGACATCACCGTGTGTATTATCACTGTTCTGTGACATTACTGTGTACATTACCACTGTACTATGACATCACAGTCTACATTATCAGTGTACTGTGACATCATCGTGTGTATTATCACTGTTCTGTGACATTACTGTGTACATTACCACTGTACTATGACATCACAGTCTACATTATCAGTGTACTGTGACATCATCGTGTGTATTATCACTGTTCTGTGATGTCACTGTGTACATTTCCACTGTACTATGACATCACTGTCTACATTATCACTGTACTGTGACATCACCGTGTGTATTATCACTGTTCTGTGACATTACTGTGTACATTTCCACTGTACTATGACATCACAGTCTACATTATCAGTGTACTGTGACATCACCGTGTGTATTATCACTGTTCTGTGACATTACTGTGTACATTTCCACTGTACTATGACATCACAGTCTACATTATCAGTGTACTGTGACATCACTGTTCTGTGACATTACTGCATAAATTATCACTGTACTGTGTAACATCACTATTTGTATTATTACTGTTCTGTGACATCACTGGGTACATTCCCACTGTGCTATGACATCAAAGTCTACATTATCACTGTATTGTGTGACATCACTGTTTGTTTTATCACTGTACTGTGACATCACAGTGTACATTTTCACTGTTCTGTGACATTACTGCATACATTATAACTGAACTGTGTCGTCATAGCGTGCATTAACATTGTGTGTGTTATCACTGTTCTGTGACATCCCTGTGTGCCTTATCGCTGCACTGTGACATCACTCTGAGTATTATAATGCTTGTTCATAAGGTGGTGACTACTCAAATCGTTTTCTAGACATGACAGACCTTGAAGGTCTTTTGCAGTCAAGCAGGAGTTCTGATTTGCCTCTTTAGACATCCTACGAGCAGCTCTCACTGAAATTTTGCTTGATCTTCCCAAACCTTATCTTGACCTTCACTGTTCCTGGTAAATGCCATTTCTTAATTACTTTTCAAACTGAGGAAAGGGCAACTTGAAAAAGCTTTGCTTTCTACTTATAGTCTTCTCCTGTTTTGTGGGCCTCCACCATTTTTATTTTCAGAGTACTAGGCAGCTACTTAGAGCCCATGGCTGCTGTTTTTTGGCACACGGTTAGAGGAAACTGGGTTTTTTCAAAGCTGGGAAATTTGCATCACCTGGCCTTTCTTAGTGATAATGGTGAACAAGCCATAACCCTAACAGTAACTTTGACTAAGGTTTCAGACTTAATCGGAGCACGCAGATCTCCCAGGGTGCCCAGACATTTGCATCTGACCATTTTCCTTTTTGTAATTTTTAAAATGTAAAAAATTATGAGAAAATATGATTTTTTTTTTTTTTTTGCCTACAATACAAAGGAAATGTGTCATCTTTGAATCATAGAATCTATGATTCTTTAACTTTAGGCCTTTTAGAGATAATTTCATCTTCAACTTTCTTAACTGTTTATAATAACAGTAATTTTTGACTAAGGGTGCCCAAACTTTTACATGCCACTGCAGCTGGAGATTTGTCTGGAGATGTGGTTAACGTCATGAGGAGGCCTTCACTAGGGAATGAGAAATTGTCCCGAGACTTTTTTAACATGATAAAGAGAGCAACCTGCGTGACCTAAATGTGCTACCATGGCTGCAGCGTCTCCGGACTTGTCTCCCATCGAGCACCTCTGAACATCAGTGGTCAGTGATTACACAAGAGCTGCCAGCAGCGGATCTTGATGATTTGTCCAAGTGCATTCAGGGCAGCAGAACACTCCTGAGATGACCACTAATAACCTTATTTATAGAAGCCGACGCTGTAAGTGCGGGGATTTCTGCGCATATTGCTCATACTCCATACTGAATAAATCAAGACGTTTTGCAAATTTATTTTCCATTGTTTCATCATCAACATATCCCTAACACGTCTCCATCCTGTGATTCCCAGAATTTCACGACTTTTCCTTCTTGGGCCACATTTTCTGCATCTATTAAGAAAACTTGTTTACTAGCGTTTTTTATCTTTTTTTTGTCTCTTAATGATGAGTCATGTTTTAAATAAAGCTGCTTTGTTTTTGATACTTCCTGTCATTTGGATTTGACAAAACTTTATTGATACAGTCATGTGTGGATTACATACTTTTTTTTTACCTTTGGATTTTCTGCATTTAATGCAATTCTCTAGATACGGGAAATTCCTATTATTTGTTTAAATGCTTTTTATCTACTTGATATGAGATAAATGGCGATAAAATGTCCATCTGACTAGATTATAGCGATGGTAGAAATTTCCACAACAAACAGAAGCGGGTTATTATTGGTGGCGCAGGCTCCCGGGATCTCGGCTTGTTTACTGAGCCGTGTGCAGACGGCTGAGGCTTTGGCCCATTGTCAGCCGGTGCCGTGTGCACATTCCCCTCCTCCTGTCCATTCACTTACCACTAGCTGCTGGCCTCCTTACCAGATAAACAAGATTGGCCGTGCATTTTTAAGACGTCTTTTTAGCTTCTTTGCAGTCGCTGATGTTTTGAAAAATCTATAACGTATTCATGTTATTATAATAGTCTAATGCAATCGGCATTACATATTGTGGTGCAGTATGCCACCTATAATAGTAGTCAGCACGAGGAGGGTTATTCATTGGTTTTATGTTATTTGCAAACACGGAAGCATTAAATCCATGTATGCATGCACTGCCGTGCGATCCAGTAGGACAAAATTGCATGCAACATCAGTGTGCGATTATCCTGTGTGATAAATAGCCAATGCATGTGATAAATGCCTGTGAATGCAGCCTAAGGCCGGCGTCACACTGGCGAGTGTGATGCGAGTTAGTCGCATGACTTTCTCGCATCAACACCCGGCACGTCTGCCCGCTCTCGGACCCGAGTGTGCGGCTGCATGTATTTCTATGCCGCCGCGCACTCGGGTCAGAGAGCGGGCGGCCGTGCCGGGTGTTGATGCGAGAAAGTCATGCGACTAACTCGCATCACACTCGCCAGTGTGACGCCGGCCTAAGGGAGGTTGTGCCGTGGTAAACTCATCAGGTATTTACTAGATAGGTGATAAATGTTAGGTACCATCGGTGGTGGTCGCAGTGGTGATCAGACATTTATCACCTAACTTATCAATAGGTAATACATTTCATTAGTGGGGGAAAAATACAGAGCTCTTCTCCCCTAGATGAAGGTCACAATTCTCCTGACAGAGCTACCGTTGTATGCCTCAATATGAAACCAGAGGTTTACACAGTAGGGTCCCATAGAAATTTGCAAATGTCATGTTACCTCTACTGTGATTCTCCAAAAATAAGACCTACCCCAAAAATAAGACCTAGCATGAGTTTGCCTGATTTTTGGAGTATGCTTGAAATATAAGAGTTAGGCACCTGTCATGGATCCATGCCTTGCTTCTCATCCTGGTCCACTAGACTCCCTTGAGCTTCACACCGGGCTTTGCAGATGGCCCGGTGCGATATTGTGCCTATGTAAGGCTCACCAAGACACACACCTGTGTCTTGGTATTAAGACTCCAGCTGGCTTGCTCTATACACCTTGACCTGCTCAGCTGGTGTCTGCAATCTCCTGGATGTCTCCCGCCTACCTGCATGGTGTCTCCTGGACATTTCTTGCCTGCCTGCGGTTTTCTGCATCCCGTCTGCCTGACCGCAGTCTCCTGGACGTCACCCCCCTGCCTGCGGTTTCCTGCATCCCTCCTACCTGTTTGCTGTCTCCTGTTCCTCGGCTATCCATGTCCTGCGTGCCCCAACTATCTGCTGCTCTGACACCCGTGGGCCGTGTGGCCACCCTGACCTTGGTCTTGGAGGATCCACCTCACTTGGTGAATCTAATACGCCCTACTACAAAAATAAGCCCTAGTTAGTCAGGGCCGACATTATGGGGGCAGTTTTAAGTTGGAGACCACACTTGGGCTATGTGCACATAATGTCTTTCATCTGATGGTAGAGCCTCTGGACTTTTATTTACAAGTATCAACAATTAGTTGTTTTTTTGCAGATCTCGCCTGTTTGTTAGGCAATCTTTGCATGTGTTGAGTCTAACAGCCGAGAAACACGCAGCCGCGGCGATTCAAACATATTTTTCGAGCACTCCGAAGCACACGAGCATTCCTGGATAACGCCTTATCTGAGTTTGTTCGCTCAACACTAATAACATCCCCTTTGAGTATCCCAGCAGGCATTGGGAATTCACAAACGAAATGTCATCAAAAGTAAAATAAAAAAATAAGCAGAAAGTTATAGTAGAGAGGGAATTTTTAATTGACGCATATTAGGAAAGTGATTTGATAATTAAATTGAATAGATAGACATTTACTGTGAAATTCCCCCCTGGTTTCGGACAACCTGTTTAATTAATAAAATGCAATATATTCCAGCAGGCTATTTATAAAATGGTGGTTTAAGGCTATATTCCTGCATTATTCTGTTGCATAGTTTTCTGCAGGTGTCTGCACAGAAATACACATTAACCATCTGAATATTGTGCTTTTGCTGTTTTTTTAATGCATTATATTCCTCTTTTTTTTCAAGCGTTTTCGGGCCCGTGTTGACGCAGTGCTGTATTTTTTAGTACAAGGATTTTGCATTGCATTAAATGCATTTTTTTCAGCTTCTTTTTTTAACTGTTAAATGCAGCAGATTTTCTGTGCAATAACAGGGGACAAAATGCAGTGTTTATGCCACATGGTCTTATTAATGTTGCCCCTCGAACTTAAGAGGTGTTGTCTGTTTATGACCCATTGCTGCCTTTGGCTTCTAAAAGTGCATTAAAATTCTGAACGTGGAAACCTAATATTTCCAAATTCGGCAAGGGGCTGATCTAGAATGCATTGTCACTTGTGCTGGCTCATCCTGTGTCTTGGATGACTGAGTAATTAGTGCACACTGCACTCAGTGTTTATACTTTGTCTTTTGCACATGTGGATGGCGTCACACAGTGTGTTGTGCACTAGGCTCGGTTTTGCACTCCGCTCAGGATCTTGTGTATATAAGGAAGCGACAGAGGTTCCAGCATCAGAACACAGCATCAACACAGCTGAGGAGCAAGTAACTGCCTCTGCCTGATCTCCAGAACCTTCCTGATCTCCAGAACCTTCCTGATCTCCAGAACCTTCCTGATCTCCAGAACCTGCCTGATCTCCAGAACCTTCCTGATCTCCAGAACCTGCCTGATCTCCAGAACCTTCCTGATCTCCAGAACCTTCCTGATCTCCAGAACCTGCCTGATCTCCAGAACCTGCCTGATCTCCTGATCTCTAGCACCTGCCTGATCTCCTGATCTTCAGCACCTGCCTGATCTCCAGCACCTGCCATGGACCCTCAAAACTGCAACTGCGCCACTGGTATGTAGGGGCTTTATAGGCATCAGCATGTTAAACATATGATGAAATAGGGGTTTTGCGGATGTAATCCGCGCTGCCGAATACGATGTAGAACCAAAAATATCCAGATAAAAGAAAGTGGTTTTATTCAACGTGTTTCGAAGTTCAGATGACTTCTTTCTCAGGACACAACCACATGTAGGAAGAAGTCATCTGAACTTCGAAACACGTTGAATAAAACCACTTTCATCTGGATATTTTTGGTTCTACATCGTATTCGGCAGCGCAGATTACATCCGCAAAACCCCTATTTCATTATATCTGATAGGTCACTTGCGCACTATATGCGCTGATTTCTTCTACAGTTTCGTTCCATGTTATACATAGGGATAGTTGTAAGTAATAGTATAAGGAGGAGAAATACATGAATGAATATTGACATTGCCTAACCATAGGTGATCATATGCAAAATGATATATCACCATTAGCTTGGTGAACTTTCCTTCCACAATCCATGTCGTCTTATGTGATTGATTCTAATCTGGTGGCAACTTATAGTATATATTTTATCTCTCCCCAGGTGGATCCTGCTCTTGTGGGGATTCCTGCAAATGCAAGGACTGCAAATGCAAGTCGTGCAAGAAAAGTAAGTACACATATCTAAAATCATATCCACCCACAAATCAGATGAATATAAAAAAGAAGCAATCAGCTCACCTGTCCAGGTACACGGCAAAATACTCCAGTCATCGCAGCAGTCCAAACGATTTCTTAAAAGAATTGCTTTATTGATCCAGTAGTATAAAAGGCACAAAAAATGGTCGGACACGACAGCACAAAAATTAAAAAGGCTGAAAAGAAATACCCACTGCTCCCAAAGGCAACATGTTTCAGACCTGCATGGTCCTTTGTCAAGCCTGGACCATGCAGGTCTGAAACATGTTGAATAGGAAATTTATTTTCTGCTTATTTAAATTTTTGTGCTATCTGACTATTTTTTTTGTGCCTTTTTATACTACTGGATCAAAAAAAGCAATTCTTTTAAGCCAATGTGAGTGCCGGCTATTGTTTGTACTGTTGAAATCAAGTGAACAGTAGTAAAAAAAATAATAATGTGCCTTTAGGGCACCGTGATCTGTGTGAGATCTGTTGCAAATTTCATCCTTTTCAATGCAAAAAAAAAAAAAGGTAAATCAATAAGACATCCATTCAGGGGTCAGCAGCCTGTTGTGATATCTCGCTATTGTAAGACTTCAGCTCCCAATATACCCTGACAGCACACAGCTGACATGCTGGGACTTGTAGTTTTAGAATAGCTGGAGCGCTGTAAGTTGCTGACCCTTCCATGTACCAAAGCATGTGATTAAGTTAAATGATCAAAAATGTAATCAGATGGGTAATACTGCTAAGGCTAAAAAAGTTAACTTTTAAGGGGTCATGAAGATGACTGTATTTTCGGTTCGAGTACGATCTGACAAAACGTTAGATCACATCTTGACTAATGTCATTCTTTTTGACCGTGCATTTCCGATTATATATTTATTTATTTTTTTGTCCTTTGACACAATTTGTCCGAAGAAAAAAAAAATCACAGCATGCACAATTTGCATCCGATATTCGGATCGCACTCGGCCATGCAAGTCTATGACTCTGTGGGAAACCTCAGGCTGCACTCGAATGACATATGAGTGCAGTCAGATTTCCATGGACTGACACAATGAAGAAGATGGAGTAATTTTTTTTTTTTTACTTCTCATCTGAGAATATCTGATCAGAGTGTGGCATATCAGCCCGATTCTTTCAAGTGAGAAAAAAATAAAAAAATTGTATATTAATAATTGCAATGGATAATTTTATATGGGATCCAATATATGTATTATTCTTGGCGATCTGCCACCCTCTACTTCAAAATTATTGAAAAAAGGCATAATCTCTTCCTGGCAATAATCTTCTGCCTTTTTTTTCCCCACAGGTTGCTGCACTTGCTGTCCAGCAGATTGCAGTAAATGCAGCCAGGGCTGTCAGTGTGCAAAAGGATGTGATTCCTGCAGCTGCTGCAAGTGACCATCTGGGCTGGCAGTCCCACCTATTACCATGTCCTAAATGTAGAAATAGACATGTATCAGTGCAGTATGTGTATAATAAGTCTGGACTACTTTGTAAAAAAAAAAAAGAAAACGTTTTGATAATAAAGTGATAAACTTTGACTTTGCACATTTCTTATTTCCGTATTACTGTAATGACTTGGGGAGGTAAATAGTTTCCAGGTCCTAGTGTCCACCATTTGGATGAGTACATACTTTTCTTCTGATTCCTGGTTTTCACTTACAAATGCTGATGTAAAAAAGCTCACCAAATACTCAACGTGTGCACGTGGCCTTAGATGCGGCCACCCAAAAAAATGTTAATTTATAAGAAAAAATAACTGGTGAAAAAAAAAGGAATTTTCTAGTTTTCACTGATGCTCCCCGTGTCCAGCATTGGCTTTGGTGCTATGTTCTCTACAAGAAAGCTGGTGGCCAACTTCAGAGAGACCAAGGTGCTCTACAGCCCAAAATCGGATGTGCCCAATTGACATCTCCCCACCCATCGTTTGGATAGTCCCCTCTCCATATACATTAGACTGTCGGCTGCACCTATCAATATCGGCGGGTTCGGCCGACATTTAGTCCGTGTTCTAGGGACCTTTAAATCCAATTGGACCCATATAAGATATTTTCTGGGTGACTGAGCAGCCTCAGCAACTGCCCTGCTCATTATGTTGTCTTTAGGGCAGGGGTGGGGAATTTTTTTTTTTTTTTTTTTGCCATAGGCCATTTGGATATTTATGCCATTCCTCAGGGGCCATACAAATTACTAACTTCGCCCCCAAAAGTACCTCTTGATGCTGGAACTGGTGTCCGGGCATAATTTTTAATTACATGCGCCTCCAGTAGTGAACACTGTGTGGGAGGATGAGTGCGTCTTTAGCGGTCTTGAAAACTGAGACTGTTTTAAGACTGCCTTTTTACCTTTTGTTAAACGCATGTGCCAGACGTATGTGAATAACACAAGTCTGTGATGAATGCCAATAGGACTCCACTGGAAAAAATACACCTATATTGCACCATCTACTAGATATTGTTTTACCGGATACCACTGTATTTAGTGGTAATTTTAATGGTCTTTTCTAAGGGGTGTGGCTCACAGGTTAATTATGCAGAGCAGTGTAAAGACACGCCCCAGAGGATCCTCTGAGCACTATAAGGGTGAGTTTCCACGGTCAGGAAACGCTGCGTGTTTGGCGCTGTGCGCTGGCGCAGCGCCAAACACGCAGCGTCCAGATGTTACAGCATAGTGGAGGGGATTTCAAGGAATCCCGTCTCCACTATGCGTAACAATACGCAGGTGGCAAACCTGCGTAAACGGACATGCGGCGCGTCTTTTTAGACCGCAGCATGTCCTCGCGTATTGCGGCGACGGTGCGTCGCCGCAACAGAATTAACACAGGGCTATGTAGCCTGCGCTCTTTCCGGAGGTGTTCCGGAGGTGTCCTGAACACCTCCGGAAAGATCGCGCGTCATAAAGGGGGCGGGGCTTAGACGGAGCGGAATTTCCGCTCCGTCCAAAGCGCTATGGTTCCGGACCGTGGAACCATAGCCTTAAACTGATCACTAAATAATCACATGCATATCTATTGGATTTTAAATAAGAAAAAACAATAAATTAAAGGAGGAATAAAAGAAAAAAATGATCACGTTTCACCTGGTGATAGGTCCTCTTTAATATGGCAAAACAAATTATGTCTTTCTCAGCTGGACTGTATGTATAATAATATTTTATCCTTTATAAAAATTGCCAATAGCTGAAAATAACTCCATGTACATGGAGGCAGATAAAGTCTATATGGCAGGGCATAGAGTCCGTGCCGCTTCGTATAGTGCTATACAGGTCTCATGCCCAGATCTCTACAGCGTGCATGAGCCATAAGGTTGCATTGCCTTGGAAAACCTCAGATCCTGAATGGATCAGATTAATGAAACTAAGTACATATCTCTTTCATGGAGAAGTATTACATCAACCTTCAAGGTCAGACAATGAAGTTCTATCATGAGACAGCAGAAGTTCTACCAGAGAACATTGCGACACGGCCATTATTCATCCAGTCCACTTACCTGTATGTAAGATTAGCCCCAACTTCTGAACAGCGTTGTATCTTTGCTCAGTCTTCGGTGTCACGGTGCATGCTGTTCTCTTTAATCCTGGCTTTTATCAGATAAATGGTAATCCTGATTTGTGCCCTCATCACTCATGAAGCTTAAGACAGAAACCCTTCAACTAGTGTATGAAAAACACGCACTCCGCAATTACAACAGTACCTATAGCCCAGGGGGCCCCATAGTGCTTAAATAAGAACTGATATACATGTAAGGAAGAAGACCGGGCTGCGGGTACCTGCACTGAGCCGGGTCCGGAACTGTCGAGGCTGCGTCCCATGTTGCCCGGGGGAAGGAATAGGGCAGGGTTCCCCAACTCCAGTCCTCAAGGCCCACCAACAGGTCATGTTTTCAGGATTTCCTTAGTATTGCCCAGGTGATATTTTATCACATGTCCAATACAAAGGAAATCCTGAAAACATGACCTGTTGGTGGGCCTTGAGGACTGGAGTTGGGAAACCCTGGAATAGGGGACCGGACAAACCCCTTGACCCAGGAAGAGGGGACGTGTTTAAGGAAAACACAGAGCAGAAAGCGCGCGCAGCAGCAGTTTCCCGCCGTCAGGGAGAGTGCAGGACAGAGAGCAGTATGCTCTGCACCCCGAGCAGCAGCGCCGCGACGTACTGCGGCCGAGATCTCCTAGGCGCTCCAGCAGAACAGTGCGGGAAGCGCCATGCGATTGGCTAAGCAAAGGACCGTGCGCGTGCAGAGAAGCGTGGGCCGGGTACAGGACACTGAAGTGCGGTCCCCTTTGCCGGCTGGCACACATCAACCCGCGTTTAGTACAGAGACTTCTGCAGCTTTTCCCGCTTTGATTGCGCGGGCTTATGGACTAGGCGCTCAGCGGGTAAAACTGGAGACCGCCCGCTGCCACCAGAAGATGGATCGCTAACCTTGGACCCCATCGGAGGACACTACGCCGGCCGTTGCCGGTACTACTACCCCCATTGGACTGTGGACTAAGGACATCAGCAGGACCTACGATAAACGTTGTTTGAAACTTAGGGTATGTTTCCACTATCAGGAAACAGTCCGGATTAGCTGCGTGTTTGGCGCTGTGCGTTGGCGCAGCGTCAAACACGCAGCATCCAGATGTTACAGCATAGTGGAGGGGATTTCAAGAAATCCTGTCTCCACTATGCTGCAAAACACGCAGGCGGAAGACCTGCATTTCCGGATATGCGGCGCGTCTTTTCAGACCGCAGCATGTCCTATTCCCTTGCGGCAACGCTGCGTCGCCGCAAGGGAAATAACACAGGGCTGTGCAGCCCTGCGATCATTCCGGATGTGTTCCGGAGGTGTCCTGAACACATCCGGATTGACCGCGCGTTCAGAAGGGGGCGGGGCTTTGGGCGGAGCGGAATTTCCGCTCCGTCCAAAGCGCTGTGTTTCCGTACCATGGAAACACAGCCTTAGGCTGTTGCACTCATTCTGCTTTTTTCATCTGTTCCTTGTTGTTTGATTAACTTTTTTCCACTGCTTATTAACTCCCTGCGAGATTACTTTAACCCTTTATTGTTAAAAATAAATAATACTGTTATACCGTACTGCTTTGCAATCTCTGTGTACTGCATCTCAGCACCTGCTTACATACACATAAAACAGATTTGCATCAGATTTCACAATACAATCAGCCTGCAATGTTATATATTCTCTTGGACCTAATGAGGCTGGTGTACTTACTTTGAAAAGCTTGGCACAATGGCTATATAATCTTGATATTAAAATAAGCAGTTTATGAGTCACATTACACAGTGAGTTTATGAGCCCAAATGTATTCAATCTCCACCCACCCAGCCTGATTGAAATATGCAGTACTAGTGTGAACACGTCACTCCTTGTATTCTCTAGATGGTGCCTCGATAAGGGGTGCCACTCCCATATTCCCATGAGTGCCAGGTTCATTTTTATGATTGAAATATGCAGCTTGCTCTGACCAGTATGAGATTTCAGTAGCAGGGAGGAAGGACACTGAGGAGAGCTGCAGCTTGCACTGAGCAGTGTGAGATTTCAGCAGTAGGAAGGAAGGACACTGAGTAGAGCTGTAGCTTGCCCTGATCAGTGTGAAATTTCAGCAGCAGGGAGGAAGGACACTGAGGAGAGCTGCAGCTTGCACTGAGAAGTTTGAGATTTACAGCAGGACAGAATGAGAAGAGCTGCAGCTTGCACACTGTAGATTCAGCAGCAGCGAGAGGTCATGAGAAACTACAGTGCACTGAGCAGTATGAGATTTCAGCAGCAGGAAGGAAGAACACTGAGAAGAGCTGCAGCTTGCACTGAGCAGTGTGAGATTTCAGCAGCAGGGAGGAAGGACAATGAGAAGAGCTGCAGCTTGCACTGAGCAGTGTGAGATTTCAGCAGCAGGGAGGAAGGACACTGAGGAAAGCTACAGCTTGCACTGAGCAGTATGAGATTTCAGCAGCTGGGAGGAACAACACTGAGGAGATGTCAATCGGGCTACATGTGCACATATTGCATTTACACTTCTGACATGGTTAATCAATGTAAGTACACCAGCCTCAGCAGGTCTATCAATTGAATATATCTATTTAATAATATATGCAGTTTATATTGAGAAATTTGATGCAGATCCGCTTTATTCTCTGCAGCTCTCTATTCAGTTGGAGACATATAGAGGTTCAGTAAAGCCCCATAGTTATACCCCCATAGTGGCAAAACAAAAAAACAGGGACTATAAGCTGGTATATACGTAAAGTGTAAGAGCACATTCACACTGTGTCATTTCATAGTTAAAACTGAAGGGAAAAAAAAGAGCATATACCGAAATGGTAACTGCACATGTAAATAATGTAGGGTACTTAGTTAATGCCTTTTTTCTCAAAAATGCATAAAACCATCCTACCATGTCAAGGTGAACCCATTGGGATGGTCCTAACCTGTCTATAGTATTAAAACCTTACCATGTGTCAAGCTATGTCAATGTGAATAAGGGCAGAACAGGACAGGTCTCCAACCTAGACGGCCATCCATGGGAAGCTATTCAGATGAAATACCGTACTTAGCTCAGAAAGGGGAGCCACGGCCCTGTTTATAGAAAATAAAAGCAGGCCCCGTCCTACTCTGCCCTTATTCACATTGACGTTGTTTGACACATGGTAAGGTTTTAATACTAAAGACAGGTTAGGATCGTTCCGATGGGTACACCTTGACATGGGGGATGACTTCTATACTTTTTTTGATCAAAATTGTGTTAATTGTCTATAAAATGCCCCCATAGTGGTGTAAAAGCTCAGTTAAATGGGATGGCTGTAAGTGTGTGTTCACACATGGTGCATACGATACAGAAAGGAGAAGGAATGGAAGCCTATAAGACAAAAATGCCACAAAGTGGGTAAAAAAATAAGAGCATAGTGCTATAAAAAAGCAATAAATGCGTAAAATGCAAGTGAAAAATTGGTACCAGAAAAAAAAATTGTGTTTGTAGGGAGTTTCAGAATTTCACGTTGGCTTCTAGCGAACATCTGATGGCAGTGTTTATTTTAATCAAAAAAAGGAACAAAAAATACAGTATTATAAGAAAAAGTACATTGACAGCTTTTCTTTTCAGGCACTTTTTCCATAGAGAAGACTAGGAACACATTAAAAGTGTGAAAAAAATTACACGGGAAAGTACTTTGTAGTGGACTTTATATTTTCTATTGCCAGGCCACAAAAATAAAAATCCTTAAAGCAACACTACAGCGGGGGTTTTTTTCAGCGCTGGAGTGGCGCTTTAAACGTAATCCCCCTGCCCACCGTTCTTATACTTATCTTCCGGTGGCTTCACCTTTTAGCGGTCCGGCGGAGCAGTTAGATTTGGGTGCCGGCTGTAAAACACAGCCATCTTCTGTGCTGTAGGGAACTCCAGAGCCCACTCCATCCAGGCACAATGCACATCCATTTTTTTATTAATTCCAACACATTTCTGTGCTGGACTGGGGCCTTTCTCTTGGTTTTTATGTCTTGAGAAAGGTGCTGGTACATTCCCGCCACCTAAACGTGCCAGCTTCCATTTTTGCCATTATACCTCTGGAAGAACCATTTCTAGCCACGGAGGCTAGCCTTTATAGAAGTTGTGCCTACACACACACCTTTAGGTGAGCGCTACGATCAGTTACACCCAGGTATGGATTGGGGCTGAAATTCAGGCCTGGCATTTGAAATCACACAGGCCCATGTTGTCTCCATCCCCAAGCACCAGAACAATATTTCTAATGATACCCGTGGCCTACTGGGGTAAGTGACGGAATCAGTGACTTTCTGCTCCGTCACAACTCTTAACAGTATGTGTGTCTTGAGAACACCGATTCTGCTAACAACATACCAGACAAGGCAGCTGTTACGGGTCTGCAACTCAGGAATAGAGTGGGGGGGAATCTGACCCTGCACTATGACTAGACTCAATCCCTATGATGGAGTGGGCGACCTATTCCTTGCGAATAGACCCACCGACGATCTTAGACTAGACTCAAGCGAGGACCTGAAGGTGGGGGAAGGGAATCCCTGAAAGATCTAGGGACTGGGAACAAAACACTGGTAACCTCCTAGCAAGGAAACAGAGGAAGCTGCAGAAACAAAAGGAAAAAACAAAAAGACTAAGCAAGCAGAACTAGAGTTCCCAGAACTGCACAAAGTATAACACAAAGCTATCAAGGCTCCTAGCCAGAACTCAAGCGGATTAACACTGATGTCCAGCAAGGACTGAGAGGCAGGTGCAGGGTAATAAAGGGTGATACAATCACCTGACCAACGACAAACCCAGCACCAGGGGAAAAAGGCCAGCAGCCAGAAACCACAATAAGATGGCGGATGGTCAAACTGAATAGATTCTAGTAGCAGCCCACAGCTAGACAGGCCCTTTTGGCATTTGCCAGAATTGCCAGATGGCCAGTCCAGCCCTGGTTACACCCATCCCATACCAGACGGTATTGCCCTATTTTGTGTGCACCTCTACGGTATCCCTCTCTAGTGCATCAATGTCTCTTCCACACTTCATTATCCTTTAGAAGGTCATGACGTAGCCCTGCGATATCATGACATGGTGTGTAAGGCCTAGTCAGTGATGTCATGTGTCGGAATGACGCCATGATGTGTTGACGCCTAGTGAAGCGCGGAGGGGCTAAAGATATCGGGATGTGGCAGGCAGGACTGGAGCAGATGCCTAAAAGAGCACCATAGTGGAGAGGTGCTGCTTAGAAGGACGGGCGAGCGCCAGAGTGAAATTAGTTTAATTTTTTTTAATATAGGAAAAAGAAGATTTTAGGACCCGCTGAAGCACAGACAGGCGCGAAACGTCCTTCGTCTGTAATTTTTTTAACCTTTGTTATGCTTTGCAGGATCTCAGAAAATAATAATGCGCATTCGATTCGTAGCGAAAAACTTTGATGCAAACCCAATTTCTTGGATGATTTTGAGCGGACCTGTTGAAGCTCATTTAAGACTTTTCTATTTGCCACTAGCGCCTCCTGGTGGATTTGTGTATAAATTGACAATTCCAATGCTAGCAGCGTAATAAGGGTTATGTGTCAATGTTAAAAATTTGTTGCAGACATTTCTGCATCAAAAAGCAATGTCTTGGCAGTTAAAAGCTTAAAAAAAAAAGTGTATTTTTGCCGGATTTTCACGTGCGTTTTTTATGTATTTTTTAATGCGTTTTATTCATTAGAAAGGGTGAAAAATGCTGAAAGAAAATTATATGCTGCAGATTTGAACCAGCTTCAGATCTGCAATGAAAAAAAAAAGCAACGTGTGCGTTAGATTTCAGAAAAGTGCTGGGGCAGTAAAATGCTGAGTGTTCAGTGGACAGAACCGCACGGGAAAAATGCAATGTGTGCACATACCCTAAAGTGGATATGGAAATCGGAGAAAGTGGGGGACCATCTAAGGAAACAAATTTACAGGAGATCATCATATTGGAAAACCATGTTTAACCCCTTCAAGACTATGCCCTTTTTTATTTTTGCATTTCTGTTTTTCGCTCCCCTTCTTCCCAGAGCCATAACTTTTTATTTTTCCGTCAATATGGCCGTGTGAAGGCTTGCTTTTTGCAGGACAAGTTCTATTTTTGACCGACACCATTGGTTTTACCATATGGTGTAAAAAATTCCAAATGCGGTGAAATTGCAAAAAAAAGTGCAATTCCACAATGTTTTTTGGATTTTTTTTACCGTGTTCACCAAATGCTAAAACTGACCTACCATTATGATTCTCCAGGTCATTACAAGTTCATAGATACCAAACATGTCTAGGTTCTTTTTTATTTTAGTGGTGGAAAAAAAATCCAAAGTTTGTTAAAAAAAAAATTGTGCCATTTTGCAATACCCGTAGCGTCTCCATTTTTCCTGATCTCGGGTTGGGTGAAGGTTTAAATTTTTTTGCGTGCCGAGCTGACGTTTTTAATTATACCATTTTGTGCAGATATGATCTTTTGATCGCCCGTTATTGCATTTTAATGCAATGTCGTGGCAACCAAAAAAACGTAATTCTGGCGTTTTTACTTTTTTTTCACGCTACACTGTTTAGCGATCAGGTTAACCCTTTTTTATTGTTAAATCAGGCAATTCTGAGCCCGGCGATACCAAATATGTGCATGTGTGATTTTTTTTTTTTTTTATTTTGAATGGGGCGTAAGGGGGTGATTTGAACTTTTATATATTTTTTAATATTTTTTTTTAGAAAATTATTTTTTTTTACTTTTTGCATGCTTCAATAGTCTCCATGGGAGACTAGAAGCTGCCATAGCTCGATCGGCTCTGCTACATACAGGAGATGCTGAGATCGCCTCTATATAGCAGAATTACTGACTTGCTATGAGCGCTGACCACCGGGCGGCGCTCATAGCAATCCGGCAGTGACAACCATAGAGGTCTCCAGGAGACCTCTGGTTGTCATGCCAACCCACCGGTGACCTGCGATCACGTGACGGGGGTCACCAGTGGGTGGATGGCTGGAAGTGCGCGTTAAATGAGTTAATATCCACGGGTGGATCGCGATTCCACCCGCGACTGTTCCGGGCTCATGTCAGCTGTTCAAATGTCGGAACAGATGTGCAGAAAATGGCGCAAATTTTTTTTAACAAACTTTGGATTTTTTTTCACCACTTAAAAAAGAACGTAGACATGTTTGGTGTCTATGAACTCGTAATGAACGGGAGAAGCATAATGGCAGGTCAATTTT
Organism: Oophaga sylvatica; assembly: GCA_033576555.1. Classification (NCBI taxonomy): domain Eukaryota; kingdom Metazoa; phylum Chordata; class Amphibia; order Anura; family Dendrobatidae; genus Oophaga; species Oophaga sylvatica. Next base: position 19,680,921 of record JARQOD010000010.1, on the reverse strand, counting down.
AGCATTTGGTTAACATGGTAAAAAAAAACAAAAAAACAAAACAGTTGTGGGATTGCACTTTTTTTTGCAATTTCACCGCACTTGGAATTTTTTTCCCATTTTCCAGTACACTATTTGGTAAAACCAATGGTGTCGTTCAAAAGTACAACTCGTCCCCAAAATAAAACAAACCCTCACATGGCCGTATTGACGGGAAAATGAAAAAAGTTATGGGTGTGGGAAGCAGAGGAGCAAAAAGCAGAAATTCAAAAACAAAAATGGACTGTGGCGTGAAGGGTTTATAATCACTGTGGGTCCAATCTCTAGAATTCCCACCGATCCTGAGAATGAAGACGCTTCAGAGTTGCATCCTCTACAGTTTCTCTATACAGGAACATTGGAGCACCATTGTACATGGAAAGATTGGGAAGTGGACACAGAACAGCATATTCTTGCGATACCTCTTCGTTGCTGGAAATAACTCCAGGAGACCACTTTGAAACTTTTAGCTTTAACTTTAAAAAGTAGTATAGTAAAAAGTTACACATAGTGTAAAAACACCCACGTCTCTCAGAGGTTGCATTCGGTATAGGTAATATTGAGGTTTGGTTAGGATAGATCATGCAAGCCAGACACTGAGGACCACTGTAAACATAACAATGATGATGAGGAGGTAGAGTATGAAGACAAGCCTGTCCACAATCAGGGCAGCAGTGCACCAGTCTGACTTGGCATCATCCTTTTCCTTAGATAAGGTAAGCTCCTGATGAATGTGTAGGATTTCTGCCAGCAGCCTTTTTAGCAGTTTTACTTCTTGCGAAACTTTTCCCTTTTGTAGATCCTTCTTCTCCTGGAGTTCAGCTATCTTCTGGCATTTCTTTCCATTATCAGCTCCATCTAGGAAGGAAGCTGCAGCTGTAGATGGTAAAGAGCTAGAAACATCTGATCATGGCTTTAACCATCCCATTAATCCCGTACTCACCATTTCCTTCACCTGCGATAGGAACCTCATCTTTTATATGGGGCTTTACTTTGAAACGCAGAACACGAGCCAAATGTCTCATGATCCAGATCCTTATCCATGTTGGAACGCTTGGCTGAGATTCAGACAACATCAACATGTACGATGTTGCAATAGAACCGATTGTACTGAACACCATGACCGCAAGGCAAACGCAGCAGAATATACCTGTATATAAAACACAGAAAGGCATCAAAAGAGTAATTCAATGAAAAAACACTGGGAATGGGGCAAAATTCAAGAATATGCAAGATGGCCAACTGTCTCTAAGATCTAGACCATGTTGGGAGCTTGGTTATGCTTTTTATATTATGCATTGTGCCCATTGCATGGTATCTTAAAATGAGCATTTAGGTTAAAGAGGCTCTAACACTAGAGAACAAAGGGATCGGTAGACCAAAATTGGACATGCCAAAACCATGTCTCCCTTGGTTACCATCAATCAAGAGCCTCCATACACATTAAACCAATGGCCAAACCTGTCGAAATCGTCTAGCCTAATGTGTATGGGGTCTTTACTCAGGATACACATAAGAGCATAAGGGCACGTCAGAGCAGAAGTATTTTTTTGGTTGCGGTGCTGACATTTGGGGTAATATCACCTGGCCGTTTGCTTTGCATTTTGTTGGATTGGAACTTCGTGGACCAACAAAGGATAATCAAGATGTCATAAAAACTGCTAGCTAAGGGAAGATATATGACTTTGTGATCCTTTGTATGCATATTACAGGGATAATCAGGATGTCGTTATTATTGGAGTGTGTAGCCAATGTTGGTCTCAAAACCGTTCAACAGTTCTGTCAAAAACAGAGCAAAAATAGCATAGCATCTTTAGGTTGGAGGGTGTGCTGCATAGACAGAGTCCAAAAAGGGTATAAGAGACCAAACAGGTTTCAGACGAGAAAGGGGGAGAATTTGGGAAGTCACATATGAAGGAACACATCCCTGTGGAAGGGGTTTCATGGAGTAATGAAGAGGGTCCTATCAAGGAGAGGACACTCCAAGGAGATAGGAGGGTCACACCAAGGTGACATAAAAAGGTAAGATGCCAGTGAGACACTGGAAAAAAAATGAACGTGTTTGTTTCTGGTTAATTATGATATTATTAAAAGTACTGTAAGCCTAAGGAATTCAAGTCTCTTTGTTGTTTAGTAACTATTGTAAGATGGCCGCAGGACGGGTCCTTGAGGGGAGATATGTATCATTCGGGGCTTGGGTGATGTGAGGTCGGAAGCATGCTCCAGCACATATAGTACTGAGAGTTATTAGGCCATTCCAGGGCCAGGTTTTACGAACAGTCAAAAGAGATGGGTGGGAATGACTGCTCACATATCTCCACTCAGAGGCATGGTTTTGCAGATAAAAATGGAGACCGAGTATCTCATTTAGTGTCTGGAGCTGATGATGTACGGATCGCCTGTGTGTTGGTCTGTGCTAAGGCCTAAATGACAGGACACTATCCTGAGCTGGCGGACCTGCGATATTGTATGGATTTTTTACTTTGTGTTTTAACTTTATGTGGAAAAGGCTGTTCGTTTGTTTGCTTTCCTGATGGTTTATGCAGTTTTAATAAACCAGCCTGGACATTTCAGCAATACCGCTTCCTGTGCCTACCTGAACCGCAGCTGAGTGAGTACAAACCTCTACACTATGTAATATTGTAATAATTTTGTTATTATCTTTTTTATCAATATTATACTATTCATTTCATTCTGAGTATAAAGCCATTCCTTTTATGCATTTTGTCAGTGTGGTTTCTTAGCTGACCATGCACTAGAATCTATGCAGGAATATAGTTATTGGGCGTTATCGTTTGATATTGTCAGTAATAATATTTCTTGATATTGTTATTGTTCTGAATTCTTATCATTTAGTATATCATCAATTTTAGAAAGTGTCTATATCTTATAGTTTCTGTACGTAATATTAAAATCACCAACATCAGATTACTCTATTGCACATGATGTATTGAAGACACTTCAATGAAAACCATAAGGCTGTGTGCCCACGTTGCGTTTTTTATGCATTTCCGCCGCTGCGGAAACGCTTAAAAAAGTTTAAAAAACGCATCCCATGCAATCCTATGGAATTCCGCAGTTGCTGTGCCAATGCTGCGGATTTTACCGCTGCGGAATCACATAGAGGTAAAATCCGCAGCATGTCCATTAATTCTGCGGAATCGCTGCAATTCCACCACCATAGGATTGCATTGAAACGCTCACTTTACGCATGTGGCTATGCCCACCATGCGTAAAGTGAGCGCTTCATGTGCGGATGGTACCCAGGGTCTGGAGGAGAGGAGACTCTCCTCCAGGCCTTGGGTGCCACATTTCTGTAAAAAATAGAATTAAAATAAAAAATAGGGATATACTTACCCTGTGTCGGCCCCCGGAGTCCTCAGGGTGCACTCGGCGCTGCCAGCAACTTCCGTTCCCAGAGATGCATTGCGAGAATCACCTCAGATGTCGCGTGACTGCTACGTCATCAGAGGTCATTTGCGCAATGCATCCCTGGGAAGGGAACTTGCCGGCAGCGTCGCTGAGGACCGGGAGGACTCCAGGGGCCGACAGAGGGTAAGTATATCCCTATTTTTTATTTTTCTTATTATTTTTAACATTCTATCTTTTACTAATGATGCGGCATAGGCAGCATCAATAGTTAAAAGTTGGTCACACTTGTCAAGCACTATCAATCACTTTTCCAAGTGATGCTTCAAATCGCTTGGAAAAGTGCTAGCATTCTGCAAGCTAAAAACGCTTGCAAAATGCTTGGGTTTGGCGGGAAAATCGCACGCGAATTCCGTATGCGTTTTACCCACGGCAAATAGTTGCGGAAATGCTGCGGACAATTCCGGAGCATTTTTGCAACGTTGGCACATAGCCTAAGAGGTAGCTGATTGAAGACACTGAACAAACGCATATTAGTAAAGATTTCAGTTCTGACGCCCACAGGATTCTGAATACTGCTGCTCTGGACTATAGTACAGACTGTAACTCAGGATGAGTGGCATATACAGTAGTTAATGCAAAAATCTGTGTACTGCAGCAAACTAATTTCTCTAAAGTTTTTATAGGTTCATTATAGACTATGGTATATGTAAGAATATAGAAATGCTTACCTAAAACGGGGGTATTGTTTGAGCTAGGGAGCGTATCATTCAGAATTAGCAGGAGCACAGAAAACCCCAATACCACTGTAATCTTAAATCCCAGTCTCTCTCCAGTTCCCATTTGTATAAACATACTAACAATATCCAGAATGACCAAGAAGCAGGACGGGATGATGAGGTTTATGATGTAGACCACAGGGGCTCGCTCTATGGTAATCTGAAAAGTAAAGTTGGAAAATACTATGAATTAAATTTATTAAATCAGCCTGCTGTTGAATTCTGGTGGGAAAAAATACTAATTTTGGTGCACATTTTTCTTGTGGGATTAGCCTCTTATATAGCCTGTCAAATTTCCATTAGTTGGCACCGTAATTTAGCATAGTTATAGTTAAAATCAATGCACTTGCACCCACTTAGCAGTAGAGGTTGGACACACAGAGACAGTCAGGAGGAGGATAGCTGTGCAGCAACAGTGAAAAGCCTGTGTCACAGCTGGCTATTAAGTGGGGGTGAGTAGCAGTCTCTATATTTTGTGTGCTATCCATTATTCTGGGATTAGCTTCTACAGCCTGAAAAATTTCCATTAGTTAGCACTGTAATTTGGCATAGTTATAGTTAAAATCAATGCACTTGCACCCACCTACCAGTAGAGGTTATACACACAGGGTAAGGCAGGAGGAGGATAGCTGTGCAGAAACAGTGAAAAGCCTGTGCCATAGCTGGCTATTAAGTGGGGGTGAGTAGCAGTCTCTATATTTTGTGTGCTACCCAAAGGTCACAGATAGGGCCAAAGGGGAGCATGTAAGAAGCTTTAAGCCTGAACTGGAATTTGTGTAGTTTGTCCTTGGCGGAGGAAACCAGCCCACCTCATATAAAACCACCTTTATGGATGAAGGGCAAAAATTTTCAACCACGGAGAGGAGTAGAGAGGCTTATTCCTGTGAATGAAGACTGCATCCACTAGTAAGGTGAAAAAGATCCACCCATAAGGAGTCTGTATGCTTATGCCTCTAAAATGAAGAGGTTTGCAAAAGACATGGTGTAGAGAGAGGGGGACTGATACCCGGTAACTGAGAGAGCAGGTTGGTAACTGCCCGAGTCTTTTTCCCTTCACCATGACAGCACCGACATGAGAGTATGGTATCCGCCCCCAGGAACAGGAAACCTGTAGCAGAGATAAAAGAAGGGGGGCGGTACCTCTCCCTCAGTTTTGGTTTCCTGTTCCTGCAGGTGGATGCCTGTGGGGCAGTGTACCTGTGTGGGGAATCGTCCCTGGATGGCCGGTCTGGAGACCGAGGTCCGATGGGGAGGCACTGCAGCTGAGCGCGGCGGCGCGCGCTCTCCTCCCGGCTTCTTGGGGGCTGCCTGGCCGCGTCTCACCCCCCGTGGACTCCCCGGCGGCCGCTCCGAGCAGGAGGCTGAGCCGGGGTGGGCGTGTCCACCACGACGCTGGCGCCGACTGAGTGGGGCGGCTTCCGGTCGCACCGGAAGTGACGCCACACGCCGGGAGAAGCGGTGTACTGGACACTTCCGGAGGAAGTCGCTCCAGAGACACGCACACCGCTCTCCCCCCTTAACCCCCCCCTCGCATATAGCCTGCCTGAGGGCAGGAAATCGTGCCGATGAGCAGTGTTCACTGCAGAAGCGCTTCACAGCACTGGAGATGGAAGGAGCAGAGGAGCGCGTGCCAGAGGAGGGAGGCCAGCAGACCGCTGTGGTACCAGGGGGTCGGTGGGTGAGTGCCTTTGTAAGGCGAAGAAACATATAGTGATGGCCTTTTACCCTGTTCCCCTCTCCCTAGGGCAGGAAAGCTACGGCCAAACAAAAAAAACAAAGCATGTGCTTTGTGTAAAAAAACGCTTCCCAGAGATTACAGTAAAAGGTTGTGCCGTTCATGTGTGCAGAAAACGGTAGCGGAGGAATCGCCGTCCTTGTTAGAGGATATTAGAGCCGTTATTCGTCAAGAAGTGAAAACGACGGTTAAAGAGGAGTTAAAACAAAACACGCCAGTCAGTTCAGGTCATCCTCCCCCCCCCCCTCCTACACAAAGTGAAGTAGAATCGGACGGTGAACCGACGGAGTTAAAAATCTCGGAAAGCTCAGACCTAGATTCCTCGGACGAGGAATATGGTCGCCCTTATGTTTTGTCTGAAGACATTGGGAAATTGTTAAAATTGATTAGATCTACCATGGGGGTTGAGACGCCAAAAGAGCATCTTTCGGTACATGACTCTATGTTCAGTAATCTAGAGGGGAAAAAACGTAAAGTTTTTCCCTTCCATGGAAATCTATTAAAATTGATTAAAAAAGAGTGGAAGAAACCCAACAAGAAAATGTCTGTGCCACAAGCATTAAAACGGAAATATCCATTTGATGAAGAAATATGTGGGGAATGGGAAAAAGCCCCTAAGCTAGATGCCGCCATTGCTAGTACATCTAAAGGAATAGCGTTACCATTAGAGGACATGGGGGCCTTGAGAGACCCCCTTGATAAAAAAGCGGATGCTTTTTAAAATCTGCCTGGGAAGCATCGGCCTGGTCAATTAAACCAGGGGTAGCCGCCACGTGCACCGCTAGGGCCATGGTCAAATGATTAGAAGAACTCAGTGAACAGATAAAAAATAAATGCCCAAGAGAGGAATTATTGGACGTAATACCGTCACTACAAAAAGCGGCAGGGTTCCTAGCGGATGCAGCGGTGGATTCTGTGCGAGGTGCCGCCCGTGCATGCGCTCTTTCTAACTCAGGTCGCAGGGCATTATGGCTTAAAAACTGGGCGGCAGACTTCCAGTCGAAAGGTAAAACTCTGCGCAATCCCCTGTGATGGACAATACTTGTTCGGGAAAGCATTGGATGAAATATTGGAGAAAGCATCGGATAAGAAGAAACGATTTCCGCTACCGTATGGTTCAAGACGTCGTTGGAATGATGCTCGCTCGTCCTTTCGTGGAGCAAGGAATAGAGGGGGCAGAAGTCGGCCAGATGAGAGATCTATCCGAGGCAGGACTTGGGGAGAGAGAAGGGAGAAAGGATTTCTCTTCAAGGGTCCTACCAGATCAGATACTAAACGTCAATGACGCCAAGTCTCCGGTGGGAGGAAGACTGAGGAAATTTGTACACCAGTGGGAAACATTGCCCGCCTCACGGTGGGTAACCAATCTACTATCCGAAGGCCTACGACTAAAGTTTCTCAACCTCCCACCACAGCGACTAAAGATAACTCAGGTCGCCAAAAAGAACCAGGCTACAATGGAAAAGAAATCACCCTCCTTATGGAAAAGAAAGTGTTAGTGGAGGTACCAAGTCATCAAGTAGGGAAAGGGTTCTACAGTACCCTATTTCTTACTCCAAAACCAGACGGCTCCTTAAGGGTAATATTCAACTTGAAGGCGTTAAACCAATACATCCGAGTGGAAAAATTCAAAATGGAAACATTAAAATCAACAGTGAAGTTGCTGGAACCGGGCTGCTACATGGCAGTAATCGATCTGACGGATGCATACTACCATGTACCAATCTGGAAAGAACATCAAAAATACCTAAGATTGTTGGTACAGATTGCACAAAACCCTACGCATCTGCAGTACCAATGTCTTCCCTTCGGGATTTCGGTAGCACCCCGTATCTTCACGAAATTAATTTCAGAAGTGGCATCTTTTGTGAGAAAGGAAGATATATTACTGGTACCCTATTTAGATGACTTCCTAGTAATAGCAAATACCGAAGAGAAATGCAAGGATGCAATAAAAAGGATGTTAGAAATTTTAACCAGCCTAGGCTGGATAATAAACGTAAAAAAAGTCAAAGCTACTCCCAGCCAGAAAACAAGAATTCTTGGGAATAGTGTTAGATTCCTGCAATCAAGAATGTGTCCTTCCAGACAGGAAAGTAGACTCCATTCAAAACAAAATACAACAGTTAAGATCAAGCAGGGCCATAACAATCCGACAAGCAATGTTGTTGTTGGGAACATTAACAGCAACAATACCAGCGGTCCAGTGGGCACAAAGCCATACAAGAGACCTGCAAACGCAAATCTTAGCTGAACAGGCAAAAGATCCAACCAGCCTGAACCGGCGGTTCACCCTAACGCCACAAGTCCTCAACTCTTTGGAATGGTGGCTACAACCCAAAAATCTCAAAAGAGCCGTGCCCTGGTCAGTTCACAATCAGGTAATACTGACTACAGATGCAAGTCCCTCGGGATGGGGAGCACATCTAATAGGACGACTTGTACAAGGCCTATGGGAACCCTCAATGAGGGAAACATCCTCCAATTTGAAAGAACTAACAGCAGTGAGGCTAGCGCTGCATCAATTGAAAAAAGAGTACAAGGAAGACACGTCACAATACTATCCGACAACAACACGGCAGTAGCCTACATAAATCGACAAGGGGGTACAAGATCACCATCCTTGATGGCGGAGGCAAAAGAGCTATTCGCATGGGCAGAAAACAACCTGTTATCCCTGTCGAGCACACACTTGAAAGGGACGGAAAATACGGTGGCGGATTTCCTGAGTCGGCATATACTACACCAAGGAGAATGGTCCCTAAATCAGGACATATTTGGGAAAATTGTGCCAGCTGGGGCAGACCAGAAGTGGACCTGTTCGCTACAAAAGAAAATCGGAAAGTAAACAGATTTTACTCCCTGAACCCGAGAGAACAACCAGAGGGAGTAGATGCACTACTACACCGCTGGAAATTCAAACTGGCATATGCTTTTCCACCATTTCCTCTAATACCAATAGTCCTGAGGAAAATATGAGAAGACAAGAGCCATGTGATCCTTATAGCGCCCTTCTGGCCAAAGAGAGCGTGGTTCACATGGCTCACATGCATGTCTGCCTCGGACCCATGGATCTTACCCGATGTTCCCAATCTACTACACCAGGGACCAGTGGAACATCCTCAGGTGCACAATCTACACCTCACTGCCTGGAACCTAAAAGGGGACTCCTATTGGCAAAGGGGTTCTCAGGACCCTTGGTGACTACTTTGCTCACTAGTAGGAAAAAGGTCACCTCGGCCAAGTATTATAAAATCTGGCAAAAATTCTTAAACTTCTCGGGTCGACGGTTTTAGGGGACAGTCCAGATGGTCCCGATGTCGGAGATTCTAGAGTTCCTACAAAAAGGCCTGGAAAAAGGATTGTCCACAAGCACTCTAAAGGTGCATGCTCAGCACTAGGTGCGCTGTTTGACAAAAAACTGGCTGATCACCCATGGATCTATAGATTCATTCGGGCCTCTTTTTCAGCCAGACCCTCGAAAATTGTGCCTATGGTAGCTCCCTGGGATCTAAATTTAGTGTTAAATGCATTAACTACAAAACCATTTGAGCCCATCTCATCTATTTCTATAAAGGCTCTAACACTAAAAACAGTGCTCTTGGTTGCCCTGACGTCAGCTCGGCGAGTCAGTGAGCTATAAGCCATTTCTGTAAATCCCCCATATACTACCTTTATGGATGACAAAGTAGTCATAAGAACTGACCCAGCCTTCCTTCCGAAGGTTAATACAAAATTTCACAGGGACCAAGAGATAATTTTGCCCTCGTTTTGTGCCAACCCAAAATCCCAGGAGAGCAAACCTTTCATTGTTTGGATGTAAGACGTTGCCTACTTCAATATATAGAAGTTTCAAAATCTTGGCGACAGTCATCAGCCCTTTTTATCTCCTTCCAGGGGATAAACAGGGGTAAAAAAGCTTCAAAAGCTACAATTGCACGGTGGCTAACATGGCTATCTCACTTTCTTATTCTTCATCAGGTCAGACTCCTCCACTGGGTGTAACGGCTCACTCCACAAGGGCTGTCGCGACATCTTGGGCCGAACGGGCAAATGCGTCAATAGAGCAGATTTGCAGGGCAGCGGTATGGTCGTCACCGTCTACCTTTTTTCGTCATTATAGGCTAGATTTAGGTTCCTCGAATTTAGCCTTTGGTAGAAAGGTGTTATCTGCTGTTGTCCCACCCTAGGAGGCTCTTCTATTTCTTCCTCTCACGGTCGGTGCTGTCATGGTGAAGGGAAAAAATGATAATTACTTACCGGTAATTAGATTTTTCAGAACCATGACAGCACCGTATTAATTCCCGCCCTATCTTGGTGATAGTTGTGTGACTCACAAAAAAAAAAAAAAAAAATTTTGCATGTATAAATTAATAAATAAAGAAGGTAAAGGTCTAAATATGCTAGTATATGTGTATATATAACGACTAATTTTGGCGGTTACCTTACATACTCTGAAACAAACTGAGGGAGAGGTACCGCCCCCCTTCTTTTATCTCTGCTACAGGTTTCCTGTTCCTGGGGGCGGATACCATACTCTCACAGTCGGTGCTGTCATGGTTCTGAAAAATCAAATTACTGGTAAGTAATTATCATTTTCCATCATCCTTGAGTGGTGAGCCACTCTAGCTGCCAAACATCTTATAACTTTAAAAGGGACACATCATCCACTTTCCAACTTTTTTTGTATGAGGCTATCCATAACCAATCCAGGTTTAATCCCTAAAGAACACATGATGGATAATCTCATCACCGGTCACTTGTGGGGGTGTATAGCGAGGGCTTGGGAGCTGAGCTTACTTTATACTGGTCATTTTTGAAGGTCATGCAACTTTTCATTCTAAAAAAAGGTGCAATAAATGATAAAAAAAAAACTATTTCATTTTTTGTGCCATTTTCAAAAATTTGATGCAAAAAACGCCAATGAATAACACTAGACAAAAAAATAAGTGATTATAAAATGAGCAAATGATGAATCTGGAAATGCATGTTAACTTAGAACTATTTTATATTTGTCACCTGGAAGATCACTTGGCTGTACCCCACTCCGTCACTCCATATTGTTGCGTTTGATACACCGACGTCCAACAGGATCCAGTCTCCTTTACTGACAAAAATGTCTTGTGAGTTCATGTTCACTAGAGATGAGTTGTACTTTGGTAACATGATGATGTCTTGGACTATGCAGAAATGCAATAAGAACATTAAATCATGTGTATACATAAAGCATAGGAGTCAATTGATTCACTATAAAGAAATATAGGAACACTCTGCATTAATAACTGCACTATATTGACCAAAGTATTAGGACACATGGCTTAATCACTGAATTCAGGCTTTTTATTTGGCTTGGGAAAAGCAAAAAACTGAACTGAAGTTGACTTGAATGACATGCAAGATGTAGAAGCATGTTCACACTGGCCATAAAAGCAAGCAAAACCAAGGGAAAAGCAATGTGTGTATATACCCTAGTGATATAAGTAAAAAAACAAGTGCATTAAATAATTAACATAGGGTACTTAGTAAACACTGTTTTGATCAAAAAAGTATAAAGCTGTCCCACCACGGCAAGGTGTACCAATTTGAGACAGTAACTACACTCTCTAAGGTTAAAAACTACCTGGTGTGAAAAGTGGCAGAGAGTCTGGGTCCCAAATGGACACCCAGACTCTCTGCCACTATTCACACCAGGTAGGTTTTAACCTTAGAGAGTGTAGTTACTGTCTCAAATGGGTACACCTTGCCGTGGTGGGACAGTTTTATACTTTTTTGATCAAAACAGTGTTTACTAAGTACCCTATGTTAATTATTTAATGCACTTGCTTTTTTACTTATTTATTTTCATTAGGGTATATACACACATTGCTTTTTCCCTTGGTTTTGCTTTTTATTTGGCTTGATTGCCCCCCCCCCTGTATAACATCCGGACCCTCGCTGTGCTGTCTGCCTTTACTGCTGGGACAGGACGGCCGGTGATGCAGAGCTCTCTGATACCAGTGCGGTCCTGTAATAGGAATCACCGATGTAACAAGTACATTAGTGACATTTCTTCCTCCAAAATCTTCCCCCATCGCTTGTGACTGATATTATTGAGAAGTGGAAGGAACCGCAGCAACTCAGTGGAGACCCCGTAACATTACAGAGCGGGGGGGTCAACGAGTGCTGAGGAGCAGAGGGCAGAAAAGTCACCAATGCTCTGCTGACTCCATAACTGCAGAATCCAAACATCTTCCTCAGCATAAACATTGTGCACCAAAAGCTTCATAGCCGAGCAGTTGCATGTAGCCTTACACCACCAAGCACAATGCTGAGCGTCGGATGGAGTGGTGTAAAGCTGTCACCACTAGACTGAAGCAATGACTGATCAAATTTCTCTATCTGGCTTCTGATGGACTAGTCTGTGCTTAGGGAGTGCCAAGAAAACATTACCCGCCTGCCTGTATTGTGCTACCTGTACATTTCGGTGGAGGAGGGATAATGGCATTTCTTCAGTGGTCGGCCTCCCCACTTTGTTCCAGTTAATGGAAATCTTAATACTTCAGCAAACATGACTTTTGAACAATTATAACTTCCAGCTTTGTGGGAACGGTTTAGGGAAGACCCTTTTCTGTTTCTCATGACTGTACCCAATGCACAAGGTCCATAAGTTTAAAAGAAAAAATTGTTTTGGTACCATGTTAAAAGTTATCCTAAATTCAAGATTATTTTGTTTCAAAAAAGGTCCATAAAGACATGGTTGGTGGGAAGAACATGAGCGGCGGCACAGAGCCCGGTCCTCAACCCCATCTAACACCTTTGAGACAAACTAGAACAGAGACTGTGAGCCCGACCTCTCCCCAATATCAGGGTCTGACCTCACAAATCCTCTTCTGGATGAAAGGGCAAAAATCCCTCCCAAATTTTGTAGAAGCTCTTAGATCTGCAAAGTGGGGGCAAATTCCGTATTAATGCCTATGAACGTAGAATGGGAAGTTAGAAACAATCCTGTATAGAAAATGTTAAGGTGTCCCAATACGTTGGCCCTTATGGCATACCTACATTCACCAATACTTACAGCATACAAAGAAATAAGTGTAAAGCTATAGCTGGTAAATATATAAAAAGATGGGTATCCTATAAGTATATGTCCATATAAGGTACGTCCAAATGGGATCTAAATTAAGCTAAATAAAAACATTTTAAAATCGCCAACAAATCAGTAGCAAAATCTAAAAAGCACCTTTCGTAAAGATATAGTTGCAATCAAAAATTTTCGCCCCCTAGTGCAAATTTGGTTTGTTAGAAAAATGTACAAACTTTCTGCTGTTTGCAATAAACCAATTTAAACCAGAGAGCCGTCATGTTTAGCGAAAGGGCTGCCAGAGGTAGCGCTGTGAGGTGGATGAACGAAAAGAATATATATGTTATATAGAAAATACTTGGCCACAAAGTTATTAGCAGGCTTCCACTATATAATCTCCCATTTTCCGAGAGGAATAAGTTGATTGTTAAATTAATTGCATGTATTTATGTCTTTAATTGTATATATTTATGTGTATTGGTCAACAATTATAATAACATAAGATATTATTATAAGCTGAAAATATCAGCTTTTAATTTAACAATTATTTTCCAATTAATTATCATTATTTATCTATTTTTTCCTTTTCGTTCATCCACCTCATAGCGCTACCTCTGGCAGCCCTGTCACTAATCATGATGGCTCTCTGGCTTAAACGCTAATGAGGGACTTTCTTAAAGACGTCAAGTAGTAACTTTTATGCGGGATCAGAGTGTGTTCTATCCCACCAGGCGCACATTTTTTTTAGCATTATCTTTGCAATTTGCTCAATTCATTTTTTAAACTTTTAATATATAAAATAAAAAAAACAAAATAATGAGCACATACACATTTTTATTTTTTTTATTCAGTTTGTATTAAAATTTATATATAATTTAATGCATGTCTATTTTTGAACCTTGACATACCATGTGGTTCTCTAGCGAACCCCCTTTTTTTTAAAAAAAAAAAAAATCAATGTGCCTATATGACTGTTCAAGTTCCTTCGTAATATCAATGTGGATATTTCCTGAGGACGAGGTTGGAGTACCTCGAAACACGTAGATCCACACCACAGAATAAAAACAAATTTATTTTATTGATTCTCCGTTATCCTTTGTGGGATATTGACATCAGTGCTGGAAAGCTGTCCATCTCCTCCTACCATCCTCATGGTCCATCACCCACGGTCTGCTACAGCTGTTCAAGCGTATTCATTGTTGCAATTGCAACAAAACAAAGTTAACTTACACCTCCTGTTTATTCAGCATTTGTATCATGGGTATCACCCTATTTGTGCTATTACTCCCCAGTTTCTTCACTACCCCACCAATGAACGGTTGTGTAACAATTATGTGGGTACTATGGAATCTGACTGCATGGGATTAAACCAGTCTGAGACCAAAGCTGAGGCAAACAAGTGTATTTAACAAGTAGAAGTGCAAACAAAACTAAAGGCCCCGTCACACATAACGAGATCGCTAGCGAGATCGTTATTACGTCACAATTTTGAGATCGCTGGAGAGCCGTATCATGATCGTTGGGGAGCTGTCAAACATGCAGAACTTCCCAACGATTTCGGCCGCCCCAGCGATCTAACTAACGATCTCGTTGCTCGTTGGGACGCTTTCACACAGCAGCTATTTCAACGATCCACACCTTGATAGGGGCTGTACTGTGTCACCAATCATCTCCGATTGGTGGACGCTACTGCGTTCTGATTGGGCGTCAGGTTTAGAATAGAACCACATTGTAGCAATTCCGTCCATTTGTTCCTGTTTGCGTTCTGGTTTCGGATCGTAGCAGCGTTCTTCGGCTGTGACTCTGTATCTGAGTCGCACATAGTACCAGGGCTATGGGGTACTCGGCACCGAGCCCATGAAAGTCTATGGGATTTGTCACTGGCAGCAGGACTCGGTCCGTGGCCCTGGGCGCTCATACAATGGGGGATATTTACAGGGGAATTGTAGATTAGATAGTTTGTGACGCCACCCGTGGTATCTGATCAATTGGACCAGCGCTGCTATATGGATCTTCACAGGGATGTTATGGGGCAGCTAGATGGTAGGTCTCCCACAGGTGAGACCGGTCCCTGGAAGTCTATGGTGGTGCAGGGTGTAGGTAATAAAGCAGTCTCACACAAGGCAATCTCTTTCCATACCTTTACTTGCAGATGTTTCGGGCAGGTCCCGGGAAGCTGGTCGGGGTGGAGAATGCACATTCAGGATGACCGCTGAGCAGGTTAGAGGCCTCCTTTAACTCTATATGTATGTGAGTACAAACTTGCATGAAGTCAAGTTAACTCTGTTAATCTCCAGCTTGTTCAATAGCTGCTACGCCCGGCCGACATTGTGGTAGAGCCTTCTAGTTGGTGAGTACAGAGTCCTTACTTTTGTAGGGTCCTACTCAAAGTCCTTGTTCTACCTGACTCCGTTTACGTATCAGCGCTTAGGGCTACCTTCTGCGACTTGAAGTCCAGGAAGGCCTCCGGTGTTTTTTATTACTAGGCGTAAAGCACTAGCAACGCTTCGGACCCCGGTGTCCGGTGAATTAGTGCGGGTAATCCGGTACCTGATGCACTTGTCTCTATCCTTCTCCACTGTGCCTCTCGTCCTGCTCTCGCTCTTAACATAAGCACAAGTAGCGATGATGTGAATGCCAGCTTTTCTCCAGAGCTCGCTGAACAGTTCCTAGTACACTCACTGTTGTAGCTCCTGTGATTCCCTTCCTTCTTTCCTTCCTTTCTCAGACCCTGTCCAGAGCAGCGCACAGGTACTCTGTCAACTGTGTTCACGCTGTAGCTCCGAGAGTCACCTTCCACTTTCTAAAGAATACAGGTAGCTTGTGCTGAGGTACTGGTCCTGCAGTTCTGACTGGGCTAGAGTGACTCCTTACACTCAAACCAGACTCCACTTCATGAACTTGCTCTGCCAGAATCTAGTCTGCACTCCTCTTCCTCCAAGACTAGACTGAACTGAACTGAACTCCTCTCCCTCCAAGTCCAGACTGAACTTACACTGTCCTAAGACAGGAAGCTTGAATGACCCTGACCGCTACGTGTCACTACCTTTTATACCCCTAGTGGGTGTGTTGGGAAATGTGAGTGACGTGAATGAATATCAAGCCTCACGGTTACCTTCCTGTGCATTTTCCTGGAATATGTGTGCCTGACGTAGCTGGGCCACACATCCCCCCTTGGTTAAACACAGCACTCCCGGGCTGTAAAAGAGAAAAAGAAAAACATTTTGTTTTGCATATAACAACAACATTTTAACACATCCCTTGCGGGAGGTAAGACTTCTTGAATGTTACAATTTGTACATTAGAAAAATATAAAAGTATCAAAAACACTTTCATAATACAAGACAAGATTCTTGTGGAGGACCCGCACCAAACCTCCCACGTGGGTCCTGGGTGGGCTGCAGGACTTCTCTGTTGCAGACCTCACTCTAGGCCACACCATACGGGT
This sequence comes from Oophaga sylvatica, assembly GCA_033576555.1. Taxonomy (NCBI): domain Eukaryota; kingdom Metazoa; phylum Chordata; class Amphibia; order Anura; family Dendrobatidae; genus Oophaga; species Oophaga sylvatica. Next base: position 19,664,512 of record JARQOD010000010.1, on the reverse strand, counting down.
TTTCTTTCAGAGGTAGTTATGGCTTTTTGTAAAACCAAGATGTAGCACCGAAGCGCAAACTATTTACATTGAAAGTTTTTGGGCTGGCACAGTCCACAGCCACGCAGTCCTTTGCATGATAAAACACATATCAAGAAATCATTAATTCTTCACTTTCACTTTACCCAACTGGGGTATTCTATTTAAATATGTAAACATCATCATACATATTATTAAACATTAATAAAGTGCAAATCTTGTAGAACTTCTTCATCAACTTCTTTTTCAAAAACTTTTTACACTTTCTGTTGCAGTAAACCCTGTCTGGGTCCTACTGATTTTCATCTTTGCTTGGGGTGACGTTTACTTTTTCCATCCCTGGGGACAGAATTACACGATGCCCTTGGGTACCCATTACCAGGATATCATGTCCTGCGATGTAGGTTTGGGTAGCTACAGTCTTCATTCTTACTATGGTCCCACCGGGTGTTTCTGTCATGTAGGATGCAAGTGGCGTTGTTGAAGGTGTCGCAGTAACTTGCGATTCAGGACAGGTCGCAGATTGCGATGCAGAACGTAACGTAGACTGCGGTGCAGAGGTGTACGCAGGGTACGATGCTGGACAAGATCTTGGTGTAAAGGAGGGCGCAGGTTGCGATGCAGTATGAGACATAGATAGAGATGCGTACGCAGGGGGCGATGCTGGTGCACGGCCTGGTGCTGTTGGGGCCCAGGACTGGGACGCGGTGGCATAATGTACGTTACCGGCGTCGGGGACGGGGTCACTGACGATAGAGACATTTAGGGCATACCATCCCTTTAAACCCCAGTGTCGAGTGTAACTGACGATGTCCCCATTTACCAGATCCCTTCCCGGATGACCGATGGGCAGGTGGGACTCTACATCCCAGCGACTCACAAAGACTCCCGGATATATGCCCGGCTCACGGATAAAACCCCAGCCTTTGCGGAGTTTGAAGTCCGTTACGCACCCCTGGCGCCGCGGTTCCCGGAGTGTACCTTTATCACGGCGAACACTCTCCTTGTCGGTGAGGAACTCTTCAAGGTACCGCTGACGGAACTGCTGTATTTCTCTCTCCTCCTGCTGCCGTTGTCTCTCCTTCTCACGACACAGCTCCTCGTGCTCCACTTTTGCAGCATAGGTGATGTCGTCAAGGTACTCCATTTGCTCCCAGTCTATTTCCGGCAGTGATGGTTGAGACCCCTCCGGTGTTCCTACCGGGGAACTGCAATCTGCTGCGGCCTCCTGGCCTGGCTGGCACTCCGGTACGGGCAGGGCCTCCTCAGCCGCCTTCTCCTCCACCTCTCCATTGGTGGGATCAGGTACAGCACTTTTGGGGGCAGCCTCCGGTTGTCCTTCAGCCTTCTTCAGCAGGGACTTAGGAAGGGCAGGTGATGGCGTTATATCTGTGGGAGAGAACACTGCGTCCCACAGCAGCCGCTGTGTCTGGGCACGCCAGCGTCCCTCGGTCTCCTTCATGTCTGCATGGCGCTGGATCAATCTTTTAAGCGCCGCATTCTCCTCCTTTAATTCCAGCATGGTTTGCTGAAGGTCCTGTACTGGGGACGGCTCCAGCATGGGCAGAGGCTCTTCAGGGGAACAGGGCCTGCCTGCCACTGCTCCTCCGCATAGCGTATCCCGTCCTTCCGCCATCTCACTCCAGGCCAGACTGTGTTCTCCATCAGGAACAATCTGGTCCTTTCCGTGGAGGCGGGATTTGCGCTTCCTCCTTTTTGCATAGAAGATGAAGAGGAGGCGGATCTCCCTTGCAGTGGGGCCATTGCGGACGTTGTAATAACACTTTGAGAGGGCAGCCATAACTTTCGCGCCACAGGGGGGGTACACGCCCACGAATGCACGCCCATCTTCTTCACCAGCGCCTCGGGGCGCGAATATGGCGGTAAAAATGGCGGTATTTGGCGCCAAAAGTGACAAACAGCATACAGTCTTTTTTGCATAAAACAGTCAATATAGGCAACACAGGACTCACAATTTGCAAGTTTTCGTATCCTGTTCGTGACACCAAAGATGAGTCGCACATAGTACCAGGACTATGGGGTACTCGGCACCGAGCCCATGAAAGTCTATGGGATTTGTCACTGGCAGCAGGACTCGGTCCGTGGCCCTGGGCGCTCATACAATGGGGGATATTTACAGGGGAATTGTAGATTAGATAGTTCGTGATGCCACCCGTGGTATCTGATCAATTGGACCAGCGCTGCTATATGGATCTTCACAGGGGATGTTATGGGGCAGCTAGATGGTAGGTCTCCCACAGGTGAGACTGGTCCCTGGAAGTCTATGGTGGTGCAGGGTGTAGGTAATAAAGCAGTCTCACACAAGGCAATCTCTTTCCATACCTTTACTTGCAGATGTTTCGGGCAGGTCCCGGAAGCTGGTCGGGGTGGAGAATGCACATTCAGGATGACCGCTGAGCAGGTTAGAGGCCTCCTTTAACTCTATATGTATGTGAGTACAAACTTGCATGAAGTCAAGTTAACTCTGTTAATCTCCAGCTTGTTCAATAGCTGCTACGCCCGGCCGACATTGTGGTAGAGCCTTCTAGTTGGTGAGAACAGAGTCCTTACTTTTGTAGGGTCCTACTCAAAGTCCTTGTTCTACCTGACTCCGTTTACGTATCAGCGCTTAGGGCTACCTTCTGCGACTTGAAGTCCAGGAAGGCCTCTGGTGTTTCTTATTACTAGGCGTAAAGCACTAGCAACGCTTCGGACCCCGGTGTCCGGTGAATTAGTGCGGGTAATCCGGTACCTGATGCACTTGTCTCTATCCTTCTCCACTGTGCCTCTCGTCCTGCTCTTGCTCTTAACATAAGCACAAGTAGCGATGATGTGAATGCCAGCTTTTCTCCAGAGCTCGCTGAACAGTTCCTAGTACACTCACTGTTGTAGCTCCTGTGATTCCCTTCCTTCTTTCCTTCCTTTCGCAGACCCTGTCCAGAGCAGCGCACAGGTACTCTGTCAACTGTGTTCACGCTGTAGCTCCGAGAGTCACCTTCCACTTTCTAAAGAATACAGGTAGCTTGTGCTGAGGTACTGGTCCTGCAGTTCTGACTGGGCTAGAGTGACTCCTTACACTCAAACCAGACTCCACTTCATGAACTTGCTCTGCCAGAATCTAGTCTGCACTCCTCTTCCTCCAAGACTAGACTGAACTGAACTGAACTCCTCTCCCTCCAAGTCTAGACTGAACTTACACTGTCCTAAGACAGGAAGCTTGAATGACCCTGACCGCTACGTGTCACTACCTTTTATACCCCTAGTGGGTGTGTTGGGAAATGTGAGTGACGTGAATGAATATCAAGCCTCACGGTTACCTTCCTGTGCATTTTCCTGGAATATGTGTGCCTGACGTAGCTGGGCCACACATATCCATTCATCTGGGCTTTGTTCCTGACAAGCGTTCTGGTTTGAGGATTGTAGTGTTCTTCGGCTGTGACTCCACACAACCCGGAGAATTCTGCTAAGATCTGCAATCCAGCACGAGGTCAGAAACAAAAGATGGAATCGCTATTCTGCTGCTTTCTTTATGCACGGCGGGAAACAAGAACGCTGTAGCGACCACCAATCGGGGACGAGGGGTGCAGAAAAGTCGAATTTATGCACGCCTACGTGTTTCAGTTCTGAATCGCTAACAAGGTCGTTGGTTAGGTGTCAAATACAGTGATGCACACTGCCCAGCGGGAGCGCAACGACCCAGGAATGGTCCAGGAAGCTTTGTAACGATCAGCGATCTCACAGCAGGGGCCTGATTGTTCCTACCTGTCAGACGTAATGAGATCGCTAGCGAAATCGTTATTGCGTCACAAAACCCGTGACATATCAACGATCTCGCTAGCGATCTCGTTATGTGTGACAGGGCCTTAACAGAGATCTTCCTGCAATTGTAACGAAGTGCACAGCACAATATAGTAATGTACAGCAAACTGAATAGCGTGGCGCGACCGCTAATATGAACCAGTCCAGCAGTAATATGACACAGAAGTGCACACGGCACTTAAACATAGAAGTCCAATAATAATATGAATGAGAACACACACCGCACTTTAACGTGGAAGTCCAGTAATAATATTAGTGAGAATGCAAACAGTACTTTAACGTGGAAGTCCAGCAATAATTTGATCACTAGTGCTCACGGCACATATTTGTGGACATCCCAAAAATACACAGGTGGAGCGTTAATAGGAGAAGGTCTTTTAAATGTACCTTTTTGGGCTTAAAGTGCCACACAAGTCCAGCACCGCAGCCCAACAGACACAGTCCAGGAAGAGAGAATGCTGTCAGGATTTCTGACTGACCACAGCAGTACAGAGGCGAATAGCTCCTCACAAGAAGTCCAGACAATAGGTAACCCAGGTCAGGATCAAGGAGTTGCACAGAGGACTGAAGGCAGCTGAACGTGGAGAGGAAGAGCACTGAGTAAAGGCAGTCACGATCACGACAATGACACGACCTGGCGAAATCATTGGTGCGATCGCTATATGGTCGCTAGTTAGCTTCCAAACACAAAGATCTCATCAGAGATCAGCGATCTGTATAACGACCTCTACGGTCGTTGGGAAAACCTAGTCCCGCCTGCGCCGCTGGTAAAGTCGTTCATAAAGGGTGTCACACTCAGCGATTCGGGCTCACCAGCAGGACACCAACAACCAAAAAACGGCTCATAACGTTCATGAACGATCAGCGACATCGCAGCAGGGGCCACATCGCCGCTACATGTCACACACAGCGACGTCGCTCACGAGATCGCTACTGCGTCATAAAATCGCTGACGCTTTAGCGATCTTGCTAGCGATCTCGCTTAGTGTGACAGTACCTTAAGGAGCAGCAGAAACAGCAGTGAGTCCAAAAGCAAACAGGCATAAGCTCAGGAGCCAACAGCAACAAAAGGCAAGGAGGATCTTCTGACCCAGACTAAAATAGCAGGAATAAACAGCCACAATCAAGTTCCAAAGAAAATGAAGCTGTCCTGCAGGCTCATGATGCCTCAGTGTCAACGCAAACTATCCGTCTATATTTGAATTAAATATAGCAGGAGACCCAAGAGGACCTCACTGCTGACACAAAGACATAAGAAAGCTGTACATGAGTAAGCCAAAATCATTCTGGGAAAGCATCTTGTGGACAGATGAGACCAAATAGAGCTTTTTGGTAATGTACATCATTCTACTGTTTACCAAAAACAGAATGAAGCCTACAAAGAAAAGAACACAGTACCTACAGTCAAATATGCTAGAGATTCAAAGATGTTTTGGGGTTGTTTTGCTGCCCCTGTGACTGGGTGTCTTGACTGTATGCAAGGCATCATAAAATCTGAAGATTACAAAGGATTTTGGATGGCAATGTAGTGCCCAGTGTCAGAAAACTGGGTTTGCGTCATAGGTCATGGGTCTTCCAGCAGGAAAATGACCCCAAATATACGTCAAGAAGCCCCAGAAGTGGATGGAAACAAAGCCCTGGAGAGTTCTGAAGTGGCCAGAAATGGGTCCAGACCTAAATCCCATTGAACACCTGTGGAGAGCTTGTAAAACTGCTGCCTTCAAATATGAGAGACCTGGAGCAGTTTGCTGAAGAAGAGTGCCCGAAAATTCCAGTTGAGAAGCTTGTTGATGAAGAGTGAATGATTGCAGTTATTAATTCCAAAGGGTGTGCAACCAAATATTAAGTTGAAGGTGCCAACAATATTGTCCAGCCCATTTTGAGGTTTTTGTGTGAAATTATGTCCAATTTGCCTTTTTTTCTTCTATTTTTGTTGTTGTTCGTATACATAGATAGGAAATAAAAGTGTATAACAAAACTTCTGTAATTGAAATAATTTTCTGGGAGAAATTCTTCATTTTCTGGAACAATGTCAAGTATGCCAACACTTTTGGCCTTGACTGTATGTGCACACATGGGCTAAGTTTAGACAGTGTTCGCTCTGGGAAGTGCGTGTTGTCAATCAGAAGTAGGGAAAGTCCCCAACATGCAGTATGTGGTGCATTGAAGGCCCCTCATTTGCAGTTAAGTTAAGTTATTTTCTCAGGCAGTGCTACAGGTACAGTGCTAGTATGATTTCTGGGCTAAGCCCCCTATATCACTGTATAGTTAATTTAAAATGCATTTTGGGGGACAGAATGATAATTCAGCAATTTTACAATTGGCTTGCTTTCTGCTGTCATTCTTCTGCAATGACAGCTTTTATCTTACATAGTGTACAGCATGTTTCCAAATAGGTCGGCCACCAGTACCTGGCTGACATACTAAAGTGGGACCCCATTTCTTCCTTTACTATACGGCCCTTGATTGCAGTTATTTATTCCAAAGAGTGTACAAACAAACATTAAGTTGAGGGCACCAACAATTTGTTTGGCTCATTTTGGGGATTTTTTGAAAGTTCTGTTCGATTTGCCCCTTTTTCTGTTTTGTTTTTTGTTCCAATACACAGAAAAGAAATAAGTATGTATAATTGCAATAATTTTATGGGAAGAATACTTTGTTCCAGAAAATGTCACAATGTCAAGGAAGCCAACTTTTTCGGCCATGACTATATATGTCAATGTCTGAGGAAGTTCTCACAATTGAAGACATAAAAAGCAAAATAGCAATTACGAGGACAGACTTTTGCTGAATTAAATATCATTAACCCCAAAGAAGAAACCTATATAGTCATCTTTACCCTAGTGTGAAATGGCTAATAATGGTGAACTGCACATCAAACATTGAGGAAATACTTTGGATGTTCTGTCCTTATAGACATTTAACGTACCTGAATGTATATAAGGACCAAAGGTCAAAAGACAGACTTGTGTGTCGAATGGAAACTTGAAAATGTCTAGCTTACAGGTACTGACAATTCGCATTGGTTTGGAATCTACAATTAAACCGTCATTGTAGATGAGGAAGTAAGGAATCACTGGAGAACCATCATCACCTTCAGTCCTGTAAAAGACATAGAGAAAAATATCATTATATACAGTACTATGAAGAAGTTTTAGGCAGGTGTAGAAAAACACTGCAAGATTAGAATGTTTTCAAAATTGTGTTAATAGTTTATTCATAACAATCAATAAAAGGCAAAGGGAATGAACATAAGAGAAATCTAAATCACATCAATATTTGGTGACTGCTCTTTGACTTTAAACAGCATCAATTCTTCTAGGCTCTTGTACTTTCACACAGCTCTTGAAGAAGATTGGGTGGTGGAACCACTATGCCGTGATCCCAGGAAAGCCTGGAGGGTCGTGCCTAGGTGCCTCACCAAGTCCGACCTCGGATGCATGGCAGCTGACAATACCGCGATCCGAAGGGTTAGGAGAGAGGCGAGACAAGAAGCTACATCGGGACTGACCTCGGGGCATGCAGGTGGCAGTACCTTGAATAAGTATCTCCCAGCCATTGGCTGGGGATACTTTAGGGCGGTGCGCTACAGTTTGCAGGGAGTTTTTTGGAACCATCTTGGATAACTGACCCAAGATCTTTTGTGGCTGTCACATGTGCAAATCCTTCTGTCCCTTCATGTAACCCCAGACAGACTGGATGATCTGAGATTAGGGCTCCGTATCATCACTTCCAGGACTCCTCATTCTTCTTTACACTGAAGATCATTTTTAATGACATTGGCTGTATGTTTGGGGTCATTGTTCTGCTGCAGAATAACTTTGGAGCCAATCAGACTCATCCCTGCATTAAGGATGAATAACTGGTTGTGTTTCTAGGCATTGAGTAAACCAAGAATTGAGCAACATTGTGGACCGTAGATGCAGTAGTCGGCCAATGAAACTTAGTGCAACAGATGAAAGACACATCATACTTCCTTTCAAAATCAGCAGTGCCATCAACTCAGAACTGGCAGCAATCAGCGGGACCCTGCTACAACCAAATATATGTTTGGAGAAGCTTGGCTATAAGTGGTCTTCATGGTAGAATTGTGGCCATAAACCATATGTATTCAACATAGAAAACAAGGCCAAGTGACTATGCACTAAAACATAGGAAATCGGGTACAGAAAAATAGCAGCTGGTGCTCTGGACAAATTAGTAATGGGCTGCACTGGGGGTGTGTCCATTCACTCAAAATAAATCGCCCACGGCTGTTAACCTGTTAAATCCCGCTGTCAATCTCTGACAGTGGGATTTAACACAACCGACAGGGGCGCGTGTCATTCCACACTTGGTGCGCTCGTTACATAACCGCAGGGTGCCGATGAGTTGTCGTGATGACAGCTGGGGGTCTGCTGTTGACTCACGAGCCAGTCATTACGATCCTCCTGTGAAAGTAAGCCCGAGTCGAACCAGTGCAGCTTTAAGTCCCCTAAGGGGACCATTGTATACAGTAAAAAGTTTTTAAAAATATGAAAAAAATTAAAAAACACAAAAGTTCAAATCGCCCCCTTATGCCTCATTGTAAATAAAACAATTACAAATAAATGGAAAAATACACATATTTAGTACCACTGTTAAAAAAATGTCCAATCATCAAAATATAAAATAAATTAATCCAATTGGTTAATGGCGTAACGAGAAAAAAATTTGAACCGCCAGAATTACTTTTTTTTGACTACTGCAAATTGAAATAAAATGCAATAAGAGGCGATTAAAACATTGTATCTACCCCCAAATGGTATCAGTAAAAACGTCAGCGCAGGGTAAAAAAAATAAGCCCTCAACCAGCCTCATATACTGAAAATGAAAATGCTACAGGTCTCGGAAAATGGTGACAAATGCAAAGTATTTTTTTCTTAGAAGTTTCCCTATTTTCCCCTTCTTAAATTAAAAAACAAACAAACCTATACATGTTTGGTATCTGTGTACTTGTACTGATCTGGAAAATCATATTGCCAGGTCAGTTTTACCATATAGTGAATATGGTAAATAAAAAACAAAAAACAATTATGGAATAGTACTTATTTTGCAAGTTCACCGCACTTGGATTTTTCTTCCCGTTTTCCAGTATGCTATGTGATAAAATCAGTGGTGTCATTCAAAAGGACAACTCGTCATACAAAAATTAAGCTCCATATGGCTATATTGATAGACAAATAAAACAGTTATGGCTCTTGAAAGAAGGATGGGAAAAAATGAAAATGAAAAAAAAGAACTCAGAAAAAGGCCGGGGGTGAAGGGATTACATTTTATGGAGTGAAGAGGAGAATGAGCATGTAGTGCGGAAAGATAGGGGCAGTTGGTGCTTCAGTTTTTCGCAAATGTTTTATCTCATTTCAGTGCTGTATTCACAGCTGCACAGCTCAGTACTGCTGTATAATGTCTTCCATGCTACTGCTGTGTGCTACACAGAAGAAAAAGAGCAAGAATTGCTCTGTTTTAATGTATGGATAAAATGGTGAAAAATGCAGGATATTAGTCATATAATGATCAGAAATAATGTTGCTCCTCATGTACAGTGTAGCGTTTCTGCTGATGCCCCTGCATGGTGTCCCCTTCCATGCAGGGACGCTGGCTTACTCACTGCCCCAGCCTCGCAACGTAGGCATGTCCCTCCTGGAGCTCCCCTGTTTTTATGGGGGCAGCGCGCGCATATACTAAATACCCTCAGCTTGGTGTTGAGAGGCATTTAGTATAATGTAATGCACCTGCAATATGGCTATCTGTATAAAAGATTCCCTCTCCCCTAGGGAGTTGACAAGCAACGAGTTGTATCATTAGTTAATAAATTGTACTACTAGTGAGTTGTGAGGTGCCCTGATCCCGATGTGGCCATGGTCCTGAACCTGATGTGGCCATGGTCCTGAACCTATACCCCTGGTACTTGTGTGGCCAGTCCTGTATCTGAAGTCCCCTGGTCCCAGTGCGGCCACTGCCTAAACCTCGTCCTCTATTCCCGGAGCAACCAGTGCCTGAACCTCGTCCCATGGTACCGGAGCGGCCAGTTCCTCAACCTCATCCACTGGTCCATGTGCGGCCAATGCATGAACATTGTCCCCAGGTCCATTTCCCTGTTCCAGTATCCTAGACCGGTCTCTTTGTACCTGACCCCTGGGGTCAGCAGGTGCAGTACTGGGTTCTGCTCAGGATTGGTACCTGGCAGCTACCTGCAGCTCCGTCTCTCCACCATCAGGACTGTCCAGTGAACACCAGGTGGCCACTTAGCTACGCCACTTCCTGGGCAGGCACGGCCCTGTGGCAAAATGGGCCCACCAATACACATGCGCCACGGTTGAGCGTTACATACAGTCACGACAGCTTATTCTGAAATGAATAGATACACTTTAACATCCACTATTGAGCAAGCTCTTCTTATTTGACATGGTAAATGGTATATTTCTAGCGAAATATAGACACCACAAAACCGCGTATAGATTAATGCTAGTACAGTGGTTATGTGTGTATGATGCATCTCTGTCATCTCAGTTTACATTGTGTAAACAGTGTTTTCTGGGTGTGTTAATGGCTTCTGTGTTCACAATGCATTTGTATGTATAGAATATCTGTAATTGTCCCTTGGGTCCATTTCCCTGTGTGTACAGTGTTTCATACAAATATATATATACAGTTGTGCTCAAAAGTTGACATACCCTGGCAGAATTTTTGCTTTCTTGGCCTTTTTTCAGAGAATATGAATGATAACACCAAAACTTTTTCTCCACTCATGTTTCGTGGTTGGGTGAAGCCATTTATTGTCAAACTACTGTATTTTCTCTTTTTAAATCATAATGACAACCCAAAACATCCAAATGACCCTGATCAAAAGTTCACATATCCTGGTGATTTTTGCCTGATAACATGCACATAAGTTGACACAAATGGGTTTGAATGGCTACTAAAGCTAACATCCTCACCTGTGACCTGTTTGCTTGTAATCAGTGTGTGTGCATAAAAGCTGAGTGACTTTCTGGGATCCAGACAGACTCTTGCATCTTTCATCCAGCCACTGACATTTCTGGATTGTAAGTCATGGGGAAAGCAAAAGAATTGTCAACGGATCTACAGAAAAAGGTAGTTGAATTGTATAAAACAGGAAAGAGATACAAAAAGATATCCAAGGAATTGATAATGCCAGTCATCAGCTTTCAAACTGTGATTAACAAATGGAAAATCAGGGTCTCTGAAAACAAAACCACGGTCAGGTAGACCAACAAAAATTTCGTCCACAACTGCCAGGAAAATTGTTCAGGATGCAAAGAAAAACCCACAAATAACATCAGCTGAAATACTGGACTCTCTGAAAACTAGCGGTGTGGCTGTTTCAAGATGCACAATAAGGAGGCACTTGAAGAAAAATGGGCTGCATGGTCAAGTCGCCAGAACAAAGCCATTACTGCGCGAATGCCACAAAGTATCTCGCCTACAATACGCAAAATAGCACAGAGACAAGCCTCAAAACTTCTGGAACAAGGTAATTTGGAGTGATGAGACCAAAATTGAACTTTTTGGCCACAACCATTTGGAGAGATTTCAACAAGGCCTATGATAAATGTAAGAGAATGGCCAGCCTTAATATATTGAACAGTCATGTTGACTCTAGCAGCCATTTTGTGCAAAGTTATAAACCAACTAATTCTGCTTCTAAAAAGCTAATCTGTATTTCTGAAACTCCTAGACAGATTGTTGACACAAGATGAGACCCATGACAATTAGCAGGTATAGGTGGCATACACACAGGTTAATTGGATCAGCTGCAGGGTAATGAGATAATAGAAAAAGGGTAACATGTGGTAATAAATAAGTGTATTACGGTAAGTGATTAATGACAGTGGCTAAGAGGAACATGGAGATTTATGAGTTCTAATGGAGTTTGGCGTAAAAATCCTTGATGTCATTACATTTAACCATTGCTTTGTCCTTGAATATGATGTTATCATGTATACGCCCTTTTTGCTGCAATGTGCTTTCTTTGTCTGTATCATGTATAAAAAGCCCCTGTTACTGTTGTTTGGGGCCAAAACATCGCCATTCTGCCACCATGCCACACTATGGCCAGGCTATGACCAGACCATCGCCAGATGTCCCAGCGTCACTTTGTCTGTCTGGACTTCTGTTTGTGCCTACATGCTTTGTCTCACTGACTTACCATGCTGCGAAATCTATGAATAAACTTCAGTCTCAGCTTGATAAGAGGATTGCTTTTCCAGCTCTCAGTAAGGAATTTCTTAGAATGAAAGGAACACAATTCCTACTGTAAAGCACAGAGATGGATCGCTGATGTTTTGGGGATGTGTGAGCTACAAAGGCACAGGAAACTTGGTCAAAGTTGATGGAAAGATGAATGCAGCACGTTATCAGCAAATACTGGAGGCAAATTTGCAATCATCAGCCCAGAAGTTGTGCATGGGACTTACTTGGACGTTACAACATGACAACAATCAAAAACACAAGGCCAAGTTGACCTGTCATTGGCTACAGCAGAACAAAGTGAAGGTTCTGGAGTGGCCATCTCAGTCTCCTGACCTCAATATCATTGAGCCACTCTGGGGAAATCTCCAGTACACAGTAGAATGGCTTCCCCAACCACTAACTGTGAGTGGAGAAAAAGTTTTGGTGTTATCATTCATATTTTGCACACTTACTTACATTTCATAGATGTAGAGATCTGGAAGCCAAAGATTTTGGCCAGGAGACACAATTTTCTCAATTCCACAAAAGTCCTCAGGAATCCAGTTCATAAATTCATTTTTCCATTCCTAAATTGAAATATGTGTTAGTAATTTGTAATCAATCTTGTAAACAGAAAATGTTATAATCAGTGTTTTTCTCCTGAATACTTTATTTACGGTATGTTCCTGTTTGAAGGACCACTCCAGGTAAAACAATTAAGAGAATATTTTTGAGTAAACTGTGCCTCAAAAAGTTGCAAATCTTGGCTTGTGTCAAATTCATTGCAAAAAAAAAAAATCGCCCCATGGAAAAATGCGGATAAAGCTGGGTGTGATTTTAAAGGAGTTGGTGAGATCTCCAACATTTATACAAATTCTAAAGAAAGTCAGAAACTGACATAAATTTAGGGGCAAATCTAAATTGGTGCCCAGATTTAATTTTTTCTGACTTTCAGGCCATTTAAAATTGGCAGAACTTTTTAATACACAGACGCAGACTCGCCTTTGGTTTCATCAGAGCCAGATTTCAGCACTTGCTGCGGGGATTGAAATATGTGACGAGGGACGTGAGGATTGAAATATGTGATGAGGGACGTGAGACGGTGAGGAGTGCAGAGGCTGGAAAGGTGAGCGGTGAGGTGAGTACAAGGATTTTTTTTTATGGCTCTTTATGGCCGCCATGCTACTGAAATCGTGCGGAATTAAGTTACTGGTACTTAAAATCGGCACTTTGGCAAATTTGTTTTTTTTTTTTAGAGCTCGCATAGAATTCAATTCCACTCGAATTTATTCACTCGTGTCTAGTGTACAAAGTATAGCCCACACTAGGAAGCACCATGCTTTTATGTAGACAGAGCCTTGTTCACAGTGTGCATTATACTGTACATTTTCTGTATTTCCTGCTCTATATTATCTTCAAAAAGGCGAGTTTATTAGTCGCTATCCACTATACACACACCCAAGATATTTGACCTACAATTTTTTGTCATGTGTTTACTGTGCACTAGAGGTTCATTTCCACCATGATACATTATATGTGAACAGAGTCCTGTTCACACTGAGCAAGGTGGAGTGCTGCTACTTTTGTCAGTTACAACAGATTTTAATCTCACAGGGGTTGGACTATTATATTTTTTTGCAGGGACTGATCTGGATGTGTTGGTTGCCAGGTGGCTGAAGAGCACCAAATCCTTGTGTCATGTACTAACTCAAAGTGGGTAGATTTCCGAGAGTGTTACATCAATGGTATGTCCACATGAAACATATTTTCACTGGAAAAATCTGCAATAAAGATTGAGTATAGGTTTAGTCTCTTACCATAAGGAACCAGATGTAGGTTGTCAGAGATTGAAGGCTTGTATCCTAACACAAAATGTAACATATTAATTACATAATAATTAAGGAGGTGCAGATTGAAGCTACTGGGCCATAATAAAAAATGTATAACGTGTCCCCTTAAATAGCAAGTGCATTAGTCTTCTGCTGTGTGACGCCCTCCTCTACTTGATTGACAGCTGTGACGCTAAGTCACTTCGACCAGACAAGCCGTGAGGCGAGGAGGTCAAGGAATCCGAGGTCAAACCAAGAGAATGCGTCAGAGACAAAGGAAGAAGACAAATGAATAGTCAGGAGCAAGTCTGAGGTCAGACACCTAGGGTCAAAGAACGTTAAGGCAAAGGGGAAATCCGAGCGAATGGTCAAAGAGGTTAAATCCAAGGTCTGGCAACAAAGATCAGAGTCAGAGAATGCTTAGCACAAAACACACACACCACTGTGCAAAAGCTGTAAGTGGTAATAATCTACAGGTCCTTCTCAAAAAATTAGCATATAGTGCTAAATTTCATTATTTTCCATAATGTAATGATTACAATTAAACTTTCATATATTTTAGATTCATTACACACCAACTGAAATTTGTCAGGTCTTTTATTGTTTTAATACTGATGATTTTGGCATACAACTCCTGATAACCCAAAAAACCTGTCTCAAAAAATTAACATATTTCAACCATCCAATAAAATAAAAGTGTTTTTTAAAAACAAACAAAAAAAACATCAAATAATAAAGTTCAGTTATGCACTCAATACTTGGTCGGGAATCCTTTTGCAGAAATGACTGCTTCAATGCGGCGTGGCATGGAGGCAATCAGCCTGTGACACTGCTGAGGTGTTATGGAGGCCCAGGATGCTTCGATAGCGGCCTTAAGCTCATCCAGAGTGTTGGGTCTTGCGTCTCTCAACTTTCTCTTCACAATATCCCACAGATTCTCTATGGGGTTCAGGTCAGGAGAGTTGACAGGCCAATTGAGCACAGTAATACCATGGTCAGTAAACCATTTACCAGTGGTTTTGGCACTGTGAGCAGGTGCCAGGTCGTGCTGAAAAATGAAATCTTCATCTCCATAAAGCATTTCAGCCGATGGAAGCATGAAGTGCTCCAAAATCTCCTGATAGCTAGCTGCATTGACCCTGCCCTTGATGAAACACAGTGGACCAACACCAGCAGCTGACATGGCACCCCACACCATCACTGACTGTGGGTACTTGACACTGGACTTCAGGCATTTTGGCATTTCCTTCTCCCCAGTCTTCCTCCAGACTCTGGCACCTTGATTTCCGAATGACATGCAAAATTTGCTTTCATCAGAAAAAAGTACTTGGGACCACTTAGCAACAGTCCAGTGCTGCTTCTCTGTAACCCAGGTCAGGCGCTTCTGCCGCTGTTTATGGTTCAAAAGTGGCTTTACCTGGGGAATGCGGCACCTGTAGCCCATTTCCTACACACGCCTGTGCACGGTGGCTCTGGATGTTTCTAACCAGACTCAGTCCACTGCTTCCTCAGGTCCCCCAAGGTCTGGAATCGGTCCTTCTCCACAATCTTCCTCAGGGTCCGGTCACCTTTCTCGTTGTACAGTGTTTTCTGCCACATTGTTTCCTTCCAACAGACTTCCCATTGAGGTGCCTTGATACAGCACTCTGGGAACAGCCTATTTGTTGAGAAATTTCTTTCTGGGTCTTACCCTCTTGCTTGAGGGTGTCAATGATGGCCTTCTTGACATCAGTCAGGTCGCTAGTCTTACCCATGATGGGGGTTTTGAGTAATGAACCAGGCAGGGAGTTTTTAAAAGCCTCAGGAATCTTTTGCATGTGTTTAGAGTTAATTCAGAAGATTAGGGTAATAGGTCGTTTAGAGAACCTTTTCTTGATATGCTAATTTTTTGAGACAGGTTTTTTGGGTTATCAGGAGTTGTATGCCAAAATCATCAGTATTAAAACAATAAAAGACCTGACAAATTTCAGTTGGTGTGTAATGAATCTAAAATATATGAAAGTTTAATTGTAATCATTACATTATAGAAAATAATGAAATTTAGCACTATATGCTAATTTTTTGAGAAGGACCTGTAAGCATAGCCAGACACCTGGAGGACTTTCAGCAAACCCAGCCTAATTGGGCTGCAGAGAAATCACATACAGAAAACTGACAGCCCGGCATGCCTCTACATACTATAGGATGGACGAGCTGCCACTCCCAATGCTAACAGCCTGACACTCCCCTGCAATCTTTAGGACGGCGGAGCTGTCGCTCAATGTGCCCCTAGGACACAGTGCATGGCCGGATCATGACAACAGCTCTGGCCAGAAAAGAACAGAGCTGTCAATTAAGTAAGGGCAACAAAAACCTACAAACATTAGGAGTACAAAGGACAAAAATTACATTTCATAAATCATAAACATCCTCTTTTTCAGCTGCAGATGGAAGGAAAGGAGACACACTAGTTCATAACTAGTGGTAGGCGGAGCCCCAGATAGGATTGACACCTCAGATTAAAAAGAGTGTTGACCGGCCCCTCCAGCTCGGGCTCCTCCTACTCAGCTCTCCAGTTTACAATTTGAGGTCTCAGAGGATGGTCGCTGCTGGAAGCAGCTCCTCAGAAGATTTTATTATTTTTTATCAGACAAGAGACTTGGATCACCAAATGTGGTCTAGAGGTCTCAGGAGTCTCAGCGCTGCTGGACTCCCACCTCTCCCTTGGCGGATCTGTATTACCCTAATGGTGGTCCCTGCAGAACCCTGCCGGCCCGGGGGGATGAGGATGGCTTCCCTGGCGGGGACGCAAACCGCGCTGCAGGGGTCACTGCGTCCCCCGCCCTGGTGGGAAGCATGGGCATAGTGCCAGAAACCCCTGGGGGTTCCTGTGGCGCTTCGGCTGGTGAGTACCCCACATTTTTATTAATGTGTGGGTGAGTGTTTAAGCGACTGCTGCGGCAGCCGCTGTACATTACATGTCGGTGACTGGTGTTTTTTGTCCGCAGGTGGATGCCTGCAGGACATAGGAGAGGAGTGCGTGCCTTTTTATTTGAATTTTCGCGCCGCTCTGAGCGCGCACTTTACTACTGTCTCCATTTCCGGCTTCCTTCATGGAGCACACGGAGGCACAGCGCGGCGGCCATTAAAGAAGCAGGCTGAAAGCTTCTTCTGGCTTTTCTCCCTCCTCCCCTCCCGACAAGATGTTACACTGTTACCAGCTGGGTGAGTCGCTTCTAACCTCCGGGCAGAAGCTTAACCCCTTCACCCCCACAGCGCGGGCGCCTTCTGGGCACTAATGAGTGACAGACTGCGCTGTCCTGCGGCTGTTATCGCATAAGGGGCTCGCACACTCTTTTCAATAATAATAAAGAGTTTGTGGGGAGTCTGCGATTTTAATACTGCCACTATACGTTCCCACTAACGATCCTGATAACGACGCATACTAATGCAATCGTTTATGTGATCATTTTTTAATGTCGCTAGTAGCTGCCAATCTGGGCGATCTCATTAACATCGCATAAGCGGTTAGCGATCTCCTTAACAACTTTGGCGGTCATTGCGATATACAAAACAGCGCAATTTTTAGCAATCTTGTGGAACGTTTTTCTGTTAGTGTGGCATAAAAAGCTGTCCTGCAGCTGCTGCCTTATAAGAGGCACTTGGGGCTCGCACAACTTTTTCATTATCAAGGTTGTGGGGAGTCTGCTACTTTAACCCCTTCTTAGGCGGTTAACTATTAATGCTGGGGTAGCTCTCTCTTTAAGAGCTTTAACCCTTCAGCGATTGTTTTTCTTTAAGAAACACACTGTTCTAGTTACTGACAGGTTTAACCTGCCATATACTGAGCAAGGACATGTCAGATGCGGACTATCTGACACGCAGACCCCGACAGCGTCATGCGCAGCGGTCGGAGGTTCCAGTGGTGTCAAAATGGAGGCCCTCGCTAGTTTCTATGATGGCCTGTCTGACCTTCTAGGTTATGGAGTGTCAGCTAGATCCTCTCAAGGAAGCGACACAAATCGGTGCCTTCCTTCTCGCGTAGCGAAGATGTCCGTTTCGGACAAGGAGGATCAGCAGGGACACTCTGCCTCTCTCATGGACCGTACTATTGGAGCCATGAGGGCGTTACAGTTACCAGAGAGAGGTAAATAGGCGTCCTGGTAAGTCGGCCCGGATGTTTCAGGAGTCGCATAGGTCGCGACGGCTTTACAATCTGTATCCGTTTTCTACGGAGTTGATTGTTAATTGGATCTCCTGAAGTGAATGTCCCTTTATCCTGGTAAAGGAAGGCGAGTCTGCAGGACCTGCTGGACAGAAAAATGGAGATGGCAACAATATCCATCTGCGAGGCCACGGGTCATGGATTCAGTATTAAGGATCTATGTGTACTTGTAAAGTTTCCCTGAGCCGTTTGGACCGTCTACGGACGGCGTGACAAGATGGATCCCCTCTATCGAGATAGATGGGCTTTTCAAGTTGAAGGATTCTGCGTCACTGCTATCCAGGGCGCAATCCTCGGCAGTCAGTCAGAAGAGCACTGTGGCTTAGACAGTGGAACGCGGCTTCCAAGCAGGGTTTGCTATCTTTAGCTTACAAAGTGGTCAGTTATTTGAATCTGACCTCACAGAGCTGATTTCTGAGGCAAAAGAAACAGCTTTACCGCAGCGCAGAGCTGTGACTTCTGCGTCTGGCAGGACTAGTGCCGGTAGTTGTCGGCGGTCCTTTCGGTCCAGGGGATGATCCGGTCAACCCTCTGGGGGTTTGGGTCGTTCCTCTCTTTTTAAAAAAAAAAAAAAAAAAAGGGGGGAATTCTCAGAAAGTCCGCATACCCTGGAAACAGAACTTCCATTAAGACAGAAGCTGGCAAAAAACCCGCTAAAGCGGTCTGACGTCTGGGTCTCAATCGAGCGCTCTCGAGTGGAGGGTCGTTTACTCCAATTCAAACCGACTTGGGTTTCCCGTGTGTCGGACGCCTGGGTGACACAGGTTGTGTTGGCAGGCTACTTCATAGAGTTTCTTTCTCGACCCCCGGACAGGTTTTGCCAATCTCGCATTCTGTCAGAGCCGAGCTATTTGCCGCTCTACTACGAGAGGTCGATTTCCTTCTGCAGAAGGGTGTGGTGATACCGGTTCCGCAGAGGACCGGGAAGAGGATTCTTATTCCAACCTCTTTGTGGTCCCCAAAAAGGAGGACAAATTTCGCCCTATTTTGGATTTCAAAGATTGAATCGGCATGTTTATATCCCGAAAATTCCGCATGGAGTCACTTCGCTCCGTTGTGGCAGCCCTGTCGCAGAACGTCTTTTTGGTCAATCGACATTCGCGACGTTTATTTGCATGTTCCCGTCGGAAGGGCTCACCGGCGCTTCCTTCGTTTTGCCATAGGTCAGGACCATTACCAGTTTGTGGTTCTGCCATTCGGCTTGGCCTCGGCGCCCAGAGTTTTTACAAAAATTCTAGCGCCCCTCATGGCAATTTTTCGAAGACAGGGGGTTACGATTTCCCTACCTGGACGACCTCCTGATTGTGGCGTCCTCAAAGGAGGAGGCGGGGATGGCTCGCAATCTATCCCTTCAGCTCCTGGAGGATTTCGGGTGGCTGGTCAATTGGGCAAAGTCGTCTCTGGAAGTCAATCCTGTTTTTGGGAATGCATTTCGACACGGTACGGACGGTGGTGTCCCTTCCTCCAGACAAGCGGGCATGTCTCTTTCGACATGTACAGATTATGAGGTCTGCGACAGCAATGTCCTTTCGGAAGTGTATGCGCCTTCTGGGTTTGACATCCATGGAGGCACTTCCGTTTGACCAATTTCATCCCAGGGCCCTCCAAAGGCTCATTCTGAGTCGTTGGGATCGATCGCAAGCTTCTCTGGATTGCAGCGTCATCATCTCTCACAGGGTGTGAGAATCCCTAGGATGGTGGTTATGTCCAGGAGCGTTATCCCTGGGGAAATCTTTCCTCCCTCCGAGGTGGTCTGTCAAGATCCCGTCTGGGTTGGAGCCGATGTTACTGCAAACACTAGGGGAAGCAGAGGCAGGTAGCGTAGTCAGGTGGCAGCGGGAGGTCGGTACACAGGAGAGCAGTGTTTGTAGCAATGGATCAGGCGAAGAGCGTAGTCAGAAGGCAGCCGGAGGTCGGTACACAGGAAAGGCAGTTCGGTAACAGAGGAGCAGGCAGATAACGTAGTCAGGTGGCAGCCGGAGGTCGGTACACAGGAGAGCAGTGTTTGTAGCAATGGATCAGGCGGAGAGTGTAGTCAGAAGGCAGGCCGAGGTCGGTTCACAGGAGAGCAGTGTTTGTAGCAATGGATCAGGCGGAGAGCGTAGTCAGAAGGCAGGCCGAGGTCGGTTCACAGGAGAGCAGTGTTTATAGCAATGGATCAGCGGGAAACGCTTGACTAAAGGCTTGGAGCTCAATAATCTCGCAATGACACACCCACAGGGCCAGGTTTATATAGGGTGTGTAATTGGCAATCAGAGGCCCAA
This sequence comes from Oophaga sylvatica, assembly GCA_033576555.1. Lineage (NCBI taxonomy): Eukaryota > Metazoa > Chordata > Amphibia > Anura > Dendrobatidae > Oophaga > Oophaga sylvatica. The sequence goes on along the minus strand of JARQOD010000010.1, from coordinate 19,644,164 downwards.
TCAAGAGAGCACTAGGTGTAGCCAATCAAGAAGAACAGTCAATGGTATCTGGGTTCAGCAAGGAACTTTGCAGCCAGCAGAATAGCTCAGATGGTAGAGCTGCTGGCCAGTGGACAAGAGGTACTGGGTTCGACTCCTGACAGTACTCCCCTCCTTCCAGGATGGCCTCTGGACATCTCAGGAGCTGGCTTATCCGGGTACCTCTGATGAAAGGCTCTTGTTAGGCTAGGAGCATGGACATTGTCCCTTGGTTCCCATGAATTTTCCTCTGGTCCGTAACCCTTCCACTGCACCAGATACTGCAGTTTGAATTTTCGGGAGTCCAGAATCTTATCCACAATGTATTCTTCTTCACCACGGATCCTTTCTGGTGGAGGAGGTGGCTGAATTCTTCCTGGAAACGGGTTTTCACAGAAGGGTTTGAGCAAGGATATGTGAAACATTGGATGAATCTTTAGATTGTTGGGAAGTTTTAAACGAAAAGCAACCTGGTTAATTTTTGCAGAAATTTGAAAAGGTCCAATGAATTTCTGACCCAATTTGGAGGATGGCACATGTGTCTTAAGGTTTTTAGTGGACAGCCAAACTTTGTCTCCAACCTGAAGAGCAGGGGGCACTCTCCGATGTTTATCTGCTGCTTCCTTATATACTTCCTGGGTCTTGAGTAATATCTCTGATAATTCCTTCTGGGATTCCTGTAATTTTGCAAGCCTGTCATTTACAGCAGGAATGGGAGTGTTCACTGGCAGATTAGGGATAAATACTGGATGTACTCCATAATTAGCAAAAAATGGGGTTTGAGATGTAGCGCTATGTATGGAGTTGTTGTAGGCAAACTCTGCTGTTGGTAAATAGTCCACCCAGTCATCCTGAAGATAGGAAATGAAGCAACGGAGGTATTTCTCCAAAGTCTGGTTCGTTCTCTCCGTCTGGCCATTGGACTGAGGATGGAAAGCGGTAGAAAGATTCACCGTGACTCCCAAGGCTGTACAGAAACTCTTCCAAAATTTTGACGTAAACTGAACGCCTCTGTCAGACACCACGCTGTCAGGAATTCCATGTAACCTGAATACCTCTTTGATTATCAGTTCTGCAGTTTTTTCAGCAGTAGGAATTCCTTCAGTTGGAATAAAGTGGGCCATTTTTGTGAGTCGGTCCACTATGACAAGGATGACGGTCATCTGTTTGGAAGGGGGTAGTTCCACAATAAAATCCATGGAAATAGATCCCCAAGGCCTGGATGGAACTGGAAGTGGTTGCAAGAGTCCTAGAGGAGACGATCGTGGGGTCTTGTTTCGTGCGCATGTTAAACAGGTTGAAACATATTTCCTCACGTCCTTCCTACAATTAGGCCACCAAAAGAAACGAAGTAGTAAGTCTTGTGTTTTTGCAACTCCAGGATGTCCTGCCAGTTTAGAATCATGGACACTTTTGAGGACTTCAAGGCGAGAAGATTCAGGTACATATATTTTGTGTTTCTGCATCCAAAACCCCTCTTTGAATGAAAGATCGACGTCTTCCGAAGGATGGTTAAGGAAAGAGTCCTCTTGATATCCATCTTTAATTCTATTACATAGTCCTCTAGAGTGCAATATTCCCAAAAAATTTTTAGGGCCTAGAATTGTATCGTCATTACTAGACCTCTCCTGAGGTTCCGAACACATCCTGGACAGGGCGTCAGCCTTGCCATTTCTTGAACCAGGCCGGTAAGAAATTATAAAATTGAATCTTGAGAAAAATAAGGCCCATCGTGCTTGTCTTGCAGACAATCTTTTTGCTGTACGGAGGAATTCAAGATTCTTGTGGTCCGTGAGGACAGTCACAGGGTGATTGGCACCTTCCAAAAGATGTCTCCATTCGGAGAAGGCAACTTTAATGGCTAACAGTTCTTTATTACCGATGTCGTAGTTCTTTTCTGCAGATGGAAAGAAACGCACATGGGTGAAGTTGCATTTTGTCCCCAACTCGCTGAGACAGAATGGCTCCCACTGCAGAGTCCGAGGCGTCCACTTCGACAGTAAATGGCAATTCAGGATTTGGGTGTACTAACAATGGAGCAGACGTAAAAAGAGTTTTCAATTTGTCAAAAGCCTCCTGTGCCTCCGGAGACCAGAAAAATGCTTTGGTCTTTTTTGTTAGTGTAGTAATTGGTAGATGATCCGTGAAAAGTTCTTTATAAATTTTCGGTAAAAATTTGCAAATCCTATGAAACGCTGGACGTCTTTTAAATTTCTTGGAACAGGCCAGTCCACTACAGCATTGATTTTGCCGGGATCCATGCTCAGACCTTCTGGGGAGATGATATATCCCAGAAATTGGATACTGGTTTGTTCAAACTCACATTTTTCAAGTTTAATGTAAAGATGGTTCTCCTGTAGTCGTTCCAAGACTAACTGGACGTGCCTGCGATGCTCTTCCAAGGTGTCTGAAAATATAAGAATGTCATCGAGATAAGCCACAACGAATTGGTCCAAGAAATCTCGAAATACATAATTAATAAAATGTTGAAAGGTGGCTGGGGCATTGCTAAGACCAAAGGTCATAACTAGAGATTCAAAATGTCCATATCTCGTTCTGAAGGCGGTCTTCCACTCATCTCCTGGGCGAATCCGTATGAGGTTGTAAGCCCCTCTAAGATCCAGCTTCGTAAAGATTTTCGCAGAACGGAGTCTCTCAAATAGTTCAGGAATCAAGGGTAGCGGGTAGCGATTCTTGACAGTGATATTATTCATCTCTCTGTAGTCAATACATGGCCGCAGAGTGGAGTCTTTCTTTTCAACAAAGAACAGGGGTGCCCCAGCTGGAGATGTGGAAGGTCGAATAAAGCCTTTCTCTAAATTTTCATCCAGGAACTTTCTTAATACCTTCAATTCAGGTTCGGAAAGATTGTAAATCCGTCCAAATGGAATGGTTGCTCCTGGCAGCAATTCAATGGGACAGTCGTAGGACGGAGAGGAGGTAATTGATCTGCTTTCTTCTTACTGCAGACATCAGAGAACTGCTGATATTGAGGTGGTACTTTCTCTTCCTTCTCATGCGAAATCTCAGAGATTTGGACTTGTTGGAGAACAGGGGGTTCCTTATGACAATTATTCTTACAGTAGTCAGATGGAAAGGTGATGGTCCTTGATGCCCAGTTGAGGGGTTATGGACTGAAAACCAGGGGGTCCCTAGAATAACCGGAAATTTCGGAGATGAAATAAGGTGGAAACTGACAGCTTCATGATGATCCGGTTCGATACAAATCTCCAGTTCGATTGTCTCATGCGTGACAGGTCCAGAAGACAAGGGTGATCCATCCACAGTTTCCATTTCAATTGGTGTGGATTTGGTCCTACTGGAAATATTATTATCACGTGTAAATTTTAAGTCCATAAAATTTCCTCCTGCTCCCGAATCCAACAGGGCAGAGCATTGTATTTTTTGGGTGCCCATTACAACCTGAATGGGGATTACAAAATGAGATGATGTAGTATGTATTTTGTCTATTTCTGGCGTTACTGATGAGATAGTCTGCAAGATGGAATCCGACTGCTGAGAAAGGTCCATATTGCTGGCAGACCTGTTGTTGGTAAAGACTATACAGTCATGGCCAAAAGTTTTGAGAATGACACAAATATTATATTTTCACATGATCTGCTGCCCTCTGGTTTTTATGTGTGTTTGACAGATGTTTTTATCACAGACAGAAATATAATAATTGCAAACATATGAGTAACAAAAGCTTATATTGACAGTTAGAATGAGTTAATGCAGCAAGTCAATATTTGCAGTGTTGACCCTTCTTTTCAGGACCTCTGCAATTCTCCCTGGCATGCTCTCAATCAACTTCTGGACCAAATCCTGACTGATAGCAGTCCATTCTTGCACAATCAATGCTTTCATTTTGTCAGAATTTTTAGGTTTTTGTTTGTCCATCAGTCTCTTGATGATTGACCACAAGTTCTCAATGGGATTAAGATCTGGGGAGTTTCCAGGCCATGGACCCAAAATCTCTATGTTTTGTTCCCTGAGCCATTTAGTTATCACCTTTGCTTTATGGCAAGGTGCTCCATCATGCTGGAAAAGGCATTGTTGATCGCCAAACTGCTTTTGGAGGGTTGGGAGAAGTTGCTCTTGGAGGACATTCTGGTACCATTCTTTATTCATGACTGTGTTTTTAGGCAAGACTGTGAGAGAGCCGATTCCCTTGGCTGAGAAGCAACCCCACACATGAATGGTTTCAGGATGCTTAACAGTTGGCATGAGACAAGACTGGTGGTAGCGCTCACCTTGTCTTCTCCGAATGAGGCGTTTTCCTGATGTCCCAAACAATCGAAAAGGGGATTCATCAGAGAAAATAACTTTACCCCAGTCCTCAGCAGTCCACTGCCTGTACCTTTTGCAGAATATCAGTCTGTCCATGATGTTTTTCTGGAAAGAAGTGGCTTCTTTGCTGCCCTCCTTGAGACCAGGCCTTGCTCCAAGAGTCTCCGCCTCACAGTGCGTGCAGATGCACTGACACCTGCCTGCTGCTATTCCTGAGCAAGCTCTGCACTGCTGGTAGCCCGATCCCGCAGCTAAAACACTTTTAAGAGACGGTCCTGGTGCTTGCTGGTCTTTCTTGGGCGCCCTGAAGCCTTTTTGGCAACAATGGAACCTCTCTCCTTGAAGTTCTTGATGATGCGATAGATTGTTGACTGAGGTGCAATCTTTCTAGCTGCGATACTCTTCCCTGTTAGGCCATTTTTGTGCATTGCAATGATGACTGCACGTGTTTCTTTAGAGATAACCATGGTTAACAGAAGAGAAACAATGATGCCAAGCACCAGCCTCCTTTTAAAGTGTCCAGTGGTGTCATTCTTACTTAATCATGACAGATTGATCTCCAGCCATGTCCTCATCAACACCCACACCTGTGTTAATGGAGCAATCACTGAAAAGAGGTTAGCTGGTCCTTTTAAGGCAGGGTTGCAATGATGTTGAAATGTGATTTGGGGATAAAGTTCATTTTCTAGCCAAATATTGACTTTACAAGTAATTGCTGCTAAGCTGATCACTCTTTATAACATTCTGGAGTATATGCAAATTGCCACTAGAAAAAGTGAAGCCGTAGACTTTGTAAAAATTAATATTTGTGTCATTCTCAAAACTTTTGGCCATGACTGTAGTCCTTTTGTTAGGACAGTTGATGGCATAGTGTCCAGGGTCCCCACAATAGAGGCAGAGATGTTCTGCACGTCGCCTCTCCTTCTCCTGTGCAGAGAGTGGTCTTCGGATGACGTCGATCTGCATCGGTTCAGACACGCCTTGCGTCTTTTCTTGGTGGTCCGATGCTGAAAATGAGAAGCCAGGGCTATTCCCAAGTGCTCGCAGTCTCTCCTTTCTCCTTTCAGTAAGTCTCTGGTCAATCCGGATACATAGTTGAATAAAGTCCTCCAACTGGTCAGGGGTCTCAACCCTGGCAAGCTCGTCTTTCACTGGTTCTGATAACCCTCGTCGATATTGACTTCTCTGGGCCGCTGGATTCCAGGTGGTGTCGGCCACCCAGCGACTGAACTCCGATGTATATTCCGCAACAGAGCGACGTCCTTGGCGCAAATTATGTAATTTGGTTTCTGCTGTGGCACAGCGGTTTGGGTCATCAAAAACTTGATTCATAGCTGCGATGAAAGCTTCCAGGTCATTAAGGAGGGCATAGTCCTTTTCTACATAAGGTGAAGCCCAAGCAAGAGCTTCATCCGTCAGGAGATTTATCATGAAAAAAACTTTCTTCCTCTCACTGGTAAAGGGAGCAGGTTGCATCTGGAAGTATATGCGGCATTGATTGAGGAATCCTCGGTACTGCTTGTGATCCCCACTGAACTTTGCAGGCAGTGGCAGCCGCGCGTTTGATTCGGACCCTGAATTGCGCACGTCCAGAAGTTGTTTTTGTAGCTCAATTACTTCCTTTTGTATCGCCGTGAAATCAGTTTGTAACTTGGCATATTTTCCTTGAGAGTCAGTACAAAAACTTTGAAGCTCCGTAACTTGCCGCCTCAGGGTGTTCACAGCGGACTCCATTTTGGCGCGAGATTATTCTGTCAAGATCCCGTCTGGGTTGGAGCCGATGTTACTGCAAACACTATGGGAAGCAGAGGCAGGTAGCGTAGTCAGGTGGCAGCCGGAGGTCGGTACACAGGAGAGCAGTGTTTGTAGCAATGGATCAGGCGAAGAGCGTAGTCAGAAGGCAGCCGGAGGTCGGTACACAGGAAAGGCAGTTCGGTAACAGAGGAGCAGGCAGATAACGTAGTCAGGTGGCAGCCGGAGGTCGGTACACAGGAGAGCAGTGTTTGTAGCAATGGATCAGGCGGAGAGTGTAGTCAGAAGGCAGGCCGAGGTCGGTTCACAGGAGAGCAGTGTTTGTAGCAATGGATCAGGCGGAGAGCGTAGTCAGAAGGCAGGCCGAGGTCAGTTCACAGGAGAGCAGTGTTTGTAGCAATGGATCAGCAGGAAACGCTTGACTAAAGGCTTGGAGCTCAATAATCTCGCAATGACACACCCACAGGGCCAGGTTTATATAGGGTGTGTAATTGGCAATCAGAGGCCCAATCAAGAGAGCACTAGGTGTAGCCAATCAGGAAGAACAGTCAATGGTATCTGGGTTCAGCAAGGAACTTTGCAGCCAGCAGAATAGCTCAGATGGTAGAGCTGCTGGCCAGTGGACAAGAGGTACTGGGTTCGACTCCTGACATGGTCGGTCATAACCACCGATGCCAGCCTGATGGGCTGGGGGGGGGTGTCTGGAACAATCTTTGGATCCAGGGAGTATGGTCATCGGAAGAGTCTGTTCTACCGATCAACATCCTGGAATTGAGGGCAATTTTTTCTTTTGCCTCCAACACTGGATGCTCCCTTTGAGCGGTCTGCCAGTCCGAGTGCAGACAGAACGCGACGGTGGTCGCGTATATCAACCACCAAGGCGGGACAAGGAGCTCCAGGCTCATGATGGAGGTGTCTCGGATTCTGCTATGGGCCGAGACCAGGGCTCCAGCCATCTCTGCGATTCACATTCCAGGAGTCCAGAATACCACGGCGGACTTCCTCAGTCGCGAGAAGATGGATCCTGGAGAATGGAGTCTTCATCCGGAAATTTTTGCACTGCTGTGCTCCCGTTGGGGAACTCCCCAAGTGGATTTGATGGCATCCAGGTTCAATGCCAAACTACCGACTTTCATGTCCAGGTACAAGGACCCGAAAGGCTGTGGCGGTGGTTGCTCTGGTGGCTCCGTGGGACCATTTCGAGCTAGTCTATGTGTTTCCGCCGATATCTTTACTTCCTCTGGTGCTGCGTCGGATCAGCCTGGAGAGAATTCCGGCTATGTTGTTAGCCCCGGATTGGCCAAGGAGGACGTGGTTCTCGACACTGGTGTCGCTTTTGGCGGCACCGCCATTCCCACTTCCTCCTCGCCCGGACCTGTTAACCCAGGGGCCCGTTCGTCATCCGGACTTGAAGTCTCTGCGTTTGACGGCGTGGCTCTTGAGACCGAAATATTGACTCGTAGAGGTTTTTCAGTCGAAGTCATTGCACTCTGCGAGCTGCCAGAGGTCCGGCTACTACTAAGATTTATCACAAGACTTGGGAAGCCTTCTTTTCGTGGTGTTCGGGTTCTTCAATGAATCCGAGGAATTTTTTCCGTTCCCAATTTGTTGGCTTTGCTGCAGTATGGGCTGGTCAAAAGGTTTGGCAGTTAGCACTCTGAAAGGCCAGGTTTCTGCCCTGTCCTTGCTGTTTCGGAAGGCTATCGCCTCGCTTAGGGACGTACGTTTCTTTTTTCGCGGAGTAACCGTCAGTTTCCACCGCGGAAGGCGTCTGTGTCTCCTTGGCGGCTCAAACTTATCTTGGAGGCTCTTCAGCATGTACCTTTTGAGCCTATGGGTTCTGCTAGCCTTTCTTTAATTTCTTGGAAGATTGCCTTCTTAGTGGCGGTAACCTCTTTAAGAAGGGTTTCTGAGTTGGCAGCTCTTTCTTGCTCGCTTCCTTTCCTGGAGTTTTACCCGGATCGAGTAGTGCTTTGCACACGGGGCGACTTTCTACCTAAGGTGGTGTCGCAATTTCATGTTAACCAGGATATTGTATTGCCCTCGCTTTGCCCGGGCCCAAGGAATGCAAAGGAACGGGACTTGCACAAATTGGATTTAGTGCGGACCTTGAAGTTCTATTTGTCTGTTACTCAAGGTTTTAGGAAGTCAGATTCTCTGTTTGTGATTCCAGCAGGTCGCAGGCGTGGTCAACGAGCTTCCAAGGTTTCTATAGCTCGTTGGATTCGGTCAGCCATTTTGGAGGCTTACCGTCTTAAAGGCGAACCTTGCCCGATTAAGATTCGAGCTCACTCCACGAGGGCTGTGGCTTCATCGTGGGCCTTTCATCAAGGGGCTTCGGCAGCTCAGCTCTGCCGAGCGGCGACCTGGCGCTCCGTCCACACATTTACAAAGTTTTATAAGGTGGACGTCAGTGCTTCCGCTGATGCGGCCTTAGGACGTAGGGTCCTGCAGGCAGCGGTATTTTAAGTTTTAGTTAACTTGTATTTGGCGCCTGTTGCGCATTTATCTAGGTTGATGGGTTTCTGCCTCTTTTGTTTTTTTCCCACCCTAATTTCTGGACTGCTTTGGGACGTCCCACTAGTTATGAACTAGTGTGTCTCCTTTCCTTCCATCTGCAGCTGAAAGACGGATTTTGGTAAGAACTTACCTGTAAAATCCTTTTCAGCGAAGGAAGGAAAGGAGACACAGCTCCCTCCCTTGGCAGAAGTGTGTTGTTGTATTACAGATGCAGCATGACCCTTCTCTGATAGCGATTTTCTGGGCTGAGGTCGACGCGCTACGGCTCTGTTCCAGCATTGCCAGCTTATCGCAGTAGTCAGGTTCAGTGAGTAGTAACTGGAACTGTGTGATTTTTGCCTACATGCATGCATAACCTGTACTCTTATGTTTTTTCTCTGAAGTCCTTCAGAAGGGGTTATGTTGCTCCGCTGGTGATATTGCTCTTCCTTAAGCTTGTGTACAACTGGAGAGCTGAGTAGGAGGAGCCCGAGCTGGAGGGGCCGGTCAACACTCTTTTTAATCTGAGGTGTCAATCCTATCTGGGGCTCCGCCTACCCACTAGTTATGAACTAGTGTGTCTCCTTTCCTTCCTTCGCTGAAAAGGATTTTACAGGTAAGTTCTTACCAAAATCCGTCTTTATCTGTTTTTATCTAATTTTGTTTGTTGACTTATAAAGATTTATGGGTTGTAATTTTTGGCCTTTTTACTCCTAATGTTTGTGGGTTTTGTTCTTTAAGTAGGGCCCTGGACTATTTAGGTCAATTATAGGTAGTTACAACTAAGTAACAGCATTGTGGCACTGGTGACGAGTAATGAAGACTATGCACTTACTAATACTATGCGTCGGTCCACCCTCAATTCACTTCCAGCCTCATTAGCATATGTGTTTTCTGGATTTTCTTAGAGCTGGAGAAACTCTTTTGGGCCATATAGGTCTCCAGAGGTGGACACAGGCAGAAGAGGGCCCCTGTGCATGGACAATATAGGGGCCTTTTGCAGAACAATTGTTCATCATAATACACAATACCACTTGTTTTGGAGGTAGTAGTGACCCCCTTACCTCTTGGGCCCCTGTGAGCTGCACAGGTTGCACCAATGTTATGGCCGTCCCTGCAGGTATCCATTATCTAGTATTCATGACCTACACAGCCATGTATAATATTGGAGGGGGATATAAAGTTTATGACAGTTTCCCTAAATAAGGATTGAATTGGACTCTCCTGCAATATACGGCACAGATGCCCAAAGGGTTGAGCCGCTGCATCTAGGTAAAAATGAAGGCAACACCGCACCCGCTGGGGTACTGGAAACTCTTCATTTTATTGATAATGTAAGGGTTGCAAGAATCAAAGCTTTTGGGGAACAGACAAATGTATAAAAACTGCATATGTGGTGTCTTACCATACTGACGACCGTATACAAGGACAGGTCAATATACACTGTGGTTGGAGTTCTCCAGCTCTTAACTGGACGAACTGACGTTCCTGGAATATTATCATTATTACTCAGGCTTTGTGCTAAGTCATAGAAGCTACAGATCGTCTCAGCGCTGCTCGTACCTAGGAGAAAGTGTAAGAAGAAGACCAGTCAGCAAAGACAGGTAGAGATGAGCGAATCTATTCGTAGGACCTTGGTCCAATGACCGCATCCATATTCCAAGGCCACTGGACGGGAGCCACGCAAACCACCTCCTACCGGCCACCTCTTCTGATAGGTAGGCATGGAGTGATGTCATCATTGCAGCATGACACATGCATGATGTCACGTCAGGGCTACTAATAAGAAGAGACGTGGAAGATGCCGCAGGGCGAAAGCGGTTTGCGGGGCTCCTATCCAGCTGAAAAGGAAGACTGAGCTGGCTAATGGACCGAAGTCCTGCAAATCTCATGATAGGTGAATAGACTATGGCACCTGCATGATATAATTGAACCCTGCATTATCAGAAGTGACTAAATCTTCAGTATGAATATTTGAGAAATCCAATAATATGACCCCCATAGGCTTCTATGGGCACATATTGTACCTTTGTCTTATTTAGACAGTGGCAAGCTTTTCTCCAAAATATTAATTCAGAATCTTGGTCAGAAAAACTTGCCATGCTCCATTGTTTGCAGTAACAAGATGTTAAGGAAGAGTACTGTGCAGTAGAGAGCACCATACAGGAAAGCATGGAGTACCTACACGCTTTCTCCCCTCTCTGCATAGACAATAAGATAAGCAAACAAAATCAGAAAAGACTTCATACTCACACTTACTGGTTCCAGTGTTTGATCAGTGCAACTGGTCTCTGCAGCCTTGTGGCATCTCAACACACTGAAAATAGCTGGGAATGCCCATTCAGGCTGATCACTTGCTACACCTCAGCCGCTTACTAGTTTATCAAGCATGTCTGCCAATTTTTGGTTGGCACCAGGAATTGTATATTTATTACCCTACTAGCAGATTACAACTCACTTTCTGCATTGCTGGAAATTATTCCACCTCCTAATTAACGTGCTGCTAATGTTATTAGGGGTCATTTCCAACTATCACTTTCTATCAGCAGTACATAAGTGACGTAGGGCAAGGTTCTTTGCAAGGTGCCGTGCTCTATATCTTCTCGGCCTTTATTTGCAAGCATTTTCTCATAACAACTGGAGCAAGTATGTAATTAAAGTACAGAAACTACTTTATGATGTCTATTTGTGGCTGTCTTCAAGAGAGAACCCCTACTTATTAAAGCGTTTGTCCAATTTCTAACAAGAATTGTAAAAACAGCTGTAAATGTGAGAAAAAATGTAATCAAATTAACAGTACTGATTTCTTCTTTTTCCTGGTGACCCAGAATTCATGCTTCAGTGGTACTAATAGTCTATGTTTACCACTGGTCAGAACAAGAGATGAGCAAACTTGTTCGGAAAAACGTTCGCCAAAGCCAAAAAGCTCAGGAATCCAAACACGAATCCAAATGTGCAACGTACGTGCCAAATTTGAGAATTCAAATTTGGCACGAACGTTGCACATTCGGATTTGTGTTTGGATTCCTGAGCTTTTTGCTTAACATTTGGACAAAATTCGAAAAACTTCTGAGTTCACTAAGGTCTCTTTTAGACATCCGTGTTTTTGGTAGCAGGCCGCAAAATGTCCCGCACACGTGTACAGTGATGACACACGGATGACATCCCTGAGTCATCAATGTGACACGTACCGGCATCTGGAAATCAGCGGTACTATTTGCGTTGTTCCTCAGCACCAAATCTTTCGGCAGGTCTTTTGCAGTCACTCAAGAGATTTTTGCCACCCGCCTCCTCAGGAATCTGGTAGCAAATGGTGTCAACTTTCTTTTTCTACCACATCCAGGTAGTGTATTCAGTGTTTCTTTAACTTTGAACTTGCCAATAGTGATGAGCGAGTATTCTCGTTGCTCGGGTTTTCCCAAGCATGCTCGGGTGGTCTCCGAGTATTTGGAAGTGCTCGGAGATTTAGTTTCTGTTGCCGCAGCTGCATGATTTATGGCTGCTGGACACCTTAAATACATGTGAGGAATGCCTGTTTGTTAAGGAATCCCCACATGTATTCAGGCTGTCTAATAGCCGCAAATCATGCAGCTGCGGCAACAGAAACTAAATCTCCGAGCACTCCAAATACTTGGAGATCACCCGAGCAATGAGTATACTCGCACATCACTACTTGCCAACTCAACTTCCAGATAAATCTCTAAGAACGTTCAAAAGAACGTTCAATGCCTCTGTATCTTTTTTGTATTCTTTACTCTTTGGATAACTCTTGTGATTTACCATATTTCTAGCATGTTATAAAACATCACACTTAACAACCCCCTAGCCAGTCCAGGTATTTGATGTGTTGTTTTCTCAAGCACAAATGACGCCCTTAAGACAACACATGATTTGTAGATATGCGCATAAAGGATTCTTTTTAGGGGGTGTATAATTCTGAGGCTGTAATTGTCATTAAAAGTGGCATTTTTTGCTGAATTTGGAGAAACAACTTCTTGGTTTTGTGCGGTACGAAAATGCTCATGTATGAACGGATTATTGGGATTATTGCGAACAGTAGAACGTTTATAAATTTTGATTACAATTTTTAGTCTTTACTAAAGAACTAGTATTGCTTTTTTTCCCTTCATTACTATGTTCTTTAAAATTTAGTCCAGAGTCACACTTGCGTGTGTGATGCGAGGAACTCACACGAGTCTCTCGCGTCAACACCCTTCACTCGGACCGGACATGTATTTCTACGCAACTGCACACTCCAGTCTGAGTGCTGGCGGCAGTGGCGGGTGTTGATACGAGAGACTTTTGTGAGTTTCTCACATCACACACGCAAGTGTGACACCGACCTTACATGGATTTCCCTACAAGTCTGAATTGATGATATTGCTGCTCAGCATAACTTGTCGTCACGCTTTATACTTTTGTCCTAGTCCCTATGACATTGACTCCGATATCTGACAATATCATCGTATGCTTCCTGATTACAGGCCCTACGTATCCATTATAAAAATATTAAGTGACTTACCCTGTTGGATGATTGAGATCAGCAAGAAAATAGTGCGTGGAGTCATTTCTCAGAGAATAGAGCTTTCTGATCTTTCTCCTTTTGTACATATATTCCAGCACTTTCTGTAATTCAGGCAGGGGAGGTGCTCTGTTCTAGATTGCAAAGAATCTAGCGTAAGGCATCAAAGTGGATAAACTTGTTTAAAAAAAATCTAACTCATTGACTGATGGCTTCAAAACTTTTTCGGGAGGCCGGGGGTTGAAGGGGTGGGTGAGGAAAGTTTATATTTTTAAAGGGGCTTGTTCTTTCCTCCAAAGGACCATTTTTTTCATCTGTGTGAATGTAAATTTTTCATTTTTTTTAAATTTTGTTCACCCCTTTTCTACCATCCTCGTTTCATCCGTCTTTCACCTATGTAAAAAAAAACGTGGACTGTGATTGCTTAAGATGGTCATCAAGGAAGCATCAAGGTCACTTTTTTTCCTCGAGAACATGAGGCCCAAAGTAGAGAACATAATTTTTCATGTAGGGATCATTGTTTTTCTGCTTGTTTATTAATGGTTATCTTGGCAGTAGCGTCATATATCAAGGACCCCACCTGTCCGAGAATAAAGTCAGCATGAAAGTCTGGCAGCTCTGTTCAAAGGCTTTACATGTGTAAATAGTAATGGCCGATGTGCTATGTTGTGTTGACTGTTGCTAACCAGGTAATATAGGTGGTGGGTCAGTACAGACTTGTTACACACTAATACACTCATCCATCTTCTTACTGGTTGAGAAAATGTGAACTCAGCCATAAACCTACTTTTACACTCCATAGACGGGACAAGCAGTTGACTTGTTGAGGCTGGAGCACCTTACTACCATACTACAGATATGTATGGAGGAGGGAAATGAACAGTATCTCCTAACCCCTTAACGACCCATGGTGATATTATACATCATGGTTGGATTCTAGTTCCCGCACCGTAATGTACATTTTCATCATGCTGCTTTAGTGGGTGCTGTCAGTGCCCCGGCGAGATCAGCAGCAGGAGAAAGGCTGTAAGGCATAAGCCTGCTTCTGCTGCAAATCATAGGACTAAGGCCGGGGTCACACTTGCATGTGGAATGCGAGAAACTCTCGCATCAATACCCGGCACTCGGTATTGGAGTGTGCAGCTGCATGTATTTATATACAGCCACACACTCCAGACTCGCGTGAGTTTCTCGCATTCCACACGCAAGTGTGACCCCGGCCTAACTTTGATCCCGCAAGTTTAACCCCTTAACACTTTCCGACTAGACATGTCCAGCCTCGCTCAATTCATTTTCATTGAGTGAGGTCAACCATGTCTTCTCCGTGACCGCATGTATGCAAATTTCTAGCACCAGAGAATCCTGACATCATGCAGTGCACACTGTGATCATTCAGAAGTCTGCAGTCACATAGAATGACTGCAGACTCATCAGAAATGTGGACAACCCCTTTAATGTTCCTAACATGAAAAAAATATGAGAGTTAGTATCACTAAAAAAACATTTACATCCAGGTACCTTATAAATGACATGGTTTCTGATTCAAGCCATTCTCTTTTTTTTCTTCATCTTGTCCAGATGCTGATACCTTGTCTCTGCAGACTTCCATCTTCTTCGGTCTTCTCAGGCACATCCCCACACGATACCCTTAAAAATTGCAGTCATTATAATGCTCCTGAATAAAATTATCTGCCCTACACTGAGTCCCTGAATAAATAATTGCCCCTCACTATATTCCGTGCACAAAATATGACCCACACACAGACCCTTTTATGGTACCTGCCCTCCACACTGCCCTCTCCTTTTCATACTGGGCCCCCTCCTCACACTGTCCTCTCACACTGTATCCCACTCTAAAGGTCCCAGTCTCTATACTATGCCCCTTCATCACATTCCCCCTCCTTGGCATACTGTCCCCTCATGGCTGTGGCCTTACACTTTCCCCCCATGCTACCACCCTACACTACTTCATCTCTATTATGTGCCCACTCACACTTTTCTCTCCCCATACTCTCTCCACACATGTTTCCCCTCCCTCCTCATACTGTTTCCTCTCATATACCTCCTGCTAATCATACTGTCTCCATATTTACCCTCTCGCTTTCCACACTGCCTCCTCACACATCCCCAACTCCTCATACTCATTATACTGTGTCTGCACACAAACCATCATCCTTGATCCCTATACTGTGTCCACATACATTCTTCCTCTCGCTCCTCATACTGTGTCCTCACCCATCCTCCCACTCACCATACTGTGTCTGCATCCATCCCCTATCTTGCTCCCAATTCTGTGTCTGCACAAATTCTCCCTTACTGGTCATACTGTGTCTGCACCCATGTCCCCCTCATACTGTTTCCTTATAAATGCCCCCATCTCTTCCTTACTCCTCATACTGTGTCCTCAAATTTCTCCCGCTTCCTCCTCCCCATAATATGTCCGCATTCAACCCTTCCTTGTTCCCCAAAGTTTGTCCACAAATCCTTATATTTTATACGCCTCTGGGCAGTTCTACTAGTGATTGAGAACTATCTTTATGCGCATAGACACACAACAAAGACTGTCAATCACTGAGGGGAACCACACACTGGACTCATATGTAGACAGGGACCGTGCGCTCGATTCATGTATACAAACCTCAGGGATTTTAATTTGTAAAATCCAAGTTTTGCTGAAATTTTTCCCACAAAATGTATATCAATCTGATCAGCTCTATGACCTCCTTCCGGCAGTGCTGAAACTATTTTCAACATGACCGGTTCCATTTAAAGGGGTTGTTTACTTTGTAAAACCCATTTTCATAAACCATATTAGGAAATTCCGAGTAAATATAGAGGGATCCCCTGTTCAGGATCCTCTTCTCTTGGCTTCTCGAAATATGAAATAAAAGAAGATGGGTGTCTCCAATTTAGTTTTAAGTGTTATTATTGAGACTAAGAAATAGAAGTTGTGCTAAACCTACTTATTTCTAAGAAACGTAAATTCTTGTGTTACAGTCCAACGTCACATCTGGCAGGAACAGTATGTGTACACACAAGTATGTGGAGGACAGGCGGGGGAATATTCTTTGTACAGGTGGATTCCTGAACAATCAAACTTTGCTCCAGGGTCAGAAAGAATAGGTAAAAAGTGACGGAGCAAGCAGGTGAGTCAAGGAAACCTGCCTGTGCTGTTATCACTGGTGTTTCCCCTCCGAGGCAGGTGAGTCATCATTGCCTGAGCCTTCAAACATACCATCTCTATATCCATGGATGTCTTGCGCCAATAGTGCAAAATCAGTGCCCCATTTGCTCCATGAAACCCAACAATGGAATAAATTTCCAAGCCTTTGATAAAACTAGGTAAAGCATGCCTGTGTGGTTTGTATCTACAGTGCATTAAAAAAGTAGTCATACCCCATGAACTTTCCACATTTTTCATGTTACAACCACAAGCTTAAATGTATTTTATTTGGATTTGATGTGATTAACCAACACAAAGTATCAAGTATTTGTGAAGTGTAAAAGAAATGATATTGTTTTCTCGCTATTTAAAAGATATAAATCTCAAACTTTTTACTGCTGCAAGTCTTTTGAGTGATGTCTCTACCAGCTTTGCACATCTAGAGGCTGAAATTTTTGGCCATTGTTCTTTGCAAACTAGCTATAGCTCAGTGAGATTGGATGGAGGCGTCCGTGAACAGCAATTTTCCAGTCTTGCCACAGGTTCTCTATGTAATTTTGGTCTGGAATGTGACTGGACCATTCACACACATGCATATGCTTTGATCTAAATAATCCATTGTAGCTCTGGCAGGATGTTTAGGGTCGTTGTCCTGCTGGAAGGTGAACCTACATCCCAGTCTCAAGTCTTTTGCAGCCTCTAACAGATTTTCCTCCACGATTACCCTGTATTTAGCTCCATCCATCATCCCATCAACTTTGACCAACTTCCCTGTCCCTGCTGAAGAAAAGCATCCCTACAGCATGATGCTACCACCACCATGTTTGATGGTGGGGGTGATGTTTTCAGGGTGCTGTGCAGTGTTAGTTTTTTTTAGCCAAACATAGCGTTTTGCATTTATCTCAAAATGTTCTACTTTGGTGTCATCGGACCAAAGCACCTTTTCCACATGCTAGCTGTGTCACCTACATATTTTTTTCAAACTGCAAATGAGACTTCTTATGGTTTCAAAAATGGTTTTCTTCTTGCCACTGTTCCCTAAAGGCCAGATTTGTGGCGTATATGACTAATAGTTGTAGCATGGGTAAGCAGACAGAAGAATGGCACTCACCGGAGAGGGAGAGAGAACGGGAGCTGGGGAGCAGGAGTGACAACAATCGCTTCACGCACACTGAGCTTCCACAGGTCACATACCTGGATGTGATATGGATGTGCACCTGTGGGTATTGGATATACTGTATGCTCTGTCTGCAGCTCCTGCGGTGCCTCCCCCAGTGATACTGGTGGTGTTAGCAGTGCCGATCGCTTTCTTCTGTGGGTTTTTTTTTTTACTAATAGTTGTCCTGTGGACAGATTCTTCCACCTGAACTGTGATTCTAAAGAGTGATCATGGACCCCTTGGTAGCTGAGTGTGGGTGTTGATGAGGACATGGCTGGAGATCAATCTGTCATGATTAAGTAAGAATGACACCACTGGACACTTTAAAAGGAGGCTGGTGCTTGGCATCATTGTTTCTCTTCTGTTAACCACGGTTATCTCTAAAGAAACACGTGCAGTCATGATTGCAATGCACAAAAATGGCCTAACAGGGAAGAGTATCGCAGCTAGAAAGATTGCACCTCAGTCAACAATCTATCGCATCATCAAGAACTTCAAGGAGAGAGGTTCCATTGTTGCCAAAAAGGCTTCAGGGCGCCCAAGAAAGACCAGCAAGCGCCAGGACCGTCTCTTAAAAGTGTTTAAGCTGCGGGATCGGGCTACCAGCAGTGCAGAGCTTGCTCAGGAATGGCAGCAGGCAGGTGTGAGAGCATCTGCACGCCCTGTGAGGCGGAGACTCTTGGAGCAAGGCCTGGTCTCAAGGAGGGCAGCAAAGAAGCCACTTCTCTCCAAAAAAACATCATGGACAGACTGATATTCTGCAAAAGGTACAGGCAGTGGACTGCTGAGGACTGGGGTAAAGTTATTTTCTCTGATGAATCCACTTTTCGATTGTTTGGGACATCAGGAAAACGCCTCATTCGGAGAAGACAAGGTGAGCGCTACCACCAGTCTTGTCTCATGCCAACTGTTAAGCATCCTGAAACCATTCATGTGTGGGGTTGCTTCTCAGCCAAGGGAATCGGCTCTCTCACAGTCTTGCCTAAAAACACAGCCATGAATAAAGAATGGTACCAGAATGTCCTCCAAGAGCAACTTCTCCCAACCCTCCAAGAGCAGTTTGGCGATCAACAATGCCTTTTCCAGCATGATGGAGCACCTTGCCATAAAGCAAAGGTGATAACTAAATGGCTCAGGGAACAAAACATAGAGATTTTGGGTCCATGGCCTGGAAACTCCCCAGATCTTAATCCCATTGAGAACTTGTGGTCAATCATCAGAGACGGGTGGACAAACAAAAACCTAAAAATTCTGACAAAATGAAAGCATTGATTGTGCAAGAATGGACTGCTATCAGTCCAGATTTGGTCCAGAAGTTGATTGAGAGCATGCCAGGGAGAATTGCAGAGGTCCTGAAGAAGAAGGGTCAACACTGCAAATATTGACTTGCTGCATTAACTCATTCTAACTGTCAATATAAACTTTTGTTACTCATATGTTTGCAATTATTATATTTCTGTCTGTGATAAAAACATCTGTCAAACACACATAAAAACCAGAGGGCAGCAGATCATGTGAAAATATAATATTTGTGTCATTCTCAAAACTTTTGGCCATGACTGTACTTAGTACTCTTCTTGCTTGAGATATCAGTTTAGGTGGATGGTCATGTCTTGGTAGGTTTGCAGTTGTGCCATATTCCTTCCATTTTTGGATGATGGATTGAACAGTACAATATGAGATGTTCAGAGCTTGGAGTGTTTTTTTTAATAACGTAAGCCTGCTTTATTCTTCTCCACAACTTTATTCTTTACCTATCTGGTGTGCTCCTTGGTTTTCATGATGCTGTTTCATCCCTAATGTTCTCAACCAAACCTCTGACGCCTTCACTGAGCAGCTGTAGTTAAATTGAGAATAAATTACACACAGGTGGACTTAATTGACTAATTATGTGACTTATGGAGGCAATTAATCACTGAGGAATTAAATTAAGGGTATCAGATTACAGGGAGCTGGTTAGAAATGCACATCATAATTTTCAGATTTATATTTTCAAAATCTATTTTTAAAACCTTGTATCATTTCCCTTACACTTCACAAATACATGCTACTTTGTGTTGGTATAACACATAACATCCCAATAAAATACATTTAAGTTTGTGTGTGTATTGTGAAGAAAATGTGGAAAAGTGAATGGGGTATGAATATTTTTCAAGGAAATGTATATCATGAAGCTACGTAGATTGTCAATATAGATGTATCAATAGTTATTGGTGATAACTGAATCGTTTATGAGACCATGGATTCAAATCCATTCATCTTATATCTATAATTTAGTGACTTTTTTTCTAAATGAGGCTCTTGCATTTCCAAGAGTAAGAAACATGGTGGAAAGAAGTTGATATTTCCTGTGAAATATGTGTTTCCTTGAAATCAGATCCAACCTAGAGGTATAATGACTGGTACAACCCCCTGTAGAAATTGCACACCAGTCCTAACAATTACAGTAGAATGCTCCTTCCTGTGATAAAGTCCTCCATCCTGGCTCCTTCCTGTAATAATGTCCTCCATCCTGGCTCCTTCCTGTAATAATGTCCTTCATTCTGGTTCCTTCCTGTAATAAAGTCCTCCATTCTGGCTCCTTCCTGTAATAATGTCCTCCATCCTGGCTCCTTCCTGTAATAATGTACTCAATCCTGGCTCCTTGCTGTAATAATGTCCTCCATCCTGGCTCCTTGCTGTAATAATGTCCTCCATCCTGGCTCCTTCCTTTAATAATGTCCTCTATTCTGGCTCCTTCCTGTAATAATGTCCTCCATCCTGGCTCCTTCCTGTAATAATGTCCTCCATCTTGGCTCCTTCCTGTAATAATGTCATCCATCCTGCCTCCTTCCTGTAATAATGTCCTCCATCCTGGCTCCTTTCTGTAATAATGTCCTTCATTCTGGTTCCTTCCTGTAATAATGTACTCCATCCTGTAATAATGTCCTCCATCCTGGCTCCTTCCTGTAATAATGTCCTCCATCCTGGCTCCTTCCTGTAATAATGTCCTCCATCCTGGCTCCTTCCTGTAATAATGTCCTCCATCCTGGCTTTTTCCTGTAATAATGTCCTCCATCCTGGCTCTTTCCTGTAATAATGTCCTCCATCCTGGCTCCTTCCTGTAATAATGTCCCTTCCTGGGCCATTTCTGTAATAATGTTTTCATTCTGGGTCCTCCCTGTAATAATGTCCCCCATCCTGGTCCCCTTCCTGTTATAATGTCCTCTGTTTTGCAGCTCCACTCCAACACATTTTAAAAATAAATAAGCAATTATTTTTATGTTTCTCTGCTCCCACAATATGTGGCATCCTCTTACATAGCCAGGAAAGAGCCCAGTCGGAGCATGACGGCCACACCGGATTCAGCAGTCAGCTGAGGCTTGCTCAGTACCATGAGCACTTATTCCACCAGGACTATACGCAGGCCTTTGATTGACCGTCGACATATATTGCAGTGCAGGGAGTTGATGAGTCTCTCAGCCACAATACATTTAAGTTGAATGTGCGTCCTTGGACGCACTTCCAGCTGAAGTAAACGCTGGCATCAGCGGTCTCCTCTGCCGCATCTTCTGTGTCCGTGATCATTACACCCCTCATCCTGAGACCATTCATACTCCGGGGCTTTTCATCCATGGAGTGGGCTCACTAACAATTTTACCTAAGTACACGTCCATGAATACAGAATGGGATCTAACATCTTCCAAGAGTAACTTTTTCCAATGATCCATGAGCAATTTGTCGATTAACAGTGCTTTTTCCAGGATGATGGAGACCATGTCAAACGCCAAAAGTGACAACTAAGTGACTCGTGAACAAAACATTGGAGTTTGGGTCCATTGTCAGGAAACTCCACAGATTTCAATCTCATTGAAAACCTGTGGTCAATACTCAAAAAGCAAGTGTAATTGAGTGATCATGCCGATAAAGGAAGACTTTTATGTGTATAGAGGGCTTAAGATGTAAATTAGACTCCTCTCAGGAGGCACATGTCACGGGTGTGTCGCCACGAAGATCGTCGCAATTGCACAGCCTGACTTCTCGCAGCTGAGTTTTTGGTGCTTGGTGTTTTTTCGGCAGTTAGGGAGTTAATTCTCTCTCTCTGTGCTAGACGAGGCCCAGCCTCACCCAGCTGCAGTTAATTCTGCAGTATTGGGACTCCTTCAAATACCTGCCGGTCTGATAGGGTAGTTGTCGGTGAAAGCATTTCATACAGACAATCAGAGCGGATCGTGGTATTGAAGAGTTTGGAGCGAAGTGTACTCGGTGTGGTTTTTTCCCTTCCTCGCTTTATCATTTATCTCCTTACCCGTTAGTGTTCCCTCTGTTATTGTGGTGTGAGTTTTTGTATGCAAGGTGGTTTTTGGTTTTCCCCTTGTACTGTCTCGTTTGTCTAGTACTGTGTATAAGCACTTACTACCCTGTCCCCTACTGTTGTGATCGGGGTCCTTCTCAGGACTAGATTACTGAGGTTCAGGGATTCTCAGGAGGTAGGGTTACGCTGGCGGCCTGGACCTCTGTACCATTAACAGTACCTCCAGGTAGAGGGATTAGTCAGGTCCCCAGCTTAGGGTCAGCATAGGACCCTGACCTCCTGTATGCAGTGACAGCGTGACATTTTCACCGACCGACAAAAGATTCTCTCCAGCCTCCATGGATCCAGTAGCCAGTCTAGCTCGGCAGTTGCAGAGTTTGTCCATGGAGCTGGCGGACGTTAAGTCCAAGGTTTTGTATCCCCCGGAGCAAGCCGGACCAGAACCTAAAGTAGCTCTCCCTGACAGGTTTACTGGGGGGCGGGACAAGTTTTTTGTTTTCCGGGAGGCATGTAAGTTGTACTTTCGGCTGCGGTCACGGTCATCAGGGAGCGAGGAGCAAAGGGTGGGAATTGTCGTCTCACTCCTACAAGGGGACCCACAATCATGGGCGTTCTCTCTTCCCCCGGGCTCCCTGGCTCTCCAGTCAGTGGATAGGTTTTTCGCAGCTCTGGGTCTCGTATATGATGACCCGGATCGGATCTCCTTTGCTGAATCTAAGTTACGTAGGATCCAGCAGGGAGATCGTCCAGCAGAGGAATTCTGTTCGGAGTTCCGTAGGTGGGCCACGGACACCCAGTGGAATGACCTGGCTCTTAGGAGCCAGTTTTGTCAAGGTTTATCTGACAAATTAAAGGATGTATTGGCACAGTATGACCCTCCCGCGTCACTGGAAGTCGCTATGGCCCTTGCTATTCGCATTGACAGACGGCTTCGGGAGAGGTGCGGGGTAGCTCCGCCCCCTGTGATGACTCCACCTTCTACAAGGGTCCCTTATATGGAGGTTCCCCTGGTCAGTCCAGAGGAGCCTATGCAGTTAGGAGGGACATCATTTCGGGGGAGGGGACCGGCAGTGCGCCACAAGACAGGAAGGTGTTTCTTCTGCGGGAGAAAGGGACATTTTATTGGGGGGTGTCCATCCCGTCCTTTGCAGAGTAAAGGGTCATCGGAAAACTATTGATCCCAGGTTGTGTGGTGGACGGCAATCTGGGAGTAGGTATTTCGTCCCTAGGTTCATCTCAGTTTCTCGTACCGGCGGAGGTGGTGGTGGGTACGAGAACTGAGAGGATTTCTGTTCTTCTGGATAGTGGGGCCGGGGCTAATCTGGTGGACGCTCGGTTTGCCCGGGTTCAAGGTATGCGATTGAGTGTGTTGGCTAAACCCATCCCCATATTCTCGATCGACGCTAGGCCTCTCGGTCAGGGAAGTTTTTTGCAAGCAGTGCATAACGTAAATCTTCAAGTCCGTATCCGCTCCCACTTATCCCCGATCTCTTCAATCAGATCGAGGGCATCAAACGGTTCTCCAAGTTGGATCTCAGGGGGGCGTACAATCTGATTAGGATGAAGGAGGGGGATGAGTGGAAGACGGCGTTTAAGGCTGTGGTTCCACGGTCTGGAACCACAGCGCTTTGGACGGAGCGGAAATTCCGCTCTGTCTAAGCCCCGCCCCCTTTCTCACGCGCGCTCTTTCCGGAGGTGTTCAGGACACCTCCGGAACACCTCCGGAAAGAACGCAGGGCTACATAGCCCTGTGTTAAATTCTGTTGCGGCGACGCACCGTCGCCGCAACACGCGAGGACATGCTGCGGTCTGAAAAGATGCGCCGCATGTCCGTTTACGCAGGTCTGCCACCTGCGTGTTGTTACGCATAGTGGAGACGGGATTTCTTGAAATTCCCTCCACTATGCTGTAACATCTGGACGCTGCGTGTTTGGCGCTGCGCCAGCGCACAGCGCCAAACACGCAGCGTTTACTGATCGTGGAAACTCACCCTAACACTCCGGAGGGGCATTATGAGAACCTTGTCATGCCATTCGGGCTGACTAATACTCCGGCGGTGTTCCAACACTTTGTTAATGACATTTTTTGCCGCCTGGTGGGACAGTTTGTTGTCATATATCTGGATGATATCTTAATTTACTCGCCAGATCTTGTGTCTCATCAGGAGCATGTTAAGCAGGTGTTACAGATCTTGCGGGATAATAAACTGTACGCCAAATGGGAAAAGTGTGTGTTCGCTGTACAGGAACTCCAGTTTTTAGGCTTCCTGGTGTCAGCATCCGGTTTTCGTATGGACCCTGGGAAAGTGCGGGCAGTTCTTGAGTGGGATCTGCCAGAGAATCTTAAGGCACTACAACGTTTTCTGGGGTTTGCTAATTATTACCGGAAATTTATTCGGAATTTCTCGTCCATGGTTAAACCTCTCACAGACATGACAAAAAAAGGGACGGATTTTTCTAGGTGGTCTGACAAGGCTTGTCAAGCATTCTCCTCCTTGAAAAAATGTTTTGCCTCGGCACCCATACTCATTCAACCTGATGCGTCACAGCCATTCATTGTAGAGGTAGACGCTTCTGAGGTAGGGGTGGGAGCAGTATTATCACAAGGTTCGTCCCCTGGTAAATGGAATCCGTGCGCTTTTTTCTCTAAAAAATTGTCGTCCGCTGAGAGGAATTACGATGTCGGCAATAGGGAACTCTTGGCCATTAAGTTGGCTTTTGAGGAGTGGCGCCATTTTTTGGAGGGGGCAGTCCATCCGGTCACCGTCATCACCGATCACAAGAACCTGCTATATCTTGAGTCTGCAAAACGTCTGAATCCCAGACAAGCTAGGTGGTCATTGTTTTTTACCAGGTTTAATTTTGTCGTCACATATCGTCCGGGGTCAAAAAATGTAAAGGCGGATGCCTTATCTCGTAGTTTCCCTGGGGCCGGGAATACGGATGACCCGGTTCCTATCCTTCAGGAGGGGGTGGTGGTGTCGGCAGTATGCTCTGAGCTTGAGGAGGAGGTATTGGAGGCTCAGGGGGACGCCCCTGTTGGACCTCCAGGGAGACTGTTTGTTCCAAATCAGTTGCGACAAAAGGTGATCGAGGCACACCATAACTCAGCTTTGGCAGGACACCCAGGGAGTAAAGTAACTGTGGATCTCCTCTCGCGTCAGTTTTGGTGGCCTAACTTACTGTTATACTATTGTAGGAACTCGAGGATTCTGATAGCGTGGGGCAATGAACAATCAGAGACGGGTTTCTTTGAATGCAAATAGTGTATTTGTGAAACAGCAAAACACCCAAAAGCAATATACAAACAACCCGTAGTGACATGCAATGAAACGAGTCCATATACAGTGCCTACAAGTAGTATTCAACCCCCTGCAGATTTAGCTGGTTTGATAAGATGCAAATAAGTTAGAGCCTTCAAACTGCAAACGAGAGTAGGATTTATTAACAGAAGCATAAATCTTACAAAACAAAAGTTATGTTGCTCAGTTGAATTTTAATAAATTTTAAACATAAAAGTGTGGGTCAATTATTATACAACCCCTATGTTTAATATTTCGTGGAATAACCCTTGTTTGCAATTACAGCTAATAATCATCTTTTATAAGACCTGATCAGGCCGGCACAGGTCTGTGGAGTTATCTTGGCCCACTCCTCCATGCAGATCTTCTCCAAGTTATCTAGGTTCTTTGGGTGTCTCATGTGGACTTTAATCTTGAGCTCCTTCCACAAGTTTTCAATTGGGTTAAGGTCAGGAGACTGACTAGGCCACTCCAACACCTTGACTTTTTCCCTCTTGAACCAGGCCTTGGTTTTCATGGCTGTGTGCTTTGAGTCGTTGTCTTGTTGGAAGATGAAATTACGACCCATCTTAAGATCCTTGATGGAGGAGCGGAGGTTCTTGGCCAAAATCTCCAGGTAGGCTGTGCTATCCATCCTCCCATGGATGCGGACCAGATGGCCAGGCCCCTTGGCTGAGAAACAGCCCCACAGCATGATGCTGCCACCACCATGCTTGACTGTAGGGATGGTATTCTTGGGGTCGTATGCAGTGCCATCCAGTCTCCAAACGTCACGTGTGTGGTTGGCACCAAAGATCTCGATCTTGGTCTCATCAGACCATAGAACCTTGAACCAGTCTGTCTCATAGTCCTCCAAGTGATCATGAGCAAACTGTAGACGAGCCTTGACATGACGCTTTGAAAGTAAAGGTACCTTACGGGCTCGTCTGGAACGGAGACCATTGCGGTGGAGTACGTTACTTATGGTATTGACTGAAACCAATGTCCCCACTGCCATGAGATCTTCCCAGAGCTCATTCCTTGTTGTCCTTGGGTTAGCCTTGACTCTTCGGACAAGCCTGGCCTCGGCACGGGAGGAAACTTTCAAAGGCTGTCCAGGCGTGGAAGGCTAACAGTAGTTCCATAAGCCTTCCACTTACGGATGATGCTCCCAACAGTGGAGACAGGTAGGGCCAACTCCTTGGAAAGGGTTTTGTACCCCTTGCCAGCCTTGTGACCCTCCACGATCTTGTCTCTGATGACCTTGGAATGCTCCTTTGTCTTTCCCATGTTGACCATGTATGAGTGCTGTTCACAAGTTTGGGGAGGGTCTTAAATAGTCAGAAAAGGCTGGCAAAAGAGATAATTAATCCACACATGTGAAGCTCATTATTCTTGGTGCCTGAACTACTTCTTAATACTTTAGGGGACCAAACAGAATTCTTGTGGTTTGAGGGGTTGAATAATAAATGACACTCTGAATTAACTTTTAACGTTTAAAAAAAAAAAAAATTAAAACAAAAATGTTTGACGCAGTGCATTTCCCACTTCCAGGCTGATCTTCAGTACAAATGTCACAATGCCAAGTTAATTCCGCATGTGTCAACCAGCTAAATCTGCAGGGGGTTGAATACTACTTGTAGGCACTGTATATACAAGTCCAGTTATATGAATCCGGATATATAAGTCCTTGAACCTCTATAGCAAGGGAGGTAAGGTTCTTACGACGGAGTCCTCACACAAATGTGACCATAAGGTAAGTCTGATGCACAGGTAACGTGGCTGGATTCACACACTGCTGGTGTATGAAGAGTCAGATCCAAGTATGCAGTAGACACAGGGAGGTCCAGGAACAAGTTAATCTCAGTTGTGGCTTAATTCAGTAAAGTCCAACAACAAGTTCATATGTCAGTAAGATTCCAGTAACAGTTCCAACAGCTCTCACCAGAGGGAGTGAACGAAGGGTTAAACAGCAACAGTTCAGAAACACAGTTCTTACCAGATGGAGTGAACCAAGGGTTAAATTCCAAAGTCAACAGGTTAGTGATAATACAGTAAGTGCAGCTTACATATGCAGAGAATGTCCAGAGCCATGGGTAGAAGCTGCTGTGGCTGAGAACCACCTGAAGATAACCTGGTTATGCACTTTCCTGGTAAATACACAAAAGATCTGTGAGGAACAAAGCAGCTGGGTTGCAGGGAAACGGAAGCAGAATACTCCAGCAAGGAAGCCAACACCTGAGCCGGGTTTTAAACAAACGAACAGGAAGTAGGGCACACAAAACAGCAAACTCCATTTTAACAAAGGGCAAAATCATTGATAAAGTTACCTAGAAAACCCGGAATACTGACATTACTCCCCCCTAAAGACGGCCTCCGGACGGTCCTGGACCAGGCCTGTCCGGGTATCTCCGATGAAACTGAGCAATCTTCAGGGGCGCATTGATGTTACTTACTGGTTCCCAAGAATCATTTTCAGGAGAGTAACCTTGCCATCTAACTAGATACTGAAGCCGGTTTCTATGAAGTCTTGAATTAACAATATCCTGTACCACGAATTGTTCTTCGCCATCAACCAACACTGGTGGAGGGGGAGGTACGATACGTCCCTGAAACGTGTTTGGAGAGACTGGTTTTAATAAGGAAGCATGAAATACTGGGTGTACTTTTAAAGTCCGTGGTAGCTTCAACCGACAGGCAACAGAGCTCACAATCCCAGTGATCTTGAATGGACCGATGAATTTCTGTCCCAGTTTCTGCGAAGGAACACCCAATTTTAGATTCTTGGTGGACAACCAAACCGAGTCTCCTACCTTATACATAGGTGCTGGTTTCCGGAATCTATCGGCCGACTTCTTGTAACGCTCCTGTGCTGTGGTCAGGGAGTCCTTCAAAACTTCAAGATTACGTTGCAACGCCGTCACTCTGTCTTCAACCGCTGGTACCGAAATAGTAACCGGAGACCTAGGCAAAATACTTGGATGATAACCCAGGTTGGCAAAAAATGGCGTTACCTTCGTGGAACTGCTTTGGGAGTTGTTGTACGAAAATTCCGCTAAAGGAAGTAGCTTCAGCCAATCATCCTGCAAATGACTGACGTAACAGCGTAGATATTGCTCCAAGGTTTGATTTGTCCGTTCGGTCTGCCCGTTGGTCTGAGGATGGTATGCAGAAGACAAGCAAACATTAATGTGGAGCGCAGAACAAAATCCTTTCCAAAATCTAGAGGTAAATTGTATTCCCCGGTCAGAAATGATCTCATCTGGTACCACATGCAGCCGGAAAATGTTCTGGATAACTAGATCTACTGTCTCTGTAGCTGAGGGAAGACCAGCACACGGAATGAAATGAGCAGCTTTCGTTAAACGATCTACTACCATCAAAATAGTATTTTTACCACCAGAGGTGGGTAACTCCACAATAAAGTCCATCGAAATAGACCCCCAAGGGCGAGACGGTACAGGTAGCGGTTTAAGAAGACCAGTAGGTGAAACGCGAGGCACCTTGTACCGGGCACAAACTTCACAAGAGCGGACATAGTCATTCACATCCTTCAAGCAGGTAGGCCACCAAAAAAAACGAGTTAACAATTCCTGCGTCTTCTGTACCCCCCTATGACCAGCCAATTTAGAGTCGTGGACCAATTTGAGAACTCGAAGTCTTACAGCCTCTGGGACATAAATACATCGATCTCTGAGCCACACACCATTCCGAAGGACAAGATTCACGTTGTCAGGTGGAGCCGCAAGAAATACGTCACCGTCATAGGCCAGCTTGATCTCCTGCCACAAGTCCCGGTTCCGGAGCACTCCAACGAAATTGGCCTCCGACAAGATGGTCTTAGACGGGGTCCCAGGCACGGAATCCACGGTATGGATTCGGGATAATGCGTCAGCTTTCCCATTACGTGAACCTGGGCAGTACGAAATAATAAAATTAAACTGGTTCAAGAACAAACTCCACCTAGCTTGTCGAGGAGAAAGACATCTGGCAGACTTAAGGAATTCCAAATTGCGATGATCTGTGAGTACTACTACCTGCTGAGTTGCCCCCTGCAAATGGTGTCTCCATTCCTTAACCCCTCTCTGACATTAGACGTACTATCCCGTCCATAAAACCCGTGACAATCTGACCATGGACGGGATAGTACGTCATAGCGATCAGCTGCGCTCCTGGGGGGAGCGCAGCTGATCGCCGCCGGGTGTCAGCTGATTATCACAGCTGACACCCGGGACTGTGTGCCAGGAGTGGTCACGGACCGCTCCCGGCACATTAACCCCTTGCACACCGCGATCAAACATGATCGCGGTGTACTGGGGGCACAGGGGGGCATCGCGCAGGGAGAGCGCTCCCTGCGCGCCCCCCTGAGACCCTCAGAACAGCGCGATGTGATCGCGCTATTCTGAGGGCTTCCTCCCTCCCAGGACCTGGATCCAAGATGGCGCTGGGGTCCTGGAGGGAGGCGGCTTCCTCAGTGCCTGCTAAGAGCAGGCACTGAGAAGCTGCAGTGCTGCCTGTGAGATCGCTGGTCTCACAGAGTGCTGTGCACACTGTGAGACCAGCGATCTCACATTTTACAGTGATGTCCCACCCTGGGACAATGTAAAAAAGTAAAAAAAATAAAAATAAACGTGTAAAAAAAAAAATTCCAAAATAAGTAAAAAAAAAAAAAAAATTATTCCCCAATAAATTCATTTTTTCCTGTAAATAAAAAAATAAAAACAATATAAGTACACATATTTGGTATCGCCGCGTCCGTAACGACACCCCCTATAAAACTGTCCCACTAGTTAACCCCTTTAGTGAACCCCTTAAAAAAAAAAAATAATAAAAACAAAGCAAAAAATCAGTGCTTTATCATCATACCGCTGAACAAAAAGTGGAATAACACGCGATCAAAAAGACGGATATAAATAAACATAGCACCACTGAAAACGTCATCTTGTCCCGCAAAAAACGAGCCATCACACAGCATCATGAGCGAAAAAATAAAAAAGTTATAGCTCGCAGAATAAAGCGATGCAAAAATAATTATTTTTTCTATAAAATTGTTTTTATTCTATAAAAGCGCCAAAACATAAAAAAACTATATAAATGAGGTATCGCCGTAATCGTACTGACCCGAAGAATAAAACTGCTTTATCAATTTTACCACACGCGGAACGGTATAAACGCCTCCCCCAAAAGAAATTCATGAATTGCTGATTTTTGTTCATTCTAACCTCCCAAAAATCGAAATAAAAAGCGATCAAAAATGTCACGTGCTCAAAAATGGTACCAATAAAAACGTCAACTCGTACAGCAAAAAATAAGACCTCACATGACTCTGTGGGCCAAAATATGCAAAAATTATAGCTCTCAAAATGTGGTGATGCAAAAACTATTTTTTGCAATAAAAAGCGTCTTTTAGCGTGACAGCTGCCAATCATAAAAACCCGCTATAAATAGTAAATCAAACCCACTTTATCACACCCTTAGTTAGGGAAAAATAATAAAATTACAAAAATGTATTTATTTCCATTTTCCCATTAGGGTTATGGTTAAGGTTAGGGTTGCGGCAAAAGTTAGGGTTAGGGTTGGCGCTAAAGTTAGTATTAGGGTTATGGTTGGGATTAGGGATAGGGGTGTGTTAGGGTTACGTTTGTGGTTAGGGTTGGGACTAGGGTTAGGGGTGTGTAGAGGTTAGGGTTGGAGTTAGAATTGGGGGGTTTCCACTGTTTAGGCACATCAGGGGCTCTCCAAATGTGACATGACGTCTGATCTCAATTCCAGCCAATTCTGCGTTGAAAAAGTCAAACGGTGCTCCTTCCCTTCTGAGCTCTGCCATGCGCCCAAACAGTAGTTTACTCCCACATGGGGTATCAGCGTACTCTGGACCCTAAGAGTTATTGTGCAATTTGTCCTATTTCTTCTGTTACCCTTGGGAAAATAAAAAACTGGGGGCAAAAATATCATTTTTTAAAAAAAAAAAATGATTTTTTTTGTTTTTACGGCTGTACGTTATAAACTTGTGTGAAGCACTTGGGGCTTCATAGCGCTCACCACACATCTAGATGAGTTCCTTGTGGGGTCTATTTTCCAAAATGGGGTCACTTGTGGGGGGTTTCCACTGTTTAGGCGCATCAGGGGCTCTCCAAATGCGACATGACGCCCCCACACCATTCCATCAAAGTCTACAATCCAAAACGTCACTACTTCCCTTCCGAGCCCCAACGTGTTCCCATACAGTAGTTTTCTCCCACATATTGGGTATCAGCGTACTCAGGACAAATTGGACAACAACTTTTTGGGTCCAATTTCTCCTGTTACCCTTGTGAAAATAAAATATTGGGGGCGAAAAAAATAATTTTTGTAAAAAAAAAATATATATTTTTTATTTTTACGGCTGTTCGTTATAAACTTCTGTGAAGCACTTAGGGGTTCAAAGTGCTCACCACACATCTAGATAAGTTCCTTGTGGGGTCTATTTTCCAAAATGGGGTCACTTGTGGGGGGTTGCCACTGTTTAGGTGCATCAGGGGCTCTCCAAATGCGACATGACGCCCCCAGACCATTCCATCAAAGTCTACAATCCAAAACGTCACTACTTCCCTTCCGAGCCCCAACGTGTACCCATACAGTAGTTTTCTCCCACATATTGGGTATCAGCGTACTCAGGACAAATTGGACAATCACTTTTGGGTCCAATTTCTCCTGTTACCCTTGTGAAAATAAAATATTGGGGACGAAAAAATCATTTTTGTAAAAAAAAAAATAATAATTTTATTTTACGGCTGTACGTTATAAACTTCTGTGAAGCACTTGGGGGTTCAAAGTGCTCACCACACATCTAGATAAGTTCCTTGAGGGGTCTAGTTTCCAAAATGGTGTCATTTGTGGGGGGTTTCCACTGTTTAGGCAGATCAGGAGCTCTCCAAACACGACATGGCATCCAGCCAATTCTGCGTTGAAAAAGTCAAACGGCACTCCTTCCCTTCCAAACTCTGCCATGCACCCAAACAGTGGTTTACCCCCACATATGGGGTATCAGCGTACTCAGGACAAATTGCACAATAACTTTTGGAGTCTTGTTACCCTTGGGAAAATAAAAATTGTGGTGAAAAGATCATTTTTGTGGAAAAAATATGATTTTTTAATTTTACGGCTCTACGTTATAAACTTGTGTGAAGCAAATTGCTCACCAAAGATCTAGATAAGTTCCTTAGGGGGTCTAGTTTCCAAAATGGGGTCACTTGTGGGGGGTTTCCACTGTTTAGGCACATCAGTGGCTCTCCAAATGCAACATGGCGTCCAATCTCAATTCCAGCCAATTTTGGTTGGAAAAAGCCAAACGGTGCTCCTTCCATTCCGAGCTCTGCCGTGCGCCCAAACAGTGGTTCCCCCCCACATATTGGGTATCAGCGTACTCAGGACAAATTGGACAACAACTTTTGTGGTCCAATTTCTCCTGTTACCCTTGGGAAAATAAAAAATTAGTGACTAAAAATAATTTTTGTGGGAAAAAAAATAGGATTTTTTATTTTCATGCCCGGGCATTATAAACTTGTGTGAAGCACTTCGGGGTTCAAAGTGCTCACCAAAGCTATAGATAAGTTCCTTAGGGGGTCTAGTTTCCAAAATGTGGTCACTTGTGGGGGGTTTCTACTGTTTAGGCTCATCTGGGGCACTGCAAACGGAACATGACCCCCATCAACGTCTGCATTCCAAAACATTACTACTTCCTTTCCAAGCCCTGCCGTGCGCCCAAACAGTTTTCCCCCCCCCCACATATTGGGTATCAGCGTACTCAGGACAAATTGGCCAACAACTTTTGGGGTCCAATTTCCTTGGGAAAAATCAAAAATTTGGGACTAAAAAAATCATTTTTGTGGAAAATTGTTTCTTTTTTTTTTCACACCCAGGGATTATAAACTTTTGTGAAACACTTGGGGATTCAAAGTGCTCACAACAGATCTAGATAAGTTCCTTAGGGGGTCTAGTTTCCAAAATGGTGTCATTTGTGGGGGGTTTCCACTGTTTAGGCGCATCAGGGGCTCTCCAAACGCGACATGGCGTCCAATCTCAATTCCAGCCAATTTTAGTTTGAAAAAGTCAAACGGCGCTCCTTCCCTTATGAGCTCTGCTGTGCACACATACAGTGGTTTTCCCCCACTTATGGGGTATTGGCGTACTCAGGAGAAATTGCACAACAACTTTATGTGTCCATTTTCTTCTTTTACCCTTGTGAAAATAAAAAAAAAGTTTGTAAAAGATCATTTTTGTGGCTAAAAAGTTAAATATTCATTTTTTCCTTCCACGTTGCTTAAGCTCCTGTGAAGCACCTGAAGGGTTAATAAACTTTTTGAATGTGGTTTTGAGTACCTTGAGGGGTTCAGTTTTTATAATGGTGTCACTTTTGGGTATTTTCTGCCATATAGACCCCTCAAAGTGACTTCAAATATGAGGTGGTCCCTAAAAAAAATGGCTTTGTAAATTTTGTTGTAAAAATGAGAAATCGCTGGTCAACTTTTAACCCTTATAATTTCCTAAGAAAAAAAAATTTTGATTCCAAAATTGTGCTAATGTAAAGTAGATATGTGGGAAATGTTATTTCTTAACTATTTTGTGTGACATATTTCTCTGTTTTAAGGGAATAAAAATTCAAAGTTTGAAAATTGCAAAATTTTCGCCATATTTGCATTTTTTTCAAAAATAAACGCTAGGTATATCGAAGAAATTTTACCACTAACGTAAAGTACAATATGTCACGAGAAAACAATCTCAGAATCGCGCAGATCCGTTGAAGCGTTCCAGAGTTATAACCTCATAAAGAGACAGTGGTCAGAATTGTAAAAATTGGCCCGGTCATTAACGTGCAAACCACCCTTGGGGGTGAAGGGGTTAAAGGCAGAAATAATTGCCAAAAGTTCCTTATCTGCCACATCATAGTTCAGTTCTGCAGAAGATAACCTACGAGAGAAGAAGGCACACGTGTGCAGCAAACCTTTGTCTCCGGTATGTTGTGAGAGGATAGCTCCCAATGCACAGTCAGACGCGTCCACCTCCACGATAAAAGGCAGTGCAGGATCTGGATGCTTCAATATTGGAGCCGTGGTAAAACAACCCTTCAGGCGATCAAAGGCTTCCTGAGCTTGCGAAGACCATTCAAACTTCTTCCCCTTCTTGGTGAGGAGAGTGATGGGACGGACAATTTCTGAAAAATTTCGGATAAACCGTCTATAAAAGTTAGCAAAGCCAATGAATCGTTGTACCTCCTTAATGTTTCCTGGTACCGGCCAGTCCAAGATTGCCTGGATCTTGCTGGACTCCATATTCAATCCCTGAGGCGAGATAATATAGCCTAAAAATTGAATTTCAGTACAATGGAACTCACACTTTTCGAGTTTGATGTACAAATGATTATCTCTCAAACGTCTAAGTACGGTCTTGACATGTTCCTGATGTTCCTGTAAGGAGTCAGAAAAGATTAAGATGTCATCGAGGTAAATTACCACATATTGGTCCAATAAATCCCTGAAAATGTCGTTGGCTAAATGTTGAAAAGCAGCAGGAGCGTTACAGAGTCCGAATGGCATCACCAAATATTCAAAATGTCCATACCGGCATCTAAAAGCTGTCTTCCATTCGTCTCCGGGCCGTATACGGAGTAAATTATATGCCCCACGAAGATCTAATTTGGTAAATACTTTGGCCTGGCGAACTCTTTCCAACAATTCTGGAATTAGGGGCAACGGGTACCTGTTACGAATGGTTACCTTATTTCACTCCCGGTAGTCAATGCAGGGTCTTAGAGTACCATCCTTCTTCTTTACAAAGAATATTGGAGCTCCCGCTGGTGAAGAAGATGGTCGGATAAACACCTTGGCTAAATTCTCATCTATATATTCTCGTAAAGATTTTAATTCCGGAGCCGCCAACGGGTAAACATGGCCGAAAGGGATCGCTGCTCCAGGAAGCAATTCTATGGGGCAGTCATATGGTCTATGTGGGGGAAGTTGATCTGCCTTCCCTTTATCACAAATGTCTGAGAATTCCTGATAAATCAGAGGGAGAGTAGGTACCTGTATCACCTCTTCCAAGTTCTGGGTAACTGGAGCCGCTACAGTTGGACTGATGGTAGAACTGCACTTCGGGGAAAGGATATCTCCTTGGTTTCCCAATTGATGTTTGGATTTTGTGACCGTAACCAGGGAATTCCTAAAATTACAGGAAAATGAGAAGATATTAACATGAATGAAAGTGTTTCTTGATGGTCTGGTTCCATCTTACACTCCAGAGGCACTGTCTCCCGGTCTACTGGTCCAGAAACTAATGGGGAACCATCCACCATTTCCATAGTGATTGGTGAAGCTCTTAGCTGTGTCTTAATACCATGTTCCTTGGCAAAAGAAGAATCCATGAAATTCCCACCTGCTCCAGAGTCTATCATGGCAGAACTTGATATCCACTGTTCCTCCCACTGAATCTGAATAGGAAGAGAACAATGTGAATATTTCTCCCCTTGATCTTTAGGGGAAGTCGGCATCAGTATTGGGGGGAAAACCGCATCTAGATGTAGACTGGTCTCTGAAACTTCAGATTCAGCGTCTGTGTTATCATAATCCCCTACTACCGCCAACACCTTGTTGGGTCGCCTGGGACATTTAGGACAATTGATGAGGAAATGGTCCGATTGACCACAATAGAAACATAAGCGCTCACGGAGACGGTATTCGCGGCGTTCATTACTCTCACGTCTCTGCAGTGTGTCCACCTGCATAGGCACCTCCTCAGCCTCTCGCGGGTTTTTGCCTGTGGTTTCCCTGGACGGAAGAGAGAAATTAGTAATGCGATTTACAGCGGCCCATTTTCCTTGTCTGCGTTCAGTTAAACGGATATCAATACGTACACAGTGCTGTATAAACAATTCAAACTCCTGTGGAGACTCTGAACGAGCTAGCTCATCCTTGATTGCATTTGACAAACCTTTTCTAAAGATTGGTAATAAAGCATTGTTATCCCACTGGGTGTCCACCACTAACCTTTTAAATTCAGTAACATATTCTGTGACTGACCGTTTCCCCTGGCGTAAGGAAAGCAAGGCAGATTCAGCGGTAGCACGGCGGTTGGGATCGTCGAACATTTGCGCCATGGCTGCCAGAAAATTGTCCAAATTATTTAGATGGGTATCGTGACTTTCAACCATAGGATTTGCCCAAGCCAGTGCCCGTGATGTCAACAACATAATAATACATAGAACCTTAGATCTATCAGACCGGTAATAGGAGGCATGTACATCAAAAAATAATATACATTGATTAACAAACCCACGGAATTGACTTCGGTCACCATTAAAACGGAATGGAGGCAATTTGGGCATACTGGTGGATGAGGTAGGCTCAGTAGGTAAGGCCTCCAGGACTCCTAACCTAGTACGTAGATCTTGGAGAACCTGACCAAACCCCTGTGTATTGTGATTAACCCGAGACTCCAAGTCTCTAATCTGATTGTGTGCAGCCGCCACCTCCTGCTGCAAGGAGTTAACTATGGTGAACAATTTGTCTGCCCGTGTCTCCGTCATTGCCCCAGCAGAATCCCCTTTTTTGGCTGGAGTATCCTGTTATACTATTGTAGGAACTCGAGGATTCTGATAGCGTGGGGCAATGAACAATCAGAGACGGGTTTCTTTGAATGCAAATAGTGTATTTGTGAAACAGCAAAACACCCAAAAGCAATATACAAACAACCCGTAGTGACATGCAATGAAACGAGTCCATATATATACAAGTCCAGTTATATGAATCCGGATATATAAGTCCTTGAACCTCTATAGCAAGGGCGGTAAGGTTCTTACGACGGAGTCCTCACACAAATGTGACCATAAGGTAAGTCTGATGCACAGGTAACGTGGCTGGATTCACACACTGCTGGTGTATGAAGAGTCAGATCCAAGTATGCAGTAGACACAGGGAGGTCCAGGAACAAGTTAATCTCAGTTGTAGCTTAATTCAGTAAAGTCCAACAACAAGTTCATATGTCAGTAAGATTCCAGTAACAGTTCCAACAGCTCTCACCAGAGGGAGTGAACGAAGGGTTAAACAGCAACAGTTCAGAAACACAGTTCTTACCAGATGGAGTGAACCAAGGGTTAAATTCCAAAGTCAACAGGTTAGTGATAATACAGTAAGTGCAGCTTACATATGCAGAGAATGTCCAGAGCCATGGGTAGAAGCTGCTGTGGCTGAGAAACACCTGAAGATAACCTGGTTATGCACTTTCCCGGTAAATACACAAAAGATCTGTGAGGAACAAAGCAGCTGGGTTGCAGGGAAACGGAAGCAGAATACTCCAGCAAGGAAGCCAACACCTGAGCCGGGTTTTAAACAAATGAACAGGAAGTAGGGCACACAAAACAGCAAACTCCATTTTAACAAAGGGCAAAATCATTGATAAAGTTACCTAGAAAACCCGGAATACTGACACTTACATAGGGAGGTGGTAACTTTTGTTGCGTCCTGTGGGGTTTGTGCGCACTCTAAGACCCCACATACCTGTCCCTCTGGGGCCCTCTTACCTTTGAAGATCCCGGAGCGTCCTTGGACTCATCTGTCTATGGACTTTATTACGGACCTCCCGCCGTCTTCGAGTAAAACGGTCATACTCGTTGTAGTGGACAGGTTCAGCAAGATGGCACATTTTATCGCTCTTCCTGCTCTTCCTAATGCTAAAACTCTTGCGCAGGTGTTCATTGGGGAGATTGTGAGGCTTCACGGGGTACCCTCCGATGTGGTGTCGGATCGGGGGTCTCAGTTTGTGTCCAAATCCTGGAAGGCATTTTGTACACGGCGGGGGATGCATTTGTCGTTTTCATCGGCTTTTCATCCTCAGATCAATGGTCAGACGGAACATCTGAACCAGAGCTTGGAGACATATCTCCGGTGTTTTGTGTCAGAGAACCAGGAGGACTGGGCTTCTTTCTTGCCTCTGGCGGAGTTTGCTCTTAATAATAGGAGGAGCGAGTCCACTGGTAAGTCCCCGTTTTTTGGGGCATATGGTTTTCACCCCAGTTTTGTACTTTCAGTAGGGGGGGCTCTTCGGGGGTTCCTGAGGAGGAACGATTTTCGTCATCACTCGCTTCAGTGTGGAGAGGGGTCCTGAGTAATCTGAGTACTATGGGGAACCGATACAAACGTATGGCTGATAGGTGGAGAGTGTCTGGTCCGGACCTAAGTGTGAACGATCGGGTATGGTTGTCTACCAAGAATATAAAACTTAAGGTTCCCTCCTGGAAACTGGGTCCCAGGTTCATCGGGCCATACAGGATCAGTTCTATAATTAATCCGGTGGCATTCCGTCTTGACCTCCCACCTACGTTTAAAATTCACAATGTGTTCCACAGATCTTTGCTTAAGAGGTATGTGGCGCCGGTGATACCGTCACCTTTACCTCCTCCTCCAGTGGTGGTCAATGGTAACTTGGAGTTTCAGGTATCGAAAGTCGTCGATTCACGTTTTAATCGCCGGTCCCTTCAGTACCTGGTTCATTGGAAGGGGTATGGTCCTGAGGAGAGGATGTGGGTTCCTGCGTCGGATATTAACGCAGACCGATTAATTCGGGCCTTCCACACGACTCACCCGGATAAACCTGGCCCTGAGGGTCCGGTGGCCCCTCGTAGAAGGGGAGGTACTGTCAGGGGTGTGTCGCCACGAAGATCGTCGCAATTGCACAGCCTGACTTCTCGCAGCTGAGTTTTTGGTGCTTGGTGTTTTTCGGCAGTTAGGGAGTTAATTCTCTCTCTCTGTGCTAGACGAGGCCCAGCCTCACCCAGCTGCAGTTAATTCTGCAGTATTGGGACTCCTTCAAATACCTGCCAGTCTGATAGGGTAGTTGTCGGTGAAAGCATTTCATACAGACCATCAGAGCGGATCGTGGTATTGAAGAGTTTGGAGCGAAGTGTACTCGGTGTGGTTTTTTCCCTTCCTCGCTTTATCATTTATCTCCTTACCCGTTAGTGTTCCCTCTGTTATTGTGGTGTGAGTTTTTGTATGCAAGGTGGTTTTTGGTTTTCCCCTTGTACTGTCTCGTTTGTCTAGTACTGTGTATAAGCACTTACTACCCTGTCCCCTACTGTTGTGATCGGGGTCCTTCTCAGGACTAGATTACTGAGGTTCAGGGATTCTCAGGAGGTAGGGTTACGCTGGCGGCCTGGACCTCTGTACCATTAACAGTACCTCCAGGTAGAGGGATTAGTCAGGTCCCCAGCTTAGGGTCAGCATAGGACCCTGACCTCCTGTACGCAGTGACAGCGTGACAGCACACACTTGACAAGAATTAATCCCTTTTTCTGTAATTTACAATTACATGGAACTTGTGCTCTCACATTGACAATCAATAAAAATAGGATGTATCTGTAAAATATCGTTTTAATACATAATTTTGTAATAAATATTTAGCAGCAGGTTATGTTACAACTATGTTACACCAATAAAATCTGTACATGTAAGGATTAATGGCCAACTGTTGGTCCATAACCCCACACTGGCTTCACAAGTAACCGAAATGTTTTTTGTCCGCAGTGATAGCCATCATGTAGCCCAGACCTTGATAACCACTGCAAACATGATCGTTACAATGAGCAAGTAGACGATAAGGACAAGCCGGTCCACTACCATTGCAGAAAACAACCAATCTGACATGGCATCATCCTGATCCTTCGAGAGCTTCATTTCCTGGCGGATCTTGAGAACTTCTAACAATAATCTCTTTAGCAATTTCACCTCCACGGGAATTCTTGCATCTCTTTGTGAGTCCATTTTTGTCATCTCAATTGACACACACGCCCCATTTTTCTTGTAATCTTTATTATCTGTAAGAAAGGAAGATAGGTAGCTTGAAATATTTTAACAAAGAGAACATTAAGCCAAGAATGTACATGTCCCTTATACACATTAGATTTTTGTTGAGTGTACGATCGTTGATCGTTTGGCCGACAAGTATTTTCTCCGACACAAGCTATACAAGAATGGTTGGATTGGCTGGGCACTCCTGTGTTCTCTAAGAAAGTCTATATCTGACTTATCTGGCAGCAGCTTATTTTCCAGAAACAGAAGGATCCAATGGACTGATCCTTCTGTCTCTCAACATCACCTGTTGGAGAAGAATTGGGTGGCCTACATGCAATTTAGCTGTCATCAGTGGATTCAGTCAACTTTATTTGTGTGCGTGTATGGGGGCCTTATGGCACTGTACATATATCAGAGTCATGTGTATAGATGGTGTACAGTCATGGCCAAAAGTTTTGAGAATGACACAAATATTATATTTTCACAAGATCTGCTGCCCTCTCGTTTTTATGTGTGTTTGACAGATGTTTTTATCACAGACAGAAATATAATAATTGCAAACATATGAGTAACAAAAGCTTATATTGACAGTTAGAATGAGTTAATGCAGCAAGTCAATATTTGCAGTGTTGACCCTTCTTCTTCAGGACCTCTGCAATTCTCCCTGGCATGCTCTCAATCAACTTCTGGACCAAATCCTGACTGATAGCAGTCCATTCTTGCACAATCAATGCTTTCATTTTGTCAGAATTTTTAGGTTTTTGTTTGTCCACCCGTCTCTTGATGATTGACCACAAGTTCTCAATGGGATTAAGATCTGGGGAGTTTCCAGGCCATGGACCCAAAATCTCTATGTTTTGTTCCCTGAGCCATTTAGTTATCACCTTTGCTTTATGGCAAAGTGCTCCATCATGCTGGAAAAGGCATTGTTGATCGCCAAACTGCTCTTGGAGGGTTGGGAGAAGTTGCTCTTGGAGGACATTCTGGTACCATTCTTTATTCATGGCTGTGTTTTTTAGGCAAGACTGTGAGAGAGCCGATTCCCTTGGCTGAGAAGCAACCCCACACATGAATGGTTTCAAGATGCTTAACAGTTGGCATGAGACAAGACTGGTGGTAGCGCTCACCATGTCTTCTCCGAATGAGGCGTTTTCCTGATGTCCCAAACAATCGAAAAGGGGATTCATCAGAGAAAATAACTTTACCCCAGTCCTCAGCAGTCCACTGCCTGTACCTTTTGCAGAATATCAGTCTGTCCATTATGTTTTTTCTGGAGAGAAGTGGCTTCTTTGTTGCCCTCCTTGAGACCAGGCCTTGCTCCAAGAGTCTCCGCCTCACAGTGCGTGCAGATTCACTCACACCTGCCTGCTGCCATTCCTGAGCAAGCTCTGATCCCGCAGCTGAAACACTTTTAAGAGGCGGTCCTGGTGCTTGCTGGTCTTTCTTGGGCGCCCTGGAGCCTTTTTGGCAACAATGGAACCTCTCTCCTTGAAATTCTTGATGATGCGATAGATTGTTGACTGAGGTGCAATCTTTCTAGCTGCAATACTCTTCCCTGTTAGGCCATTTTTGTGCATTGCAATGATGACTGCACGTGTTTCTTTAGAGATAACCATGGTTAACAGAAGAGAAACAATGATGCCAAGCACCAGCCTCCTTTTAAAGTGTCCAGTGGTGTCATTCTTACTTAATCATGACAGATTGATCTCCAGCCATGTCCTCATCAACACCCACACCTGTGTTAATGGAGCAATCACTGAAAAGAGGTTAGCTGGTCCTTTTAAGGCAGAGCTGCAATGATGTTGATATGTGTTTTGGGGGATAAAGTTCATTTTCTAGCCAAATATTGACTTTGCAAGTAATTGCTGTTAAGCTGATCACTCTTTATAACATTCTGGAGTATATGCAAATTGCCATTAGAAAAAGTGAAGCAGTAGACTTTGTAAAAATTAATATTTGTGTCATTCTCAAAACTTTTGGCCATGACTGTATGATTGCACATGGAGTCCCTTTGGCCCAATACTATAGAGGTTTTAGAAGATGATGTGCCACCATAAGGTTCCCACAAATGGCATCAGTATATGGAGGCAAATCCAATGTGTTTATGGTAGAGTACATGTGTATTATGGATTTACGTGGTTAGAAAAAAATTCATATAAGCACTGTATTATGTCTCCGCACAAGTAAGGCTGAGAGATATGGTGATCCAGATTAGCCCAGGACTAGCTTTGACTTTCACGTTTGTCTTCAATGAATGACAACTTTACCATGCAAACTATTTTAGGTTAGGCATCTAATTGAAAACCTACTTTCATCTTGCAATTTGCCTTTTTCTGAAGACTCCACAGAATCCAGCTTATCTAGTCCAGAGGCTTTTACTTTGAAGAATAGAATTCGTGCTAAACGTCTCATGATCCAGATTTTTATCCAATTTGGGACATTCGGCTGGTTTTCCGATAACATTAACATATAGGATGTTGCAATGGACCCCATTATACTGACAACCATGACAGCGAGGCACACACAGCAGAAAATACCTGATAAAAAGCAAAAAAAGAAAAAGTAAATATGTATGTAAAATTAAGTAAGAAGGCAAAGATCTGTATATTTTCCATCTTCAATAGCCCAGAGCATTACATGCTGATGTGGTAATGTCCAAATCAG
Organism: Oophaga sylvatica; assembly: GCA_033576555.1. NCBI lineage: Eukaryota > Metazoa > Chordata > Amphibia > Anura > Dendrobatidae > Oophaga > Oophaga sylvatica. Next base: position 19,601,701 of record JARQOD010000010.1, on the reverse strand, counting down.
GTAGTCAGGTGTCCATATTATCCTTTGATCTTGACTTTAAAATGTTTTAACTTTAATCAAAAACTCATTTAAAGGGAATCTATCAGGTTCCCAAGCCTCACAAACCTCCCTTAGTATCATTTAGAACAATAAATTAGCAGCCTAATACTGTCTACAATAGCTACTCTAGACCAAAGTTGGTATAATCGCGAAAAACAACTTTCGGTGTCACCCTTAGCATATGAAGGTGATAACTCACAAACAAAGTCATCTCACCGACAGCCACAGCAGATGCACGGGACTCCATCCTGTTTAGACAACGAAAACTTGAAATGTTCCAGCTTCTTGAATAAAATCCAAAGTTTATTTAGTCCATAATAAAACATGTAAATGCTCCTGAACCGCACTCAATACGGAGGAAAAGTGATGAGTTTCGATCTTTGGTATTGATCGCTGCTACGGTCGAAATCTGTCACTGATCGAATGCGGTTCAAGAACATTTACATGCTTCAATATGGACTAAATAAACTTTGGATTTTGTTAAAGAAGCTGGAACATTTCAAGTTTTCATATGAAAATGAACCTGAATAGTCTGGGCCGCAGCTATTCACCCAGAGAATTCTGGCCTTACGTGATATAATCAAGCCCAAGACTTGTTTGATGTAATTATGACTTACTGTGTCTTCTCCAACAGGGAAGGCACAGGGATATTAGTAGGATGTATGAGATTTAAAAGCATGTTGTCCAAGAATATTGATTTTGTTGTACCATGACCCCATCTTAGTGCCACAGTATTGTTGTGTAACCACTAAACTCTGTAGCTTGATATTGTTGTGTAACCACCAAGCTCTGTCCCTCTGCATTGTGTAACCACCAAGCTGTGTGCCTCCGTACTGTTGTGTAACCACCAAGCTCTGTGCTCAGTATTGTTGTATAACCACCAAGCTCTGTGCCTCAGTATTGTTGTATAACCACCAAGCTGTGTGCCTCAGTATTGTTGTATAACCACCAAGTTGTGTGCCTCAGTATTGTTATGTAACTATCAAGCTATGTGCTTCAATATTGTTGTGTAACCACCAAGCTGTGTGCCTCAGTACTGTTGTGTAACCACCAAGCTGTGTGCCTCAGTACTGTTGTGTAACCACCAAGCTGTGTGCCTCAGTACTGTTGTGTAACCACCAAGCTCTGTGCCTCAGTACTGTTGTGTAACCACCAAGCTCTGTGCCTCAGTATTGTTGTGTAACCGCCAAGCTCTGTGCCTCAGTATTGTTGTGTAACCGCCTAGCTCTGTGCCACAGTACAGTGTAACCATCTAGCTCTACGCTTCAGCATGGTTATGTAACCACCAAGTTTGTGTCTCTTTATTGAAGTGTAACTGCCAAGATCTGTACCATCATTGTGGTAATCCAATAAGCTCTTTGCTATTATCCAGTATGTGATAAGTGCATACAGTAGATACCATTACCTATATATGTATCCCAACTCTATGGATGAGCTTACATTGGTAAATCCTTTAACAACCCCAACAAAGCACATTTTCCATGACTAAAAAAAAAATCAGAAAGCATACCTAGAACTGGAGGATTATCTGAAGTGGGGAGCAGGTTATTCAGAATGAGCAGAAGCACGGAGAACCCTAGCACCACGGTTATTTTGAATCCTAGTCTCTCTCCGGTTCCTATTTCAATAAACATACTAGCGATGTCCAGTATGACCAGGAAGCATGCCGGGATGATGAGGTTTATGATGTAAACCACAGGAGTCTTTTTATAGAAATCTATGCAAATGAGATAATATTGAAAACTAAAAAATTAACCAGAAATATAAAAGTAAAGGTAATGACCTCATAATCCAAATACTGCTTGAAAATATAATGAAATAATATGATCACTGCCAAGTGGGATAGAAGTATCACAGTAAATAGATGATTTTAGGGCTGGTGTCAAGGTAAAATATGTTGTGCTTCCCCTTCCCAACAGCAGTGCTATACTATAAAGATATTCTAGGCATGTACATAAGATTATTATTTGCAGATCCCATCAATATTGACATGATCTATCCATAATGTTTATGGGGACAGATCAATTGCCCTGTAATAACAATAATGTTGTATTTGAACATGCTTAATCTTTTGTTGCTGGAGTTTCAGGGGAAGCCACAGATATTTGGCAGCCCATATCCTTCGGATATCTTGTTACAAAGGAGGCAGATCACTAGATGTCTTGTTGCAAAGCAGGTAGATCACTAAATATCTTGTTAGAAATGAGGCAGATCACTTGATATATCTTGTTATAAAAGATGAAGATCACTGGATGTCTTGTTACAAAGAAGGCAGTTCACAGGATATCTTGTTATAATAGAAGCAGGTCACTGGATGTCTTGTTACAAAGGAGGCAGATCACTGGATATCTTGTTACAAAGGAGGCAGATCACTGGAAGTCTTGTTACAAAGGAGGCAGATCACTGGATATCTTGTTACAAAGGAGGCAGATCACTGGATGTCTTGTTACAAAGGAGGCAGATCACTGGATGTCTTGTTACAAAGGAGGCAGATCACTGGATGTCTTGTTACAAAGGAGGCAGATCACTGGATGTCTTGTTACAAAGGAGGCAGATCACAGGATATCTTGTTATAAAGGAAGCAGGTCACTGGATATCTTGTTACAAAAGAGGCAGATCACTGGATGTCTTGTTACAAAGGAGGCAGATAACTATATATCTTGTTACAAAGGAGGCAGATCACTGGATGTCTTGTTACAAAGGAGGCAGATCACTGGATGTCTTGTTACATAGGAGGCAGATCACAGGATATCTTGTTATAAAGGAAGCAGGTCACTGGATATCTTGTTACAAAGGAGGCAGATCACTGGATGTCTTGTTACAAAGGAGGCAGATCACAGGATATCTTGTTATAAAGGAAGCAGGTCACAGGATATCTTGTTACAAAGGAGGCAGATCACTGGATGTCTTGTTACAAAGGAGGCAGATCACAGGATATCTTGTTATAAAGGAAGCAGGTCACTGGATATCTTGTTACAAAGGAGGCAGATCACTGGATGTCTTGTTACAAAGGAGGCAGATCACAGGATATCTTGTTATAAAGGAAGCAGGTCACTGGATACCTTGTTATAAAGGAAGCAGGTCACTGGATATCTTGTTACAAAGGAGGCAGATCACTGGATGTCTTGTTACAAAGGAGGCAGATAACTATATATCTTGTTACAAAGGAGGCAGATCACTGGATGTCTTGTTACATAGGAGGCAGATCACAGGATATCTTGTTATAAAGGAAGCAGGTCACTGGATATCTTGTTACAAAGGAGGCAGATCACTGGATGTCTTGTTACAAAGGAGGCAGATCACTGGATATTGTTAGAATCTATTCAGTTTGACCATCCGCCATCTTGTTGTGGTTTCTGGCTGCTGGTCTTTTTCCCCTGGTGTTGGGCTTGTCGTTGGTCAGGTGATTGTATCACCCTTTATTACCCTGCACCTGCCTCCCAGTCCTTGCTGGACATCAGTGTTAATCTGCTAGAGTTCTGGCTAGGAGCCTTTATAGCTTTGTGTTATACTTTGTGCAGTTCTGGGAACTCTAGTTCTGCTTGCTTAGTCTTTTTGTTTTTTCCTTTTGTTTCTGCAACTTCCTCTATTTCCCTGCTAGGAGGTTACCTGTGTTTTGTTCCCAGTTCCTAGATCTTTCAGGGATCCCCTTCCCCCACCTTCAGGTCTTCTCTGGAGTCTAGACTAGGATCGTCGGTGGATCTATTCGCAAGGAATAGGTCGCCCACTCCATCGTAGGGATCAAGTGCAGGGTCAGATACACCCCGCTCTATTCCTGAGTTGCAGACCCATAACAGATATCTTGTTACAAATAAGGCAGATCACTGGATATACTGTATCTGTTTGTTCATAAATTAATAGGACACGTAAAAATAGTAAACTTTGTAATGTATCTTATTAGTGAATTTTGCTTCTTTCTCCTCCTGAACTGATTATTTATTATCAAAATTTTTAGTTCACGCTCAAGATCTGTATTTAGTGAATACAGGCTTTACCATGGCTAAGATAGGCGATGACAGTTGGTACTTATAAAGTCCTATAGAGAACTGTAACTGTTTCAGGAGAACTTGCAGCAGAATGTATGTCTCTGCCTTTAGCTCCTCCCCTTTCCATAGAATTTTAAGAGCACCAACTGTCATCTCTTATCTCAGTAATGTTATATCTCACAGATTACAAATTTTACCGATTTTACATATGAACTGAGAGTCAAAGATCAATACAGGAGGAGAAAGAAGCCAATGTAGCTGATAAAATAAATTACAAAGTTACTTATTTTCACATGTAATTTTGATTTAAGGAGTAAACATTAAAATGACAGTTACTCTTTAAGGTTCCAATACATATTATGTAAAGTCTTCCGAACATGTGGATATCGGCAGGATTTGCACACAGCCCAATATATATGGGGGCCTCCCAACTCTCCCCCAACAATTGCTAATCCTTTTTGTTTAGTGTGGAGAAAAGTTGCTGCCACAGGAGATCTTGGGTCGAGCTGAGCATTTTTGTATATGGAGGAGCTGGGGGAAAGATCATCTACAAGTATCTAATGTGTATGAGGGCCTTTAGATTAGAGGTAGATCACACCTTTTATACGTCTTGTGACACTAATGCTCCTAAGGAACATGGCCATTGCAAGGAAGCTTTCAAGCAGTCTCTTACCTCATATATAACTTCGCTGTAAACTTCATTTTCAGTTTTAAATGTTGTGTTTTCCACAGTGATGTTCAATAAGAACCAATCTCCTTTACTGACGAAAATGTCATAAGAATTTTGATAAACCTGCATGGAATTGGATTTTGCCACCATAATGATGTCCTTAACTAAGAAGAAACACAGCAGAGGGATTCATGTAAGATCTTTTTGCTCATTCAGTATTCGATAAAATGCTCGATTGCCAAGTGATATTACCAGATCTCATGATCTCTTATTAAAATGAGACTGTCACTTGGTCGAAAAAGTTTAATTAAATAACTTGTTTAGATCCCCGATCTTCCCTGAGTCTGCTGCTCTTTTTCATTTTGCAGTACGTTGCTCCATTGCATAGATATTCACATTTGTTTCTTCTGGAGTGCAGTATGTGAAATCTCTGCTTGTAACCCAACTGGGCGTTTCTTCTCAGACTTCTCGGGAAGGCGTGTGCTTTCACCCCTCCCTCTAAGATGCTGCCAATCACAGCTCAGCTACTGATCCAGCAGTCTATCAGTCTCAGTGTCTGCCAAGCTATGATTGGGAGGCAGTAGTAAATGTACATGCCTCCAGAGAAGACTGAAGAAAAGCTCAGTTGATCTACAAGCAGAGATTTCACATGCTGCTCTTCAGAAGAAGCAAATGTGAATATTTCTGCAACAGAGCGAAGCAGAGCAAAACTGAAAAGAGCAACAGAATCGGGAAAGCTCAGAGATTTTTACATGGGGATTTAATTTCACTTTTTCAAGCAAAAGACAGGTAATCTATAAATCACTATTACCTCTGTCTCTAGCAGAAAATGAACATGCATTCACCAGGGTTGGACTAGACCTCCAGTGTATCAAATGTTTCATCAGTTGATCCAGACTCTGATTAAAAACCACTCTGCTAAAATATCCAATCAAGGCTAGATCACTCTTGGTAGAGGTAAAAAATTGTTGGGGTACCATCAAAGCAACATACTCCGAAAACATCAAAAATTTGAAAGCCCCCAAATCAATATAAATGGAGTCTTCAGAAATAATATTGTCATTCATATGGTGCTATGTACACCTCTTGACATTCCTACATCAGCAGTGATGACTGTCTGCAGCTCCATATTAGTGTGTTTGATGAAATCATCATATAGTGCAAACCTATGTTGTAGGGTGCAAGCTAGAAAGCTACTACCTACAAGGCAAATTGTGTAGCAGTGAGTCAAAAACTTGCTTGATTTTGCAATAAAACAGTTTTGGAAGATAGACGTCCAGGAGCATGTGCCTCATGAGTCCTCCCCATTATTTGCCACTGCTCCTTTGTGACCTATGGTCAGATTCTGGGAGCAGGAAGATATGTTACTCTTCTGAACTAGATATCATCTGAGTCTCTCTTCTGGATGAAATATTTCAGTCACTCGAAACACTAGGAAAGACGTCGTACATTATTTCCAAGACAGCACTGCAAGAAATTTTCCACAACTGGTGCATTGTGTCAACTTTGCACTTGACTGTCCTACAAGGGCGCTTACACCAGATTTATGAACACACGCAAATCCTAATGATTTTGTTGTAAAGGGTCATCACAAATATTTATTAGACCTAAATAAGTGTTAGAAATGTAATGAATTGAGCTCATGAGTAAGGTCTCCTTCAGTTGCCTGTTTTTTTTTTAGATACGAGTAAAAAAGGACCATTTTTCATCAGTGTTCTAGATCTGATTTTCATCCTTTTTTGGAACGTATGTCAATTTTTACAATGTGGCGTCCGTTTGTGCAAAAAAAAAAACAAAATTAATTTTTACTTACTAAACAGTAAAAAATGGATAAACATCGGTGGTAGATCAGTCTCTTTTTTAGTTATTGTGGACACTTGGTCCATAAAAGGATAAACATATAAACAGATTCAAAATCAATGCTGGATAGATGTCAGACCTTTGACATGAATACTTTTTTTTTTGTTAACACATTGTGCCATGATTTATGTAAGAAGATACAATACCTGTATGGATATAAGGACCAAAGCTCAAAGAACAGGTCTGGATATCAAAAGGGAACTTGAAGATGTCTAGATTGCAGGAACTAATGATTCTTAGCGGCATGGAACTTTTTATTGTGCCATCGCTGGAAACAGTGTAGTATGAGATAACTGGAGAATTGTTGTCAGAGTCCGTCCTGAAATAAGATGTGCAGGGCATTAGCATTAGAGTAAGAGCTCGCTTGCACCATCATAGTTTCCGTTCGAGTGTGATCCAACAAAACATCGCACTCGCACCAACGTTAGTTTATGGGGCTGCGCAGATGTCCAAGTTTGATCCGAGCCCGTCCGAGGAAAGAATTGCAGCATGAGACTGTGCTGCAGTCAATTATAGAGCTCAGCTGCCCTTACAAAGTTGACAGTAAGAGCCTCATTGTTTGGCCGCAGCGGTCTTGAAGTGACATCAGTGCTGCAGACAGTATCAGACACCGGGAGCAGCGGTCAAGAAGTGGTGCCGAACCCCGGGAGAATAAGTAAGGAGCAGGTTTTTTTAAACAAGCTGCAACTGGGGGACAGGGATTTTATGATACCTGATATATTAGAAAGCATAGCCAACTGTGCAAGTCAATGCAGTTGAGACAAAGTTCTGACATTTTTTTTCTCCATCTTCTCTATATCCGAGAGAATCGGATCATGCAATGATCACACAATGATCAAATTTTGGTTCAAGTGCCATTTACATAATCGTCCCAATTCTCTGACATGAGAAGATCTGCACAAGCCCTAAGGGTAAGCCATCAATATCAATGTCTGAAAAACCCTTTAACACTTGAACTATTTCTTGCATGACACTTACATTTCATAGATGTATAGATCCGGCAACCAAAAATTATTGTTAGGAATTAACATGTTTTCAATGCCACAGAAGTCATCTGGCTCCCAGGATAAAAACTCGTTCTTCCATGCCTGCGGTACAAAACATAGTACGGTAACTCTGTCACTATAATAAATGGCACCAGGTAGCGGCTTTTCTTTTGCTTTAAACATTGTTTATTTTACAGTATAGAAAAACATAAGGCTGGATTCATTATTGCATTTGCACCTTTTTTTTTGCCTTATTTTTTAGCGGCTCTTGCCTGTTTTTCATTTGTTGTTGTGGGAGAGGTTTGACGTTTAAAGATGTTTTCGGCTCTGTCATCAATTTGGACTTTTTTTAAGTATTTGCTAATTTTTGTTTTCCATTAAATGGTTAAGGACAAAAAAAGAGCATTTTTGTATTTGCGCAAGATTCACCAACCACATATACCACTTTGAAGAATTTGCTGCAAAAATTGTTAATGAATACCAAAAGACAAGTGGCAAAAAAAAAAACACACAAATAATGACTCGGCCCGTAGTCTTGAATTACAAAATAAGTCAATGACAAATATAAAGGCAATAAAGTAAAGAGTCAGGAAAACTTGGGAATCCATAAAGTGACCAGTAATTCAGAATATTAATAAAGTCAATAAAAAGTCATTCAGTTTAAGGGCTTATCCAGATCATGTGTATTAATGACTTCTTCTTGATATAGGTCATCAACCTCAGATTGATGGGAGTCTGATGCTGGGTATGGATGGCACAATCATGGCTTTTAAATGGCTACTGTACATACAAGCTGATCGGCGATCATTTAAAGACTACCCATTACCAGGTCAGAGGTAGCCAGTTTTTTTGTCTTATTGTTTTCCGACTGATCTCTTGAGTAGTCAGGATTTTTATTTTTTAAATCTGCCATAGGGTTCCCAAGAATGGGCATTTTTTTTTTACTTAGTGCCGCTTTACATGATCTTTCTAAGTAGGCGTGGCTCACAGGGTAATTAGGCAGTGCAAACTAAAGACACGCCCATGAGGATCCTGTGAGCCACACACCCTCATAACGACCATAAAAAAAATAGTATCTTCATCCATTGAGTTGTTGCATGCATTGGTTGCATTATGAATTGGAATTAATAAGCTGAAAATAAAACTCTGGGGACCTGACTTTAGAGCCCTGGTTCACGAACCCCCCTTTATATATCACTGTTCAAAAAAACTATCAAAAAGTCTAAGCTAGTGGCTATCCAAGCCACATGGAGGACTCCAAAGAGCATACAGGGTTGCCCAGTTAGGTTTCTTTAGAGTGGTTGTCTCATCTGATTGCTTCAATGTAAATGTAGATTAATGGCCGTCTATGTGATTGATGGATGTCTTGAGCGTAGAAGACTCTGTGGTTATCATCATAACTTTTCAAGGACTTTTCATAGGAAGAGCATCAAGCACTTCTCATTACAGCTTTAATTCTTCATGTTTAATTATGCTACAGTTTATACCATAATATACATTTTTTTCAAGGTATCACATACAGAGAATTAGATCAGTATTGGTGAACTCTACATACTAGATACAGCAAGTCATAGATGAATGCAGTGATAATGGCCTCTGTGAGAGTGATCTCTTACCATGTTAAACCAGACATATGTGGTCATGATCTGCAGGCTGGTGTCCTGAAATACAGAGAATTACAGATAAATTAATATGGATCTTAAAGGGATCACTTGATCCTCAATCCTCAACATCTCGCAGTTTCTAGCTGCTTCCATTCACCGCCTATCTTTATTTTTTCTTTTTTGCTTATTGTTCGATGTCAAGGAGACCGACCGCCACTGCTGTCTTAGAACAGTGGCTGAACATGCCCAGTGCTTACAAGCTCTTTTCTATCGAGTTTGTAAGAACTACACTGATTCTTTCTGAGATCACTGGAGCTTGCGGTTACAGTGTAATCTCAGATAGCTCTGGAGGCCCCATACACAATAGGTAGCCGTCATCTGAAAAATAGTTTGGCAATCTTTCTCTCTTGACGCTTCCATACACAAGAGCTTCCACACGCTCTGATCAGAGTGTGAACAGAGTGACCTGATTGTCTTGGATGAGGAGAAAATGAAAAAGTAATTCTCCATCTCCATTCTGTCAGTCCGTGAAAATCTGAGTGCACTTAGATGTCATCCAAGGAAAGGCAGATGTTTTCCACCGGCTTATTGACTTGCATGGTCGAGTACGACCTGAATATCATATCCAACTTGGGCATTCTACAATTTTTCCCTGGACCAGCTTGGTCCGAGGAAAAAAATCGGACATGTGCATGGTCCGAGTGCGATTCAATGTTTTGTTGGAAGGCACTTGGAGCGAAAATTCGGTCATCTGCACGAGCCCTTAAAGTAACGTTTTGCTGATGCTATCAAGAATTTTCACATGGTGTTTGCAAATGAGCGACCATTAATTAGCCAGTCCTAGTAGAAGGGGCTCTCATCATTTAAATATTCCCTCAGCAAAATTTAACTAGTTTGCATCTGATCACCAAACAAGCCAATAAAAAAAGCTATTCTCACCAGGCTGATGATGGTATACAGAGACAGGTCTATGACGACAACAGTAGGATCTTTCCAGTTCTTCACTGGCCGCACATCTGAGCCTGGGATATTTGTAATGTTGTCCAGTACATTTTTGTAACTACAAGTATTTCCACAGTGGCATGTACCTGGAAAAGTATAATATAATATTGATTTAATTTAGATTTCTCTTTTTGTCCATTCACTTTGCATTTTGTCCATTGATAAAGATAAACCATCAGTTTTCTGAAAACATTCTAAAGTTTCAGCATTTTTTTCATACTTGTAATGTATGTACAGTTTTTAAACTATATACTAACACCCTATTTTTCTTCTATATACACAGCATACTATACATTGTGTAAATACTTGAAAATGCCTAAAGACTATAAAGATGACTCATTGCAATGAATTTCTATGGAATTTACATGCTCAGCTTTATGGGGATTTGACAAAATAATGCCAAAATAATAGGTTTCCGGTACCCCTTTGGTGTTTTGGGATTATGATTATTTTACCTATCTGCCAGCGACAAGGCGACCTTTGTTTATGGGAACACTAAAAGCAATTAAATATCTCGGACAAAGAATTAGGTCAAGTAACAGATTGCAAATTTAATTTCCCGTACCAAGTGATGTAATCAATAAGTGGAAGTTCTGAATGCACAGTTTGATCAAATTGTGATAAGCCACTCTATACCGGACGACAAGTGGCGCGACCTCTGAATTAAGGGTGAACACTAAAAGCAATTAAGTCTCGGCTGAGAATTAGTCATGTAACAGTTGCAAATATCCCCTAGCAAGTGAGTATCAATAAGTGGAAGTTCTGAATGCACAGTTTGATCAAATTGTGTGAGCCACTCAACCAGCGACAAGGCGACCTCTCAATAAGGGAACACTAAAAGCAATTAAGTTTTGGCTGAGAATTAGTCATGTAACAGTTGCAAATATCTTGTAGCAAGTGAGTATCAATAATTGGAAGTTAATAAAATTACATATATACAATATCCAGTGTATACGGGCACCATAAATACAAGCACACATTCTACAACATCCTGCTGTTGCAATCACATTTAATCCCAGGCTATATTTTTAATTGAGAACATGCACTCAGCCTAAATTTACAAGAATAAAATAGTCACGACTGCTATAAATATAATTTTCGCTATAACCTATGCACATCCTTAGATTAAAACCCCCCAAAACATTACATTTTGCAAATAACAGCATTATGTTATAGTGATAATGAAGACAAAATTTTCTTAATTGATTATTTACCCGATTTTGGGAGTAAATGAATAGGTTATGCATTAGAATTTTTAATCAATCACTTCAACCATACTTTTTGTAGCTGCCGTGCAGTAGGTTGAATACAGGCTGCCATAAACTGCTATCTCCTGATGAAGGTGAAGGCAAATATGGAGGAATATAAGAACTAAGTTGGCTGTTTTTTCTCCAGTAGAAGTGTAACATTTCCAAAGGTAATCCCAAAAAATAAGTTTTCATCCCAAGGCTGGTGGGACACCATCCTTAGTCTTACAGCTCACCCACTATGACAAATGTTTTTTAAAAGGAACTTACCCAGAAGAATGACTGTGAGTGGCAGTATAAGTCCACGAAGGGACATCCTTACGTGATGATAGTCAGTGACTGTTACATCTCACATCTCTGCTCGTGCGCCAGGTTTTGTGTTCTCTCTGAAGTGGGAGGGATTCAAATTGACTCGATAAGAAAGTCTTCAAAGTGGACAAACCGGTTTAAATGGGAAAAATTTAGTGACCTTGGAAATCAAGTTAAATCATTTTGCACCTGTGGTAAAACAATTTTATTTTATCAATACCTTTTTGGATCAAATTTTAGTAAACCTTACAGACATTTATTTTATTTTATTTTTTTAGTACTGATATTAAACGCACAAAAATAATAAAACAATTTGTGCCGCATGCATGTTGCCACTAATCGACGGTAGCATTCTCCTGTTCTTCAACTTTAGTCCTTCATGGAAATATAGGGACAGATTCATTTTTGCATTTCTGACTGCTTTTAGCGTTTTGCACATTTTTGTGTGTTCTATATTCATGTTTTCAATTTGAGCCCTTTTCACATCACTTTTTTAAAGTGTTTGTCCGATGTGACAACACAGCATTTAATCTTAATTATGCCAGACATATATTTTCAGTAGGCCAGGGGCCGTAGGCTGTTGTCTGAAGTTGACAACTGAATTCAAGTGTTTTTCTTCTGTGGGTCAAGAAACATGGTCTGTTGTCATATGAGTCTGAACGTTGACTATTGAATTGATGTTTGTGAATTGTTGAATGGCTGCTGTTTACCACTTATATCAACTCCTACAGGTTATTGTTTGCTATCTTTGGAGGACAGGGACGCAAGGCCATTGAACAATCAATGTTTGCTAATATGTTGATTTCCCATTGTATAAGTTGATTTAGTTTGTTCACCAGAAAACCAGTGAAGGACAAACTATGCAGATTTATTAAATACTCAAACAATAAGGGTTAATCTCATCCCACCTCCCCCTCGACCTGTGGATGATGACCTGAACCACAGATGTACAGTAGGAATAAAAAGAGATTTCTATCCTTCTGCAAATGAAGAGAGTCTGTACAGAACAACAGCCAAGGCACCATCAAAAGGAACACAGATTTGATATTCTATAGGATGCCAGCTTAAGGGACCACAGCCTTAGCTGGAATAATACAGATTTTCTCCATTGACAATCACATCCCATGGAGGTGTTTGGGGAAGCCAGGTTGGGACCCTATGGTCACCTGGCCCCATGGAGACGTTCGGAGAAGCAAAGTTGGAACCCTTCTGTCACCTGACCCCATGGAGATATTCAGATAAGCCAGGTTAGGACTCTCAGGTCACCTGTCCCCACAGAGACATTTGGAAAAGCCAAGTTGGGACCCTCCAGTCATGTGGCCGTGTTCCTCAATGGACTGTCAGCTACCTAAATTTGTTACCTTCTCTCTGTGGGTGCCCGCCAAAAGCGGGGTGCCATTGGTGGGGGGTAGTCGGCCCTGGAAGTCCCAAAGTCGCATCTGCTCTAATCCGAGCAAGTAAGTGTAAGGGACTAATTTGCACCGTCTTGGGTATTTGCTGGGACTGTTCAAAATGTTATTGTTTGTTGGTAGTTCAATACAGTATTGCCACACTGTTTTACCCTCACCCTGTGTTGTGTGAGTGGTATTCTGCCCATAGGAAAGAAGTGCAGGCATTCAGTGGGATAAGCCCTGGTCCATGATGTCTTGGGACAGCTGACGAGAGCACCCACTGACTCCCGTATCTCCACATCTGTGCTTTGTTTTTAATTTTTTTTTTAGTTCACCACATTTAGGGTTTCCAGATGTTTTTGCCCAAATCATCATTAGCAAAAGGTGATGCAAATGTATTTCAGTCTCTCTGAGTAATTTTATAGGCACCTGAAATTTGGACAGAAATTTTGCTACATTTTAGAGGATCATGTGACTTCTGAGCTAAAAAGTCATGAAACATGTTAAAGACAGAGATAAAGAGCATTTTTAATTTTGCTAATATATCAAGAATCGTGTGCACCATTTTGATGAATTTGCACAAAAAACTTCAGCGACTAACACAAAACAAAAATTGGAAAATTGAATTAAAAAAAGGTCATAAATTATGAATTATGCCATAGACTTTCCCAAATGGAATTAAAAAAAGTAATAAATGATGAATCGTACCATAGACTTTTCTAATTAGATTAATCATTGTTATCTTCAAAGTAGTCTACAATTAGGAGGAGGTACACTGCGAAGAATGACAAGTTGAAATGTGGCATAGAACTGATGCGTAAGTCTGGGTAGCCAAGAATCAATGCCAGGAATGTGACAATAGAAGAAAAAATTATGGAACACATAAGATACAGCAAGAAGACGGAAAAAAAAATCAACATTTAAAAGTTCAATAGTAAAGTTCCTGCTGTACGTGTGCAGAATGATTAATGATTAAAGTACACATTACTAAACCGCCAGTGCAGGACATTGAGGATTTCTGCCCTTTGCGCTAAATTCTCTTAAAATGACCCGTGTTGACCTGCTGTTAATAGCTGGAAACATGACCAATAATGGGCTAATTTTCCAGTTTAGCAACAATATTGTCTGGCTGATTCTGTTTACACACCTTGTTATGAGGAACATACAATATCTGAACATCTAGGTGACGTCAAACAAAATTTAATGGCGAGAAACTTTAGAATGGAGCACTGTTGTGCCCTGGAGCTCCCTCTTTGTCACGCCTAACATACTGACGTATTATTAACTGTACAGTTTAACGTAGGTAAGGTTTTTTTTCCTAAAAAAACAAGAATATGTTATAAAAATTAGTAGGAATTTTAGATTCTTAACTAATGGTGTGTTACACAAGAGGATAACTTTAAACATTGTGATGATCGCCCAAAGAATTGATCAGTGATTGGATAGTGTATGCCAACAAACAATTATCAGTAGCACTGTACCCTATCCAGATATCAACTTAGCCCTCGCTTGTGTGGCAACTATCTAAAGATGCTGGGAGCAATACTAAATGAAACAATTTGGGAGCATTAATTACTTGGTTAGTTTTTAAGTTGGTGCTTGGATAATGAGTGGCATACTAGTAGTTATCACCAGACTCAGTTATCAGTCCCTCCTCATGTTTTTAGGCCAGATACTTACTGTTTTATGAGTATTACTGTTTCAACTGCTTGACCAAAATATATAAGTGGCTTGAGCTGAAGCTCTCAGATGCCCATGCTGAAGCCAGAGTTTCGCTGCAAGCACAGATGAAGCCTATGTGCTATACATGCCCACGTGCAGCAATTGCCGATAAACCTCATGCTTTTTTATGTGCAGCTCTTGGACAGGCAATAATAACCTCACTCACTCATGAAAACAGCCTCATGGAGCATTGGTTTAGCATGATTTCTGATATCATTATAGTCTACAGTCCCGGGCCTGAAGAAGAGCTTGGGAGAGATGAGGTTAAGTTTATTTTTCTGGTTTAGGGTCTAATATTATTTCTGTCTGTACAGGCTTATGGCTCTGGCCTGGTCTCTAAATTTAATTTAGGGGACTGAATTATTTTAGGAATCTGCATTTTTTAAGGGGTGTTGACTATAGACATGATGTTGCAGGGCAGTAGCGTGGCAGGGAAGTGAGCTGAATTTAAGTATCTAATCTATTATTCTGGGGTGGACAAAAGGGGTTACCTGCACAAGAACAATATATGGGCACTTTGGAAGTCCAATAATAACTCATCATAATGTGCAGTTCCACCTTCATTGCAGATGGTAGTGGTCCCCCTTACCTTTTGGGCCCCCCCGGACCAATGGTATGTCCGCCCCTGCTGCCGCCATTAGTAGTAGTATACTAGTTAGAGAGGTTAGGGTTAGGATATTAATTACTTTTGCTCTTGAAAACTAGCAGATCCCTTGTCGATACCCATAGTTTGTCAATAGCATGTGATCAAGGACATCTTGACATCTTTGTTTTATTGTTACTTTCTTGTTTGATTTTTTTGTAGTAATGATGATCGAGTACTAAAATCTTCAAGTACTCGAATCGAGCAAGTGGGATGCTCGGACAGGCTCGACTCGAGTAACGAGTATAATGGATTGGAAGTCAATGGGAAACAGCATTTTTCAAGAAGACCCTAATAGGAGCGCTGGGGAGGCTGAAAAATTGCTGAAATGTATGGAAACAGCGCTTTAATGGAATGGAAACTACATGGAGAAGAAGCCTGGACACATCTCTGACTCCCACAACTACTGCGTGTGTAGTTCACTATACTATACATGGATTAACCTAATAAATAAATGAAAAAAAAGACACGGAGTCCCCCTATTTTTGATAATCAGCTAAGGTAAAGCAGACAGCTGTAGGCTTATATTAACAGGCTGGGAAGGTCCATGATTATTGGGGACTTCCCAGCCTAATTATGCAAGACCTCAGCCGGCTCAGAATTGGCACATCACGATAGATGTGCCAATTCTGGCGCTTTGCCTGGCTGCTCCCGATTGCCCTTGTTCGGTGGCAATTGGGTAATGGTAGTTGCTGCCACAGCTGCCATCATCCCCTGGGATTAGTTATAGAGAGGTGTCTATCAGACACCCTCATTACTAACCCGATAATATAAATATAGACACAGAAAAAACCCTATATTTGAATAAAGACCCCCCACACTATCCCTCGTTCACCAATTTATTGAAAAAAAAAATCCCATGCAAGTCCAAAGTAATCCAAAATTTTGGTCATCTCTGGTCAAACTTACTGTTATTGTGAACAGTTGTGCAAGTTGAAGATGAAATTAAGTTGAAAAGGCTTAAAGTTAAAGATAACACATTTCCTTTGTATTTTAGGCAAAAAAAATATATGTATATATTTGTTTTCATCTTTTACATTTTAAAAATTACAAGAAGAAAAAATGATCCAATGCAAAAGTTTGAGCACCCAAATTTTTGTTTGCTCAGATAATGTGACCAAGGTTTCAGACCTTAATTAGCCTGTTGTGGCTTGTTCACTATCATTGTTAGGAAAAGACCAGGTGATGTCAGCTTCTCAGATTTATAAAAACCCAGACTCCTTTAACCTTGTGTCAAAAAACAGCAGCCATGGGTTCTTCTAAGGCACTGCCTAGCTCTCTGAAAATTAAAATGGTGGAGGCCCACAAAGGAAGAGAAGACTATAAGGAGTTTGCAAAGCTTTTTCAAGTTGCCCTTTCCTCAGTTTGAAATGTAATTAAGACATGGCAGTTACCAGGAACAGTGGAGGTAAAGATAAGGTCTGGAAGACCAAGCAAAATTTCAGTGAGAGCTACTCGTAGGATTGCTAGAGAGTCAAATCAGAACCACCGCTTAACTGCAAAAGACATTCAGAAAGATTTAACGGAATCCAGAGTTGTGGTACATTGTTCTACTGTTCAGAGACACCTGTACAAATATGGCCTTCATGCAAGAGTCATCAGAAGAAAACCTCTCATGCATCCTCATCATAAAATTCAGCATCAGAAGTATGCAAAAGATAATCTAAATAAGCCTGATGCATTTTGGAAACAAGTCCTGTGATCTTATGAGGTTAAAATAGAACTCTTTGGCCACAACGATCAACGATATGTATGGAGATAAAAGGCACAGAATTTCAGGAAAAGAACATCTCGCCAACCATTAAGCATGGGGTGGATCAATCATGCTTTGGGTTGTGTTGCAGCCAATGGCACATGGAACATTTCATGGGTAGAGGGAAGAAGGGATTCAATGAAATTTCAACAAATTTGTGAAGCAAACATAACATCATCTGTTAAAAAGCTAAAGTTGAAAAGAGAATGGCTTGTATAAATAGATAATGATCCTAAATACACATCAAAATCCACAACAGACGACCTCAAAAGGCGCAAGCTGCAGGTTTTACAATGGCCCTCACAGTCCCCTGATCTGAACATCATTGAAAATCTGGGGCTAGACCTCATAAAGCAATGCATGTAAGACAACCCAGGAATCTCACAGAACTGGAAGAATTTTTCAAGGAAGAATGAATGAAAATCCTTCAAACAGATGAAAGACTCTTGACTAGCTACAAAAAGCATTTATAAGCTGTGATACTTTCAAAAGGGGTGCTACTAGGTACTAACCATGCAGAATGTGTAAACTTTTGCATCGGACCATTTTTCTTTTTGTAATTTTTAAAATGTAAAAGATGAAAATATTTTTTTTTTCCTAAAATTCAAAGGAAATGTGTCATATTTAATTTTAGGCCTTTTAGAGATATTTTCATGTTCAACTTGCATAACTGTTCACAATAACAGTAATTTCGATCAGGGTTGCCCAAACTTTTACATGCCACTGTATTTTTTTGCATCCTAAAAGCAGAAACAACACTTCCCTATAATCTTTTCTTCATAACGCAGGTATTCTTTTTTTGAATATCCAACAGAATATGAAGAAAGACATAATACTTAACAGAACCAAAGTACAAAGAGCCAGAATGAAATGCTAAAGTTTGTGTCAGATGGAGTACAATAAATTCTATGAAATAATGCTGATACTGTGAAGACAATGGACTTAAACTGTGACATATCTCACCTGATTGGTTCTTAAGTAACTGTGAAATGTATTTTATGTTATATCTTCTGAGCTATGAATGCACCTGGTGCAAGGACACGCTCCACCTCATCTCCAACTAAGCAGAAATGTATTGACAAGCATTGTAGCGAGTCTTTGTCATTTTAACACGTGAATAATGATATTTTTCCCAATATTTCCCTTTTCAGAATATATTTACATTGAAGTTAGTTAGTTAGTGTATCGTAAACAATGGCCAAGGACCAATAGATCTCATAATATATGACTAGCGTCAAAGCACACGTGTGTAGACCAATCCGTATACTCACACAAACGAAGGGTAACTCCATTACAATTTCACGTCATCGGTCACCACCCACAAGCGCATCAAGCACCACCCTTCTCTATGTACACGTCGTCATGTGACAAGTCACATGACTCCACCATCACAGAAACGGGGATACAGCGCATGCGCCGAGGTAAGTTACCAAGGATATGAAAAAAAACAATAATAGTAGCCGACTTATCAGCACAACTGTATAATAGATCAAAGGTGCATTTCAAGAAGGGGAACACATCGCGTATAGCATCACATAACTATTCCCTGCCCTTCGCATGTGAACACAGCACCTAAGCCTCATGTACATGGCGCCACGCAACAAGTCACGCGACCTCACCACATGGAGCGCAGAGTGTGCACATGCACAAAGGTAAACCATCTAGGGCTTGATGCTAGCTGTGTGGTGCCACATCCATGGCAACCCACACACCATGTCTAAGAAATAGAAAAAGTCCAAACTACATAAACAACTCCATCAGTATACATAATACAGCTAATATATTATTACCCCTCAAAAAAAAACACAATATTGAAATCATAAAACAATAACAATATATGGTCACGGCAGAGGAAATCATCGGGCGAACAAAGGGCAGGGGGATAACTGTAATCCATATGGAACAAATTCGGAACATAATCCCCTCATCCCATGGTCGTCCAAGGATATCCAACTAAAACAAAAAAGGAAGAAAAATAATTAGAATAAAATATCATCATAAAAAAACAACATATACCAATTAGACACCACGTCCAGAAAACAGGAGAATCAAGTGGTACAGATATCCAGATTATATTCAATATTTAAACCCTTGGGTTGTAATGAACCTAATTCAGTGATCCATTTTAATTCTTTCTGTTTGAGAAGTTTTATTCTGTCCCCACCTCTCCTCTGGACCGGAACACCATCAATTACCCTAAACCTAAGCTAGCTAACAGAATGTTTATTATCACAAAAGTGTTTCGGAACTGGTAACTCAATCAATTTAATTCTGATAGTACTTTTATGTTTACTGATACGTGCCCTAATTTCCACGGTCATCTCACCAATATATACCAGCCTACAAGGACATACAATCATGTATATCACAAAGCTTGAAGTGCAGGTATATCTATCTCTAATACAAATTTTTCTCCCTGTATGTGGATGAAAATTCCCGAGTCTCGGAGGACCTAAAGTTCTTTGTATGGAAATCTTACCAGAGCCTATATCTGATTTCACCAATTTGTCTCTTTGATTATGACCACGTTTATAAGAGAGAATAGGAGGAGATGTAAATTCAACCACATCAGGAAGACCTGGTGCAATAAATGCCAATGTTTCTTTAAAATGTTACCAAACGACCACTAGCCGTACAATACGTTGAGACAAACGGGATACGTTTTTCATTTGCCCTCTTCCTCTTCACTCTTGTATCCTGTCTAGCCAAGCCCATTACCTTATTTTTGTAACCCACCAGCTTATCAGTCGGATAACCCATATTGGCAAATTTCTGACACATTTCATCAAGTCTAGGATCTAGTATTGCATCATCAGACACTATCCTTCTTACTCTAACCATTTGACTCCAAGGTAAAGATTCCATCATCCTTACCGGGTGATGGCTGTCATAGCAAAGGAGGCTATTTCTATCAGAACTCTTTACATAAAGATCTGAACGCAAAAAATTACCTTCCTTGTAGCCTGTAGTGTCTAAAAACTATATACGCTCATTGGAATACGAGATGGTAAACTTCAATTCTGGATATATCCCATTAAGCTCCTCTTGAAATTAAAGGAGATCACTGAATTGACCCTCCAACACCAAGAAGATGTCATCAATGTAGCGCCACCAGGCCCGGACATGATGCCAGAAGTTGGAACTGTACACATACTGATCCTCGAATACCGCCATATAGATGTTAGCGTAAGTAGGGGCCACATTGGACCCCATGGCGGTACCCCTCAACTGCAGGATACTAGCAACTTTTTAGACAAGATTGAGAATTTAAATGTGACATCTGATACAATCTTGGTGTCTTTTGACGTTGTTTCCTTATATATGTCCATTGAACATGTCAAAGGCCTTGAGGCGGTCAGTGTGGTGCTATCAGGCTCGGACATGGGGCTGGAGTGTACACAGCTGATTCTTTCACTGCTGGAGTTCATCCTCAGGAGGAATTACTTCCTCTTTGGGGATGATTTCTTCCTGCAGTTGAGGGGTACCGCCGTGGGGTCCAATTTCAGTAGGCCAACATTTTGGATTTTAAAATCAGTTTTTCAATCTGGTGTTATAAAGTATTCTAATTTACTGAGATAATGACTTTTGAGTTTTCATTGGCTGTAAGCCATAATCATCAGCATTAACAAAAATAAACACTTGAAATAAATCACTCTGTGGGTAATGACCCTATATGAGTTTCACTTTATGTATTGAATAACTGAAATAAATTAACTTTTTGATGATATTCTAATTTTGTGAGATGCACCTCTATCTATCTATCTATCTATCTATCTATCTATCTATCTATGATTGGGACAAGACTAAAGATTCTCTGGAAACAAGTGTCCCTCATTGCTGAGTATTTGGGACAAGAATGGGACTCTATTCTTCAGTGATCTCTCGCCTTTTTACCTTCCAGACATGGGGGTCAGTTTGCATTGTTTGATAAACACGGATTTTGGTAAGACCTTACCTGTAAAATCCTTTTCATAGAACACCTCAGATTAAAAAGAGTGTTGACCGGCCCCTCCAGCTTGGGCTCCTCCTACTCCAGCTCTCCAGTCCGTACACAAGCTAAGGAAGAGCAAATATCACCAGCGTAGCAACATAACCCCTTCTGAAGGACTTCAGAGAAAAAACAAGAAGACAAGTTATGCATATAACAGAAAAAACCACACAGTCCCAGGTACTACTCACTGAACCTGACCACTGCGATGAGCTGGCAATGCTGGAACAGAGCCTTAGCGCGCCGACCTCAGCCCAGATAATCGCTATCAGAGAAGGGTCACTCCGCATCTGAAAACACAACAACACACTTCTGCCATGGGAAGGATCTGTGTCTCCCTTCCTTCCTTCGCTGAATAGGATTTTACAGGTAAGGTCTTACCAAAATCCGTGTTTCAGCAGCAGATGGAAGGAAGGGAGACACAGTCATTACTAGTGGGACGTCCCAAAGCAGTCCAGAAATTAAGGGTGGGCAAAAAACCAACAGAGGCAGATTCCCAACAACTTAAATAAATGCGCAACTAGCGCTAAATACAAGTTCACAAGAACTTTAAACTACAGCCGCCTGCAGGACCCTACGTCCTAAGGCCGCATCAGCGGAAGCACTGACGTCCACCTTATAAAATTTCGTAAATGTGTGGACAGAGCGCCAGGTCTCCGCCCGGCAGAGCTGAGCTGCCGAGGCCCCTTGATGAAAGGTCCACGATGAACCCACAGCTCTCGTGGAGTGAGCTCGAATCTTAATCGGGCAAGGTTCGCCCTTAAGTCGGTAAGCCTCTAAAATGGCCGACCGAATCCAACGAGCTATAGAATCCTTGGAAGTCCGTTGACCACGTCGACGACCTGCTGGAATCACAAACAGAGAATCCGACTTCCGAAAACTTTGAGTAATAGACAAATAGAACTTCAAAGCCCGCACTAAATCCAATGTGTGCAAGGCCCGTTCCTTCGCATTCCTCGGCTCCGGACAAAGCGAAGGCAGCACAATATCCTGGTTAACATGAAATTGTGACACCACCTTAGGTAGAAAGTCGCCCCGTGTGAGAAGCACTACGCGATCCGGGTGAAACTCCAGAAAAGGAGGCGAGCAAGAAAGAGCCGCCAACTCAGAAACCCTTCTCAAAGAAGTGACCGCCACTAAGAAGGCAACCTTCCAAGAGAGCAAAGAAAGGCTAACAGAGTCCATAGGCTCAAAAGGCCCATGTTGAAGAGCCTCCAAGACAAGATTGAGCCGCCAAGGAGACACAAGCGCCTTCCGCGGCGGAAACTGACGGGTTACCCCGCGAAAAAAGGAACGTACGTCCCTACGCGAGGCGATAGCCTTCCGAAACAGCAAGGACAGAGCAGAAACCTGACCCTTCAGAGTGCTAACTGCCAAACCCTTGTCCAGCCCGAACTGTATAAAGGCCAACAAATTGGGAATGGAAAAAATCCTCGGGTTCCTAGAAGAACCCGAACACCACGAAAAGAAGGCTTCCCAAGTCTTGTGATAAATCCTAGTAGTAGCCGGACCTCTGGCAGCTCGCAGAGTGGCAATGACTTCGGCTGAAAAACCTTGACGGATCAAGATTTTGGTCTCAAGAGCCACGCCATCAAACGCAGAGACTTCAGGTCCGGATGACGAACGGGCCCTTGGGTTAACAGGTCCGGGCGAAGAGGGAGTGGAAGTGGAGGCGCTGCCAGAAGCGACACCAGCGTCGAGAACCACGTTGTAAGGTTCTATGTATATATTCCTGAAACTCAGTTTGTTCGTCAGCCATTTTACTTTCTGTCTTGCTGCAGCTATCTTGCCCTCAGTCAAAATGGAGTTTCCAGCTTGCATGTTCCCGCCCTGATTCCAATCAGTGCTTCAGAATCTAGCCTGCAGTGAACCTGTGACTTGACTCCTGTAAGCCTTGGACCTTGTACTCCAGCTATTCCTACTGAGGAACTCTGAAGCACTTGTGGACTCTGAACCCTGCTCTTTGAAAGACCCACGTTTGCATGGACTTACGCACAAGACGCTATATGAACTGTACTACATACATTACAAGATTCTGAAGCCAAAACGTTAGTGTCTGCTGGGTCTGGAAGGCTGTGTCTGCTGTACTGTGGATATCAGACGTCCGGTTGTACTTTCTGTGATGACAGTGGTTGTGACTTCTCACAACCATTCCAGGTGAGCAATTCCCTTAAGTTTTTTCTTTTTGCAGTGTTACCACAGGTAAACACTATTGTTTTTTTTTTTTCCTTCCTTTTCTCTTTTTTGTCTGCTGTAACTCTGGATATCAGATGTCTGGTTGAAACTTTCTGTGATGATAGTGGTTGTGACTTCTCACAACCATTCCAGGTGAGCAGTTCCCTTAATTTTTTTTTTCTCTCTGCAGTGTTGCCACAGGTGAACACTATTGTTTTTTTTTTTCTCTCCTCTTCTTCCAGTAATCCTGTCTTAAAAGATCTGGAAAATGGAGGCCCGCATAAAGGAACTTTGCGGAGTGACTGATAATATCCTTGCAGATTTGCGGAATATAAAGACCCGTTTTACAAATCTACAGGACCTCAATAATCACAATTTGAAAGTGGTTGGACAGACTACCCAGGATTTGCGAGCCAGGATTGAGGTTCTAGAGGGGCGAGTCCAGGCTCCTGCCGTAGCCCCGAGTGCTGAGATTCCCAAGTTTCCCCCTTTTCGTTTTGGCTGTGAACGTGAGAAATTCAGGGGATTTATTCATCAATGCAATCTTTTTTTTTCTGCACATGCTTCACAATTTCCCACTGAACGATCTAAGGTGCTTACTATAATTATGTTGCTTACCAACAAGGCTTTAATGTGGGCAAACCACGCCCCTCTTCATCTCCTGCAGGTGCACCCATCTTCTTTGTAAAGAAGAAAGATGGATCTCTGAGACCATGCGTAGACTATAGGGAACTCAATAAGGTTACTATTAGAAACCGTTATCCATTGCCTTTAATCCCTGAGTTATTGGAGAGAGTGCGACATGCCAAAATTTTTTCTAAACTAGATCTTCGTGGGGCCTATAACTTAGTCCGTATTAGACCTGGGGATGAATGGAAGACTGCATTCAGGTCACGCTATGGACACTTTGAATATCTAGTTATGCCTTTTGGTCTGAGTACCGCCCCAGCCACTTTCCAACACTTTGTGAATGACATCTTCAGGGATCTCCTAGATACATTCGTGGTAATTTATTTGGATGATATTCTAATTTTTTCTAACTCCACAGAGGAACATCATGGACATGTGAGAATGGTCTTGGAACGTCTAAGACAAAATCATCTTTACATCAAACTTGAAAAGTGTGAATTCCATAGGACCGAAATTCAATTTCTGGGGTATGTACTGTCTACACAAGGAATTAGTATGGATGGAAGCAAAATCCAAGCCATCAAGGATTGGCCAAGTCCTAGAAATGTGAAGGAGGTACAGCGCTTCATCGGGTTTGCCAACTTCTATAGACGTTTCATTAGAAATTTCTCTGAGGTAGTGTCACCTATCACTCAACTTACCCGGAAAGAGTCTAGGTTTTCCTGGACTCCCCAAGCCCAGGAAGAATTTTCCCATCTAAAAGATAAATTTACCACTGCACCTATCCTAGTACATCCCAACCCCGAGCTTGCCTTCATAATAGAGGTGGATGCTTCAGACTGTGCCGTTGGAGCTATACTCTCTCAGAGAACAGGTGAGAAGAATGTCTTGCATCCCTGTGCCTTCTTTTCCCAGCAGTTGTCTTCGCTGAGAGGAACTACGATGTGGGCAATAGAGAGTTGTTGGCCATTATTGCCGCCTTCAAAGAATGGAGACACCTTCTTCAGGGTGCTGCACAGCAAATAGTCGTCCTGACAGACCATCGTAACCTTGAGTTTATCAGGTCGGCTAAGTGCCTGACTCCTCGCCAGGCTCGCTGGAATCTTTTCTTAAACCAATTTAATTTTATCATCTCTTATAGACCAGGATCGCGCAATGGAAAGGCTGATGCACTCTCTAGGATTTACTCAGCAGAGACACGTCCAATTACTCCTCCTAAGACTATTCTTCCTGACTCTAGATTCCTAGGAGTAATTCATAATCAAGACCTACTTAACGACATCAAGGAAGCATACCATGCGGATTCCTTTTTGGCACAACCCCCAAGGGACGTAAGTCTTGTCTTTAAGAATGGTGTGTGGATTCAGGGACAACGCCTGTATATTCCTGAAACAGTCAGATTGAGAGTATTGCAACTCATTCACGATTCCAAGATAGCTGGGCATAGAGGAATTCTAAAGACACAGGAATTTCTTTCTCGTTTCTTTTGGTGGCCCACTTGCAGGAAGGATGTTTTGAATTATGTCACTTCATGTGAGGTCTGTGCAAGATGCAAAACACCTCGCTCCTCACCAACTGGTCTGTTACAGCCTCTTCCCACCCCGTCCCGCCCGTGGGGATCCATTTCTATGGACTTCATTGTGGAGTTACCAACCTCTCAGGGGAAGAACACCATTCTAGTGGTGGTTGACCGTCTAACAAAGGCAGCTCATTTTATCCCTTGTGTCGGCTTACCCACTGCAAAACAGACATCAGATTTGATGATTAAAGATGTGTTTCGCTTACATGGAGTACCGGATGAGGTTATTTCGGATCGAGGGGTGCAATTCACTTCTAGGTTTTGGCAAAATTTCTGTGCAGCATTGGACATTAAAGTAAACCTTTCTTCTGCTTTTCATCCCCAGACTAATGGACAGACCGAACGAACCAATCAAACCCTGGAGCAGTATCTCCGCTGCTTTATCTGCCACCTACAGGATGATTGGGTGGATCTACTTCCATTAGCTGAGTTCTCGTATAACAACTCTCAGAGTGCCTCCACTAAACAGTCTCCTTTTTACTCTAATCTAGGTTATCATCCTAACATTCTACCACGATTTCCCATAGAAACGCCTTTACCAGCAGTGGCTGAAAGAATCACGTCTTTACAGAAGAATATGGATCTTCTAAAGGAGAATCTGGAATCGGCTCAGGAAAGGTACAAGAAAGCAGCAGATAAATTTCGTAAACCTGCACCAGCTTTCAAGGTAGGAGACTTGGTCTGGCTGTCAACCAGAAATCTTAAGTTAAGGATTCCATCGTCTAAGTTGGGACATAAGTACATTGGACCCTATAAAATCAGTAAAATTATAAGTGCCGTTGCTTGTCGTCTTCAACTGCCCAGAACTATGAGAATCCACCCTGTCTTTCATGTATCCCTACTAAAGGCTGCGACACCCAATACGTTTCCTGGACGTTCCTCTCCTTACCCTGACCCAGTGCTAGTCGATGGTCAGGAAGAATTTGTGGTGGAAAGGATTTTAGATTCCAGGTTGTATAGAAATCAGTTACAATATCTGATTAAATGGCAGGGCTACCCAGTGGAGGACAACTCATGGGAACCGGTCAATAACGTTAATGCTCCTCGCTTGCTCCGTCAGTTTCATCAGAGGTACCCACACAAGCCTGGTCTGAGGTCATCCGGAGGTTGTCCTTAAGGGGGGAGTAATGTAAGGTTCTATGTATATATTCCTGAAACTCAGTTTGTTGTCAGCCATTTTACTTTCTGTCTTGCTGCAGCTATCTTGCCCTCAGTCAAAATGGAGTTTCCAGCTTGCATGTTCCCGCCCTGATTCTCTCCTTTGCTTCTTAAGCAGCCACAGCTGAGCAATCAGTGCTTCAGAATCTAGCCTGCAGTGAACCTGTGACTTGACTCCTGTAAGCCTTGGACCTTGTACTCCAGCTATTCCTACTGAGGAACTCTGAAGCACTTGTGGACTCTGAACCCTGCTCTTTGAAAGACCCACGTTTGCATGGACTTACGCACAAGACGCTATATGAACTGTACTACATACATTACACACGTCCTCCTTGGCCAATCTGGGGCTATCAACATAGCCGGGACTCTCTCCAGTCTGATCCGACGCAACACCAGGGAAGTAAGGATATCGGCGGGAACACATAGATTAGCTCGAATTGGTCCCACGGAGCCACCAGAGCATCCACCACCATAGCCTTCGGATCCTTGTACCTGGACATGAACGTCGGTAACTTGGCATTGAACCTGGATGCCATCAAATCCACTTGGGGAGTTCCCCAACGGGAGCACAGCAGTGCAAAAATTTCCGGATGAAGACTCCATTCTCCGGGATCCATCTTTACGCGACTGAGGAAGTCCGCTGTGATATTCTGAACTCCTGGAATGTGAATCGCAGAGATGGCTGGCACCCTGGCCTCGGCCCATACCAGGATCCGAGACACCTCCATCATGAGCATGAAGCTCCTCGTCCCACCTTGATGGTTGATATACGCGACCGCCGTCGCGTTGTCTGTCTGCACTCGGACTGGTAGACCGCTTAAAGGGACCGTCCAGTGTTGGAGGCAAAGGAAAATTGCCCTCAATTCCAGGATGTTGATCGGCAGGACAGACTCTTCCGACGACCATACTCCCTGAATCCAGAGATCGTTCCAGACACCCCCCCAGCCCATCAGGCTGGCATCGGTGGTTATGACCGACCACCTCGGAGGGAGGAAGGACTTCCCCAGGGATAACACTTCCGGACGTAACCACCATCCTAGAGACTCTCGCACCCTGTGGGAGATGATGACACTGCAATCCAGTGAAACCTGCGATCGATCCCAACGGTTCAAAATGAGCATTTGGAGAGCCCTGGAATGAAATTGGGCAAACGGAATTGCCTCCATCGACGCCACCATCAAACCCAGAAGGCGCATACACCTTCGAAGGGACATTGCTGTCGAAGACTTCATAACCTGTACATGTCGAAGAAGACTCGCTTGCTTGTCCGGAGGCAGAGACACCACTGCTCGTACCGTGTCGAAATGCATTCCCAAAAACAGGATTGACTGCGACGGTTCCAGAGACGACTTCTCCCAATTGACCAGCCACCCGAAGTCCTCCAGGAGCTGAAGGGATAGATTGCGAGCCGTCACCGCCTCCTCCTTTGAGGACGCCACAATCAAAAGGTCGTCCAGGTAGGGAAGAATCGTAACCCCCTGTCTTCGAAGAATCACCATGAGAGGTGCCAGAATTTTTGTAAAAACTCTGGGTGCTGAGGCCAACCCGAATGGCAGGGCCACAAACTGGTAATGGTCCTGACCTATGGCAAAACGAAGGAAGCGTTGGTGGGCCCTTCCGACGGGAACATGCAAATAAGCGTCGCGAATGTCGATTGACACCAAAAAGTCGTTCTGCGACAGGGCCGCCACAACGGAGCGAAGCGACTCCATGCGGAATTTCCGGGTGCGGACATGCCGATTCAATCTTTTGAGATCCAAAATGGGGCGAAATTTGTCCTCCTTTTTGGGGACCACAAAGAGGTTGGAATAAAACCCTCTTCCCCGGTCCTCCGGCGGAACCGGTACCACCACACCCTTCTGCAGAAGGGAATCGACCTCCCGCAGTAGAGCGGCAAAAAGCTCGGGCTCTGACGGAATGCGAGATTGGCAAAAACTGTCTGGGGGTCGAGAAAGAAACTCTATAAAATAGCCTGCCGACACGACCCGCGTCACCCAAGCGTCCGACACGCGGGAAGCCCAATTCGGTTTGAATTGGAGCAAACGACCCCCCACTCGAGAGTCGAGTGAGACCCTGGCGTCAGTCCGCCTTAGCGGGCTTCTTGTCAGCTTCCCGCTTGTCTTGACGGAAGCTCTGTTTCCAGGGAGTGCGGGATTTCTGAGAGTTCTTTTTTCCCGAAAAAGAGGGACGACCCGATCCCCAGGAGGGCTGACCGAACCATCCCCTGGACCGAAAGGACCGCCGACTACTACCGGCACTAGGCCTGCCAGACGCAGAAGTCACAGCTCTTCGCTGCGGTAAAGCCGTCTCTTTTGCCTTTGCCTTGGCAATCAGCTCCGTGAGGTCAGATCCAAATAACTGACCACCCTTGTAAGCTAAAGATAGCAAACCTTGCTTGGAAACCGCGTCCCCGGTCCACTGTCTAAGTCACAGTGCTCTCCTGACTGTGACCGCCGAGGATTGCGCCCTGGACAGCAGTGACGCAGTATCCAAACCTGCATCACTGCCATATCGGGCTGCATCCTCCAATGACTTGAAAAGCCCATCTACCTCGGATAGTGGGGATCCATCTTGCCACGCCGTCCGTAGACGGTCTAACCAGCTCAGGGAAGCTTTACAAGCACACATGGATCCTAGCACAGCTCTGAATCCATGACCCGCAGCCTCGTAGATGGATTTCATCGCCATCTCCGTTTTTCTGTCCAGCGGATCCTGCAGACTCGCCTTCCCTTTAACAGGAAGTAATGAGGATTTGCTAAGCTGGGATAAAGGGACATCCACTTCAGGAGAAGGAATCCAATTATCAATCAATTCCGTCGTACACGGATACAGCGTCTCAAAAAAAACGTGTCCCCTGAAAACGTTTATCAGGACACGGGCGTTCCTTCTCCACTGCCCCATTAAGCTCATCCAGAGATGGTAATGCTGATCGCGACCTATGCGATTCCTGAAACATCCGGGCCGACTTACCAGGACGTCTAGTTACCTCCTCCGGTAACTGCAACGCCTCCCTCATGGCTCCAATAAAAGCCTCTGTACGGCCCAAAAGAGAGGCAGAGTGTCCCTGCCGATCCTCCTTATCCGAATCAGACATCTCCCCATCCGAGCTTGAAGGGGAACCCTCCATGCCCGAGATCTCCGAGTCGCTATGTGGGAAGGATGGCACCGGCCTGTGTCGCTTCCTGCCATGAGAGGATCTAGCTGACACCCAATAACCTAGAAGGTCAGACAGGCCATCAATAGAACGAGCGAGGGCCTCCATTTTGACATCACTGAAACCTCCGACCGCTGCGCTTGACGCCGTCGAGGTCTGCGTGTCAGATATGCGAGACTGATCCTGTAGCGGATCTGGGAGACGGTCCGCACCTCCTGGACCCTGATCTGACATGCCCTCACACAGTATATGGCAGGTTAAACCTGTCAGTAACTAGAACAGTGTGGTTTCTTAAAGAAAAAACGAACGCTGAAGGGTTAAAGCTCTTAAGAGAGTTACCCCAGCTGTCCCCCAATCAAGGGTTAACCGCCTAAGAAGGGGTTAATGTCGCAGACTCCCCACAACCTCTGTTAATGAAAAGGGTGTGCGAGCCCCAGACAAAAAAAGGGTGCCTCTTATGAGGTAACAGCTGCAGGACAGCGCAGTCTGCCACCTAATTGTGCCTCAGAAAGGTGTCCTGCGCTGTGTGGGTGAGGGAGTTAAGCTTCTGCCCTGACAGGCAGAAGCGACTCACCCAGCTGGCCGCGGTGCAGTGTCCTAATTGTCCTTCGGTCGGTCGGGGGGAGCGGAGAGTGAGGAGCCCGAGGAGGCCGTCAGTAATGGCCGCCGCGCTGAAGGAGAGAAGCCGGAAGAGGAGAGGCAGGGTAAAGCGCGTGCTCAGAGCGCTTCCTGCCCGCGAAAGGACGGGAAAGCGCGAAGCCACGCCCCCCGCCAGCTTCAAAAAAGCACGCGACTCCTCCGCTCTCTGTTCCTGCCCCGCTCCCATGTCCTGCAGGCATCCACCTGCGGACAAAAGTACACAAGTCACCACACTGAAAACATGTAGCAGCGGCTGCCGCAGCGGCCGCTGAAGCACTCAAACACATATTAAAATGATGAGTACTCACCCAGCTGAGCGCCACAGGGACCCTCAGGGATTTGTGGCGCTGTGCCCAAAGCTTCCCCCCCAGGGCGGGGAACGCAGTGACCCCAGAAGCGCGGTTTGCGTCCCCGCCAGGGAAGCAACCCTCATCCCCAGGGCCGGCAGGGTTCTGCAGGGACCACCTTAAAGGGTAATGCAGATCCGCCAAGGGAGGGGTGGGGGTCCAGCAGCGCTGAGACCCCTGAGACCTCAAGACCACGGGGGTCCAAGTCCCTGTCCGATAAAAATAAAAAATCTTCTGAGGAGCTGCTCCAGCAGCGACGATCCTCTGTGACCTCAAATTTTAGACTGGAGAGCTGGAGTAGGAGGAGCTCAAGCTGGAGGGGCCGGTCAACACTCTTTTTAATCTGAGGTGTTCTATCCTGTGTGGGCTCCGCCTACCCACTAGTAATGACTGTGTCTCCCTTCCTTCCATCTGCTGCTGAAATACTGATTTTCTTGGATACTTCTCTGTTGTATTGTCAGATCCCAATTTACGTAACCGCATTTTTGCAGCCCTGTTCACAAAAACAGGGACATGACAATATTAGTATACAAAGGTAAATTCATATCCCAACCTTTGACACTCATGAGAACCTTTGACACTCTCAGATCAGGAATGACAGTGTCACACGCATTTAAATAATTCTACAGCAATTAAAGGGGTTGGTCACTTTCTCTTGTTAATGCGACTAGCGTCTCAAACTGACCAGTGTTTTAAAGTGGCTGCTGGTAAAGGCGTATGTGACCAGACCAGTCTATCAGCCTTTTCCAACTATAAAATTTACGCTCCATCAACTGCCATTATATGGACCAAAGTGCTGGTCAGTTTGTGAAGAAAGCTGCACAAACAAGAGAATATAGCCAACCCTTTTTACGGTGGTTTAAAGGTAAAGTTTCTTCTTGTGGAGAGCACCAAGTTTTGGTATAGGGAGACTTATAGGCCAAGCAATGCTAATCTGGTAATTTAAACATGCAAATAGCCTCTTCAGGGAGGAAGAAGTCAGGAACTTTAAAAGTCATTATCGATCCTTTAACAAGCCTTGCCATATGAGGTAGGATAAGAAGGTCAACTTGCTGACACGTGTTTTAGGCTGTTTGCTGCCATCAGTGCAAAGAAAGTAAACTGGTTTGGTTGGGGGGCATGACATGACCTATGCTAAACTTTTTCCCCTTAGATTCCTTTCAGAAGCCTCTCAAACAGCCAAATAAGCTGTATTGCATTGTACTGATGAGGGGTAAACACTCTGAAACACTTGTCTGAAAATGGAGTTTCTGGTTCTTATACTAAGTGATTTGACAAAGGCATCTAAAGGGTCAATATTGACTTATTTTTAAAATTGCTACTTCCAATAGATGGCACTAGAATTAGTGACTTCTTCCCCTTTGAAGAGTCTACTTGTAATCCTTGCATTTTCATTCCTCTTATGAAAATTCTTATGAAAGCAAAAAAACTTTATTTGAATAAAGACTCACCCACAGAGGCCCTAGATCACCTATTTATTAATCAAATGATCCCGCAAAGTAATCCACATTCATGTTTTTCTTTGTCTCTGGCGCCTGTTGATAGCACAGGCACTGACTGGTTAATACTCTCATCAGTGTCTCCTGCTATCAGTGAGAGAAGGCGATGCTGATGATAGTAGTAGTCATTAGCTGGCACCTGACTGGCAGTGACATTGTCACCATCGGTCACAGCCGCTGGTTCACATGCTGTCCTCTTTGTGACAACATTGGAACTGCAATACCCAGCGGATGTGACGGGCAGTAACTTCAGTAAGGTTACTGCCGGTCAGAGCCGGTGTTTCCCAGGCTATCACACAGAGGACAGCGTGGGATCCACTGGATGTTCGATTCCCTCATTCACTTGAACGGGGTTCGGGATCAAATTCGGGTACTGTTCTCAGTTTTTATAAAGTTCGGTCTAATCCGACAGACCCAAGCATCCACAGGTCCGCCCATCCCTAATAACTACGTTGTATGCAATGCACATGCGTCGGCTTTACTTTTGGGTCATCAGCGTTGTATGGCCTCTCCTGGCGCATGTGCATCACAGTGCTTTGCTCAGCAGAGCAGAGTAAAGTAAGCCTTACCAGGAGCGTGATTGGGGGACACTACAGTATGTAGATGACATAGGACATGCATCCACATGAAGCAGGGCAGGAGGACAGCTCTTGCAAAGAGAGAGGAGGTGCCAAAAGGAAGACCAATGACATCCATCGGTCTGGACCGCACCGTATGGGGGGTACAATAAAACCTATTTTTTGTACTATGGAGAAAGTATTGAGGATTCACATACAGCTTACTAGAATTCTGTAAAAGAGGCCTTAAAGATAGGGGTTGTACTTTCTATTGGTAAAATCTGATGACCGATTCCATTTAGTACTCTTTTTACATTGTTACTTGTGAGATGTGACTGTTCTCTGTGTGGGACCACAATTCTAGCACCCCTTTTCAGTGCAGCTAGTAGAAGGGGAGATGTTCCTAGCTCAGCTCTACAAGAATTGTTGGAGGTGCTTCAATAGACTTGGGCAAGCAGTATCGGACTGGGGTGCCAATGGTCAAGCATTAACATCAATTCTAAGAGCCCACTGTTCTGCTACATGCAAATATTACAATACCCACATTGTCAAATTTACCTCTGCTTCCATAAAAATAAACTGGGTAGTTTGCTAAATGAATGATGAGATGCTTTCTTTGTCAATACATAGAGAATCAAGTGTATTGTGTCAATAACTGCTCATACAAGGTGCTGGGGGGCCCTCCGGGAAATTTACCTGTTCTCCTGTGGGCCAGTGCGAGCCTAGAGAATTCCAGATTGAAGACTTTCTGCATCTGTATATCTCTCATCTACTTACTGCCCTGATGTTCTGACTTTTTTTTTCCCGATTCTTGAAATCTAAGGGCATATTTTAGTTTTTAGCAATGTCTATCCACATTATTATGAATTTGTATAAAACATTTTTTTGAAGCATTCTATTATTTATCGACTCTCTACAGTAATGAACAAAAGAACAGATAAACTTCCGTCCATTGTCAGTCACCAT
Organism: Oophaga sylvatica; assembly: GCA_033576555.1. Lineage (NCBI taxonomy): Eukaryota > Metazoa > Chordata > Amphibia > Anura > Dendrobatidae > Oophaga > Oophaga sylvatica. The sequence continues at coordinate 19,567,797 of JARQOD010000010.1, read as the reverse complement.
CGTCAATCTGGAAATTTCTTTCCTTGTTCCTGAAACAAGCAGTTTTGTAGAAAAGCAAGTGTAGCGTCTTAGCCTCCAGTCACCATCCACCTTTGGGCAGTGGTGATATACAGTCATGGCCAAAAGTTTTGAGAATGACACAAATATTATATTTTCACATGATCTGCTGCCTCTGGTTTTTATGTGTGTTTGACAGATGTTTTTATCACAGACAGAAATATAATAATTGCAAACATATGAGTAAAGGCTGGGTCTCACATAGCGATACACCAGCGATCCCGACAACGATCAGGATCGCTGGTGTATCGCTATATTATCGCTGCTGAGCTGCCAAACAGGCAGCTCAGGCAGCGATCAGCACAAGGACACTGCGGGTAAACATCGCTAGTTACCCACAGTGTACCTTGGATACCAGCGCCCTGATGCAGGGAGCTGGTAACCAAGGTACACATTGGGTTTCCAGGCGCTGCGCGGTGCCTGGAAACCCGCTGTGTACCTTGGTTACCAGCTCCCTGCATCAGGGAGCTGGTATCCAAGGTACACAGCGGGTTTCTAGGCACAGCCCCGCGCCTGGAAACCCGCTGTGTACCTTGGTTACCAGCGGATCGCTGGTCTCCCGCCTGTCACACGCAGCGATGCGTGCCTGTCAGCGGGAGACCAGCGATCAAAAAAATGTCCAGACATTTCAGCGACGATCAGCGATACCCGGCAGGGGGGCTGATCGTCGCTGAATGTCACACACAGCGATATCGCTGGTGAGCTCGCTGCTGCGTCACAAAACTAGTGACTCAGCACCGATCTCGCTAGCGATATCGCTATGTGAGACGGGCCCTTAACAAAAGCTTATATTGAAAGTTAGAATGATTTAATGCAGCAAGTCAATATTTGCAGTGTTGACACTTCTTCTTCAAGACCTCTGCAAGTCTCCCTGGCATGCTCTCAATCAACTTCTAGACCAAATCCTGACTGATAGCAGTCCATTCTTGCACAATCAATGCTTTCATTTTGTCACAATTTTTAGGTTTTTGTTTGTCCACCCGTCTCTTGATGATTGACCACAAGTTCTCAATGGGATTAAGATCTGGGGAGTTTCCAGGCCATTGACCCAAAATCTCTATGTTTTGTTCCCTGAGCCATTTAGTTATCACCTTTGCTTTATGGCAAGGTGCTCCATCATGCTGGAAAAGGCATTGTTGATCGCCAAACTGCTCTTGGAGGGTTGGGAGAAGTTGCTCTTGGAGGACATTCTGGTACCATTCTTTATTCATGGCTGTGTTTTTAGGCAAGACTGTGAGAGAGCCGATTCCCTTGGCTGAGAAGCAACCCCACACATGAATGGTTTCAGGATGCTTAACAGTTGGCATGAGACAAGACTGGTGGTAGCGCTCACCTTGTCTTCTCCGAATGAGGCGTTTTCCTGATGTCCCAAACAATCGAAAAGTGGATTCATCAGAGAAAATAACTTTACCCCAGTCCTCAGCAGTCCACTGCCTGTACCTTTTGCAGAATATCAGTCTGTCCTTGATGTTTTTTCTGGAGAGAAGTGGCTTCTTTGCTGCCCTCCTTGAGACCAGGCCTTGCTCCAAGAGTCTCCGCCTCACAGTGCGTGCAGATGCACTCACACCTGCCTGCTGCCATTCCTGAGCAAGCTCTGCACTGCTGGTAGCCCGATCCCGCAGCTGAAACACTTTTAAGAGACGGTCCTGGCGCTTGTCTTTCTTGGGCGCCTGAAGCCTTTTTGGCAACAATGGAACCTCTCTCCTTGAAGTTCTTGATGATGCGATAGATTGTTGACTGAGGTGCAATCTTTCTGGCTGCGATACTCTTCCCTGTTAGGCCATTTTTGTGCATTGCAATGATGACTGCACATGTTTCTTTAGAGATAACCATGGTTAACAGAAGAGAAACAATGATGCCAAGCACCAGCCTCCTTTTAAAGTGTCCAGTGGTGTCATTCTTACTTAATCATGACAGATTGATCTCCAGCCATGTCCTCATCAACACCCACACCTGTGTTAATGGAGCAATTACTGAAAAGAGGTTAGCTGGTCCTTTTAAGGCAGGGCTGCAATGATGTTGAAATGTGTTTTGGGGGATAAAGTTCATTTTCTAGCCAAATATTGACTTTGCAAGTAATTGCTGTTAAGCTGATCACTCTTTATAACATTCTGGAGTTTATGCAAATTGCCATTAGAAAAAGTGAAGCAGTAGACTTTGTAAAAATTAATATTTGTGTCATTCTCAAAACTTTTGGCCACGACTGTAGTGGGGCCGCACAGACGCCGCATGGAGCCTCGGATATTAAGAGCATGGAGACTTGCAGGGAAGGGGTTAAGCGCTGTTAAAGCTTACCCAGGGTCCTGTGTCCTGTCCATTTTCGTCTGTCAGACACCAGGATAGCTTTTCCACTACTCAGGAGATGCGGCGTTGAAGGGAGAAATGGCGGCAGGGACTGAGTTGCGCTTCTCGTCAAAAACGAGAAGCGCCAGAACAGGTGGGAGGAGGCATGCAGAGGGGCCGAGAAGCAGGGAGAGCGCCAAAAAACCATGGGCAGAGCTACCCGGGAGGGCGGAACGGAGGCCTACCCGGCCAAAAGCCGGGGACTAAATTAGAGAGGCAGCCGCGGCAGTTGGGGAAGGCCGCGGCCCTGCTGGACGGCTGCGGCGGCGCAATAGATGAGGCGCAGGAGCGACTCCGGTGACTAAGACCGCGGCGGCGGTTCCTTTGAGGAAGGCACGGCGGCGGTTCCCAGAGAGGCCGTGGCTGCGACTCCAATGAGCGTTTTGGAGCAGGCCGCGGAGGCGGTATGGCGCAGAACGCGGTGGTGGTGGTGATGGCGCAGGCCGCGGCGGCAGTCGGACCCACGGCCTATTATGACAGGCCTCGGCAGCTGATGGGAGGATGCATCAGCAGCTGCCATGGAAAAAAGCGCAGCAGCGTTTGGGTACTCACTGCGGTGGGAGCCAGCGCATATGCGGTCATACTACCTCAATCCGCCATCTCTTTGATAGGGAGGCGGAGAGGTTTAATTTCTCATGCACTGCGCACTTTTCATGGCGGTTATGTGCCAACCAGTGGCTGCACTCACGTCGCCGGGATGTAGCAGAGTCGGGAGCGCTGCGCCGTCCATCCTCCATCCCTTTGATAGGGATGCGGAGAGGGTTAATATCTCATGTACCGGGCGCTTTTCATGGCGGTAATGTGCCAACCAGTGACTGTACTCACATCGCTGGTATGTAGCCGAGTCGGGAGCGCTGCACGCCATCCATCCTCAATCAACCATCCCTTTGATAGGGAGGTGGAGAGGTCTATTTTGCCTCCAGTCACCATCCACTTTCTGGCAGTGGTGGTGCAGTGGGGCCGCACGGACGCCGCATGGAGCCTCTGCATGTTACCGGAGGTAAATTTTCTGTCAGGATTGTTGAGGCGGGCTGGCATGTCCGGCTGAAGAACCTGGCTCCAGAAGGGGATACTTGGGGGCGACACCCCATGTTCCCGTCTGTTGGTGGTGTGGGGAGAGCGGACCCATTGAAGGATCCGTCGCCCCTGAGAGCTCAGGCCGCATTGAGGTTGCAGGAGGGGATACGGGGAGACAACACTCCGCGTGCCCGCCTGTTGATGGTTTTGGGTGATCAGGACCTAGAAAGGCCCCGTCGCCCCTTGAATCCGTAGAAAAAAAATCAAAAAAGTAAAAATGAAAATAATAACGTGGGGGTCTGAAGCCAGACCCTAGTGCCTCCTACAGATACTAAGCAAGAACTGGTTCAGGCTAGAGCCAGCAGAGGGTGTATACTGCGGAGGAGGAGCCAATTTCTTTGTGTATTAGCTTAGTGTCCTCCTAGTGGCAGCAGCATAACACCCATGGTCTGTGTCCCCCAATGAGGCGATGGAGAAAATGTAATTGTGAAAATACTGATAAGGATACGATTCTTGCCGAAACTGCTGTCGCCATGCTCCTCATTGGATCCAGGCCTGGAGTAGCCTTCGTACACTGGTTGATGCTTGAGCAAAGTAAGATCCAATTCCTGTCAGAGGGGGGAACATGTTCCTGCAACGTTTGGGATAGGCCAGGGGAAGTACGGGAGGAAGACCTAGAACGATGCTCCTACCAAGAACTCATACGGACCCTGTTGGAAGGCATGGGCAGCACGGTGGCTCAGTGATCAGCACTCCAGCCCTGCAGCGCTGGAGTCGCGGGCTCAAATCCCACCAAGGACAACATCTGCAAGGAGCCTGCATGTTCTCCCCATGTCTGCATGGACCCCCTCCAGGCACTCCGGTTTCCTCCCACACTCCAAAAGACACACTGATAGGGAATCTAGATTGTGAGCCCCATCGGAGACACCGATGACAATGTGTGCAAACTGCAAAGCGCCGCTGAATATGCTAGCGTTGCATAAAAATAAAGAATATTATTACTGTCGTTGAATCCAGCGATTCGCTGGAGGAAAGACAGGCCATCTGTCAATAACGGCCACCAGGTTCTGCGACCTAAAAAGCAGAGTCGATGAGACTGCCGGTGGCGGTGCTAACCGCCGGAGCCAAGAGGAGGGCACGTGACAGCAACGGTCAGGAGAAGGAACCCGCCTAAAGCTGCCGGGAGAAGGAGGCGGAGTTAAGTGCCAGAGACAGAGGAGGAAGCATTCCAGAGGCGGCGGGAGAAAGCCCACCAAAGTTTCCAAGGTGAAGGAGGCGGAATCATCTGACAGCGAAAGAGGGGTCGTACCCGTGACAGGCGGAGAAACGGGAGAAAAGCCCGTCGACATGAAGTGGGGGGGGGGGGGCGGAGGTAAAATTCCGGGACTAGGCCTCGCTGAAGCCGTGTCATGGGTGCATCGCCACGAGGATCGTCGCAATTGCACATTCTGACTTCTCGCAGCTGAGTTGCTGTTACTTTGTGTTTGGTAGTGAGGGAGTTAATTTTACCTAGCTCTTTGCTAAGACTAGGTCCAGCCTCGCCCGGCTGCTTTTGATTATGTGCTACTTAGCTTCCTTTATATTCCTGCCAGTCTGTGTGTTAGGGTGAGTTTCCACGGTCAGGAAACGCTGCGTGTTTGGCGCTGTGCGCTGGCGCAGCGCCAAACACGCAGCGTCCAGATGTTACAGCATAGTGGAGGGGATTTCAAGAAATCCCGTCTCCACTATGCGTAACAATACGCAGGTGGCAAACCTGCGTAAACGGACATGCGGCGCGTCTTTTTAGACCGCAGCATGTCCTCGCGTATTGCGGCGACGGTGCGTCGCCGCAACATAATTAACACAGGGCTATGTAGCCCTGCGCTCTTTCCGGAGGTGTTCCGGAGGTGTTCTGAACACCTCCGGAAAGATCGCGCGTCAGAAAGGGGGCGGGGCTTAGACGGAGCGGAATTTCCGCTCCGTCCAAAGCGCTATGGTTCCGGACCGTGGAACCATAGCCTTAGATGCCGGTGAAAGCATTCATACAGACTGCAGATAGGATCGGTTCTGAGAAGATTTAAGCTAAGAGCTCCTTTGTTGTTTCTCCTCTCCTTGCTTATAGTTTATCTCCTAGACCTTTGGTGTTCCCTCTGTGTTTATATGTTGTATGAAAGACAGTATTTACTTTATCCCGTCTGTCTCGTTTGTCTATACTGTTTGTTAACCTTTACCTGTCCATTCCCTATGGTGGTAATCAGGGTCCTTCTAAGGACTAGATTACAGTGGTCAGGGATTTATAGGAGACAGGGTTTACGCTGGTGGCCTGGACCTCTGTACCATTAACAGTACCTCCAGGTAGAGGGACTAGTCAGGACCCCAGTTTAGGGTCAGCATAGACCCCGGTCCACCTCTAGCCTGAGACAGCGTGAAAAGGATTCAGTATTGACCCACAGGAAATTATGTCAGGTAATACTATGCTATATACACATGTTAATGTTACCTATTTATATGTTATATAGAATGTTGTCCCACTTGATAGATTACTGACATTATTTATTTATATATCTGCTAGACAGCGTGACAAGCCGGGCCTAAACTTTGAAACAAAGGCCGCCGAGCAGTGGATAATAGCGCGGAGGCCAAGAAATTACCTGTAAGGTAACCCTGTGTCCCCAAAGAGGAAGGAAATAAAAAGGAAAAAGGCCCAATATAAAATAAAATAGGTCTATGCAGAGATAAAGAATAAAAGAGGATCTTTGGGGATAGAGAGAGACTTACTACCATTCTCCGTACTTACCCTTAATTTCCTTATGTTATCTTCTTCTTTTCCATTATCTTCCTCTGTACTAGTCTTCTATATCACCACTGGAAAACCTGTGGAGAAAGGAGATGTACCTTTCCAGAAGATGCGACCTTGCCTCCTAAAACCATCAGGCTCTGGTGGGCGAGTGGGTAGGAGACGGGGCCAGGACCATATAAGGATCACCTAAACACGCTTGTGTTAGGGGTTGGGGTCCTGCCGAACTAGACATGAGGATACGGGGTGGCAGTACAACGCCATACTCATATATATTCTCTACATGGGAGTACAGTTGTGACCGAAAAGAAGAAACGTTACTGGAAAAGGACAAAAACAGAGGTAGAAATGGGTCTAGTGAAAGACCCGTGTCCACCTCCTACTGACTCTAAGCTAAACTGAATATCCTAGAGCCAGTTGGTGGGGTATACACTGCAGAGGAGGAGCTAACTTTTTTCTGCATAGTGTCAGCCTCCTAGTGGATACATAGCGTATACCCATGGTTTCCTGTGTTCCCCAATGAAGAGACAGAGAATTATATATATGCACAGGATATATATATATATATATATATATATATATATATATATATATATATATATATCTCGCATGTGAATGGGTTAAAAGAAAAGGATAAAAAAATAATTTTGTGTATTCGTTAACAAACTTTACTAGGCCATAGAAAACAAGTGTTCACATTATGTATCTCCACAAAGAACATTATTAACCATAAAACAGAACATAATTATGACCTTATCAACCCCCCTTCCCTATTTTCTACTTTTTAATCCAAATCATATGTATAAACTTCTCTAGTCTCCTTCCCAGGAGTTGAGGAGTCTTCCGCTGTCTTGTCCATGTTCTTGCAATTCTCTGCGAACGAATAAAAAGTTTTGAAGAACTGAATACTAAATCACTGAGAGAAATATTTAAAACCATTAATATAATTAATATCTTGATTGACAGCATTTACGTGAGCGCTGCCCGACATCAATTTGCAAGGACGCTGCAGCCGCGCTCATAGTGTCATTGGCGGCTATTATCGCTGGCTCCTGTCTCTGGCTGCCGCTCACTACTGTACTGCAGCCAGAATCCGGCGATGGTAGCCGGCAATGACCCTATGCGAGCATGGCTGCAGTGTCTGTGCAGAGCCTTTAACTGAGGTCAGGCAGTGCTCGCTTGAGTGCTGTCAATCAAGATATGATGATCTTCAGATAGGCAGACACATTTACTAAATATGTGCTATATTCTTCTAAATGGTGCAAGAACCACTGAGAATTTGACAAGATACAGTCACGGCTGAATGTGTGGGCACCCTTACAATTGTTCCAGAAAATCAAGTAATTCTCCCAGAAAATTATTGCAATTACACATGTTTTGCTGTACAAATGTTTACTTCCTTTGTGTGTTAGAATAAAAAAGGAAAATTGGAAATAACTTCACACAAAATCACAAAAATGGGCCTAACAAAACTGTTGGCACCTTCCCAAAATTGTGGGTAAACAACTTTGTTTCAAGCATGTGATGCTTGTTCGAACTCACCTATAGCGAGTAACAGATTCTGTTAGGGTATGTGCACACGATTAGGAATTGGCAGCGCTTTGAACGACGCGCACATCCGCAGCTTTCAAAGCGCTGCGGGCTATTGAACACAGGTGAATCTGCATGTGTTCACTGGACGGTGCGGATTCACCGCGTCCAATACATTGTACAGGTGAAATTTCTCTTGTGGAGACTCGCGTTTCCGCAAGATAAATAGGCATGCTGTGGTCTGGAAAGACGTGCAGCATCTCCGTCTCCGTGGGTGATCCGTGGGCATCTCTAGATGCATAGTGGACATGGGATTTCTTGAAATGCTATCCACTATGCTGTAACATCTGGACAGCGAGGGTTGGGCGCTGCAGAAGTACGCAGAGTCCAACTTGCAGCGTTTACTGCCCCATTGATTAAACATTGGTCCGAGAGCTTTTATCTGATAAAAATTGGATAGCATTCATCCAATGTATATGCTGATAAGTGGTTATCCAGGACTTTTTCCCCCCCCTAAGCTAACTACCAGTCTGCGCTGCCTTGCAACAATCTCTCCTAGTTCAGACCGCTGTCTCTGGTCATAGACTGTTGTGAACGTGTTGGAGAAGACTTCGGAGCTGAAGCTCCCTCTGGTGGTTGCTGAGGGTATTGAACCTATGTTGAACAGCAAAAATCTACCACCTGCAACTGATGATTGGTTATCAGGTGGGATGGACTGGTCTGATATAAGTGAGCTGACCTCCCATGATCCTTGCCGGTGATCAATTGTTCTTCCTGGTCTAGGTTGGAATTCAGCTTGCTTTTCTGCTGTCTCCGGCTTGCATTCAGATAAGTTTCTTTCAGTTTTTTTTTTACTGTGGTTTGATTTTCCTTGTTTTTTGCTGCCTTGAGCAAATGAACAAATACAAAAAGAGAACAGAGACCAGCCCAAGCCCCCCAAAGGGGACCCGGCAGAACTCAAAAAGCAAGGCAGCAAAAAACAAGGAAAATCAAACCACAGTAAAAAAAAAAAAAACTGAAAGAAACTTATCTGAATGCAAGCAGGAGACAGCAGAAAAGCAAGCTGAATTCCACCTAGACCAGGAAGAACAATTGATCACTGGCAGGGATCATGGGAGGTCAGCTCACATATCAGGCCAGTCTGTCCCACCTGATAACCAATCTTCAGTTGCAGATGGTGGATTTTTGCTGTTCAACATAGGTTCAATACCCTCAGCAACCACCAGAGGGAGCTTCAGCTCCGAAGTCGTCTCCAAGACGTTCACAACAATAGACTATACCTGCTTCTTGTGAAGTCACATCGACAGAGCAATTCCGTCTCTTCCGCTTTGCTTTGTCGAAGGGGCGTCACTACTGCGCCATCACTCCTCTTGTCTGAATTGGTGAGGTATGTGTTACTCTCTAACGTCTGATACTGTTTGCAAGTGCACTGTCTGAATTGTAAAGCGCTGCAGAATATGAACAATACACAAATAAAAATTATTATAAAAATAGCAGCTTGATCCATACAATGCCATCCATCAGTCTAAATTTCCTCTGGATGCAATGTTGTCAGTGCTTTTAGAGGAAACCTCAGCTCATCACTATTCTGCGCACCCCATTGCAGGGCTACATATTTGCATTTTGTCATGTGCATGAGACCTGACATTGTTCTCCAACTGGACTCTAGAAGAAATAGGACTTAATTACCCTGCGCCGGTGCCTCCATGGAGTCCAGATTGTGCTTCCTGTTTTGACTTTCTTTGTTGCCTCGTTCATCCAAGCATTCATTACTTATTTCTTGGATAAGAGGACTTTTAGGCTTGGACATGGCAGCATCTGGATGAATATTCAAAGGCGCTGACAAACCAATGGCATTTGTAGTAAATATATCTAGATGGTGTGTCAGCTGCTCGTCCCCACTGACGGGGGTCACGTCTTCTTTCTCCCACTCGCTGTCGCTCTCATCACTGTCCCCAGATATCACTTCAATCTTTGGACGATATACCTGTTACAGGACACGACAGGTAAAGAAAAATCATAAAAGACAAAGATGACAAGAGCTGAAAAACTGGCAACTGTCATTTTCCCAGTGCTTAAAGAGAGTTGTCTGGTCTTTTGATAAAAATATGCAGTCATTCTGTGTGACTGCAGACTTCTGAATCCTCAGAGCGTGCGCACCGCCGGTATCAGAGGTGAGAGCGGGAGGTCACAGTACCGCAAGTAACCAATTTCCATACTCCGGGACACATTCAAACTAGACGTGCTCAGCCTCGCTCAGTACAAGGGACGGGCTGCAGAATGAGGTTAGCTAATAATTCCTCAGCGAGCTAGCTCTGATGGGAGTTTGTAAAGGTACGTCGCCCAATGTTAAAGGGAACCTGTCACCAAATTTTTCCCATACGAGGCAAGGCCTGTACTTTTCAACCCTGATATACAGCATTCTATAATGTTGTATAAAAGCCCCCAACCCGACCTGCAAGACAAGAAAAATACCTTTTATTATATTCACCAATGGGGCCGTCGGGCGTCGCTGTCTTCGTCCGGTGTCTCCTCTCTTCTTGCAACGCTGTTCTCCTTTTTGCTTTGTGTGGATGACGCATCCTATGTCATCCAGTTTCCCTGGCATCACGCTCCTGCGAAGGCGTACTTCTCTGCACTTCTGAGCGCAGAGCAAAGCACTGCAGTGTGCATGCGCAGAAAACGGCCGAAGAATCCGGGTGCTTGCACACTGAAGTAATGTACTCTGCCCAGAGAAGTAAGCATGCGCAGGAGCGCGATGCCGGGGACACTGTGTGGGTGACATAGGACACGTCATCCACACAGATCATTCCATGGATTGTCATGGCTATGGTTTTTCGGTGCAGTTATAAAGAATCATCTTATTGATGTGTCCATGTGGTGCGTTTTTTTTACTGTACACATGTTATGTGACGCTGATTATCTACATATGTTTTACCCCTAATGTGATTAGTGATATACAATTAATAATATACAGATTCCTATTATATACTCTACTGGTAACTGAATTTTATTATATATTATCTCTTCCCAACCCAAACACTTACGGTATATGTGGCATGTTCTATATTTACACCTGTATTTCGCATATTAGAATGCTGATGAAAGGTACAGGCCTTACCTCATATGGAAAAAGCTGGTGACAATTTCTCTTTAAATAGGTAATTAACTTTTTATTAACATATACATATATTTATACTTAAGTTTAATTCACCCCCGTCCCCCCCCCAATGTTAAAAGTTAAATCTAGAAAATAAAAAAAATGATAATATTTGGTATGGTTTTCTGCCTAATGCTTCAAACCATTAAACTATTTATCCTATAAGGCAAACGCCAGAACGTAAAAAAAATCTACATGGCAAAATCATTGTTTTTTTAAAAATGTTGCCTTTCTATAAAAGACGGATTTTGGTAAGAACTTACCTGTAAAATCCTTTTCAGCGAAGGAAGGAAGAGAGACACAGTATTCTTTACTGATGGGTAGGCGGAGCCCAGACGGGATAGACACCTCAGATTAAAAAAGCGTGTTGACCGGCCCCTCCAGCTCGGGCTCCTCCTACTCAGCTTTCTCCAGTTGTACACAAGCTTAAGGAAGAGCAATATCACCAGCGGAGCAACATAACCCCTTCTGAAGAATTTCAGAGACAAAAACACAAGAATACAGGTTATGCATGCAGATAGGCAAAAAAACACACAGTTCCAGGTACTACTCACGGGACCTGACCACTGCGATGAGCTGGCAATGCTGGAACAGAGCCGTAGCGCGTCGACCTCAGCCCAGAAATCGTTATCAGAGAAGGGCCACGCTGCTTCTGTAAATCAACAACACACTTCTGCCATGGGAGGGAGCTGTGTCTCTCTTCCTTCCTTCGCTGAAAAGGATTTTACAGGTAAGTTCTTACCAAAATCCGTCTTTCAGCTGCAGATGGAAGGAAGAGAGCCACAGTATTCTTTACTGATGGGACGTCCCAAAGCAGTTCAAAAATTAGGGTGGGAAAAGAAAACCAAAATAGGTAGAAACCCAACAACCTAGAAAAAAGCGCAACAGGCGCCAAATACAAGTTTACTAGAAAACTTAAACCACCGCTGCCTGCAGGACCCTACGTCCCAAGGCTGTATCAGCGGAAGCACTAACGTCCACCTTATAAAATTTTGTAAAAGTGTGGACGGAGCGCCAGGTCGCCGCCCGGCAGAGCTGAGCCGCCGAGGCCCCTTGATGGAAAGCCCACGATGAGCCCACAGCCCTCGTGGAGTGAGCTCGAAGTTTAACTGGGCAAGGCTCGCCCTTAAGTCGGTAAGCCTCCAAAATGGCCGACCGAATCCAACGAGCTATAGAATCCTTGGAAGCTCGCTGACCACGTCGACGACCTGCTGGAATCACAAACAAAGAGTCTGATTTCCGAAAACCTTGAGTAACATTCAAGTAGAATTTCAAAGCCCGCACCAAATCCAATGTGTGCAAGGCCCGTTCCTTCTCAGTCCTTGGCCTCGGACAAAGAGAAGGTAACACAATATCCTGGTTAACATGGAATCGTGACACCACCTTAGGTAGGAAGTCGCCCCGAGTGCGAAGCACTACACGATCCGGGTGAAACTCTAAGAAAGGAGGCGAACAAGAAAGAGCTGCCAACTCAGAAACCCTCCTCAAAGAAGTGACTGCCACTAATAAGGCCACCTTCCAAGAAAGTAAATAAAGGCTAACCGAATCCATAGGCTCAAAGGGCTGATGTTGAAGAGCCTCCAAAACAAGGTTAAGCCGCCAAGGAGATACAGGTGTCCTCCGCGGCGGAAACTGACGGGTTATTCCACGAAAAAAGGAACGCACGTCCCTACGTGAGGCGATAGCCCTCCGAAAAAGTAAGGACAGAGCAGAAACCTGACCCCTCAGGGTGCTAACGGCCAAACCTTTGTCCAACCCGTGTTGTATAAAAGCCAACAAATTGGGAATAGAAAATTTTCTCGGGTTCCTTGAAGAACTCGAACACCACAAAAAGAAAGCTTCCCAAGTCCTGTGGTAAATCTTAGTAGTAGCCGGACTCCTAGCAGCACGCAGAGTAGCAATGACTTCGGCTGAGAAACCTCTACGGGTCAAAATTTCGGTCTCAAGAGCCACGCCGTCAAACGCAGAGACTTCAGGTCTGGATGACGAACGGGCCCTTGGGTTAACAGGTCCGGACGAAGAGGAAGCGAAAATGGCGGTGCCGCTAGAAGCGACACCTATGTCAGAACCACGTTCTCCTGGCCAATCTGAGCTATCAATATAGCTGAAATTCTCTCCAGCCTGATCGACGGAGTACCAAGGTAGCATAGAAATCGCGGGAACACAAAATTAGTTTGAATTGTCAACGGGGCCACTAGAGCATCCACCCTACAGCCTTCGGATCCCTGTACCTGGACACGATGTCGGTAACTTGCATTGGCCCTGATGCCATCAGATCCACTTTGGGAGTTCCCCAACGGAGCACAGCAGTGCAAAAATTCCGATGGAGACTCCATATCTCGGATCCATCTCTCGCGACTTAGGAAGTCGCTGTGATATTCTGAACTCCTGAATGTGGATAGCAGAGATGCTGGACTCTGGCCTCTGCCCATACCAGGATCCGAGATACTCCACCATGATCTGGAACTCCTTGTCCCGCCTTGGTGGTTGATATATGCGACCGCCGTCGCATTGTCTGTCTGCACTCGGACAGGCAGACCGCGTAAAGGGACCGTCCAATGTTGGAGGCAAAGGAAAATTGCCCTCAATTCGAGGATGTTGATCGGCAAGACAGACTCCTCTGGCGACCATACTCCCTGAATCCAGAGATCGTTCCAAACGGCCCCCCAGCCCGTCAGGCTGGCATCGGTGGTTATGACTGACCACTTCAGAGGAAGAAAAGACTTCCCCCGAGACAATTCTGTCGAACGGATCCACCATCCTAGAGACTCTCGTACATCGCGGGAGATAACTACACTGTAATCCAGTGAGGTCTGCGACCGATCCCAGCGGTTTAGAATAAACCTCTGGAGCGTCCTGGAATGGAACTGGGCAAACGGAAGTGCCTCCATTGAGGCCACCATCAACCCCAGAAGACGCATACATCTTCGAAGGGACATTGTCACTGAAGACTTCATCACCTGCGTATGTCGGATGAGACATGCTTGCTTGTCTGGAGGTAGAGACACCACTGCTCGTACTGTGTCGAAATGCATCCCCAGAAACAAGATTGATTGTGATGGTTCCAGAGACGACTTCTCCCAATTGACCAGCCACCCGAAGTCCTCCAGGAGCTGAAGGGATAGATTGCGAGCCGACACAGCCTCCTCCTTTGAGGATGCCACAATCAAAAGGTCGTCCAGATAGGGAAGGATCGTGACTCCCTGTCTTCGAAGTATAGCCATGAGAGGTGCCAGAATCTTTGTAAAGACTCTGGGTGCCGAGGCCAAACCGAATGGTAGAGCCACAAATTGGTAATGGTCTTGTCCTATGGCAAAGCGAAGATAACGCTGGTGAGCCCCTCCGATTGGAACGTGCAAATAGGCGTCGCGTATGTCGATTGACACCAAAAAATCGTTCTGCGACAATGCTGCCACTACGGAGCGAAGCGACTCCATGCGAAACTTTCGGGTGTGGACATGCCGATTCAATCTTTTGAGATCCAGGACGGGGCGAAACTTTCCCTCTTTTTTGGGAACCACAAAGAGGTTGGAATAAAAACCTCTTCCCCTGTCCTCTGGTGAAACCGGAACCACCACACCCTTCTGCAGAAGAAATTCGACTTCCTGCAGTAAAGCGGCACATAGCTCGGGCTCTGACGGAATGCGAGATTGACAATAACTGTTCGGGGGTCGGGAAGAAAATTCTATGAAATAGCCTGCCGACACAACCCGCGTCACCCAGGAGTCTGGGACACGGGAAACCCAAGTCAATTTGAATTGAAGCAGGCGACCCCCCACTCGAGAGCCCTCGAGCGGGCCCCTGGCGTCAATCCGCCTTAGCGGGCTTTTTGTCAGATTCCCTTTTATCTTGACGGAAACTCTGTTTCCAGGGAGTGCGGGATTTCTGATTTGTCTTTTTTCCCGAAAAAGAGGGACGACCCGACCCCCAAGAGGGCTGACCGAATCGTCCCCTGGACCGAAAGGACCGTCGACCACTACTGGTACCAGATCTGCCAGACGTAGAAGCCCCAGTTCTACGCTGCGGTAAGGCTGTCTCCTTTGCCTTTGCTTTGGTAATCAGCTCCGTAAGGTCAGATCCAAATAACTGACCGCCTTTGTAAGCTAAGGCTAGCAAACCATGTTTAGAAACCGCATCACCGGTCCACTGTCTAAGCCACAGTGCCCTCCTGACTGAGACCGCCGAGGATTGTGCCCTGGACAGCAGTGACACAGTATCCAGGTTTGCATCATGGCCATATTGTAAGGCACTTTCTAACAATTCGAACAGTTGTCCACCTCAGGCACTTGAGGTTCACATTTCCTCCGCAAACGGTCCAACCAGACCAGGGCAGCTTTATAAACACACATGGAGCCTAGCACCGCTCTGAAGCCATAACCCGCGGCTTCGTAAATGGATTTTGCCGCTGACTCCGCTCTTCTGTCTAGCGGGTCCTGCAAACTCGCCTTCCCTTTAATAGGTAGCAAAGAAGATTTGCTAAGCTGAGATAAAGAGACATCCACCTCGGGAGAATGAATCCAAAAATCAATAGATTCCGTAGCACACGGATACAGTGACTCCAAAAGACGAGTCCCCTGAAAACGCTTGTCTGGACACAGACGCTCCTTCTCCACTGCCTGGTTGAACTCAATCAGAGATGGTAAAGTCGCGACTGACTTACGCGACTCCTGGAACATCCTGGCCGACTTACCAGGGCGAGTAGTTACATCTTCCTGTAACTGCAAAGCCTCTCTCATTGCTTCAATTAAAGCTTCTACACGGCCCGAGAAAAAGGCAGAGTGCTTTTGCCGATCCTCTCTATCCGAATCGGATATCCCCTCTGAACTTAAAGGGGAACCCTCCATGTCAGAACTCTCTGAGTCGCTATACGAGAGAAAAGTCACCGGCCTATGCCGCTTCCTGCCATGAGGGGGTTTGGCTGACACCCAACAACCTATAAGGTTAGACAGGCTATCAATCGAACGAGTGAGAGCCTCCATTTTTGCGTCACTGGTTCCTCCGACCGCTGCACTCGATGTCGAGGTCTGTGTGTCAGATATGCGAGACTGATCTCGTAACGGAGCTGGGTGATGATCTGCACCAGTGCCCTGATCTGACATGTCTTACCCAGTACAATGACAGGTAACACCTGATAGTAACACGAAACAGTGTGGTTTTAGGAAAAAATCCTAACCGGACGCTGAAGGGTTAACTCTTAAAGAAAAAAAGGTTACCCCAGCCCACCATTAAGGATTAACCGCCTGACAAGGGGTTAAAATTAGAAACTCTTCACAACCTGTATTAATGTGCAAGTTCCAGGTGCCTCAATGAGGCAGCAGGCTCCAAAAATGCCACACTTTAATCGCCAAATCACTTAGTCACTTTCTGCATCGCAAAAAGTTCTAGCGACTCCAATAGCGTCGCTAAACTTAGCGTGTGGCAACCTGCGCTGCGGGGGAGAAAAAAATTCTCTAAGCTTCTGCCCCGATAGGCAGAAGCGACTCACAGTTTGCGGTGCTGTTTCTTCTTTAGGCTTGTGCAGGAGAGACGGAGAAGGAGAGGAGCCCGGAGCGCTGTAATGGCCGCCGCACTGAGGAGGCAGCCGGAAGAGAAGACAGCAGGAAAGCGCGCTCAGCGAGCGCTTCCTGCCCGGGAGACGCGAAGCCACGCCCCCCGCCTTAAAAAAAAGCGCGGGAACTCCCTTCTCCGGTCCCGCGATCCCCGTCCTGCAGGCATCCATCCGGGGAAAAAAATACCACAGTCACCACATGTAATGTATCAGCGGCTGCCGCAGCGGCCGGTGAATCACTCAACACATATAATAAAAATGTGGAGTACTCACCCCGCCATGCGCCACAGGGACCCCCAGGGGTTTCTGGCGCGTGCCCATGCTTCCCCCCAGGGCGGGGATCGCAGTGACCCCTGCAGCGCAGTGTGCGTCCCCGCCAGGGAAGCCATCCTCATCCCCCCGGGCCGGCAGGTTTCTGCAGGGACCACCCTTAGGGTAATACAGATCCGCCAAGGGAGAGGTTGGGGTCCAGCAGCGCTGAGACCCCTGATACCTCTAGACCACATTTGGTGATCCAAATCTCTTGTCCGATAAAAAATAATAAAATCTTCTGAGGAGCTGCTTCCAGCAGCGACCATCCTCTGAGACCTCAAATTGTAAACTGGAGAAAGCTGAGTAGGAGGAGCCCGAGCTGGAGGGGCCGGTCAACACGCTTTTTTAATCTGAGGTGTCTATCCCGTCTGGGCTCCGCCTACCCATCAGTAAAGAATACTGTGGCTCTCTTCCTTCCATACTGCAGCTGAAAAATAGAATAAAAATAAATCAGAAATGTAAATGGACCCCAAAATAGTAACAAAAAAATCTAGGTCTCACCACATATAAAACAAGCCGTGATGCAACTCCGAAAAATAAAAAAGTTATGTTGCTCGCTGGAATCGGAGGTGTATATATAATACGCTCACAATAACCGGCTTGGTAGTGGAAGCCGCCGCGGCCTCGTCCATCACTCGTCAGTCAATTAGATAATTGTCCTGACGACTGGAGGCAGCGGAGTTGCGTTTCTTGACACATTAGTGACAGCGGTGGGATCTGTGCGTTCCCATGACATACGTCAGCAGCAAAATGGAGTTCACCAGACAATTGATCTTTTAATAGCTGTTTAACCTGCTTCTAATGTACTTTATACATGGCTTATATGTCTGCAGTAAGAAATTGGGAAACCTGCAGTGAAAATCCGCACAACAGGTTAATTTCTGCTGAAGACTTTTACTACTCAGTGTGCGGATGAGATCGGTTACAAATCTCATCTACGGGACTGCTACTGTAATACACAGGAAAAAATCAGCAGCATGTTTGCTCCATAGGCACATACCCTAATACTTACCTGGTTAGTAGTAATGTTCTCCAGCATGTTTGGGGGCAGCTCAGTAATGTCCCCATCTTCCAAATCTGGCAAATCCTATATAATAGACAATCAGAAGGCAACATCATTTTACGTTGTGCAGGCAAATTACAGAACATTCAATCTTAGGCCTCATTCACAAGTCACTGTTTCTCGTATGAGTGCTGTCCGTGTTCTTCATGGAGAGCACTCGTACCTATGAAAGTCTATGGGCCACTGACTTTCCGCGATTTCGTGGCTGGCGCAAAATTGAGACGACGTGTCGGATATTGATCCGAGCGTCAGATCAAAATCACCAATGCAAGTTTATGGATCTGTGAAAAAATTTGGACACACTAGGAAACTATGCAAGTGCAGTCCGATTTTCATGGATTATTAAATAAGAAAAGGGATTTAAGCTTTTTTTCTTACATATGAAAAAAACTGATGAAAACTGGACCAAAGTATGATAAAATTCTGCTGAAAATCACTGATGAAACTTGATCCGTTTTTCTTGCGCGGGAAAAAAACCTGAAGTGCGAATGAGGCCTTAAAGAGTACCCACCACTAACCAGCATGCCACAACTCCAAATACACTGCTCAGAAAAACAAAGGGAACACTCAAATAACACATCCTAGATCTGAATGAATGAAATATTCTCATTGAATACTTTGTTCTGTACAAAGTTGAATGTGCTGACAACAAAATCACACAAAAATCATCAATGGAAATCAAATTTATTAACCAATGGAGGCCTGGATTTGGAGACACCCACAAAATTAAAGTGGAATGTAATGTTCTTAAAACAAGTCAAAATGATGCTCAGTAGTGTGTGTGGTCTCCACGTGCCTGTATGACCTCCCTACTGTACAACACCTGGGCATGCTCCTGATTAAGAGGCGGATGGTCTCCTGAGGGATCTCCTCCCAGACCTGGACTAAAGAATCCGCCAACTCCTGGAAGTCTGTGGTGCAACGTGACGTTGGTGTATGGTGTGAGACATGCTGTCCCAGATGTGCTCAATCGGATTCAGGTCTGGGGAACGGGCGGGCCAGTCCATAGCTTCAATACCTTCATCTTGCAGAAACTGCTGACACACTCCAGCCACATGAGGCCTGGCATTGTCCTGCATTAGGAGGAACCCAGGGCCAACCGCACCAGCATATGGTCTCACAAGGGGTCTGAGGATCTCATCTCAGTACCTAATGGCAGTCAGGCTACCTCTGGCGAGCACATGGAGGGCTGTGCGGCCCTCCAAAGAAATGCCACCCCACACCATTACAGACCCACTGCCAAACTGGTCATGCTGAAGGATGTTGCAGGCAGCAGATTGCTCTCCACGGCGTCTCCAGACTCTGTAACATCTGTCACATGTGCTCAGTGTGAACCTGCTTTCATCTGTGAAGAGAACAGGGCGCCAGTGGCGAATTTGCCAATCCTGGTGTTCTGTGGCAAATGCCAAGCGTCCTGCACGGGGTTGGGCTGTGAGCACAACCCCCATCTGTGGACGTCGGGCATTCAGACCATCCTCGGTTTCTAACCGTTTGTGCAGACACATGCACATTTGTGGCGTGCTGGAGGTCATTTTGCAGGGCTCCGGCAGTGCTCCTCCTGTTCCTCCTTGCATAAAGGCAGAAGTAGCTGTCCTGCTGCTGGATTGTTGCCCTCCTACTGCCCCCTTCACGTCTCCTGGTGTACTCGACTGTCTCTTGATAGCGCTTCCAGCCTCTGGACACTATGCTGACAGACACAGCAAACCTTTTTTCTCCAGCTCGCATTGATGTACCATCCTGGATGAGCTGCACTACCTGAGCCACTTGTGTTTTAGCCCCAATTTTTTTATTTTTACAAGGGTAACAGGAGAAAATGGACCCAACAAAAAAATTGTGCAATTTCTCCTGAGTACGCCGATACCCCATATGTGGGGAAAAACAACTGTTTGGGCGCACTGCAGGGCTCGGAAGGGACGGAGCACAGTTTGACTTTTTGAACGCAAAATTGTTTGGAATATAGAGAGGATGCCATGTTGCCTTTGGAGACCACCTGATGTGCTTAAACAGTGGACCCCCCCTCCAAGTGACCCCATTTTGGAAACTAGACCCCTCAAGAAACTTATCTAGATGTGTGGGTGAGCAAAAATTTATAGCGTTGAGCCGTGAAAATAAAAATATCAAATTTTTCCACAAAATTGTTAGTTTAGCCCCAATTTTTTTTATTTTCGCAAGGATAAAGATCGCAGGAGACACAGCACAGATCGCAGGAGACAAAGCACAGATCGCAGGAGGCAGGAGACACAGCACAGATCGCAGGAGACAGTACAGATAGCAGGAGACAGCACAGATCGCAGGAGACACAGCACAGATCGCAGGAGACACAGCACAGATCGCAGGAGACACAGCACAGATCGCAGGAGACAAGAGGCTGGATACAGGTCAAAAGAGGATTGCTCTGGCCACCAACGAATTTCTGTCTCAGTGTAAGACGGGGGGGGGTATACAACCACTCTACACACCAACTCTGAGGTAAAGATGGTGTGCAGAGTGGTGATCGCTATTTTGGATTAACCCCTTTAGGCGCTGATGGGTCAGTAACTATTGTTCATCCAACCAGCGCCAAAGGGGTTAATCAAGACAGGTGACACTGTGATCACCCCACCCATTGTGACTGCTGTGCTTGGTGCTTTCTCAGACAGCACCAATCACAGCATGTCACATTTTTTTTTTTTTTACAACTTTATTGTCACATTGCTGTGATTGGCTGGTCAGAATTGATCAGCTCATGACAGCGATTGCGTTGGTCGATATGCGCATCTTAACTCGGTTACTGTGCGATACAGTGCGGTGACCGGAAATAGCGGCGCCGTACATAAACTGGCCTATGCAGGAACACAGCTCACGCAGCGCCATATATATGTCATAAAGGGGTTAAAGAACAGCGGCAGAATGAGATACATATGTACCAGGATGGGGAATATATATACTATGTAAGGTGGCGGTGTTCACACCGTGCAGTAACTGAGGCAGTGACCCAAGCAAGTCCAATATATACAGCTTTTATTCAGCAACTCACGGGTTAAACAGAAAAGTCCTCCGGTACGCAGCCGGGTTAACATCAGTCCATAAACAATGGTTGCCGGGCACAACGGCTGCGCCGGGCCGAACAGGGCCTGACAGGTGCAGAGCCGCGCCAGGTGTAGGTTCAGCTACACAATCCTGCGTAGCTTTTCTGCTATGCTCCTAGCAGGGTCAAAACATAGAACCACACTAATCCTTAGTGCAGGAATTTTAAAGACCTGTGGCAAAAGCCACTGGAAAACCCGGGTTGGAGGGAGGAGGCCGCCCCACTGCCTCCTGTGACCTCCTCCAAGAAATGAAGGACCTGCCGGACTTTACTTAATCTGCCTTAGCCAGGTAGTCTGACTAGGTCATTGCTCACCTTCATTCCTGCATTGCAGCCGCAGCTGTGTGTGTGACTGCAATGCACTCCAATGGTTTTAATAGGTCTCTGTACACATTCTGGGGGAAACATAGCGTCCCTCGTAAACGATCCTGGTCACTGCCTCACATATTCCCCCCCCTCTGTTCAAACTTGTGGGGTTGAACATTTGTCACCATACAGGGTGCCCGGGACAGGGCATCCGCGTTTGCTTGCAACTTTCCAGGGCGATGTTCTACAGAGAAACTGAAATTTTGCAGTGACAGGAACCACCTGGTGACTCGCGCATTCCTCTCCTTGGCATTCCTCATCCATACCAAGGGTGAGTGGTCCGTTACCAAGCGGAATTGACGCCCGAGTAAATAATAACGTAGTGATTCCAAGGCCCACTTAATAGCCAAACACTCCTTCTCTACCACGCTATAATTTTTCTCTGCCGGGACAAGTTTTCTACTCAAGTAGGTGACCGGGTGTTCTTCACCATTCACTTTTTGTGACAACACCGCCCCTAAGCCTACCTCCGAGGCATCTGTCTGTACAATGTAGGTTTCATTGAAGTTGGGGCTGATGAGGACCGGCTGTCCACACAGGGCCAACTTCATGGACTGAAAGGCTTCTTCTGCCTGAGGGGTCCACCGAACCATTACCGTTTTTTTTCCTTTCAAGAGATCGGTCAGGGCCGCCGTTCGCCCAGCAAAATTAGGTATAAACCGGCGGTAATACCCAAGGATGCCAAGGAACGCCTTCACCTGTTTTGTACTCGATGGTTTAGGCCAGTTTTTTATGGCCTCAATTTTATTGATTTGGGGCTTGATAGCTCCTCGGCCTATCACATACCCCAAATATCGGGCTTCCTCTAGCCCTATCGCACATTTTTTTGGGTTTGCCGTTAACCCCGCGGCTCTGAGAGAATCCAGCACCGCTTGTACCTGTGATAGGTGCGTTTGCCAGTCGGAGCTAAATATGATAATATCATCTAGATACGCGGACGCGTACTCCTGATGCGGCTTTAGCACTATGTCCATCAATCTCTGAAATGTAGCCGGGGCCCCATGTAACCCAAAAGGTAAGACCACATAGTGATATAGACCCTCCGGAGTTACGAAGGCGGTCTTTTCCTTCGCCGAATCTGTGAGAGGTACCTGCCAGTAACCCTTGGTGAGATCGAGCGTGGTAAAGTACTGGGCCTGCCCCAGTCTCTCAATCAGCTCGTCCACCCGGGGCATTGGATAAAGGTCAAACTTTGACACTTCATTCAATTTCCGGAAATCGTTACAGAAGCGTAAGGATCCGTCTGGCTTTGGAATCAGTACAATGGGGCTAGCCCACTCACTCCGTGATTCCTCTATGACGCCTAACTGAAGCATTTGTTTTACCTCAGCCGTGATGGCTTGCCTCCGGGCTTCGGGCACCCGGTACGGTCTTATTCGCACCCTTACCCCAGGTTCAGTGACAATGTCATGTTGGATAACTGTAGTTCTACCTGGTAGCTCTGAGAACACGTCGGTATTGTGTTGCACCAGGGAGCGAGCCTCCCGTCGCTGCTGTTTAGTGAGGGCATCACTTATCCTGACCTCCCCCTTGGACGCTTCCCTGGCTGAAGGTAAAGAACTCTCTGGTGATATGCCCGGGGTGATGTCTGTAACTAAACACTCTAGATCTTTCCAAGGCTTTAGCAGGTTTACATGGTAAATCTGCTCAGGTTTCCTCCTTCCGGGCTGATACACCCGGTAATTTACCTCCCCCACCTTTTCTCGAATCTCATATGGCCCTTGCCACTTGGCCATGAGCTTACTCTCGGCTGTGGGTACCAGTACTAATACCCGATCGCCTTTGTTAAAAGACCTGACTCTTGCTCTTTTATTATATGTGCGCCTCTGGGTTGCCTGGGCATCTAACAGATGTTCTTTCACGATGGGCATGACCGCCGCGATTCGGTCCTGCATACTAGCCACGTGTTCAATTATACTCCTATGTGGAGTCGGCTCTTGTTCCCATGTCTCTTTGGCTACGTCCAACAGACCCCTAGGGTGTCTGCCGTATAATAACTCAAAGGGAGAAAACCCCGTGGAAGCCTGGGGTACCTCACGGACGGCAAACATCAAATAGGGTAGCAACATGTCCCAATCCCTTCCATCCTTAGAAACCACCTTTTTTAACATGGACTTGAGGGTTCTATTGAACTGTTCTACTAACCCGTGGGTTTGAGGGTGGTACACCGAGGTGCGCAATTGTTTAATTTTTAGCAGTTTGCACAGTTCTCTTGTCACCTTGGACATAAAGGGGGTCCCCTGATCCGTCAGGATCTCCTTAGGTAGTCCCAGGCGACAGAACATGGCAAACAGTTCCCGGGCAATAAGTTTTGCCGAGGTGTGGCGTAGTGGTATAGCCTCCGGGTACCGGGTGGCATAGTCGACGACGACCAGTATATGTTGGTGGCCACGGGCGGATTTTACAATGGGCCCTACCAAATCCATTGCAATCCGTTCAAAAGGTACCTCTATCACTGGCAGGGTACCAATGGACTACAGAAACTTGCAGTGGGTGAGGTCAACTGACATTCGGGGCAGGATTCGCAGTACCTTTTGCCCTCCGCGTAAACTCCAGGCCAAAAGAACCGATGCAAGATACGTTCTAGAGTTCTTTTTTCCCCTAAGTGTCCACCCAGCAAGTGTGAGTGTGCCAAATCTAGAATCACCCGACGATACGACTGAGGTGCTTCCAACTGTTCCAAAACCACGTCCCTGATCTTATCTATCCTATAGAGCAACTCATCACTGACTACCATGCGTGGAAATACCGTAACTGCATTGGGCTGTTGGGCTACGCCGTTTACCTCTAGCACCCTTTCCCGCGCCTGAGTCAGGGTGGGATCCTGTAGCTGAGCTGTCCCAAACGTGGCCCTGGACACTTCCAGCTCGGGAATTGATACGGTCTCCTCAACCTCTCCTGCCAGCACCTCTAAGGGACACCTATCGGGGTCACACTCTATCCCTAGGTGGGACACCCCTACGGCAGGTTCGTCGGGTACAGCATCTGTAATACATTTTACCGGGGGGAGAATGGATTTTGTTTTTCCACAGAGTCCAGAACAGGGGCAAATCTCTTCCCAACACAGACCCATAGGCAAGATTTTTTACCACTCCCACCACATGTTTTATGTCTCCACATGGCGTAGACAACACTACCTCCGTAGTTGGATACTCTCGGAGGTCCCCATGGATACATACAACCCCTACCTGCCGTCCGCTGGGGTTGTCTTCTGCCACCAGTGACCCATGTACCTGAGTCACGAGGCTCCCTGAGTACAGTAAGCCTCCGTAGGGTACCCATTAACCAGTACCTGGCATAGTTGGAGATCACTGTCCTGGGGGTCGAGGCTCGCTGTGCAGACGGTCTGGGCATACATTGAGACCCGGCGGCTATATCCGCAGTCCATGGGTTCCGTAGTCAGGGGACAATTAGCAATCACATGTCCCGGGCCCTGACATCTCCAGCACCTAAGGGTGGAGGTACTGTTAGGTCTTATGACAGTTTGGGTGGGAACCGGTCTCCTGCCACTCTCACTCCGGGGTTCCCCTTCAGCACGGGCACGGTGCTGACTGTCCCCAGCAGAGGGACGCGATCCCTTTCCCGATTCCTGGGGTGGCAGGGATCAGCGTGACAGCCAAGAGGGGGCGGAGTCTCGAATGAAGTCCTGAGTGGCCGAGTAGCGCTCGATCAAACTGACTACCTGGTCGAGCGTGCCGGGGTCGCCTTGCCCCACCCAACGTTGTATAGCAGCCGGCAGAGTCCTTACCAATCAGTCAGTCACCACCGTCTCCACCATCTGGGCTGGAGACAAAGTCTCGGGCTGGAGCCACTTCTTTACCAGCTGCAGGTGGTCATAAGCCTGAGACCGAGCGGGTCGTGTCTCCACATAAGCCCATGAAAATACACGCTGAGCCCGCACGTAAGTATTGTCCCTAGTCGGGCAAGGATCTCACCTTTGAGCCTCTGGTAGTCCTGGGCGTCCTCCCGACTGAGATCGAAGTAGGCCTTTTGTGCATCGCTGACCAGAAACGGAGCCACTACTTCTGCCCACTGGCCGGCTGGTAGGTTTTCCCGCTCCGCTGTGCGTTCATAAACTGTCAGGAAAGCTTCCACGTCATCCTCTGGTCCCATCTTCCTCAACGCTGAGCGAACCCTGTCTCGGGCCTCGCGACGTTCAGGGGCTGGTGCCGTCGAGGTCTCCCGCAGGGCAGAAATCTGTTGCAGCAGCAGTTCGTTTGTTTTTTGTTGCTGCTGGTACAATAGCTGCTGTTGCTCATTGTGCTGTTGCTCCCGCTCCTGCTGTTGCCGCTGGAGACTCAGGTACTGCTTCTGCTGGTGTCGCTGTGTAATTACCAGCTGCTTTAACAGCTCTTCCATTTTGTCCACGGGGTGAGGCTGAAAAGTGGCCGGCCGGATTGTGGTCATGAAGCTGCCGGTGGGTATGCCTCAGTCACATTGCCCGCATTCTCCACCAAGCTGTAAGGTGGCGGTGTTCACACCGTGCAGTAACTGAGGCAGTGACCCAAGCAAGTCCAATATATACAGCTTTTATTCAGCAACTCACGGGTTAAACAGAAAAGTCCTCCGGTATGCAGCCGGGTTAACATCAGTCCATAAACAATGGTTGCCGGGCACAACGGCCGCGCCGGGCCGAACAGGGCCTGACAGGTGCAGAACCACGCCAGGTGTAGGTTCAGCTACACAATCCTGCGTAGCTTTTCTGCTATGCTCCTAGCAGGGTCAAAACACAGAACCACACTAATCCTTAGTGCAGGAATTTTAAAGACCTGTGGCAAAAGCCACTGGAAAACCCGGGTTGGAGGGAGGAGGCCGCCCCACTGCCTCCTGTGACCTCCTCCAAGAAATGAAGGACCTGCCGGACTTTACTTAATCTGCCTTAGCCAGGTAGTCTGACTAGGTCATTGCTCACCTTCATTCCTGCATTGCAGCCGCAGCTGTGTGTGTGACTGCAATGCACTCCAATGGTTTTAATAGGTCTCTGTACACATTCTGGGGAAAACATAGCGTCCCTCGTAAACGATCCCGGTCACTGCCTCACAACTAGGATAAGGGACATATATACCAGGATAGGGGATATATATATACCAGGATAAGGAACATATAAACAAGGATGGGGCCTAGGATAAGGGACAAATATACAAGTAGAAAGCATAGATATATATGTATATATATACCAGAATGGGGGACATATATACTAGGATGGGTCCAGGATGGGGGACATACATTCCATTAAGGAGTCCAAGAGGGGGACATTGCTACATAATGGGGGAGGAGGTGCAACTAGTATGTCCTTATAGGTCCAAATCTTACACCGGGGGCCATCGGACTCTAGTTACGCCACTGGTGGGCAGCACATCCCCCTTACACAAGACAATGTGAGCAGATAACGATGACCATTATACCGGCATAAACTATCCACTTTGCTCATTAATCAAGTGATTGGCAGCTTGTGGCCGATAATCGTGAATGTCTACTCTAATGTACACTCGTATAGATATTATCGGTCCATGTAAAAGTCAGACAAACGCAGATTTTAATGGTTTGTGGGCAAAATGTATCTTAAAAAATATGTTGAGTGGTGAAATTGTCATTCTTTTGCTTATCAACAGCACAAGTGGAATCTATTTGGAGAAGTAGTTTCACAGTACGACTCATGACACATATTTTTGGTAATGATTTAGGTAACTGATGACCTGTGAGGTCAGTCTCACATACATCAATGTTCAGCCTTTCGGTGGCCTTCAGGGGACAACCTCTATCTCTTCCTCATCAGCCAGGCCAGTGGTCAGGGAACCTTCCTTGTTCATCTCCTCCTGTGAGTCTAAAAAAAAAAACATATAATGGGATCAGTTGTGTGGCAATTATAGTCAAAGATGCAGAATATGTGGTTGTCTACACGAGAAGCTGAAAAAAAACCTTAAAACTTATTTTGCAATTTCCAACAACCCCTTTAAGCACTTCTTGATGGGGCTATTTTCCATTTTTGTTTTTTCCTCCCCTTCTTCCAAAGACCAAAACTTTTTTATTTCCATCTACATAGCTGTAGGAGGGCTTGTTTTTTTTTCGGGACAAACTGCACTTTTGAATGATTCCGGTGAATTTTTCATGTGATGCAATGGGAAAAAAAATCCAAGTGTGTCGAAATTGCAAAAAAGTGCAATTTCACAATTGATTTTTCAGTTTTCTATTCACCCTATTCATTGTACGATAAAACTGACCTGGCAATACGATTCTCTAGAACAGTACAAGTTTTATTGGACAAAGAAGGTAAAAAAATGGCACTACACGCAAAAGAGTGCCCGCAATCAAAAAAAAAAAAAAAAATCAACAAATGTTACTTGTATCAAATGTAATTATATAAATAAAAACTGTGATCCATGTCACGGTATTGTGTCACTAAGATGATTTTTAAATCAGGCTGTGCCACTATGCGCCCTTCAGTATTTTAAAGTAGCCAGACGTGAGGACAAATTAATGTTCATCAAAAATTAAATCTTTTATTATATCATAGTAAACAAATTAAACACACTACATAGACTAAAAAAAAAAAAAGACTTTTGATGAAGTGCGGATGAAACGCGCGTCGGAGCTGAGGGACACGGGACAGACCCTTCTTTACTAATCATAAGTTGCATAGCAAGGACAGTAATCGGTCTGTATCCCCCTTTTTATGTGGAGTTGCACTGCACGAGTCGAGCATATAGCGCCTGGGGCTTTCTGCTCTTAGCTTCATAATAGCAGAGATTTACCTTGGGGATGTCTTTACATAAATATGCACCTTAAAATGTTCATCACACTAACCTTATGACATTATGACAGTATACATTTATCTAAGGAGATGCCCTGATATAAATATATACCCTTTTTGTGGTTGCCAACATAGTATTACAACCTTCTTGATTATCCCCCTCATGTAGTATGACATCTCTATAGCTAGATTTTGGTTTCACTATATGGATTTAAAGGGAACCTGTCAGCAGAGTTGTGCACAGTAACCTACACACAGTGTCAGGTCGGCGCCGTTACACTGATTATAATGATACCTTGGTTGATGAAATCCGTCTTGTGGCTGTTTCTTAATCTTTATTTTCAGTTTGTACTTAATGAGATTCTCGTGCCCTATGGTGGGGTTCATGTATGTGTGCTCTGATTATAAATTCATAATGCAGACTGCTGACAGGTCACTGCTCAATCACTGACCTGCCCCCTAGTTTGCAAAATGAATACCTAACATACTGAATAAAAAAAACAAAACGCTTCTACAGGCAGGTGCCTGTTTTGATACGAACGGTCAGCCATTTATACATCCATCAGCAGATATATATCACCTGATACACCTAGATCTACTATAAAGCAAATTTTTGAATGGAGATATATACTATCTGCTATACTCGGTTTGTGTACTCCATCAGCACTGCTATGAATAGTAGAAAGCACAATCTCCTATGAACGCAAGGTAAACGCTGGCATTCAAAGGAGGATCGTAACGACAGGTTCTTCAGATGACCCGTAGCTGTCATGGCAGCCCATCTGCACAATCACGTCACCAGGGGAGCCAAGGTGTGCCAATTTTGTGTGTTGGAAAGGTTCTAAAATGTCCAGGAAAAACAAGTTACCCTTACCTATAGGATAAGTCATAACTTGCTAATTGGTGGGCATCCGACCACTGGGGATGGCAGAACGGTTTAATTATTATCCCCGCTACAAAATGAAGTGTCAGGTCGGATGCCTTAATGCCGCTCCATTCATTTTCTGTGGGGCTGCAGGAAAAAGCTGGCACCCACTAGAGAATGAATGAATGAAGTGGCGGAGGAGCATGTGGACTGCCGATCTATCTTAAAGGGGATTGAAGTCCCTCATTCTGATTATCAATGTGGGTCCCAGCGTTCAGACCCCCACCGATCAATAAGTTATCAGCTTTCCTTTGGATAGGTGATAACTTGTTTTCACTGGACAACCCATTTAAATCAGCCAGAATTCTTATCACCATATTGTCACCAGAAGGGATGATGCCCTGCAGTCATTGCTCATCCATTGTGTAGTCCTTACCATGAGTGACACAGCCAGATTCTGCATCCATACCCAACAATCTGCCTTTATTTCCAACATGGCTGCCTCTTCCTGTAGCTGTGTGCTGATAAGGATCCATGTCAGGAGGCATCTCAGCCTTCAGAATCTGGATGGGAGGACCTATTGTAGGGTCAAGGCTTATATTCGTGGTCAACTCCTCACAGGCCTCAAAAGTCTCTTCAACAAATCTCTGGATCCTCTCTTGAGACTCTTCATTTCTGCAGGGTTTTTCTTCCTGCTGATTTCCTAAACATATAACATATGAAAGGACATGAGTGGCCATATTGGAAGACGATCCTTTATTCTATATGAAAGGTTTAAACCTTTATGACAAATACAGTGCTTCAAGTTGTATCTATATAGACAGATGATATCAGCATGGTAGCACCGGTGGGGTTCATAAATAGGGACCCCCACTGCTCGCTATTATGCAGAGATGTCAGACCGTTCATTGGGCTTCTAATCAGGAGATTTCATTGAAGGATTCAATTTTATTAGGGTGAACAGTAATCTGTGTCCCTTCCTTTTAGGGTAGGTGCAGAACTTGACTTTAAGGGTAATCTGTCAGCAGTTTTTTGCTTTGTAATCTTAAGGGTATGCCACACTAAACAACATCGCTAACGGGATCGCTAAAAAACGTCACTATTTAGCGATTCCGTTAGCGATGTTGTTGTGTGCGGCATCTGTCAGCGACGAGCTCCCTGCTGAGATCCTGCTGTGATCTCGCTCGTCGCTGGAATCGTTCCGGACCCTATTTTCTCGTCGGCGCTCCCGCTGGGTAAGTATAATCGCTAAGTGTAGCACCTTTTCTTAGCGATTTAGCGGTACTTTTGTACCGCTAAAGTCGTTAAGGAGATCGCTAACCGCGATAGCGTCCTTAACGATATCGCTAAGTTAAGCCGCACTCAGCGATATATAAACAATCCCGCTAGCGATCGCATTAGTATGCGTCGTTATCGTGATCGCTAGCGGGATTGTTTAGTGTGGCAGTACCTTTAGAGCAGCATCAGGTAGGAGTTAAAACACAGATTTCAAAGATGTGTCACATGTCAAGCTGTGTTCTGTTGTTTACTTACAGAGATTTTATCACCTGGTGATTATCATTGTCTGGAGTATAGCAGCGCATGCATACTAGTCAGACTCAGCCCTCTCCTGTGATAAGCAGCTCACTGTCTATAGACTATGTACATTGAAAGCTGTGGTGTAGGTGGGGACAGTTTTCTGAGCTCTGCTACATTGTTGTAGCTAAGAACTCTGATTGTGGCCGAATGGCTGCACCCAGTAAACTAAGTGATACATTGCTGGATTCAGGGTCTCTTTGCATACACCATGCTGCTCTCAGATGAGGTAGCAAAAACCGCTGACAGATTTCCTTTAATAACTGAGTCTGATCCACAAAATTGGATGAGAATAGGACCTGCTCAGAGTCTCACGGCCCAGACATGGATGTGTGTATGGATCAATAAAACTGTATCTATCTATGTGCTGTCCAAGAAAAAAAGTGCCAGCACTAGGATGTATCACAGAAATGTGAGAATGCAGTCTTAGAAATGGTGCATAATCAGAAGAAAATGCAGCAGCCGTGAACATGGTGTAGAAATCTCTGTACTAAAAGCACAAGACAAATATAATACACGGCAATCCCTGAAAATATCAAACTTGCTGCTTAATTTCAGAATATAGCCCAGGGATGGCCAGCTGACTGAGTAGATCCCAATCCAGGCACCACTTGCAAAAGATGATTTTGTCAGGAAAACCCGTGGCCAGGCATTTTCCCTGTCGGTGCTGCGACTAGGGAAATGTATTAATATACAGAATATACAGTACCTTTTTCTTCCATGTCCTTCCTGCGCTTTCTCTCCTCCGCTCGCCTCCGGACTTCCGATAAGGCATCAATACTATCTTGGATTTTCTTCCTTTCTCTGGTCTCCCATCGCTCCCTCTCCTCCATTTCAGCCTCTCGTCCTCCTCTGGCCCAGGCTTCGGCACATGCTCTGTTGGAGGAAGACCATCATAGAGTCACAAAGTTTTTCCTTTTGCTTCCGACAAAAGTAGGACCCTTACGTCAGGCTATATATAATTCTTACCTGTCTTTTGGAAAAATCGGTCTGTCATCCAGATACGTTAACCCCTTCAAGAGCACTGTAACTGTCTTTCTGTAATTAGGAATCTTCCTAATGAATTCATTTCCCATCAGGTTTAAAACATGCTATAGGCAAAAGAAACAATAGCAAGATAAAACTATGGTCTGTAGGCAGGTGTGGACTGGCCCACTGGAGAACAGGAGAATCCTCTGGTAGGCCGCTGTGAAGAAGTGCTAATGAGTAGTGCAGAAAAAAAGTATCATCCTATCATTCAATAAACAAGCAAGCCAAATTAATAAAACATAGACACAATAGTACATTTGTTTAGTAGGGTCGGGTTGTTTTAGAATGCAGCTGAACAGTGGGCCCCAAGAATCACTGTTACTGGTGGGCCTTTGCCAATCCAGTCCGACACTGCCTGTAAGAAGATATGACCTCATTGCAGTCGACTTCTTGTAGTTTGCATTTATAGACACAAGAATCCTTGACAGTCAGCAAGGAATAACATTTGAGGGGTTCTCCATCTTTTCTCGGCTGCAGCTTCTTTAAAATACACTGTGCTTTACTCACCCTCCTTGGGTCAAGTGCTGAGTTTCTTTTGTGTGTGTTACTGTCTGCAGCGCTGAGGTCATGTCGACAGCGCTACACATTGTATTAGTGTGTCATGTGTATCACACCACACATTGTACATGCTGCCTGACTCTAGGCCAACGTACCAGGTTTGGCATCTTCTCGAGGACATCGATGACTGCAGGATCATCCAGTTTATTGTGAGACAAATCAAGGATGCTAATATTGTGACATTCCTGCAGGTGCTGGACGTCTCCCACTGTCTGTAACTGGTTGTGAGCAATCTGTAGAGTGTTCAGTACTGGCAGACCGGCTGGAAAGCAAAGACAGCGAGAATAAAATAGTATCAAGTTTTGGCTCCTGATTTTTACGATACTGACCCTCCTGAAAAGCAGCATCAAATACTATGCAGCATACCAGCTCAGTCATAACTACCATCGGCTGTAAAGGAGAGAACAGCGCACACGCTTGATCTACTTTGTACTTTTCTTTGACTGTTGCCTACCATTTTGGTTTGCCATTCAAGTATCTTAATAGAGTGTGGTCTTAGATGAATGAATCTCCACCTTTCAGAAAACGACATCTTCTACGCCATACATTTTTATTTATGGTCGAAATATCCTATTTTACTTGACAACACTAAAAGGGGTAAAAATTCCCAAAATGGAAAGTAGGAAATAAACTGATGCTACACAGATTAAGCAGCAGTTTAAGGGTCGGGCATGTTAAAATCCGACATGCCTGATCCTTCTCCCCTCCATCCTCCAATTTCTGATGTAGGGAGAGGTTCAACACACCTCATGTGCAATAGATAGTTGTCTGATCCCACCAAAATCGTAAGGTTAAAAGAGAATTACCAAATGCACGTCAAAAATGCCTGAGAAGTACCAAAGTTGGAACCTTCATCTATCTCAAGAACGTGGCCCCATCTTGCGCCACAGTCTGTCACAAGGCTGACATTCAGGTGTGGTTCTCTCCAATGACTTCTTTTGTAATTCAAAACTATTTTTTGAACCCCAATGACGTGAATAGCGAGAGCTGCACGTGCCCGGCCAACTCTCCATTTACAGAGGTGTGGGATAGGTCTGGGTCCAAGAGGTGGATATAATATAAGTCAGGCCTGCACAACATGTGGCCCGCCGATGTGTGCTGTGCGGCCCGCCGATGTGTGCTGTGCGGCCCGCGATGTGTGCTGTGCGGCCCGCATGTGTGCTGTGAGGCCCGCCGATGTGTGCTGTGCGGCCCGTGGGCGACATGTGGCCCGCCGATGTGTGCTGTGCGGCCCGTGGGCGACATGTGGCCCGCCGATGTGTGCTGTGCGGCCCGTGGAGCTGCCCCTCCATCCTTGTAAAGGACGCGGATACATTTGAATTTAATAAGTGAATACATTTGAGAACTGTAGCTCCGGGACTGGGGCAGAACAGCGCTTGTCCATCCAGGCTCGAACATGCAGCGGCGTTATAAGGACAGCACGCTACCGACGTCATCATACTGCTGATGGCGCTCGGCCGCAGGCGTGCAGAGGACACGGGGGCACCGGTCAGGGCTCCAGGAGATGAAGATGAAATGTTTGTTTGTGCTTAGTGTTACTTTCCAGAGGCCATTATGGAGCAATGGGGAACAACATGGGACAATAGGGAACACTATGGTGGCCATTATGGGGGACATTATGAGACTATAGGGGACATTATGAGGCAATGGAGAACACTATGGTGGCCCTTTCGGGGAACATTATGTAGCAATGAGAGACATTATCGAGCAATGGTGGACACTAATACAATAATAATTATGGGGTACATTATGAGACAATGGTAACACTTTGTAGGCCATTATGAGGCAACGAGGAACATTATGGGGTAATGAGAGACATTATGGAGCAATGGAGAACACTATGGGGCCATTATGGAGCAATGGGGGACATTATGTAGCAATGGAGAACACTATGGGGCCATTATGGAGCAATGGGGGACATTATGTAGCAATGCAGAAAACTATGGGGCCATTATGGAGCAATGGGGGACATTATGTGGCAATGGAGGACACTATGTGGCCATTATGATGCAAAGGGGAACATTATGGTGCACACTATGGGAGATATTATGGAGCTATGGGGGACATTATGGGGCAATTTGGAGGGTTCTGAACAGTGTCATAGTATAGTGTAGAGTGGCAGGGACTTCATGCAGAGAGGCTGTGTGGGGGATATATTATGGAAAGGAGCAATTTGGGGGACATTATGGAGAAGGGTAATATGGGGGATACTATGGAGAAGAGAAAAGTGAAGGGGATATTTTGTACAGGAAGCATAGTGAGGGGTAATCATTTATTCAGGGGCGCAGTATGGGAGATATATATATATATGGCAGTAAAATTATACTTTTATTTCTAAGTGCACCTTGTCAGGATGTGCTGCAGAAGACGGATAAGAGAAAACTCTGGGTGTCTGTACGACATGGAGACAAAAGAAATGGGAACAACTTGAACGAGAGAAGATGTCACCTATAAGGTACCAGGATGCAAACATTTATTTGTGATACTATGTCTCTTCATTGCTGTGGTTCCTGTATGGTCCAGTCTGATGATGGCTTGTAACAACTCCCAGCATTTTCTTACCATTGTTAAGGACAAACTGGGAATTGTAGGTTCAAGCAATTCAATTATATATGAGACTGATCTGACATTACAATTCATCGCTGTACTAAACTTGGTGCTGTATGCATGTACTGACGATGGTTCTGGCGCCACATTCATGTACTGATGATGGTTTTGGCTCCGCATTCATGTACTGATGTTGGTTCTACATTCATGTACTAATGGTGGTTTTAATGTCACATTCATGTACTGATGGTGGTTCTGATATCACACTCATGTACTAATGGTGGTTCTGATGTCACATTCATGTACTGATGGTGGTTCTGCATTCATGTACTGATGGTGCTTCTGGCACCATATACATGTGCTGACAGTGATTCTGATCTTGTACACATAGCTATCCATATTGTGCTTCATGACTATTTTAAAAAGTAAAAATCCTCAAAACTTAGAGATTTGAGTTTATGAGGAGGATTTGGCAAGTTCCTGCTGCAAAAACTCAATTAAATTAGTGTGTATTCATCCTGATTTTTTTTTTTTTTGGAAGCAGAAACTGTCCAAATCCTCTTCAAATACTGAAAACTTGGTTCTGTGGATGTATTAATGTACTGATATTGGTTCTAATGATGTAGAAATGTAAGTACCCCTTTAATTTTTTTTGCAACCCTTGGGATTGGTTCAGTATGGCAGTTTTGGCCCTTGGACCGAAAAATGTTGTGCACTCTTGTCATAGGTGTTTGAGATGAGAATTACCTACTTACAGTATCTAATTCCCATCTACTTGTTCATTTTCCTATAAATTTCACATCAGAGTATATGGCAGACCTATTAAATTAGTACTAACATCACCCACTCCTCCACCTTCCTCATATACATACAGATGACCGTTAAGCTCGGCACTCACATAGGTTTTCTATAGTCTTGATGTAATTGTTGGAGAGGTTAATGGAGTCCAGTTGTTGAAGGTGTTCGAGATTCTCGATTTTGTTGATTATGTTTTGATGTAAAAAGAGACAACGCAGTTCTGTCTGCGCCTCCAGATTCTCAATCCTCTGCAGACCATTAGATTCCAGCCAAAGACATTTCAGGCCCGTGTATTCCTCCAGATTTTCCAAACGCGTAAATCCTAAGTTAGGAGAACAAAACTGATGAGAAGAACATTTTTTTCTTGTAGCAGGCAGCAAAAAGATGTACATTTCACAAAGGGTGACACATCATTAAAAACCATACACCTGATAGTGGGAACTGTCCGCAAAGCCCGAGTGTGGGGCCATGGCAAAAACTGCCTTCTGCTCTAGGGGACAATGTGGGGCCACTGCAAACAATTAAGGGTGCCTTCAGACGAGTATGAAAAATCGTCCGAATTTAATCCAGAAAACTAGGACGATTTTTTTCTAATTTCTAATGGGCCATTTATGTGTATTTCTTACGTCTGCGTGACATCCATATGTAGTCCGTTTTCATACAAGAACATTAACACCTGTAAATGATCACATACAGTTTCCAAGGTTTATAACAGAAATCCATCTGCACAAATTGTATGCCACTCTGATGGTCCATGTGTCATCCCATTTTATTCTCGCAGAAAGGTCTAAGGGGTAACGTTTCTCCTTGTGGAGAGTGACAAGACAAGCCTAGCATGTCAGAGTCAGGAGACTTATAAGTAGTGATGAGCGAGTATGCTCGTTGCGCGGGTTTTCCCGAGCATGCCCTGGTGGTCTCCGAGTATTTGGAAGTGCTCGGAGATTTAGTTTGTGTCGCCGCAGCTGCATGGATTTGCGGCTGCTAGACAGCCTGAATGCATGTGGGGATTCCCTAACAGACAGGTAACCCCCACATGTATTCAGGCTGTTCAGCAGCTGCAAATCATGGGCAGTTGCAGCGACAGAAACTAAATCTCCGAGCACTTCCAAATACTCGAAGGACACCTGAGCATGCTCGGGAAAACCCGAGCAACAAGCATATTCGCTCATCACTACTTATAAGCCATGCATGCTTCTCTGGGAAATTAAAAGTGGAAATTGCCACGACACAGCTGTCAGGTGACCTGGGATCAGGGGCTCCTTCCCTGTCCCTAACACTAGGGGGTGCCCTAGCTCATTCTACTCCCCGGGATACTTCCGAAGGTGAAGATGCCGAGGCCTCCACCCTTTCCTTATCTCCTGAGTTAGCCCTCTGCATGTTCTCTTCCCCCGCCCAGGGAAGAGGGGCGCTACTGTGCACCGTAGTACACAAACTTGATAAACAAGGCAACACAAACAAGGTTAACAGAAAACTCCAGGCATACAAAATATTCACCCACATATAACAGAGGAATGCACCAGGGTGTGACGGTAGGGGAATAACCAAAAATTGAGAAGGATAGGGAATTACTACACATACAAACCAAGAAACAGTCACTAATAACTCCTCCAACTGTCCTTCTCATAAGAACTCCTCTCCCTCTGTTAGCCATGCAGCAAACGCTAGCTCTGACAAGGATTTGTAACAGAGCCCAGATTATAAAGGGAAAAGCAGTGGCTAACCAAGCTCAGCTGTGAGCACATGAATTTCCAACCTGGCCAAGGAAAGATGTGTATCTTCGTACCGTGTTAGCCAGTAGATAGAAAAATATTTAGACTTGAGAGTCCTCAGTGGTTGATACCTTTTAATGGCTAACTGAAAAGATGGTAACAAATTGCAAGCTTTCGAGACTACTCAGGTCTCTTCATCAGGCATAGACTAATACAACATCTGAAGAATCACATATTTATACACAAAATAGCACAGAAAAAATGCAATAGGTAGGACAAGTGACATGAAGCAGAACTGTCATTATGGCAGAGGGATTAACATAAATATGACTAGTTCATAGATAAGGAGTGAAGGTTTTATTACCCTCTGATTGGGGTCTGGTATTGTGTTGTGATGACCCTAAAAGGTCAGGGAGGCAGATTCCTTAATTGTTGTAGAACGACATAAAACTCTGGGATATATTCATCCCAGCACTAAGAGTGTCAAAGGTCATCATAAGTTTATATTCCCAGACTTTTCTATCCTTCTCAGATTTGAAGTTAGATTTTAATACAAGTAATTCCATATCTGTCATGCTATGACCGGGCATACAAAAGTGTTTGGCCACAGGTAAATCCATTCTTTTTTCTCTTATCGTGTGGCGATGAGAATTCATCCTTGTTCTCAGTTTTTGCCCGGTCTCCCCCACATACAGACCCCCAGTTGGACATTTAGTACATATAATTAGGTACACCACATTAGATGTGATGCAGCTGAAAGTACCTGGTATCTTGTAGTCCTGATGGGAGTTGGGGATCTTTATCCTGTCCGTGGTCATTATAGATGTACAGGTCTTGCATTTCTTTTGTCTGCAAGGAAAGGTTCCTGCAGCTGTTGGGGAGGACAGGGAGCTTCTGACAATGATGCTTCTTAGATTTGGGGGCTGCCTAAAACATAGTAGTGGGGGATTACAATCCATATTTCCAGACCCCCACTACTATGTTTTAGGCAGCCCCAAATCTAAGAAGCATCATTGTCAGAAGCTCCCTGTCCTCCCCAACAGCTGCAGGAACCTTTCCTTGCAGACAAAAGAAATGCAAGACCTGACATCTTAATACCAGGGACAGAAAAAGACCCCAACTCCCTCAGGACTACAAGATACCAGGTACTTTCAGCTGCACACATCTAATGGGGTGACCTAATTTTATTACTAATGTCCAACGGGGGGTCTGTATGTGGGGGGACCGGGCAAAAACTGAGAAAAGGATGAATTTCATCGCCCCCAATAAAGAAAAAAGAATGGATTTCCCCTTGGGGCCAAACACTTTTGTACCCCGGGTTAGCAGACAGGGAAATTCTTGTTTAAAAAATCTAACTTCAAATCTAAAGGGATAGAAAAGTTTGGGAATATAAATTTATGATGACCTTTCCCCTTTTTGTGCTGGGATAATTACCCCAGAGTTTTATGGTTCTACAAAATTAAAAAATCTGCCTCCCTGACCTTTTGGGTCATCAAAACACAAACCAGCCCCCCAATAAAGGGGGTAATAAAACTTACCCCCTTATCTATGAACTAATTTTTATTTTAACCCCTGCCATGATGACAGTTCGTTTCATGTCACTTGTCCTCCTATTGCATTTTTTTGTCTTTTTTGTGTAAAATAGTTTTCTTCAGTTTTGTTTTTAGTCTATGCTATGAAGAACCGAGTAGTCTCGAAAGTTGCAATTTTTTCCCACTTTTCAGTTGCCTTTTAAAAGGGTTCCCCACTGAAAACCTGGCCAATTAACTCCTGTTCTGCCCGAAAAATAAACAATTTAAAATGAAGGAAATGCTTCTTTCAGCGCCGGTAGGAGCAATCAACGATGTGGTCTTCTGGGGTCCACACGTCCCGAACCCCGTGACAGAAATTTGTCCTTTAGAGAGGGGGGAGGACAAGAACTCCCAGCGCCCCTATTGGAAGCAAGGGTTCAAAAGTCAATATTGACTCTTAAAAAGAGCCTTGCAATATGATTAGAAAAAATCCAAAACCCGAATCTCAATTTTCGACACGTGTTTTTGGGGTGCCGCCCCTAAAACAATGCAAAGTATGAGTCTGGTTTTTGGAGGGAGTTGGGCTTTAAGGGTAAATTTCTCCTTGTGGAGAGTACAACCCAAGCCCGCCAAAGTCGAGTGAGGGACTTTTAAACCATGCATGCTCCTCTGGAAATTAAATAGCAGAGTTGGCAAAACTTTAAAAGGGTGATTTCATCCGAAATTGGACGAAAGGATGGCTACCTAAAATGGGTGACACAAACTTTTCTATCTCGCCTGCAGGTACCCAAAAGGTTTAGATTTACTTTTTGTTCAATGGGAGTCGTGTGAACCTTAGTACCAACGCTACACTGCCTATATCTGTCTTTAAAATAGGTTAGAGCTTAGGTTCAAAACAATAAACCAAAGGCGGGACAGACAACCGTGCCAAAACTTGGTTTAAAAACTGCGACTATGACTGGCTCCGGACCTCTGTGCCAAAACCTTTTCCGATGGGGGTAGGACTGCATGCTTTGCCAACACTAATAGGCTTCAAATCAGACC
>JARQOD010000010.1:19458688-19528071 GCA_033576555.1 Oophaga sylvatica | reverse complement strand
TTTAAGAATAGTTTACTGACATCGTACACATATCATAAGACCGCGTGACATTTTCACTGGCCAATAAAATTATTCCCAGTTGCCATGGATCCAGTAGCCCAGCTGGCTCTGCAGTTGCAGGGATTATCCATGGAGCTGACGGACATTAAGTCCAAAGTTTTGTCTCCCTCGGAGCAAACCAGATTTGAACCTAAAGTAGCTCTCCCGGACAGGTTCACTGGTGGGCGAGACAAATTTTTTACCTTCAGGGAAGCATGTAAATTGTATTTTCGGCTTCGGCCTCGATCATCAGGGAGTGAAGAGCAGAGAGTGGGAATTGTTATCTCGCTCCTACAAGGGGACCCTCAATCCTGGGCCTTCTCACTTCCTCCGGGATCCCCGGCTCTACAGTCAGTAGATCGATTTTTTACTGCCCTGGGTTTGGTATATGATGACCCAGATCGGGTCTCTCTTGCTGAGACAAAATTACGTAAGATACAGCAGGGAGATCGTCCGGCGGAGGAATTTGCTTCTGAGTTCCGTAGATGGGCCACAGATACTCAGTGGAATGACCCAGCTCTTAGAAGCCAATTTTGTCATGGGCTTTCTGACAAATTAAAGGACGTTTTGGCTCAGTATGATTCTCCTCCATCACTGGAGGCTGCTATGGCCCTAGCTATCCGTACTGATAGACGGCTCCGGGAGAGGTGCGAGGTAACTCCGCCCCCTGTTGTTACTCCACCTACTACTAAAGTCCCTTATGTTGAGGTTCCCCTTGTCTGTTCGGAGGAGCCTATGCAGTTGGGAGGGACATCATTTCGTAGGAGGGGATTGGCGGTACGCCGCAGGACTAGAAGGTGTTTCTTCTGCGGGAAAGAGGGACATTTTGTTGGGGGATGTCCATCCCGTGCCTTGTTGAGCAAAAAGTCGCCGGAAAACTGTTAATCCCAGGTTGTGTGGTGGACGACAACCTGGGAGTATGTATTTCGTCCGCTAGTTCTTCTCAGTTCCTTGTACCAGTGGAGGTGGTGGTTGGTACGAGAGTGGAGAGATTTTCTGTTCTTCTTGATAGTGGGTCCGGGGCTAATCTGGTTGACGCTCAGTTTGCTCAGGCTCAAGGTATGCATCTGAGTGTATTGGTCAAACCGATCCCTATATTCTCCATTGACGCCAGGCCTCTCGGCCAAGGTAGCTTTGTTCATGAGGTTCATAACATTGACCTTCGGGTAGGGGCAATACATAGGGAACTATTATCTTGTTATGTGTTGGAGGGTCTACCTACTCCTATTGTGTTGGGACTTCCTTGGTTGGTTAAACATAACCCTGTGATTAATTGGCAGTCCAGAGATATAAGCCAATGGGGGGAGTTTTGCAAAAGTAACTGCATGAACACAGTCATCAGTGCGGTCGTGCCTAGTACTTTGCCTCCTTTTTTGGAGGACTTTGGGGATGTGTTCTCTGAGGAGGGGTGTCAGGAGTTGCCTCCTCATCGCGTGTATGACTGCTCTATTAATTTACTTCCTGATGCTAAGTTACCTAAAGCTAGGTTATATAACCTTTCTGGTCCTGAGAGGCAGGCTATGAAAGATTATATTTCGGAAAGTCTGGCCAAAGGGCATATTAGACCTTCATCTTCCCCAGTGGCCGCGGGGTTCTTCTTTGTGAAGAAAAAAGATGGAGGCCTACGCCCTTGCTTGGATTTCCGCGAACTTAATCGGATTACTGTTCGAGATCCGTATCCACTCCCTCTGATTCCTGATCTCTTCAATCAAATTGTTGGCGCCAAATGGTTCTCTAAATTGGATCTCAGGGGG
This sequence comes from Oophaga sylvatica, assembly GCA_033576555.1. Classification (NCBI taxonomy): domain Eukaryota; kingdom Metazoa; phylum Chordata; class Amphibia; order Anura; family Dendrobatidae; genus Oophaga; species Oophaga sylvatica. The sequence continues at coordinate 19,526,278 of JARQOD010000010.1, read as the reverse complement.
GCGTATAATCTGATTAGGATAAAAGAGGGGGATGAGTGGAAAACGGCGTTTAACACACCGGAGGGACATTATGAGAACCTTGTCATGCCTTTTGGTCTGACTACTGCACCAGCAGTATTCCAACATTTTGTTAATGACATTTTTCGTCATCTGGTGGGGCTGTTTGTGGTCGTATATTTGGATGACATTTTAATTTACTCACCAGATCTTGTGTCTCACCAGGAGCATGTGAGACAGGTGTTGCAGATCTTGCGAGACAATAAACTATACGCCAAACTGGAAAAGTGTGTATTCGCCGTACAGGAACTTCAGTTTTTGGGTTTCTTGGTGTCAGCCTCCGGTTTCCGTATGGACCCTGAAAAGGTGAGAGCAGTGCTTGAATGGGATCAGCCAGAGGATCTTAAGGCTCTGCAGCGTTTTCTGGGGTTTGCTAACTACTACCGGAAATTTATTTGTAATTTCTCATCTGTTGTCAAACCTCTCACTGACATGACAAGAAAAGGGACGGATTTTTCTAAATGGTCGGACAAAGCTTGCCAAGCTTTTTCCTCTTTGAAAAAATGTTTTGCTTCGGCACCCGTTCTCATCCAACCAGATGCATCACAGCCGTTCGTTGTGGAGGTGGACGCGTCTGACGTAGGGGTGGGTGCAATATTGTCCCAGGGTCCGTCCCCTGGTAAATGGCATCCGTGCGCTTTCTTTTCTAAAAAATTGTCGTCCGCCGAAAGGAATTATGATATCGGCAATAGGGAACTTTTGGCCATTAAGTTGGCTTTTGAAGAATGGCGTCACTTTTTGGAGGGGGCAGTCCACCCGGTCACCGTCATTACTGATCACAAGAACCTGCTGTATTTGGAATCTGCTAAGCGTCTGAATTCCAGACAAGCTCGATGGTCGTTGTTTTTTACCAGGTTTAATTTTGTTGTCACTTATCGCCCTGGATCTAAGAATGTTAAGGCGGATGCCTTGTCTCGCAGTTTCCCAGGGGCCGGGAAAATGGATGACCCGATTCCTATCCTTCAGGAGGGGGTGGTAGTGTCGGCTGTATGTTCTGAGCTTGAGGAGGAGGTGTTAGAGGCTCAGGGGGACGCCCCTGCAGGACCTCCAGGGAGACTGTTTGTCCCAAATCAGTTGAGACAAAAGGTTATTGAGGCACATCATAATTCTGCTTTAGCAGGACATCCAGGGAGTAAGGCTACTTTAGATCTCCTTTCTCGCCGGTTTTGGTGGCCTAACGTTAATAAAGATGTTTTAACTTTTGTCGCGTCCTGTGGGGTTTGTGCTCGCTCTAAGACCCCTCATACCCGTCCGTCTGGGACCCTCTTACCCTTGAAACTTCCGGAGCGTCCATGGACTCATTTGTCTATGGACTTCATCACGGACCTTCCTCAGTCGTCAGGGAAGACTGTCATACTGGTGGTTGTTGACAGGTTCAGTAAGATGGCACATTTCATTGCTCTTCCTGCCCTCCCTAATGCTAAAACTCTGGCGCAGGTGTTCATTGGGGAGATTGTGAGACTTCATGGGTTGCCTTCTGATGTGGTGTCAGATAGGGGTCTCAGTTTGTGTCCAAGTTTTGGAGGGCATTTTGTTTACGTCGGGGGATGCAATTGTCATTTTCCTCGGCTTTTCATCCGCAGACCAATGGTCAGACAGAGCGTCTGAATCAAAGCCTAGAGACTTATCTTCGGTGTTTTGTCTCAGAGAACCAGGAGGACTGGTCTTCTTTCTTGCCTCTGGCAGAGTTCGCTCTTAACAACAGGCGGAGCGAGTCCACTGGTAAGTCCCCGTTTTTTGGGGCATATGGTTTTCATCCCCAGTTTTGTACATTCAATGGGGGGGGCCCTTCTGGGGTTCCTGAGGAGGAGCGTTTCTCGTCGTCACTTGCTTCAGTGTGGAGAGGTGTATTGAATAATCTGAGTGCTATGGGGAACCGTTATAAACGTATGGCTGATAGGAGGAGAGTTTCTGGTCCAGATCTTAATGTGAACGATCTGGTATGGTTGTCTACCAGGAATATAAAACTTAAAGTTCCCTCCTGGAAGCTGGGCCCCAGATTCATCGGGCCGTACAGGATCAGTTCCATAATTAATCCTGTGGCATTTCGTCTGGACCTCCCTCCTACGTTTAAAATCCACAATGTGTTCCACAAGTCATTACTTAAGAGGTACGTGGCACCAGTCATACCATCACCTCTACCTCCTCCTCCTGTGGTGGTCAATGGTAACTTGGAGTTTCAAGTGTCAAAGATCATTGACTCACGTCTGAATCGCCGGTCCCTTCAGTACTTGGTGCATTGGAAGGGGTATGGTCCAGAGGAGAGGACGTGGGTTCCTGCGTCTGACATTAACGCAGATCGTTTGGTGCGGACCTTCCACAGAACTCACCCGGGCAAACCTGGCCCTGAGGGTCCGGAGGCCCCTCGTAGAAGGGGGGGTACTGTCATGTGTGCATCGCCACGAAGATCGTCGCGGTTGCACATTCTGACTTCTCACAGCTGAGTTGCTGTTTCTTTGTGTTTGGCAGTTAGGGAGTTAATTCTGTCTGTGCTCAGTTCTGGGACTGGGTGCAGTTTCTCCCGGCTGCAATTAATTATTTGTTGATTGGTTTCCTTTAAATCTCTGGTTGTCTGTGTTGGGAGTTGCCAGTGAAATTCTTCATGCAGACCACAGATAGGATTGTATCTGTATAGACTTAAGTTAAAGAGCTCCTTAGTTGTTTTAAGCTCACCTTGCTTAGAGTTTAATATCCCAGATCATTTATGTTCCTTCTGTGTTTGAGTGTGTATGCAAGTCTGTGTTTTCTCCAGTCTGTCTTATATGTCTAATCTGTGTATTTAGCAGAGATCAGCCCATATCCCTTTGGTGGTAATCAGAATCCTTCTTAGGACTGATTACAGGGTTCAGGGACTGATAGGAGACAGGGTTAGGCTGGAGACTTGGACCTCTGAACCATTATCAGTACCTCCAAGGTGAGGGATTAGTTAGGACCCCAGTTTAGGGTCAGGTTAGACCCCGGTCCTCCTCTTTCCTGTGACAGTGTATCAAGTCCTCAAGATTAACCCTGAGTTCAACGGATATCGTGTCAGGTAAATCTATTCTATATTTACATGCTGATGTTGCTAATCTATATGTTGTATAGAGTGTTGTTCTTTTAAGAATAGTTTACTGACATCGTACACATATCATAAGACCGCGTGACATTATGCTGTCTGCAAGGATTATGTACAATACACATAAGACGGGCAGAACAGTAAAAAACGATTAACCCTCGCAGGCTGGATAGAAGAACTGCGGATTCTCACATACTGATCGCAGTAAAACTGCCCGCTACAAGCTGGATAGAAGATACCGCAGCTCGCACATAGTGATTATCGTGAAACCAAGCTTCTGTCAAGCCTGAAAGGGCGCGAATCCTGTCAGAGCGTCACTATGTCAGCCGCAGAAGGTAGATCATTCACCACAAGATCTGCAATCTCAGCCAGCTGCAAGAGCTCAAAGAAGTCAGTGAGCAGCTCTACCATCGCCATAGCCCGCGCAAAAGCAGAAGCTGCCAAAGTGCGAGCATCGTTTGCTGAACAACAGGCACACATGGAAGCAGAGGAAGCACGCATGAAAGCAGCTCTGGCCGAACAACAGGCACACATGGAAGCAGAGGAAGCTCGCATGAAAGCAGCTCTGGCCGAACAACAAGCACACATGAAAAAACTAGCATTGGAGAGGGAAGCCGCAGTTGCACTGGCAGAGGCTGAAGTTTTGGAGGAGGCAGCAAGTATCGCAAGTAATAGACGCAGCAGTATTCTTGGATCAGAGCTCAGTCAACAGGACAAAGCACGACACACTTCAAAATACGTACTGCAGTATGCTAAGTCAGATGACGAAATAAAATGATAGATCAACATTTCAGTTACTAAATATATCATAGCATGGGGCTTATACTGACATAGTGTCAAAAGTTAGTGAACTGAATATATATCGGACTAGATAGACCAACTGCATACATAGTATAGAACAACACAAAGAGAAACAAGCAGTCAAGAGGTCGAAAATATAGAGAAAGTAGAAAACACTTTATTAATGTAACAAGATAAAAGTATAGCACAGCGAAACAATACTGCATGTGCCCAAGAACAGATACAATAAGCAAGGGAAGCCGCGTGTGGTGAACAAAATACAATAGTAGCTCATGCTACTTATAGCAGATAGTATATAGCATAATTACAATGCATAAATGCCCATATAGAAATGGATACAGGGGTGGCAGGGGCAGCCGGTGTGGTGTTACACTGTGACCGTTTTGGTATGTATTACATCACCATTAATTCTATTACTGTATGTACACCTACTTACTGTTGTATATATATGTATCCATTTCTATATGGGCATTTATGCATTGTAATTATGCTATATACTATCTGCTATAAGTAGCATGAGCTACTATTGTATTTTGTTCACCACACGCGGCTTCCCTTGCTTATTGTATCTGTTCTTGGGCACATGCAGTATTGTTTCGCTGTGCTATACTTTTATCTTGTTACATTAATAAAGTGTTTTCTACTTTCTCTATATTTTCGACCTCTTGACTGCTTGTTTCTCTTTGTGTTGTTCTAAGTCAGATGACGGTCTGTATTACGGTCCAGGAGCTGAGTCAACCCCTGCTTACAAACTCCAGCCTAATCCTGTCACACAACAAGCAGCCTCAGCCTTCCAAATGCCATACATCAAGCAAGACAGTAATTTTATATATTATCGGTCCCCAATGCAACCTGCATTCCAACCGACAGACAACTGCAGAGCAGCTCCAGCCTTCAAGAAGGAACAAGTAGATGGTAGTTATTACACCAAAGACAAGTTTAAAGACTACTCTAACCCACATGGACCTCTGCACCTCAGCTCGTTTCCAGATTCATCAAACAGAAATCAAGGTATGTCAGATGTTCTCAAATTCCTTGCTCGACGTGAGTTGATAACCCAAGGACTCTCCAAGTTTAACGACAAACCTGAAGGCTATAGAGCATGGCGATCCTCATTCAGAAATACAATCAAAGATCTGGATCTGTCTGCAAACGAGGAGGTCGACCTTTTAGTCAAGTGGCTAGGAAATGAATCCACAGAGCATGCAAAACGGATTAGGGACATCAATTTAGACTATCCCGACAGAGGACTAAACCTGATATGGGAGAGACTGGAGGAGTGTTACGGCTCACCAGAAGTGATAGAAAACGCACTCTTCAAAAGAATTGAGGATTTCCCCATGATGCAAGGCAAAGGTTTCCAAAAACTGAGAGAATTGAGCGATCTGTTGACAGAACTTCAAGTTGCCAAAGCTCAAGGAGACTTACAAGGCCTAGCATTCTTGGACACAGCACACGGTGTAAATCCCATAGTACGCAAACTTCCGCAAGGCCTGATAGATAAGTGGATCGGTCAAGGCTCCAAATACAAGGAACGATACAACGTCCCATTTCCTCCATTCTCATTCTTTGTGGACTTTGTACACCAACAAGCAAAGATTAGAAATGACCCCAGCTTTGACTTCTCAATGTTTGACACCACGTACCCCAAATCAGGTAAACCTGTCTCAATGCGTAACCTGAGAGATACACCAGTGGCAGTACACAAAACCAGTGTATCTCTTCAAGACACTTCACGCAAAACTTATAGTACTGCAGAGACTGATAAGACCTCATCTAAAGACCCGTGCAAAGAATGCCCTCTGCATAAGAAACCACATTCGTTGCTGAAATGCAGAGGATTCAGAGAGAAACAGCTCAAAGATTGCAAAACTTTCCTCAAAGAAAACCACATTTGCTACAGGTGCTGCGCAGCAATTTCACATCTTGCAAAAGACTGTACAACAAACATTAAATGCTCAGAATGTGACAGTGAAGAGCATAACACAGCTTTACACCCAGGACCAGCTCCATGGACTCTCACACCCTCAGACCAAGTGATAGAGCACGGCGAGGAGCAGAGAGACCCTACACCTCCTGAAGTGACACCTCAGTGCACCCAAGTCTGTGGAGAAGGACTTAGCAACAAATCTTGCTCCAAGATCTGTCTTGCCACAGTTTACCCCATTGGTCACAAAGAGAAAGCTGTAAAGTTGTATGCCATCCTTGATGATCAGAGCAACAGGTCTCTCGCTAATTCAACTTTCTTTGATATCTTCGACATTAAAGGAAACAGCTCGGCATATTCACTTAAGACTTGCACAGGTGTGAGTGAAGAAAAAGGGAGAAGAGCTACTGGTTACCAAATTGAATCCTTAAATGGTGAAACATCCCTGCCTCTGCCTACGCTGATAGAATGCAATCAGATCCCAAACAACAGAGAAGAGATTCCTACACCTGCAGCAGCATCACATCAAGGACATCTAAAAAATATAGCGCACCTAATTCCTGAAGTCGACCCAGACGCTCCAATAGTACTTCTGCTTGGAAGAGACATCATAAGAGTCCACAAGGTGAGGAAACAGATAAACGGTCCTCACAGTTCTGCTTATGCTCAGAAGCTCGACCTAGGGTGGGTCATTATAGGCGATGTCTGCCTAGGAAGCGTTCACAAGCCAACCACTGTGAATTCTCTCTTCACAAATACATTGGAAAATGGACGTCCATCCCTCTTTCAGCCTTGTTTCCTAATCAGATTCCTTGGTAAGGAGAGAAAGCCTTACAAGTGTGTTATTACCCGGAACCTGTGCCAGAAGATGAAAGATCATCTGGGGTGTACATGTGTTCCAGAGGACCAAAGGAAGACAACGACCCTACTAAAGACGTTCATAGAATACCGCATGAAAGGTACATGTTTTTGTTTGCAATAGTCCATCTCCTGCTGTCGCCATTTATGGACTGCGACTCTCTGCCCAAGAAGGTGAAGAAAACTATGGGCAAGACGTTAAGAAGTTTGTTGAAAGAGACTTCTATGTGGATGATGGCCTAAAGTCACTTCCCTCACCAGAGGCTGCAATCCGCCTACTCAAGAGGACTCAACGTATGCTTTCCTGTTCAAACCTCAGACTGCATAAAATAGCTTCAAACACGAAGATGTTATGGCAGCCTTCCCAGTTCAAGATCATGCCAGCGATCTGAAAGACCTAGACTTTGCAACGGACCCCATACCCATGCAACGCAGCTTAGGGCTCAGCTGGGATCTCAAGTCTGACACCTTTACCTTCCAGGTTGACCAAGAGCAAAAGCCCTTCACACGACGTGGTGTCTTATCCACCATCAACAGCCTATATGATCCACTTGGATTTGCAGCACCAGTCACCATCCAAGGTAAGACTCTCCTCAGAGATTTAACTGCAGACACATGTGATTGGGACTCTCCACTTCCCCAGAGAAAGAAGCTCTATGGGTAACCTGGAGAGACTCTCTAAAGACATTGTCTAATCTACACATTCACAGACCATATGTTCACATCTCTGCTGCAGAGGTTCAGACTAAGCAGTTGTGTATATTTTGTGACGCTTCAGTAAAGGCGATCGCTGCAGTCGCTTACCTTAAAACAACAGATATCAAAGGTCAAGTCCATATTGGCTTCGTGATGGGAAAGGCAAAATTGGCACCATGTCCTGAGCTTACCATACCAAGACTGGAACTTTGTGCTGCTGTTCTAGCAAACAGAGCTAGCTGAGCTCATTGTGACAGTAGAGGTAAAGTAGTGCTTGGTTACATTCACAATGAGACTAGAAGATTCTATGTCTACGTACATAACAGAGTTCAAAGAATCAGGAGGTCAACACGACCTACCCAGTGGCGTTATGTATCAACTGATCACAACCTAGCAGACCAGCAACAAGAGCTGTTCCTGCAGCCCATCTTAAAGACACTCAGTCCAAAAAAAATGACTGGCCTTTGGACTGATAACCAAAGTGTTTCCAAATGAAGATGGCAAAAGTTTAGGAAAGTGGAGTCAAGATCTGCAGGCAACACAACCTAACTTTTCTCGACCTAGTCACTGAACTGATTTTGTTGCTCTCTCCAGAGGTACCTTAAAGTGGTATCTTTAAGATACCAGGCGAGGAGTGTGATGTTCCACTAGAATTTTCTGTGTAAACATTCAGATTTGTTATGTGGTATAACAGCACCATCTAGTGGTCGTTTTATAGAATGTCTTTGGTTGTGATATTGAGGTTTTTTGACATATCTACCACACCGTAGTTCATGAGTCATAGCTTTCATGACTCATCAGCCAGCCCCAGCAGCCATGTTTTTTGCTCAGTATACAGCTAAGACAGTTCATTCTGAGTACCTCCTGACATCAGAATCCAATAGTGATCTCTTACATCCAGATCTGTAGCCGCACAATCGGTAGGTCCTAAACACATTCACCATGAACTTGACAGCCGTATAAATATTGAGATGTTTACATCATGCTGTTATGAAAATGTGAGAGTTGTAGTCCATGCTTTTCCGACTGGTCAGTAAGCATGGGATACACCGCATGTTATATGTAACTACATGTTATGCATATAGTGTGTTCCCTCACCACTGTATATTGTGTATATATTGTATGCTTGCCACATGTTTGTGAGCACATAGTAAAATACTGTTATTTGTTCCACAGTTTTTTACCATATTCGATTCCTGCAATAAACTTGGTAACAGACATCACGTGTCTATCAAATCACTTTTTGGGATCAAGGTTTATGCTGTCTGCAAGGATTATGTACAATACACATAAGACGGGCAGAACAGTAAAAAACGATTAACCCTCGCAGGCTGGATAGAAGAACTGCGGATTCTCACATACTGATCGCAGTAAAACTGCCCGCTACAAGCTGGATAGAAGATACCGCAGCTCGCACATAGTGATCATCGTGAAACCAAGCTTCTGTCAAGCCTGAAAGGGCGCGAATCCTGTCAGAGCGTCACTATGTCAGCCGCAGAAGGTAGATCATTCACCACAAGATCTGCAATCTCAGCCAGCTGCAAGAGCTCAAAGAAGTCAGTGAGCAGCTCTACCATCGCCATGCCCGCGCAAAAGCAGAAGCTGCCAAAGTGCGAGCATCGTTTGCTGAACAGAAGGCAATAGAAGAAGAAGCACATGAAGCACACATGGAAGCAGAGGAAGCCGCATGAAAGCAGCTCTGGCCGAACAACAGGCACACATGGAAGCAGAGGAAGCCGCATGAAAGCAGCTTGCGAACAACAGGCACACATGGAAGCAGAGGAGCAGATGAAAGCAGGCGCAACTGGCAACATGGAGCAAGAACGGCATGCACTTGGCCGAACAACAGGCACCATGGAAGCAGAGAAGCACGCATGAAAGCAGCTCTGGCCGAACAACAAGCACACATGAAAAACTAGCATTGGAGAGGGAAGCCGCAGTTGCACTGGCAGAGGCTGAAGTTTTGGAGGAGGCAGCAAGTATCGCAAGTAATAGACGCAGCAGTATTCTTGGATCAAGCTCAGTCAACAGGACAAAGCACGACACACTTCAAAATACGTACTGCAGTATGCTAAGTCAGATGACGGTCTGTATTACGGTCCAGGAGCTGAGTCAACCCCTGCTTACAAACTCCAGCCTAATCCTGTCACACAACAAGCAGCCTCAGCCTTCCAAATGCCATACATCAAGCAAGACAGTAACTTTATATATCATCGGTCCCCAATGCAACCTGCATTCCAACCGACAGACAACTGCAGAGCAGCTCCAGCCTTCAAGAAGGAACAAGTAGATGGTAGTTATTACAACAAAGACAAGTTTAAAGACTACTCTAACCCACATGGACCTCTGCACCTCAGCTCGTTTCCAGATTCATCAAACAGAAATCAAGGTATGTCAGATGTTCTCAAATTCCTTGCTCGACGTGAGTTGATAACCCAAGGACTCTCCAAGTTTAACGACAAACCTGAAGGCTATAGAGCATGGCGATCCTCATTCAGAAATACAATCAAAGATCTGGATCTGTCTGCAAACGAGGAGGTTGACCTTTTAGTCAAGTGGCTAAGAAATGAATCCACAGAGCATGCAAAACGGATTAGGGACATCAATTTAGACTATCCCGACAGAGGACTAAACCTGATATGGGAGAGACTGGAGGAGTGTTACGGCTCACCAGAAGTGATAGAAAACGCACTCTTCAAAAGAATTGAGGATTTCCCCAAAATGCAAGGCAAAAGTTTCCAAAAACTGAGAGAATTGAGCGATCTGTTGACAGAACTTCAAGTTGCCAAAGCTCAAGGAGACTTACAAGGCCTAGCATTCTTGGACACAGCACGCGGTGTAAATCCCATAGTACGCAAACTTCCGCAAGGCCTGATAGATAAGTGGATCGGTCAAGGCTCCAAATACAAGGAACGATACAACGTCCCATTTCCTCCATTCTCATTCTTTGTGGACTTTGTACACCAACAAGCAAAGATTAGAAATGACCCCAGCTTTGACTTCTCAATGTTTGACACCACGTACCCCAAATCAGGTAAACCTGTCTCAATGCGTAACCTGAGAGATACACCAGTGGCAGTACACAAAACCAGTGTATCTCTTCAAGACACTTCACGCAAAACTTATAGTACTGCAGAGACTGATAAGACCTCAAGTAAAGACCCGTGCAAAGAATGCCCTCTGCATAAGAAACCACATTCGTTGTTGAAATGCAGAGGATTCAGAGAAAAACAGCTCAAAGATCGCAAAACTTTCCTCAAAGAAAACCACATTTGCTACAGGTGCTGCGCAGCAACTTCACATCTTGCAAAAGACTGTACAACAAACATTAAATGCTCAGAATGTGACAGTGAAGAGCATAACACAGCTTTACACCCAGGACCAGCTCCATGGACTCTCACACCCTCAGACCAAGTGGCAGAGCACGGCGAGGAGCAGAGAGACCCTACACCTCCTGAAGTGACACCTCAGTGCACCCAAGTCTGTGGAGAAGGACTTAGCAACAAATCTTGCTCCAAGATCTGTCTTGCCACAGTTTACCCCATTGGTCACAAAGAGAAAGCTGTAAAGTTGTATGCCATCCTTGATGATCAGAGCAACAGGTCTCTTGCTAATTCAACTTTCTTTGATATCTTCGACATTAAAGGAAACAGCTCGGCATATTCACTTAAGACTTGCACAGGTGTGAGTGAAGAAAAAGGGAGAAGAGCTACTGGTTACCAAATTGAATCCTTAAATGGTGAAACATCCCTGCCTCTGCCTACGCTGATAGAATGCAATCAGATCCCAAACAACAGAGAAGAGATTCCTACACCTGCAGCAGCATCACATCATGGACATCTAAAAAATATAGCGCACCTAATTCCTGAAGTCGACCCAGACGCTCCAATAATACTTCTGCTTGGAAGAGACATCATAAGAGTCCACAAGGTGAGGAAACAGATAAACGGTCCTCACAGTTCTGCTTATGCTCAGAAGCTCGACCTAGGGTGGGTCATTATAGGCGATGTCTGCCTAGGAAGCGTTCACAAGCCAACCACTGTGAATTCTCTCTTCACAAATACATTGGAAAATGGACGTCCATCCCTCTTTCAGCCTTGTCCTAACAGATTCCTTGTAAGAGAGAAGCCTACAAGTGTGTTATACCCGGACTGTGCAGAAGATGAAGATCATCTGGGGTGTACAGTGTTCCAGAGGACAAAGGAAGACAACAAGACCGCTTGCTCTATTGAAGATGAGACCTTCTTAAGTATAATGGAACAAGGATTCTCTAAAGATGAAACAAATACCTGGGTAGCACCACTGCCTTTCAAAACACAGAGAACCCGCCTTCCTAACAACAGAGTTCAAGCCACAAAACGCTTCAGTTCTCTCAGGCGCAACTTTGAGAAAAGACCAGAAATGAAGGAGCACTTCTTCTCATTCATGAGCAAGATGTTTGAAAATGACCATGCAGAAGTAGCCCCGCCTTTAAAAGAAAAAGAAGAGTGCTGGTATCTGCCAATCTTTGGTGTTTACCACCCAGAAACCAGGTCAAATCCGAGTAGTATTTGACTCCAGCTCACAACACCATGGAGTTTCCCTAAATGATGTTCTTTTATCAGGACCAGATCTAAATAACACGCTTCTTGGTGTCCTCATCAGATTCCTAAGAATCTTGCCATAGTCGCTGATATACAACAAATGTTCTATTGTTTCCTAGTTAAAAAAGAACACAGGAACTTCTTGAGGTTTTTTTGGTTCAGAGACAACGACCCTACCAAAGACGTCATAGAATACCGCATGAAGGTACATGTTTTTGGCAATAGTCCATCTCCTGCTGTCGCCATTTATGGACTGCGACTCTCTGCCCAAGAAGGTGAAGAAAACTATGGGCAAGACGTTAAGAAGTTTGTTGAAAGAGACTTCTATGTGGATGATGGCCTAAAGTCACTTCCCTCACCAGAGGCTGCAATCAGCCTACTCAAGAGGACTCAACGTATGCTTTCCTGTTCAAACCTCAGACTGCATAAAATAGCTTCAAACAGCGAAGATGTTATGGCAGCCTTCCCAGTTCAAGATCATGCCAGCGATCTGAAAGACCTAGACTTTGCAACGGACCCCATACCCATGCAACGCAGCTTAGGGCTCAGCTGGGATCTCAAGTCTGACACCTTTACCTTCCAGGTTGACCAAGAGCAAAAGCCCTTCACACGACGTGGTGTCTTATCCACCATCAACAGCCTATATGATCCACTTGGATTTGCAGCACCAGTCACCATCCAAGGTAAGACTCTCCTCAGAGATTTAACTGCAGACACATGTGATTGGGACTCTCCACTTCCCCAGAGAAAGAAGCTCTATGGGTAACCTGGAGAGACTCTCTAAAGACATTGTCTAATCTACACATTCACAGACCATATGCTCACATCTCTGCTGCAGAGGTTCAGACTAAGCAGTTGTGTATATTTTGTGACGCTTCAGTAAAGGCGATAGCTGCAGTCGCTTACCTTAAAACAACAGATATCAAAGGTCAAGTCCAGATTGGCTTCGTGATGGGAAAGGCAAAATTGGCACCATGTCCTGAGCTTACCATACCAAGACTGGAACTTTGTGCTGCTGTTCTAGCAACAGAGCTAGCTGAGCTCATTGTGACAGAGATAGATTAAAGCTGAGATACGTGTCCTACAGAAGTAAGTAGTGCTGTACATTCACAATGAGACTAGAAGATTCTATGTCTACGTACATAACAGAGTTCAAAGAATCAGGAGGTCAACACGACCTACCCAGTGGCGTTATGTATCAACTGATCACAACCAGCAGACCACGCAACAAGAGCTGTTCCTGCAGCCCATCTTAAAGACACTCATGTCACAGACAGCATCCTACATCGTACAAGACACTTTGAGAAACCAAATTTGAAATGTTGAACAGATCGGAGAGAGATGTCCTCATGTTTGAAGTGGAGGTACAAGAGTTCTGCAGAGAACTACGAACCTGAACGTGTTTCACATTTCAGACCAGTCACTGAAACTGATTTTGTTGCTCTCTCCAGAGGTACCTTAAAGTGGTATCTTTAAGATACCAGGCGAGGAGTGTGATGTTCCACTAGAATTTTCTGTGTAAAATTCAGATTTGTTATGTGGTATAACAGCACCATCTAGTGGTCGTTTTATAGAATGTCTTTGGTTGTTGATATTGAGGTTTTTTGACATATCTACCACACCGTAGTTCATGAGTCATAGCTTTCATGACTCATCAGCCAGCCCCAGCAGCCATGTTTTTTGCTCAGTATACAGCTAAGACAGTTCATTCCTGAGTACCTCCTGACATCAGAATCCAATAGTGATCTCTTACATCCAGATCTGTAGCCGCACAATCGGTAGGTCCTAAACACATTCACCATGAACTTGACAGCCGTATAAATATTGGATGTTTACATCATGCTGTTATGAAAATGTGAGAGTTGTAGTCCATGCTTTTCCGACTGGTCAGTAAGCATGGGATATACCGCATGTTATATGTAACTACATGTTATGCATATAGTGTGTTCCCTCACCACTGTATATTGTGTATATATTGTATGCTTGCCACATGTTTGTGAGCACATAGTAAAATACTGTTATTTGTTCCACAGTTTTTTACCATATTCGATTCCTGCAATAAACTTGGTAACAGACATCACGTGTCTATCAAATCACTGTTGGGATCAAGGTTATGCTGTCTGCAAGGATTATGTACACATACACATAAGACGGGCAGAACAGTAAAAAACGATTAACCCTCGCAGGCTGGATAGAAGAACTGCGGATTCTCACATACTGATCGCAGTAAAACTGCCCGCTACAAGCTGGATAGAAGATACCGCAGCTCGCACATAGTGATCGTCGTGAAACCAAGCTTCTGTCAAGCCTGAAGAAAGGGCGCGAATCCTGTCAGAGCGTCACCTATGTCAGCCGCAGAAGGTAGATCATTCACCACAAGATCTGCAATCTCAGCCAGCTGCAAGAGCTCAAAGAAGTCAGTGAGCAGCTCTACCATCGCCATAGCCCGCGCAAAAGCAGAAGCTGCCAAAGTGCGAGCATGAAGCAGTTTGCTGAACAACAGGCACACATGGAAGCAGAGGAAGCACGCATGAAAGCAGCTCTGGCCGAACAACAGGCACACATGGAAGCAGAGGAAGCTCGCATGAAAGCAGCTCTGGCCGAACAACAAGCACACATGAAAAAACTAGCATTGGAGAGGGAAGCCGCAGTTGCACTGGCAGAGGCTGAAGTTTTGGAGGAGGCAGCAAGTATCGCAAGTAATAGACGCAGCAGTATTCTTGGATCAGAGCTCAGTCAACAGGACAAAGCACGACACACTTCAAAATACGTACTGCAGTATGCTAAGTCAGATGACGGTCTGTATTACGGTCCAGGAGCTGAGTCAACCCCTGCTTACAAACTCCAGCCTAATCCTGTCACACAACAAGCAGCCTCAGCCTTCCAAATGCCATACATCAAGCAAGACAGTAATTTTATATATCATCGGTCCCCAATGCAACCTGCATTCCAACCGACAGACAACTGCAGAGCAGCTCCAGCCTTCAAGAAGGAACAAGTAGATGGTAGTTATTACAACAAAGACAAGTTTAAAGACTACTCTAACCCACATGGACCTCTGCACCTCAGCTCGTTTCCAGATTCATCAAACAGAAATCAAGGTATGTCAGATGTTCTCAAATTCCTTGCTCGACGTGAGTTGATAACCCAAGGACTCTCCAAGTTTAACGACAAACCTGAAGGCTATAGAGCATGGCGATCCTCATTCAGAAATACAATCAAAGATCTGGATCTGTCTGCAAACGAGGAGGTCGACCTTTTAGTCAAGTGGCTAGGAAATGAATCCACAGAGCATGCAAAACGGATTAGGGACATCAATTTAGACTATCCCGACAGAGGACTAAACCTGATATGGGAGAGACTGGAGGAGTGTTACGGCTCACCAGAAGTGATAGAAAACGCACTCTTCAAAAGAATTGAGGATTTCCCCATGATGCAAGGCAAAGGTTTCCAAAAACTGAGAGAATTGAGCGATCTGTTGACAGAACTTCAAGTTGCCAAAGCTCAAGGAGACTTACAAGGCCTAGCATTCTTGGACACAGCACGCGGTGTAAATCCCATAGTACGCAAACTTCCGCAAGGCCTGATAGATAAGTGGATCGGTCAAGGCTCCAAATACAAGGAACGATACAACGTCCCATTTCCTCCATTCTCATTCTTTGTGGACTTTGTACACCAACAAGCAAAGATTAGAAATGACCCCAGCTTTGACTTCTCAATGTTTGACACCACGTACCCCAAATCAGGTAAACCTGTCTCAATGCGTAACCTGAGAGATACACCAGTGGCAGTACACAAAACCAGTGTATCTCTTCAAGACACTTCACGCAAAACTTATAGTACTGCAGAGACTGATAAGACCTCATCTAAAGACCCGTGCAAAGAATGCCCTCTGCATAAGAAACCACATTCGTTGCTGAAATGCAGAGGATTCAGAGAGAAACAGCTCAAAGATTGCAAAACTTTCCTCAAAGAAAACCACATTTGCTACAGGTGCTGCGCAGCAATTTTCACATCTTGCAAAAGACTGTACAACAAACATTAAATGCTCAGAATGTGACAGTGAAGAGCATAACACAGCTTTACACCCAGGACCAGCTCCATGGACTCTCACACCCTCAGACCAAGTGATAGAGCACGGCGAGGAGCAGAGAGACCCTACACCTCCTGAAGTGACACCTCAGTGCACCCAAGTCTGTGGAGAAGGACTTAGCAACAAATCTTGCTCCAAGATCTGTCTTGCCACAGTTTACCCCATTGGTCACAAAGAGAAAGCTGTAAAGTTGTATGCCATCCTTGATGACCAGAGCAACAGGTCTCTCGCTAATTCAACTTTCTTTGATATCTTCGACATTAAAGGAAACAGCTCGGCATATTCACTTAAGACTTGCACAGGTGTGAGTGAAGAAAAAGGGAGAAGAGCTACTGGTTACCAAATTGAATCCTTAAATGGTGAAACATCCCTGCCTCTGCCTACGCTGATAGAATGCAATCAGATCCCAAACAACAGAGAAGAGATTCCTACACCTGCAGCAGCATCACATCAAGGACATCTAAAAAATATAGCGCACCTAATTCCTGAAGTCGACCCAGACGCTCCAATAGTACTTCTGCTTGGAAGAGACATCATAAGAGTCCACAAGGTGAGGAAACAGATAAACGGTCCTCACAGTTCTGCTTATGCTCAGAAGCTCAACCTAGGTGGGTCATTATAGGCGATGTCTGCCTAGGAAGCGTTCACAAGCCAACCACTGTGAATTCTCTCTTCACAAATACATTGGAAAATGGACGTCCATCCCTCTTTCAGCCTTGTCCTAACAGATTCCTTGTAAGAGAGAAGCCTACAAGTGTGTTATACCCGGACTGTGCAGAAGATGAAGATCATCTGGGGTGTACAGTGTTCCAGAGGACAAAGGAAGACAACGACCCTACCAAAGACGTCATAGAATACCGCATGAAGGTACATGTTTTTGGCAATAGTCCATCTCCTGCTGTCGCCATTTATGGACTGCGACTCTCTGCCCAAGAAGGTGAAGAAAACTATGGGCAAGACGTTAAGAAGTTTGTTGAAAGAGACTTCTATGTGGATGATGGCCTAAAGTCACTTCCCTCACCAGAGGCTGCAATCGCCTACTCAAGAGGACTCAACGTATGCTTTCCTGTTCAAACCTCAGACTGCATAAAATAGCTTCAAACATCGAAGATGTTATGGCAGCCTTCCCAGTTCAAGATCATGCCAGCGATCTGAAAGACCTAGACTTTGCAACGGACCCCATACCCATGCAACGCAGCTTAGGGCTCAGCTGGGATCTCAAGTCTGACACCTTTACCTTCCAGGTTGACCAAGAGCAAAAGCCCTTCACACGACGTGGTGTCTTATCCACCATCAACAGCCTATATGATCCACTTGGATTTGCAGCACCAGTCACCATCCAAGGTAAGACTCTCCTCAGAGATTTAACTGCAGACACATGTGATTGGGACTCTCCACTTCCCCCAGAGAAAGAAGCTCTATGGGTAACCTGGAGAGACTCTCTAAAGACATTGTCTAATCTACACATTCACAGACCATATGTTCACATCTCTGCTGCAGAGGTTCAGACTAAGCAGTTGTGTATATTTTGTGACGCTTCAGTAAAGGCGATAGCTGCAGTCGCTTACCTTAAAACAACAGATATCAAAGGTCAAGTCCATATTGGCTTCGTGATGGGAAAGGCAAAATTGGCACCATGTCCTGAGCTTACCATACCAAGACTGGAACTTTGTGCTGCTGTTCTAGCAACAGAGCTAGCTGAGCTCATTGTGACAGAGAGTAAAGTAGTGCTGGGTTACATTCACAATGAGACTAGAAGATTCTATGTCTACGTACATAACAGAGTTCAAAGAATCAGGAGGTCAACACGACCTACCCAGTGGCGTTATGTATCAACTGATCACAACCTAGCAGACCACGCAACAAGAGCTGTTCCTGCAGCCCATCTTAAAGACATTCAGTCAAAAAGAAATGACTGGCCTTTGGGACTGATAACCAAAGTGTTTCCAAGTGAAGATGGAAAAGTTAGGAAAGTGGAGGTCAAGATCTGCAGGCAACACGAACCTGAAACTTTTCCTCAGACCAGTCACTGAACTGATTTTGTTGCTCTCTCCAGAGGTACCTTAAAGTGGTATCTTTAAGATACCAGGCGAGGAGTGTGATGTTCCACTAGAATTTTCTGTGTAAACATTCAGATTTGTTATGTGGTATAACAGCACCATCTAGTGGTCGTTTTATAGAATGTCTTTGGTTGTTGATATTGAGGTTTTTTGACATATCTACCACACCGTAGTTCATGAGTCATAGCTTTCATGACTCATCAGCCAGCCCCAGCAGCCATGTTTTTTGCTCAGTATACAGCTAAGACAGTTCATTCCTGAGTACCTCCTGACATCAGAATCCAATAGTGATCTCTTACATCCAGATCTGTAGCCGCACAATCGGTAGGTCCTAAACACATTCACCATGAACTTGACAGCCGTATAAATATTGAGATGTTTACATCATGCTGTTATGAAAATGTGAGAGTTGTAGTCCATGCTTTTCCGACTGGTCAGTAAGCATGGGATATACCGCATGTTATATGTAACTACATGTTACGCATATAGTGTGTTCCCTCACCACTGTATATTGTGTATATATTGTATGCTTGCCACATGTTTGTGAGCACATAGTAAAATACTGTTATTTGTTCCACAGTTTTTTACCATATTCGATTCCTGCAATAAACTTGGTAACAGACATCACGTGTCTATCAAATCACTGTTGGGATCAAGGTTTATGCTGTCTGCAAGGATTATGTACACATACACATAAGACGGGCAGAACAAGAAGAAATAGGACAAATTGCACAATAACTCTTGGGGTCCAGAGTACGCTGATACCCCATATGTGGGGATAAACTACTGTTTGGACGCATGGCAGAGCTCAGAAGTGAAGGAGAACCGTTTGACTTTTTCAACGCAGAATTGGCTGGAATTGAGATCAGACGCCATGTCACATTTGGAGAGCCCCTGATGTGCCTAAACAGCGGAAACCCCCCAATTCTAACTCCAACCCTAACCCCAACACACCCCTAACCCTAGTCCCAACCCTAACCACAAACCTAACCCTAACACACCCCTAATCCCAACCCTAACCCTAATCCTAACTTTAGCGCCAACCCTAACCCTAGCCGCAACCCTAACCCTAATGGGAAAATGGAAATAAATACATTTTTTTAATTTTATTATTTTTCCCTAACTAAGGGGGTGATAAAGGGGGTTTGATTTACTATTTATAGCGGGTTTTTATGATTGGCAGCTGTCACGCTATAAGACGCTTTTTATTGCAAAAATAGTTTTTTGCATCGCCACATTTTGAGAGCTCTAATTTTTGCATATTTTGGCCCACAGAGTCATGTGAGGTCTTATTTTTTGCGGTACGAGTTGACGTTTTTATTTGTACCATTTTTGAGCAGGTGACATTTTTTCATCGCTTTTTATTTCGATTTTTGGGAGGTTAGAATGAACAAAAATCAGCAATTCATGAATTTCTTTTGGGGGAGGCGTTTTTATTGTTCCGCGTGTGGTAAAATTGATAAAGCAGTTTTATTCTTCGGGTCAGTACGATTATGGCGATACCTCATTTATATCATTTTTTTATGTTTTGGCGCTTTTATAGAATAAAAACAATTTTATATAAAAAATAATTATTTTTGCATCGCTTTATTCTGCGAGCTATAACTTTTTTATTTTTTCGCTAATGATGCTGTGTGGCGGCTCGTTTTTTGCGGGACAAGATGACGTTTTCAGCGGTACCATGTTTATTTATATCGGTCTTTTTGATCGCGCGTTATTCCACTTTTTGTTCGGCGGTATGATGATAAAGCATTGATTTTTTGCTTCGTTTTTTTTTTTTTCTTAAGGGGTTCACTAAAGGGGTTAACTAGTGGGACAATTTTATAGGGGGGGTCGTTACGGACGCGGCGATACCAAATATGTGTACGTTTATTGTTTTGTTTTTTTTTATTTACAGGAAGAAATGAATTTATTGGGGAATATTTTTTTTTTTTTTAAATTATTTTGGATTTTTTTTTTACAACATGTTTATTTTTATTTTTTTAACTTTTTTACTTTGTCCCAGGGTGGGACATCACTGTATTTTATCAAATCGCTGGTGTGACAGTGTGCACAGCACTCTGTCACACCAGCGATCGCTCAGGCAGTGCAGGACGCTTCCTCATCGCCTGCTCTCAGCAGGCACTGAGGAAGCCGCCTCCCTCCAGGACCCCGGCGCCATCTTGGATCCGGGTCCTGGGAGGGAGGAAGCCCTCAGAACAGCGCGATCACATTGCGCTGGTCTGAGGGTCTCAGGGGGGCGTGCAGGGAGCCCCCACCCTGCGCGATCCTCCCCTGTGCCCCCAGTACACCGCGATCATGTTTGATCGCGGTGTGCTAGGGGTTAATGTGCCGGGAGCGGTCCGTGACCGCTCCTGACACACAGTCACGGGTGCCAGCTGTGATAATCAGCTGACACCCGGCGGCGATTAGCTGCGCTCCCCTCAGGAGCGCAGCTGATCGCCTATGACGTACTATCCCATCCATGGGCAGAATGGCACGGGTTTTATGGACGGGATAGTACGTCTAATGTCAGAGAGGGGTTAAACAATAAAACTGGCCTGCCATTATGATTCTGCAGGTCATTACAAGTTCACAGACACCAAACATGTCTAGATTGTTTTATATCGCTGCAAAAAAATGAAAGCAGCACACCATGGTAGAGTCAATTCACGTGCGGTTTAATTGCCCATCTGGCGACGTTTCGGTCCCAAAAGTGTGGACCTCTCTCAAGCCTTTCTGGGACCGAAACATTGCCAGATGGGCAATTAAACTGCTTTAATAGAGACTATTTAATCATGCCAAAAGTTAAAAAAAAAAGTTTTTAAAAATATAAAAAAAATATTAAAGTTCAAATCTCCCCCTTTCAAAATAAAACAATAATAAAAAAATACATATTTGGTATCGCCGCGTTCAGAATCTATCAAGCTATAAAAAGAATCCGATCGGTAAACGGATTAGCGAAAAATAAAGTCAAAATGCCAGAATTACATTTTTTTGGTCGCCGCAACATTGTATTAAAATGCAATAATGGGCGATCAAAAGATCATATCTGCACCAAAATGGTATAATGAAGAACGTCAGCTCGGCACGCAAAAATAATCCCTCACCCAACCAAAGATCACGAAAAATGGAGATACTATGGGTCTCGGAAAATGACGCAATTTTTTTTTTTAAACTGGATTTTTTTTCACCACTCAGATATAAAAGAACCTAGACCTGTTTGGTGTCTATGAACTTGTAATGACCTGGAGAATCATAATGGTAGGTTTAGTTTTAGCATTTGGTGAACATGGTAAAAAAAAAAATCAAATAAATTGTGGAATTGCACTTATTTTGCAATTTGACCGCACTTGGAATTTTTTTTCCCGTTTTTGAGTTCACGATATGGTAAAACCAATGGTGTCGTTCAAAGGTACAAATTGTCCTGCGAAAAAAAAAGCCCTCACATTGCCATGTTGACGGAAAAATAAAAAAGTTATGGCTCTGGGAAGAAGGAGAGCGAGAAACAAACACAAAAACGAAAAAGGGCTCCATCATGAAGGGGTTAAATATCCACATATCGGGTATCAGGAGAAATTTCACAAAAAAATTTGGGGTCCATTTTCTCCTGCAATCCTTGTGAAAATAAAAACATGGGGGCTAAAATAACATTTTTGTGCGAAGAATATTTTAATCCTGGATGAATGGTACGGAAAGAAAGTTGAACTTTCCAAGCGAGATGAAGGATCGCTTTCCCCTGGATGAAGGCACCTCAAAGTGTTGAACTGAACTCCCTAAGGTAGATATCCAGGTGGCTAGGGTAGCCAAAAAAACTACACTACCCTTTGAAGACTCCTCACAACTCAAGGACCCTCTTGACCGCAAGATGGATAGCTTACTGAGGAAGTCCTGGGAGGCATCAGCAGCATCCTTAAAAACAAACGTCACATCCGCCTGCGTCACGAGAACCCTGTTTCTCTGGCTACAACAATTGGAAGACCATATTAGAAATGGTACCCAGAGGGAAGATCTTCTGACATCTTTACCTCTCCTACAGAAGGCGGCAGGCTTTCTGGCAGACACCTCTGCTGAGTCGGTACGCATTGCGGCAAGGACATCGGTGCTCTCCAACACTACCCAAAGAGCTCTGTGGCTGAAGATGCCGATCGGAGATATTCTATCCAAATATAAGCTATGCTGTATTCCATTCAAGGGCGAATATGTGTTTGGGCCTGCACTGGATGAATTACTGGAGAAAGTAACCGACAAGAAGAAAAACCTTCCTGAACCGAAACCACCCAAGAAAAAATCCTTTCGTCTACTCCAGACTCAGATCCCTCAATACAGGGGGAAAGGTAAAACCGGGCGATGGAGTTACTCTAAAGGGGGTAAGGGAAAAATATTTTTCAGAACCCTCGTTCAGACAGAAAATGACGCCAGGCAGGTAGGGGGCAGGATTTCAAACCACTTCCCAAACTGGCAGGAGATAACATCAGACCAAAAAATCCTGGACTCAGTCAGAGGGGGGAGTAAAAATAGAATTCTCCTTTCCCCCACAAAGCCTAGAAGTAACACATCTTCCATCTGCAAGGCTTCAGAAGATTCTGTATACAGAGCTCCAACAAATGCTATCCTCGGCGGTAACAGCACCGGTTCCAGAAGCAAAATGAGGCCAGGGCCATTACTCCCGGCTGTTTCTAGTAAAAAAGCCAAGTGGAAATTACCGGGTCATCATCAACCTAAAGAAGCTGAACCAACATATTGTGTACCGGCGCTTCAAAATGGAAGCAATAAAAACTACAATACCATTGATTGGGAAGAACTTTGCCATGGCTACCATAGACCTCCAGGTGGCATATTACCACGTACCCATCCATAGATCCTACCATCGGTATCAGAGATTTGCGGTTACTCTAGGTCAAGAAATACATCACTTCCAGTTCAGGGTTCTTCCCTTCGGCATATCATCAGTGCCCCGAACATTTACAAAGATAATGGTGGAGGTAGTAGCCTTCTTCAGAAAGCAAGACATCTGTATCGTCTCCTACCTGGATGACCTTCTCGTCATGGCTCCCTCCAACATCGCTCTACACTGTGTTCCAAATTATTATGCAAATAATATTTTCTCAGATTTTCCCAAATTACCTATATCAATTGCAGTCATTGTAATTTTCCAGTCAAATAACTATTAGAGTACAATTGAAAGGTTTTTGTACAAACTGCCTATGATAACAGTATATTTTTTAAAAAATAAAACACTCAAACTGCACTCAAAATGCATGTTCCAAATTATTATGCACAGCAGAGTTTTCAACCTTTTCATTTTAATAAAGAACAAAAAAATGGTCATTTTTGAAATTATAAGCATTAGCAGGTTATTACAAACTGAAATCAAACAGTTTTCAACTCAAAACTTTATTCTAGGTGATGTTACATTTGCACATAGGACCCCTTGTTCGAAAGGAGCTTCTGAACTCTCTCGTCCATTGAATTTGTCAGGTTTTGGATGGTTTCTGCTTCAATTGTTTTGCATGAGGACAGAATACCCTCCCAGAGCTGTTGCTTAGATGTGAACTGCCTCCCGCCATCATAGACACTCCTTTTGATGATGCTCCAGAGGTTCTCAATGGCGTTGAGGTCAGGGGAGCATGGTGGCCACCCCATAAGTTTGTCCCCTTTTTATGCCCATAGCAGCCAGAGATGCAGATGTGTTATGTGCAGCATGAGACGGTGCATTATCATGCATGAAAATGATCTTGCTGCGGAATGCATGGTTCTTCTTCTTGAACCATGGCAGGAAGTGCTGTTTGAGAAACTCAACATACACTATGGAGTTCATCTTTACCCCTTCAGGGATCCTAAAGGGGCCAACAATTTCTCTCCCCATGATTCCAGCCCAAAACATTACTCCACCTCCTTGTTGGCGCCGTAGCCGTGTTTGCATGGGGTGTCCATCAACCAGCCATCCTCCACTCCATCCATCTGGACCATCGAGCGTTGCACGGCACTCATCGGTGAACAAAACAGTTTTGAAGTCAGTATTCATGTATTGTTTGGCCCACTGGAGCCATTTCTGCTTGTGTGCAGTGGATAGAGGAGGTCGACAGGATGGCTTACGCACAGCTGCAAACCTCTGAAGGACCCTGCATCTTGTTGTTCGGGGGACGTTGGAGGCACCAGCAGCTTCAAAAACTTGTCTGCTGCTATGACAAGGCTTTTTTGCCGCTGCTCTTTTAACCTGACGTAATTGCCTGTAGAAAGAGTCCTCAATTTTCCATTATCAGCACGCACACGTGTGTACTGTGAATCAGCTACATACAGTACAGACCAAAAGTTTGGACACACCTTCTCATTCAAAGATTTTTCTGTATTTTCATGGCTATGAAATTTGTAGAATCACACTGAAGGCATCAAAACTATAAATTTACACATGTGGAATTATACATTACACTTTACAAAAAAGTGTGAAACAACTGAAAATATGTCTTATATTCTAGGTTCTTCAAAGTAGCCTCCTTTTGCTTTGATTACTGCTTTGCACGCAGAAAAGGTGAACTAATGGATTCTACAAGCCTGGTTCCCACCGTGAAGCATGGAGGAGGTGGTGTGATGGTGTGGGGGTGCTTTGCTGGTGACACTGTTGGGGATTTATTCAAAATTGAAGGCATAGTGAACCAGAATGGCTACTACCGCATCTTGCAGCAGCATGCTATTCCATCCGATTTGCGTTTAGTTGGACCATCATTTATTTTTCAACAGGACAATTAGCCCAAACACACCTCCAGACTGTGTAAGGGCTATTTGACCAAGAAGGAGAGTGTTTGGGGTACTACGCCAGAGGACCTGGCCTCCACAGTCACCAGACCTGAACCCAATCAAGATGGTTTGGGGTGAGATGGACCGCTCACCCCTTCAATTTTGAATAAATCCCCTACAGTGTCACCAGCAAAGCACCCCCACACCATCACACCACCTCATCCATGGTTCACGGTGGGAACTAGGCATGTAGAGTCCAGCCGTTCACCTTTTCTGCATGCAAAGCTGTAATTGAAGCAAAAGGTGTCTACTTTGAAGAAAAGAACCTAGAATATAAGACATATTTTCAGTTGTTTCACACTTTTTTGTAAAGTGTAATGTATAATTCCACATGTGTTAATTCATATTTTTGATGCCTTCAGTGTGATTCTACATTTTTCATAGTCATGAAAATACAGAAAAATCTTTGAATGAGAAGGTGTGTCCAAACTTTTGGTCTGTACTGTACTTCTTGATTGTGCTATGATCACGATGAAGTGTCTTGGCAATGTTGATTGTAGTCATGCCTTGAGCTAAACACTCCACAATTTGTTGCTTCTCAGCAGCCGACACATCCTTTTTTCTTTCACATTTTGGCAGAAAATGTAGGCTGCTTAATAATGTGGGACAACCTTCTTAAGTAGTCTTGTCTTTCATTGGACACACCTGCCAAACTAATTAGCACAGATGTCTGCAATTGCGTACAGTGATATAAAGAGCCCTAGATTACAACAGACACCAGCAAACGCAGTTGGGGAGCAGTAACGTCTCAGGGAGTCTGGCCAAGAAGATGGATGACCAATCTTCCAATTTCAGAGAATTGAGAGCGGTAGAAGAAGCCCTGAGAGTAGCAGAACCATTAATCCAGGGAACCCATATCCGAGTTTACTCCGACAATATGGCCACCGTATCCCATCTACGTCATCAGGGAAGCACAAAATACAAAAGTCTGCAACAGGTCTCAGAAAGAATATTTTGTTGGGCAGAACATCATCTGTCCTTATCGGCTCCCCATCTGAAAGGATCCGACAACATCGAAGCAGACTTCTTGAGCAGGACAGATATAGATCCAGGAAAATGGAGCCTCACTATGAAAGTATTCCAGGCTATAACCAAAAAATGGAGTCTCCCAGAGGTAGACCTATTTGCAAACTGAGGGAATACCAAAACAGAGCTGTACTTCACCATGGGTCCGAACGAAACCCAGTCAAGGGTGGATGCCTTCACTCACCTATGGAACTTCAGACTGGCATTAGCATTTCCACCAATTGCTTTATTACCAAGGACTCTGCAAATGGTCAGAACAGACTAGGTCAAGACTATCCTGATCACCCTCTCTGGCTAAAAAGGAGCTGGTTCTGAGCCCTAAAATTGATGAGCCCAGAAGGACCTCTGATCCTACCTCTGGACCACGACCTTCTTCATCAAGGTCCCATCTTTCACCTGGCTCCCCACAGCCTAAGCTTGGCAGCCTGGCTTCTAAAACCACAATCCTGAGAGCCAGAGGCCTCTTAGATGCGGTCATATCCACTTTATAGAAAAGTAGGAAACCGATCACAAATACTATATATTCCAAAGTATGGAAAACTTTCTCAGCATGGTATGGATCCACTCCCATCGATCCTTTCCACCCGGACATAGCAAAAATCTTAGAATTCCTACAGAATGGCTTATCCAAATGGCTAAGGACAAGTACCTTAAAAGTTCAGGTGTCAGCCCTAAGCTCCTACTTCGACCAAAATCTAGCAGACCTTCCGATGGATAAAACGATTCATGTCAGCAGCTTCCAGAATCGATCCAAAGAAATCCAACATGGTCCCATCTTGGGATTTGAACATAGTGCTGAAAGGTCTAACTATTCCACCATTTGAGCCTATAGACCAGAACCAGATAGACAGATTATCCTGGAAAGCGGCACTTCTCGTTGCCATTACAACGGCAAGAAGGGTGGGTGAGATTCAAGCTTTATCCTTCAGAGAACCTTATCTAAGAATCCTGTACGACACAATAATATTCCGCCTAGTCCCAACTTTTTTTGCCAAAAGTATCATCTGACTTCCACAGGTCCCAAGAAATAATTCTACCCTTCTTCTGCGATAATCCAAAAGACGAGAGAGAAAAATGATTCCATTCTCTGGATGTTCGGCGGACGGTTCTCTTGTATTTGAATCAAGCTAAGCCTTGAAGAAAGGATCTAAATCTTTTTGTTCAGTATGGTGGACCAAACAGAGTGAAGAAAGCCTCCAAGAGCTCTCTATAGCAAACTGGATCAAAAAAGCAATCAGGAACACTTACAATAATCAGGATCTATCTCCTCCTGAATCTTTGAAAGCCCACTCTACTAGAGCTGTCTCCGTCTCCTGGGCAGAAAGGGCCAATGCGTCCATCGAGCAGATTTGCAAAGCTGCTACCTGGTCCTTGGTCCATACCTTCACTAAACACTATAGATTAGATCTAATGTCAATAAGAGATCTAGCCTTTGGCAGGAAAGTCCTGCAAGCTGTTGTCCCTCCCTAACCATTATTATTATTATTATTATTTATTATCATAGCGCCATTTAATATATGGCGCTTTACATGTGTGGTGGGGTGTACATAATAAATACAAGTACAGTAATCTTATACAATACAAGTTACGACTGGTACAGTAGGAGAGAGTACCCTGCCCGTGAGGGCTCACAATCTACAAGGAATGGGTGAGGATACAGTAGGCGAGGGTAGAGCTGGTCGTGCAGCGGTTTGGTGGATCTGTGGTTACTGCAGGTTGTAGGCTTGTCGGAAGAGGTAGGTCTTCAGGTTCTTTTTGAAGGTTTCCATGGTAGGCGAGAGTCTGATATGTTGTGGTAGAGAGTTCCAGAGTAGGGGGGATGCGCGGGAGAAATCTTGTATGCGATTGTGGGAAGAGGAGATAAGAGGGGAGTAGAGAAGGAGATCTTGTGAGGATCGGAGGTTGCGTGCAGGTAGGTACCGGGAGATGAGGTCACAGATGTATGGAGGACACAGGTTGTGGATACCTTTGTATGTCATGATTAGGGTTTTGAACTGGAGTCTTTGTGTAATGGGGAGCCAGTGCAGGGATTGACAGAGGGGAGAGGCCTGGGAATAGCTGGGGACAGGTGGATTAGTCGGGCAGCAGAGTTTAGAATAGATTGGAGTGGTGCAAGAGTGTTAGAGAGGAGACCACAGAGCAGGAGGTTGCAGTAGTCGAGGCGGGAGATGATGAGGACATGGACTAGGGTTTTTGCAGATTCTTGGTTGAGGAATGTACGGATACGTGAGATATTTTTGAGTTGAAGTCGGCAGGAGGTGGAGAGGGCTTGGATATGTGGTTTAAAAGAGAGATCAGTGTCAAGGATAACCCCGAGGCAGCAAGCTTGTGGGACTGGAGAGAGTGGGCAGTCGTTTACATTAATTGATAGGTCTATTGGAGGGGTTGTGTGAGATGGGGAAAGATGATGAATTATGTTTTGTCCATATTAAGCTTTAGGAATCTAGCGGAGAAAAAGGATGAAATAGCGGACAGACATTGAGGGATTCTGTTTAGTAGGGAGGTGATATCTGGTCCAGAGATGTAGATCTGTGTGTCATCAGCATAGAGGTGATATTCAAAGCCGTGAGATTCTATGAGCTGTCCGAGGCCGACGGTATAGATGGAGAAGAGCAGGGGGCCCTAGGACTGAACCTTGCGGGACTCCCACAGATAGAGGGTGCGGTGAGGAGGTGGTGTGTGAGTGGGAGATGCTGAATGTCCGGTCTGTTAGGTATGACGCGATCCAAGATAGATCTTATTCTTTGGTATATCTCCTGTGTGCTGTCCTGGAGGGTATTAGAGAAAATAGAATTACACTTACCGGTAATTGGGTTTCTAAGACCCTCCAAGACAGCACAGGTAATTACCCCCCTTATAAAATTCTGTTCATTTGATTCCTTCGTGTAAATAAATCAAGCATTCATTTTTTCTGGTCCTTGGAAAACACTGGGAATTAGGGGAAGGGGAGGGCTATTTAAACCTCTTGTTTCCTGTCCCTAATTAGAATGGGGAGGCAACCTCTTGTGTGCTGTCGTGGAGGGTCTTAGAAACCCAATTACCGGTAAGTGTAATTCTATTTTTCTTCTTTGCATGATTATTATTCCGTTCCACTAATATTTTCTATATATAATGATATACTTCTACTGATTATACCAGCTATGAACACTAGAGGATACTAATGTCCCATTTTTTTAACTTAATATGCTTACCTCTTGTAAACCAGTTTTGAACATGCACAGTAGGCTCCTGAGATTTAAGTTTATCTGTGTATTACTGCTGCGTAGAGGTGATCAACTGTGAATTAAGTATGTATATGGTTTGTGTCAACCTGTCAATCTTCATCATATTTGTGTTATATCTGCTGATGTTTGGATATTACTGTATAAGGCCACATTCACTGACGGGCTGCTGGTCTCCTGACTCGAACTTGACAACCTCAAGTTCAGGTCATGAGACCCATGGCCGGTCCTTGAATTACAGTCTATTATTGTATCATGACACACAGATGTGTGAATGCGTTCTTAACCTATGTGCACACAACAGAAAATTCTATGCAAATCCTGATGTGTTAGCAGAAAAAAACACCTTATTTTGCATATTTTTACCTACTCATTAGTATGGGTGAAATTCCCTGCAAGAATTGAGGTGCTGCAGATTTGAATCTGCTGAAAATATGCAAGGAAGAAATAATGTGCACATAGCCTAATAAAATGTATAGGTCTATGATATTTATGCCTGTGCAGTGTGCCTGGTGCATTTTTTATGTACTAGCAATTATATTGCAGTAAACCACGGAGGTAAGTTATGTTTCTTTATGATTTATTAAATGTGATAAGTGATGTAATTAACTTATGTAAGTTATATAGCTGCACTACCACATAATTTACCTAGTGTCACGTTACTGGCGATACAGGACTGGAAGTCAGTAGCCGGAGCAGAAGTGTGCAGGTGAGCGGACCAAGGAAGGACTTCTGGAAGTGCCGTATATGGCGGTGGTGGTTCACTATGTTGGCAGATGCCGGAGCCCGCCCGAGCACGGGCTTGCCGAGATCACACACAAGCACCAAGTCCGTTTAGGTGAATAGAGTTGGAGGTAGGAACAGCAGGGTTTCCACAAGAGACAGGAAGATGTCAGCAGAACACCTTCCAGATCAGGAGCTCAGATATTTTTTATTTTTTTCTCCCTCAGATGGGAAGTTCCACAGTCAGATAACCAAAACTATAAGGAACTCGACTCCCAAACAGCGTGTACACTTACATAATGCAGCAGCTGTTCCCATCATCATCGGAAAACCAACTTTATTTACAAGCACAAAAAAACACAAAACTAAGACACATTAACAAGGTGTTTCCACTTTTTAACTTTCCAAATTCCCTCTGCGTCCTCCTCCCCCCCTCTTGCTCTTATCACACACAAAACAAAAATACAATTTTCCCAAAACAATTTTTAAACAATTTTTAACCTCAATCTCCTTCCTCTTAAACACATAAACGTTCCTCACATCCCACAACACCTATTTTATACATGCAAGCATCAACCACAACACTCTCTCCTTTTCTCCACACATACCCAACCCAAACATAAATAACTCAAACGTCAAAAAATTCACACCACACAACTCCTTACACAACGGGCCCAAACCTGAAATCACATTTCTAGCATACTGACAATTCCAAAACAAATGCACCACACTCTCTCTCCCACCACATCCCCTCCTCGGACACATCTCACTCCTCACTAAACCCCGGTTTCTCTGGAACTCTCTCACCGGTAACACCTCATGCAATGACTGCCACACAATCTCGCTCTGTCTATTTGTCATACCATCCAAACGTACCTTCTTCCATACCTTCTGCACATCACTTCCTCTCACCATATTGATACCACATTCCATCTCTCTACACTCAATCATCCTATATACCGCTTTCTTCTTCTCTAACAACCTCACATCCACATCACACAGTTCATACTTCACCAAAAATTTGTAAACCCACACATACCACACAGGCACCTCAAAAGCCACTGGGCACCTTAGATCCCTTTCCCGCCACTTCAAACGGAACAGAAAACTTCCAAACAAATACCTGCACATACATGCACACTTCCCATCCATCCTAATCACACCCAATACAAACACCATAATATTCATGCCAAAAAATACATTCAAATTGGGGAATCCCAGCCCCCCTTATCCATTCTCTTCATCACAACCTCTCTCCTTGCACGCTCCATACTTGAACGCCAAAAAAATACAAACAAAACCCTATTTAATCTTCTAACACACATATAACCTGGTGGAAAAACCACCGCAACATGCAAAAAAATTGGTAACACCACACTCTTAATAACTAAAATTTTACCAAAAAACGTCAGATCTCTCATCTTCCAAAAATTTAACTTGCGCTCCACTCTCTCTCTCACATCCACCCAACTTTCCTCTCCATCCAACTTCTCTGAAAATTTCACACCCAGCACCTTTATCGGTCCACTCACCACATTCACCCCAATATCATTGCTCAGAGTCCTCCACCAAAAATCTTACATTCAGTCTTCTCCCAATTCACTTTAAACGCAGACGCTCCACAAAAAACGGATACCAACAACTTCACACGTCGCACCAAACACTCTGAATCACACAATACACACACATCATCCATGTAGCCATTCACCTTCCACTCCCTCCCCCCCGCCCCCAGCACTTGCACACCCCGAATCACCTTATCTTTCCTCAACATACACAACAACGGCTCAATCGCGCAAATGAACACGACAGGGGACAATGGGCACCCCTGCCGTACACCGGAGAACACATTCACTCTCCTCCCTACATTCCCATTCAACAAAACACAACTATAAATATTTTTATACAAACTTCTCACTCTCTCAACAAACTCAGCCGGAAAACCCATCTTCACCAACACTCTAAACAGAAAACCATGCGCCAACCTATCATACGCCTTCTCAAAATCCAAACTCAACACATACACCCCCTTCTTACGGTTCAAACAGTCCCACAAACAATCTCTCAGCATACACACACCCTCATGTAACCGCCTTCCAGGCACCGCACAACACTGCTCCTCACCCACCACACTCCCAACCACATCACGCATCCTATTTGCCAGAAGCTTCGCATAGATCTTATAATCACAATTAAGCAACGTGATCGGCCTCCAGTTTTTTAGATTTTTCAAATCACCTTTTTTTGGCAACAGCACAACCACTCCTGCACGCATACCATTCGCCACCTCTGCATTCGCCCACATATACTTACATACATCCACAAAATCCTTCCCAATCACATCCCACATCACACGATAAAATTCCACCGGAGACCATCATCCCCCGGCGTTTTATTCAGCGCCATGCTACACACCACCTTCCATATTTCTTCACTCGTCACCTCCCCCATCAAACTCTCCCTTTCTGTCCCATTCAATCTATTTTCCAAAACACTCAGCACATCACTCTCCAAACCTTCATCCCTCCATTTCACTGCATACAAATCATCATAAAACTTTGCCACTTCCTCACAAAGTCCGCACCACTCACTTCATTTCCATCCACTCCATTCAAAACACTCATGCTCTGTCTTTTTCCAAAAACTTTCTTGAAAAAAAACCGCGAACACTTCTCATTCTTTTCCAATTCTCTATTTTAGCCCTATACACAATACTCCTCCCTCTGTCTCTCAAAAACTCGTTCACTTCTTTTTTCACTCTCAACAAATCTTCACTCACATCCATCCCTCCCTCTCTTAGCTTATATAACAACTCAATCTTGCATTCAACCCAGCAAACCTTTCTCTCTTAGCAGCTGCACACTTGTAACCAAGTTTTTTTAAAAAAAACCTTGGTTTTCCATTTAACCCAATCCCACCATTCACACACATTACTGAATTCACTTCTGCTCTCACACCACTCCTTATAATGTCTCTCATACTCCTCTCTCACCTCCACCCCCTCCAGCAAACTCACATTCAGCTTCCATATACCTTTCCCAGTTACCTCCTCAGTATGCACATCCACTTCACACTTCATACACACATGATCTGAAAAGGCACACTCTCCTGTGCATAACTAACAGCAATCAGGTTTTTTGAAACAAAACAATAGTCCAGTCTAGACGCCACCCTCCCACTCTCAGAAAAAAACGTATTTAACAATGGAGTTACTTTACACTCCCTCTGCATATCCATCAAACCAAAATCACTCACCATGTCCATTAACTCTTTCCTTGACACATCCACATTCACCTTTCCCACATCAACATTCATATCACCCACAATCACAACAGGCACTCTACCTGGAATAAAAAACTTAATTTTTTCAAATAAAACTTTACGCTCCTGTTTTTCCACAGGAGCATACACATTAATAACACTAAAACGAATATTTCTAACTCAAAATTTGCTAACACGCATCTCCCAACCTCAATCACCATATAGTCACACAAACTCACATTACGCCCTTCACCAAAAACCAACACCGTCATTTCTATTACATGCACTCCCTGACCACACAGACGCACCATGAGGCCATTCACTCCCCTCACACCATCCACAATCCCACACTCCTGTAAACAAAAAATTTCCGCATTTTGCGCTGCAAAAAACTCAAAAATGGCCGCACGCCGCAACTTATTTTTAAAAACCCTCACATTTTGAGATATAATTCTAACACCCATACTAAACACAAAACAAAAAGCTTAAAAAAACACTTGTCCAAAGAAGCCAAAAAAGGAAAAAAATACAAAAACAACCTACAGATATAACTTGACACACATTACATAAAACACACAAAAAAAACAGATAGCCATTGCTTAAAGAGCAAAGCTATGTACACAAAAAAACCCACCTGGCTACTGGAAAAGTAAAACGTACTTAACCAGTACCGCCAGTGTCCTCCTCCACCATTTGTGCCGAGCAGCTTTCTGAGCCGCTGGCCTCCATATACTCCTCCACCCGTGCCTTTTTCTGCCCAGTCTTCCTCTGGGCCATTCCTTCTTCCACCACCTCAATGTCTCTGTTTTCCCCACCACCCTCCCTTGACACTTTAACCCTCCTGAGTCCTCTTCCGAGGAGAAGGCACCAATATTTCTCGGATCAGACTCATGAACCAAAACCTCAGCCTCCTCCTCTGCCACAGATATATCGAAATCCATCAGGCATTCTGACCATGATTCAGCGACTGGGACTTCTTTTTTTACTTCTTTTTTAGGCCATGAACGCTCCTCTCGCCTTATGGCCTTCCAAAATTCCTTGTCCTCCTTTTCCTCCTGTTGCTTCTCCCTCCTTCTCTCAGCCTCCTTGTCCTCCTGCCGCTTCTCCCTCCGTCTCTCAGCAGGAGTGGGTGGCGCCCTCACAACGCTTTGCAGCGCGGCGACTTCGCTTTCCTCCGCTTCTTCTCCTCCTCCCGCCTCTTAACCTCCTCCTCTCTCTTCCTTTCTTCCTCCCGCCTCCGCTCCTCCTCACGTCTCTTTCTTTCCTCCTCCTCTCTAGTTGACCTCCTCGGCACACCAAACGGGCAGTCTCTATACAGGTGCTCTGAACTGCCACACCTGTCACATTCACGAGGCATCGGACACCTAGCCGCCACATGACCCTCTTGCTTGCAATTACGGCAAACCAACTCCTTGCTACACATGTTTAGCAGGTGCCCGAACTGAAAGCACCTCCTGCAGTATAGTGGCTGCCCTGGGTATGACAGGAAGCCCCTATGACCCGCCACTGAAAAGTTCGCTGGTGGGTGGGTGAAACCTCCCAAACAACCTGGGTCCTTCTTCAATTTCACCCGAAACACATACTTGCAGTTGAAAATGCCCAAGACATTTTTCTGCTTCTCCCCTCCCTTCACTATTCACAGTACCGCTCCAGGAACTGCTCCAGTAGTGCTACTTCTGTATAGGGGTTGTACACAGTCACAGTCACCACTTTTTCCATGAGCCCAAACAGGGGCTCCACCCGCACTCCCTCCAGGCATGGATCACCTTCATTACTTCTGAGCCATTCAAAGAGGTCAAACAGCATCCCTCATTCACAAAGGTTACATCATATGTACCTTGACTCCGGAATTCATTGACGCTGTAGATATCCTGACGATGGGCTCCAGCCTTTCCCTCCAACAGGTCACGAACAACGTACACCAGATTGTTTTTCTCACCACTTCTACCACCACACGGATCGTATTCTTTATGAACATCCTCAGTCCAGACTGCCGATACGGATACCGCAGTAGAAATTCAGCAGCTACACTGCCAGCAAAGCCCCTGGATCACTCCAGTTTGCTTCACTCAGTTAGACTGAGCACCACAATATACTCAGCAACAGGAAGCTGCACAGGGCCAGGTATATATAGCAGGTCCAATCAGTTTAATCAGGATGAGAACAATCAGCAGGGCAGGTGATGATCTCTATCCAATCAGTCTCAATCAGGGAGGGAACAATCAGCAGGGCAGGTGATGATCTCTATCCAGACGAAGGTCATATGGTTTCAGGCTGAAGTTATTCAAGTTCTGAAATAGCTCCACAGCTAGGGAACAGACCAGCAAGCCATGGTTCACAGGTTCAAATCCTAACAATACTCCCCTCTTAACGGCGGCCTCTGGACGCAACTTGCCCAGGTTTTGCAGGATACCGCTGGTGAAATTGTCTAATCAAACGGAGGAGCATTGACGTTGCTTACTGGTTCCCATGAATTTTCCTCCGTGTCGTAGCCCTGCCATTTGATTAAATATTGCAAACGATTTCTGTGTATTCGGGAATCCAAGATCTTTTCCACCACAAACTGCTCCTGTCCGTCCACTTCAATTGCATCGGGAGGCGGAGGGGATCGTTCTGGAAATGGATTGGCTGTGGCGGCTTTCAACAAAGACACATGAAAACAGGATGAATCTTCATTGATGTTGGTAGCTGTAGACGTACGGCCAATGGACTCACAATCTTACTGATTTTGTATGGTCCCACAAATTTTTGTCCTAATTTAGGAGAAGGAATCTTCAATTTCAAATTCTTAGTGGATAACCACACTCGATCTCCAATCCTAAACGTGGGAGTGGGTCTCCGATACCTGTCGGCCGCTTTTTTATATTTCTCCTGAGCTTCCTTTAGAGTGTCTTTCAGAACATTCAGATTTTGCTGTAGCAGAGAGATTCTTTCTGCGACTGCTGGTATTAATGGTGCCACAGGATTTTTGGGAAGGATGTTTGGGTGATATCCCAGATTTGCAAAAAATGGCATCTGTTTCGTAGAAGGCATTCTGTGAATTATTATATGAAAATTCCGCAAATGGCAGCAGATCCACCCAGTCGTCTTGCAGATGGCAAATATAAGCAACGAAGATACTGCTCCAGCGTCGATTTGTACGTTGCTGCGTTAGATTGCGGATGGTAAGCGGTTGACAATCGTACTTTGATGTCTAGTGCTGAGCATAAACTGCGCCAAAATTTAGATGTAAATTGCACACCTCGATCTGAAACGACTTCATCCGGCACTCCGTGGAGGCGAAAAACATTGGGAAATTATCAGATCAGCTGTATCTTTTGCTGAAGGCAGACCTGAACACGGATGAAATGCGCTGCTTTGTAAGTCGATCCACTACTACCAGAATGGATGTCTTTCCCTTGGACTCTGGTAGATCTACATAAAGTCCATTGAAATCGATCCCCACGGTCGTGTTGGGATGCGAGAGGCTGCAATAGTCCCATAGGGATGCACGTGGAGTCTTATATCTGGCACAGATGTCACAGGAATTAACTACTTCTTCGCGTCTTCTTGAAAGTTCGGCCACCAAAAGAAACGTGACAAAAACTCCTGCGTTTTCTGTGTCCCTTGTGTCCTGCAATTTTAGAATCGTGCACTAGTTGTAGGACTCTTAACCGAGCTGCTTCTGGTACATATAGTCGTCGACCATCAGTCCATACTTGATTTTTAAAAAACAGATGCACGTCCCCTGATGGATGTGATAGAAACGAGTCTGTTTCGTATGCTGCCTTCAAATCTTCCAGCAAATCTCCATCATGTATTACTCCCAAGATCTTAGTATCTGCCACAATGGGTTTGGGTGTTGTTACAAGGTTAGCCTCGCTTGAAAACATTCTGGATAATGCGTCTGCTTTCTTGTTACGGGAGCCTGGTCGATATGAAATTACAAAATTGAACTGATTCAAAAACAGACTCCAACGGGTCTGCCGAGGAGAGAGGCATTTTGCAGACCTGATAAACTCCAGATTGCGATGATCGGTCAACACCAAAATTTGTTGTGCAGCCTCTTGGAGATGATGTCTCCACTCTTTGAATGCTGATATGATGGCGAGCAATTCTTTATTTCCCACGTCATAGTTCTTCTCGGCTACAGACATACGTTGTGAGAAAAATGCACATGGATGCAGCAACTTCTTTTCCCCTGTCCTCTGAGAAAGGATAGCGCCGACCGCACAGTCTGAAGCATCCACCTCGATGATAAAAGCCAATTCAGGGTCAGGATGGCGTAATATGGGAGCCGTTGTGAATTTTGTTTTTAAACGAGAGAACGCTTCTTGCGCTTCAGGTGTCCAGATGAATTTTGCTCCTTTTTTTGTTAATTGCGTGATGGGTAGCACGATTTCTGAAAAATTCTTAATAAAGCGTCTGTAAAAGTTGACGAACCCCACAAAACGCTGAACTTCTTTCACATTTTTAGGGATAGGCCACTCGGTGATAGCTTGCGTTTTCTTAGCATTAATCCGTAATCCTTGAGGTGAAATGACGTATCCCAAGAACTGAATCTCTTCTTGATGGAATTCACATTTTTCTAATTTAATATACAGCGAATTCTCCCTTAACCGTTGTAGCACTTGTCTTACGTGCGTTTGATGTTCCTCCATAGAGTTTGAAAAGATCAGGATGTCATCTAGATAAACGACCATGAATGATCCAACAGGTCTCGGAAAATATCATTTGCCAGGTGCTGGAAGGTAGCTGGAGCATTAGCGAGTCCGAAGGGCATCACTAGACTTTCAAAGTGTCCGTATCGGGTACGAAAGGCCGTTTTCCATTCATCTCCAGGCTTTATACGTACTAAATTGTATGCCCCACGTAAATCTAACTTAGTGAAGATCTTCGCACTTTGTACTCTTTCTAGGAGTTCCGGGATCAACGGTAAGGATAACGTTTTTTTACCATGACTTTATTAGGCTCCCTGTAGTCCACTACTGGGCGTAATGTTCCATCCTTCTTCTTGACAAAGAATATAGGGGCTCCAGCGGGCGAGGATGATGGACGAATAAATTTTTTGCTTAGGTTTTCATCAATAAATTCTTTAAGAGCCTTCAGTTCAGGACCCGCTAAAGGGTAGATAGTTCCAAACGGTATAGCCGCCCCCGGGAGTAGTTTATTGGGCAGTCGTATGGTCGATGCGGGGGAAGTGTATCTGCTCCCTTCTTGTCACAACATCCAAGAAATCTTCATACACCGCTGGTAGCTGAGGCAATTCTGGATTCTGAACTGCTTCTAATGTGGATTCGCTTGGAACCTCCGTCTGAACTTCCTTTTCGGGGAAACTGATCTTTTTCATCTCCCAATCGATGATAGGATTGTGCTTCTGCAACCAGGGCAAACCTAAAATGATGGGAAAATGTGGAGAAGAAATAATTAGGAATGTCAATATCTCACGATGCTGCGGCTCAATATAGATCTCCAAAGGTCCTGTCTCATGATCCACTGGCCCCGAATTCAGTGGAGATCCATCTACCGTCTCCATCACAATAGGTGAACGTCTTTTCTGCATATCTATGCCATGATTTTGAGCAAATGCAGAATCCATGAACATCCCGCTGGCCCCAGAGTCGATCATGGCTGATGCAGTGATCCACTGGGAGTTAACCTTCAGTTTGATAGTTACAAAATAGTGGGATTCACGGCTCTCCTTCCTGGTAGGTGGAACTATGGATGATATGGACTGAATCTCATCTTTAGCATAATCAGTCTCTGAGATGAGAGACTCCTCGTCGGAAGAATCAGGATCCATTATAGCCGCCACCATTTTTCTTGAACGGTTTGTGGGACGACTTGGACAATTAATAAGAAAATGTCCCGCTTCCCCGCAGTACAGACATAGATTCTCTTTAAATCTCTGTTCTCTTCGTTCTGCACTCGCTCGTCTCTGGATCGCATCCACTTGCATTGGCTCTAGTTCTGTATCTCGGACATTCCGGCTAGGCACTTCTTTAGTGACCGATGGCAGGGAGGAGTTATAAGAGTTAGTTGAACGATTCATGGAGGTCCACTTCTCTTGTCGTCGTTCAGACAGACGGGTGTCAACCCGGATGCAATGCTTGATGAAATCATCCAGATCCGAAGGGGTCTCTCCACGGGCAAGTTCGTCCTTTACTGCACTAGAAAGTCCTCTTTTAAAGAAAGATACTTTTGCTGCATTATTCCATTCAGTGTCAACGGCCCACCTCCTATACTCCATAGCATACTCTGCGACGGGGCGTTTGCCTTGTCGAAATGCCAGCAACGTTGATTCAGCAGTAGCTGCACGGTTTGGGTCATCAAACATCTGCTGCATCGCTCGAATAAACTCGTTCAGATTGTCTAAACGTGCGTCCCAAGTCTCAATCAGAGGATTAGCCCAAGCGATCGCTTTGTGGGTTAACAGCATAATGATGCATAGCACCTTTGACCTATCAGTCGGAAACTGATTAGCATGTGTATCGAAGAACAGGTAACATTGATTCAAAAATCCACGAAATTTATCTCGATCACCGCCAAAACGAAAAGGTGGTAGCTTGGGGGGCGTGGCAGACGCTGAGACGGAAGCTTGTCCTTCTTGCTGGGTAATTCGAGCAGTCAACACTTGTTCTGCATTCTGCAGATCTTGGATAGCTTGTTGGTGGTTCTGGACATTATGATCGCTTTGTGCAATAAATGCGTCCATCCGTGCTTTTCCATTCACCTGTTCGGTGTGCAAACTGGACATTGCACCCTGCAGTTTTCTGACACGTGTTTCCAAAGTTTCTGCTCCAGCGGCCTCCATTTTTGAGAGGCTGAGTATTCTGTCACGTTACTGGCGATACAGGACTGGAAGTCAGTAGCCGGAGCAGAAGTGTGCAGGTGAGCGGACCAAGGAAGGACTTCTGGAAGTGCCGTATATGGCGGTGGTGGTTCACTATGTTGGCAGATGCCGGAGCCCGCCCGAGCACGGGCCGGCCGAGATCACACACAAGCACCAAGTCCGTTTAGGTGAATAGAGTTGGAGGTAGGAACAGCAGGGTTTCCACAAGAGACAGGAAGATGTCAGCAGAACACCTTCCAGATCAGGAGCTCAGATAATTTTTTTTTTTTTTCTCCCTCAGATGGGAAGTTCCACAGTCAGATAACCAAAACTATAAGGAACTCGACTCCCAAACAGCGTGTACACTTACATAATGCAGCAGCTGTTCCCATCATCGGAAAAACAACTTTATTTACAAGCACAAAAAAACACAAAACTAAGACACATTAACAAGGTGTTTCCACTTTTTAACTTTCCAAATTCCCTCTGCGTCCTCCTCCCCCTCTTTCTCTTATCACACACAAAACAAAAATACAATTTTCCCAAAACAATTTTTAAACAATTTTTAACCTCAATCTCCTTCCTCTTAAACACATACACGTTCCTCACATCCCACAACACCTCTTTTATACATGCAAGCATCAACCACAACACTCTCTCCTTTTCTCCACACATACCCAACCCAAAAATAAATAACTCAAACGTCAAAAAATTCACATCACACAACTTCTTACACAACGGGCCCAAACCTGAAATCACATTTCTAGCATACTGACAATTCCAAAACAAATGCACCACACTCTCTCTCCCACCACATCCCCTCCTCGGACACATCTCACTCCTCACTAAACCCCGGTTTCTCTGGAACTCTCTCACTGGTAACACCTCATGCAATGACTGCCACACAATCTCGCTCTGTCTATTTGTCATACCATCCAAACGTACCTTCTTCCATACCTTCTGCACATCACTTCCTCTCACCATATTGATACCACATTCCATCTCTCTACACTCAATCATCCTATATACCGCTTTCTTCTTCTCTAACAACCTCACATCCACATCACACAGTTCATACTTCACCAAAAATTTGTAAACCCACACATACCACACAGGCACCTCAAAAGCCACCGGGCACCTTAGATCCCTTTCCCGTCACTTCAAACGGAACAGAAAACTTCCAAACAAATACCTGCACATACATGCACACTTCCCATCCATCCTAATCACACCCAATACAAACACCATAATATTCACGCCAAAAAATACATTCAAATTGGGGAATCCCAGCCCCCCCTTATCCATTCTCTTCATCACAACCTCTCTCCTTGCACGCTCCATACTTGAACGCCAAAAAAATACAAACAAAACCCTATTTAATCTTCTAACACACATATAACCTGGTGGAAAAACCACCGCAACATGCAAAAAATTGGTAACACCACACTCTTAATAACTAAAATTTTACCAAAAAACGTCAGATCTCTCATCTTCCAAAAATTTAACTTGCGCTCCACTCTCTCTCTCACATCCACCCAACTTTCCTCTCCATCCAACTTCTCTGAAAATTTCACACCCAGCACCTTTATCGGTCCACTCACCACATTCACCCCAATATCATTGTTCAGAGTCCTCCCACCAAAAATCTTACATTCAGTCTTCTCCCAATTCACTTTAAACGCAGACGCTCCACAAAAAACGGATACCAACAACTTCACACGATGCACCGAACACTCTGAATCACACAATACACACACATCATCCATGTAGCCATTCACCTTCCACTCCCTCCCCCCCGCCCCCGGCACTTGCACACCCCGAATCACCTTATCTTTCCTCAACATACACAACAACGGCTCAATCGCGCAAATGAACACGACAGGGGACAATGGGCACCCCTGCCGTACACCGGAAAACACATTCACTCTCCTCCCTACATTCCCATTCAACAAAACACAACTATAAATATTTTTATACAAACTTCTCGCTCTCTCAACAAACTCAGCCGGAAAACCCATCTTCACCAACACTCTAAACAGAAAACCATGCGCCAACCTATCATACGCCTTCTCAAATCCAAACTCAACACATACACCCCCTTCTTACGGTTCAAACAGTCCCACAAACAATCTCTCAGCATACACACACCCTCATGTAACCGCCTTCCAGGCACCGCACAACACTGCTCCTCACCCACCACACTCCCAACCACATCACGCATCCTATTTGCCAGAAGCTTCGCATAGATCTTATAATCACAATTAAGCAACGTGATCGGCCTCCATTTTCTTAGATTTTTCAAATCACCTTTTTTTGGCAACAGCACAACCTGTAAGGTTCTGTGTACATGTTCCTGAAACTCAGTTTGTTCGTCAGCCATTTTACTTTCTGTCTTGCTGCAGCTATCTTGCCCTCAGTCAATATGGAGTTTCCAGCTTGCATGTTCCCGCCCTGATTCTCTCCTTTTGCTTCTTAAGCAGCCACAGCTGAGCAATCAGTGCTTCAGAATCTAGCCTGCAGTGAACCTGTGCCCTGACTCCTGAAGCCTTGGACCTTGTACTCCAGCTATTCCTACTGGGGAACTCTGAAGCACTTGTGGACTCTGAACCCTGCTCTTTGAAAGA
This sequence comes from Oophaga sylvatica, assembly GCA_033576555.1. Classification (NCBI taxonomy): domain Eukaryota; kingdom Metazoa; phylum Chordata; class Amphibia; order Anura; family Dendrobatidae; genus Oophaga; species Oophaga sylvatica. The sequence continues at coordinate 19,483,705 of JARQOD010000010.1, read as the reverse complement.
CCCACGTTTGCATGGACTTACGGTAACAGAGAAGAAGATCCTGAACCTGTTGTGGAGAGTGATTGCTGAGCTTAGATTACTCTGGCCTGCTGTGTCTCCTGCTTCTGTGTCTGCAAACTGTGTGACTATTTTTGCCAACTTGTATGAAGTAATACAAGACTTTCTATATCAAACCTGTGTCTCATGTATTTTCATCGCACCCAAGCACAAGACGCTATATGAACTGTACTATACACATTACAAGATTCTGAAGCCAAACGTTAGTGTCTGCTGGGTCTGGAAAGGCTGTGTCTGCTGTAACTGTGGATATCGGATGTCCGGTTGTACTTTCTGTGATGACAGTGGTTGTGACTTCTCACAACCATTCCAGGTGAGCAATTCCCTTAAGTTTTTTTTTCTGCAGTGTTACCACAGGTAAACACTATTGTTTTTTTTTTCTTTTCTCTTTTTTGTCTGCTGTAACTGTGGATATCAGATGTCCGGTTGAACTTTCTGTGATGACAGTGGTTGTGACTTCTCACAACCATTCCAGGTGAGCAGTTCCCTTAATTTTTTTTTCTCTCTGCAGTGTTACCACAGGTAAACACTATTGTTTTTTTTTTTCTTCTCCTCTCCTTCCAGTACTCCTGTTTTAAAAGATCTGGAAAATGGAGGCCCGCATAAAGGAACTTTGCGGAGTGACTGATAATATCCTTGCAGATTTGCAGAATATAAAGACCCGTTTTGCAAGCCTACAGGATCTCACTAATCACAATTTGCAAGTGTTTGGACAGACTGCCCAGGATTTGCGAGCCAGGATTGAGGCTCTAGAGGAGCGAGTCCAGGCTCCTGCCGTAGCCCCGAGTTCTGGGATTTATGTAATCAATGCAATCTTTTTTTTTCTGCACATGCTTCACAATTTCCCACTGAACGATCTAAGGTGCTTACTATAATTATGTTGCTTACCAACAAGGCTTTGATGTGGGCAAACCCTCTGATTGAGACGGAGGATGATTGTTTGAATCACCTTGATGCTTTTATTTCAGCCATGGGGCAGGTGTTTGATGACCCCAATCGAGGTGCAACAGCTGAAGCAGCCATGTTAGCTTTGCGCCAAGGTAAGCACTCGGTAGCTGAATATGCCTTGGATTTCAGGAGATGGGCCCTTGATACCACCTGGGACAGTTCCGCCAAAAAATCTATTTTTCGAAAGGGGTTATCTCCACTGATTAAGGATGAACTTGCTCGTGCCGACCCTCCCACTGCGTTAGGTGACTTTATTAACTACTGCATCCGTATTGATACTCGTCTGACTGAACGCAGGCAAGAGAGATGGTTCGAAAGCAATCGCACTAACCTTTTCCTACCTTCCTCTCCAGCTAAGGAACCTTTGAGTAGGATTACACGGGAACCTGAACCTGAACCCATGCAGGTAGACTCTTTACAACGACGGGTTAGTGATGCACGCAAGGAACATCGTTTTAAGGAGAATCTATGTTTCTATTGTGGTAAGTCAGGGCACTTCATTATAAACTGCCCCAGCCGTTCTCGTAAGACTACTGCAGCACTCATTCACTGTGAGTGTTGCGAGAGGGGATCTGTCAGGTCCGAGCCTCAGGCTCCAGAGAGATCTGCAGCAACAGATCTTCATTTCTCGGACTTAAACTCCGTTACCTCTGAGGACGTTGACTGTGTAAACGCTGCCATTTTTCAAGTTTCCTCAGCGGTGTCCCAGCTGAGTTGTAAGAAAAACAATTCTCATTGCTTTCTTTCCATCAAACTCTGGGTTGACTCAGCTTGGGTGTCTAGCTCTGCTATGATCGACTCAGGGGCAAGTGGAAATTTTATGGATGTCTCCTTTGCTCTGAAACAGGGGATACGTTCAGTGAAGAAGGCTACTCCAGTACAGATGGAAACTGTGGATGGCTCCCTGCTGACCTCTGGACCAGTGGATCAGGAAACAGAGCCTTTGAGGGTTCTCATGGGTAAAGATCATCAAGAGAAACTGTCCTTTATGCTTATCTCTTCTCCCCACTTTCCCATTATTCTAGGGCTACCATGGCTGCAGGCTCAGAATCCTACCATTAACTGGGAGACCAAGGAATTACACTTTCCAGAGAAACAGATGAGTCCAAAAGTTTCAGCTTGCTCTGTTCCTAAAGGAACCATGTCAGTCCCTGAACTACCAGCTGTATACCAGGACTATGTGGATTTATGTGACAAGAAGAACGCTGACCAGCTTCCTCCTCACCGTCCATATGATTGTCCAATTGAATTATTGCCTGGAGCAGAGATACCTTTTGGTAAGATCTACCCCCTGGCGGGGCCCGAGCTAAAGGCTTTAAAGGATTACATAGACGAAAATCTATCCAAGGGCTTCATACGCCCCTCTTCATCTCCTGCAGGTGCACCCATCTTCTTTGTAAAGAAGAAAGATGGATCTCTGAGACCCTGCGTAGATTATAGGGAACTCAATAAGGTTACTATTAGAAACCGTTATCCATTGCCTTTAATCCCTGAGTTATTGGAGAGAGTGCGACATGCCAAAATTTTCTCTAAACTAGATCTTCGTGGGGCCTATAACTTAGTCCGTATTAGACCTGGGGATGAATGGAAGACTGCATTCAGGTCACGCTATGGACACTTTGAATATCTAGTTATGCCTTTTGGTCTGAGTACCGCCCCAGCCACTTTCCAACACTTGGTGAATGACATCTTCAGGGATCTCCTAGATACATTCGTGGTGATTTATTTGGATGATATTCTAATTTTTTCTAACTCCACAGAGGAACATCATGGACATGTGAGAATGGTCTTGGAACGTCTAAGACAAAATCATCTTTACATCAAACTTGAAAAGTGTGAATTCCATAGGACCGAAATTCAATTTCTGGGGTATGTACTGTCTACACAAGGAATTAGTATGGATGGAAGCAAAACCCAAGCCATCAAGGATTGGCCAAGTCCTAGAAATGTGAAGGAGGTATAGCGCTTCATCGGGTTTGCCAACTTCTATAGACGTTTCATTAGGAATTTCTCTGAGGTAGTGTCACCTATCACCCAACTTACCCGGAAAGAGTCTAGGTTCTCCTGGACTCCCCAAGCCCAGGAAGCATTTTCCCGTCTAAAAGATAAATTTACCACTGCACCTATCCTAGTACATCCCAACCCCGAGCTTGCCTTCATAATAGAGGTGGATGCTTCAGACTGTGCCGTTGGAGCTATACTCTCTCAGAGAACAGGTGAGAAGAATGTCTTGCATCCCTGTGCCTTCTTTTCCCAGCAGTTGTCTTCGGCTGAGAGGAACTACGATGTGGGCAATAGAGAGTTGTTGGCCATTATTGCCGCCTTCAAAGGATGGAGACACCTTCTTCAGGGAGCTGCACAGCAAATAGTCGTCCTGACAGACCATCGTAACCTTGAATTTATCAGGTCGGCTAAGTGCCTGACTCCTCGCCAGGCTCGCTGGAATCTTTTCTTAAACCAATTTAATTTTATCATTTCTTATAGACCAGGATCGCGCAATGGAAAGGCTGATGCACTCTCTAGGATTTACTCAGCAGAGACACGTCCAATTACTCCTCCTAAGACTATTCTTCCTGACTCTAGATTCCTAGGAGTGATTCATAATCAAGACCTACTTAAGGACATCAAGGAAGCATACCATGCGGATTCCTTTTTGGCACAACCCCCAAGGGACGTAAGTCTTGTCTTTAAGAATGGTGTGTGGATTCAGGGACAACGCCTGTATATTCCTGAAACAGTCAGATTGAGAGTATTGCAACTCATTCACGATTCCAAGATAGCTGGGCATAGAGGAATTCTAAAGACACAGGAATTCCTTTCTCGTTTCTTTTGGTGGCCCACTTGCAGGAAGGATGTTTTAAACTATGTCACTTCATGTGAAGTCTGTGCAAGATGCAAAACACCTCGCTCCTCACCAACTGGTCTGTTACAGCCTCTTCCCACCCCGTCCCGCCCGTGGGGATCCATTTCTATGGACTTCATTGTGGAGTTACCAACCTCTCAAGGGAAGAACACCATTCTAGTGGTGGTTGACCGTCTAACAAAGGCAGCTCATTTTATCCCTTGTGTCGGCTTACCCACTGCAAAACAGACATCAGATTTGATGATTAAAGATGTGTTTCGCTTACATGGAGTACCGGATGAGGTTATTTCGGATCGAGGGGTGCAATTCACTTCTAGGTTTTGGCAAAATTTCTGTGCAGCATTGGACATTAAAGTAAACCTTTCTTCTGCTTTTCATCCCCAGACTAATGGACAGACCGAACAAACCAATCAAACCCTGGAGCAGTATCTCCGCTGCTTTATCTGCCACCTACAGGATGATTGGGTGGATCTACTTCCTTTAGCTGAGTTCTCTTATAACAACTCTCAGAGTGCGTCCACTAAGCAGTCTCCTTTTTACTCTAATCTAGGTTATCATCCTAACATTCTACCACGATTTCCCATAGAAACGCCTTTACCAGCAGTGGCTGAAAGAATCACGTCTTTACAGAAGAATATGGATCTTCTAAAGGAGAATCTGGAATCGGCTCAGGAAAGGTACAAGAAAGCAGCAGATAAATTTCGTAAACCTGCACCAGCTTTCAAGGTAGGAGACTTGGTCTGGCTGTCAACCAGAAATCTTAAGTTAAGGATTCCATCGTCTAAGTTGGGACATAAGTACATTGGACCCTATAAAATCAGTAAAATTATAAGTGCCGTTGCTTGTCGTCTTCAACTGCCCAGAACTATGAGAATCCACCCTGTCTTTCATGTATCCCTACTAAAGGCTGCGACACCCAATACGTTTCCTGGACGTTCTTCTCCTTGCCCTGACCCAGTGCTAGTCGATGGTCAGGAAGAATTTGTGGTGGAAAGGATTTTAGATTCCAGGTTGTATAGAAATCAGTTACAATATCTGATTAAATGGCAGGGCTACCCAGTGGAGGACAACTCATGGGAACCAGTCAATAACGTTAATGCTCCTCGCTTGCTCCGTCAGTTTCATCAGAGGTACCCACACAAGCCTGGTCTGAGGTCATCCGGAGGTTGTCCCTAAGGGGGGAGTAATGTAAGGTTCTGTGTACATGTTCCTGAAACTCAGTTTGTTCGTCAGCCATTTTACTTTCTGTCTTGCTGCAGCTATCTTGCCCTCAGTCAATATGGAGTTTCCAGCTTGCATGTTCCCGCCCTGATTCTCTCCTTTTGCTTCTTAAGCAGCCACAGCTGAGCAATCAGTGCTTCAGAATCTAGCCTGCAGTGAACCTGTGCCCTGACTCCTGAAGCCTTGGACCTTGTACTCCAGCTATTCCTACTGGGGAACACTGAAGCACTTGTGGACTCTGAACCCTGCTCTTTGAAAGACCCACGTTTGCATGGACTTACGGTAACAGAGAAGAAGATCCTGAACCTGTCGTGGAGAGTGATTGCTGAGCTTAGATTACTCTGGCCTGCTGTGTCTCCTGCTTCTGTGTCTGCAAACTGTGTGACTATTTTTGCCAACTTGTATGAAGTAATACAAGACTTTCTATATCAAACCTGTGTCTCATGTATTTTCATCGCACCCAAGCACAAGACGCTATATGAACTGTACTATACACATTACACAACCACTCCTGCACGCATACCATTCGCCACCTCTGCATTCGCCCACATATACTTACATACATCCACAAAATCCTTCCCAATCACATCCCACATCACACGATAAAATTCCACCGGGAGACCATCATCCCCCGGCGTTTTATTCAGCGCCATGCTACACACCACCTTCCATATTTCTTCACTCGTCACCTCCCCCATCAAACTCTCCCTTTCTGTCCCATTCAATCTATTTTCCAAAACACTCAGCACATCACTCTCCAAACCTTCATCCCTCCATTTCACTGCATACAAATCATCATAAAACTTTGCCACATAAGTCCGCACCACTCACTTCATTTCCATCCACTCCATTCAAAACACTCATGCTCTGTCTTTTTCCAAAAACTTTCTTGAAAAAAAAAAACCGCGAACACTTCTCATTCTTTTCCAAATTCTCTATTTTAGCCCTATACACAATACTCCTCCCTCTCTCTCTCAAAAACTCGTTCACTTCTTTTTTCACTCTCAACAAATCTTCACTCACATCCATCCCTCCCTCTCTTAGCTTATATAACATACTCAATCTTGCATTCAACCCAGCAAACCTTTCTCTCTTAGCAGCTGCACACTTGTAACCAAGTTTTTTTAAAAAAAACCTTGGTTTTCCATTTAACCCAATCCCACCATTCACACACATTACTGAATTCACTTCTGCTCTCACACCACTCCTTATAATGTCTCTCATACTCCTCTCTCACCTCCACCCCCTCCAGCAAACTCACATTCAGCTTCCATATACCTTTCCCAGTTACCTCCTTAGTATGCACATCCACTTCACACTTCATACACACATGATCTGAAAAGGGCACACTCTCCTGTGCATAACTAACAGCAATCAGGTTTTTTGAAACAAAACAGTAGTCCAGTCTAGACGCCACCCTCCCACTCTCAGAAAAAAACGTATTTAACAATGGAGTTACTTTACACTCCCTCTGCATATCCCTCAAACCAAAATCACTCACCATGTCCATTAACTCTTTCCTTGACACATCCACATTCACCTTTCTCACATCAACATTCACATCACCCACAATCACAACAGGCACTCTACCTGAAATAAAAAAACTTAATTTTTTCAAATAAAACTTTACGCTCCTGTTTTTCCACAGGAGCATACACATTAATAACACTAAAACGAATATTTCTAAACTCAAAATTTGCTAACACACATCTCCCAACCTCAATCACCATATAGTCACACAAACTCACATTACGCCCCTTCACCAAAAAACCAACACCGTCATTTCTATTACATGCACTCCCTGACCACACAGACGCACCATGAGGCCATTCACTCCCCTTCACACCATCCACAATCCCACACTCCTGTAAACAAAAAATTTCCGCATTTTGCGCTGCAAAAAACTCAAAAATGGCCGCACGCCGCAACTTATTTTTAAAAACCCTCACATTTTGAGATATAATTCTAACACCCATACTAAACACAAAACAAAAAGCTTAAAAAAACACTTGTCCAAAGAAGCCAAAAAAGGAAAAAAAAATACAAAAAACAACCTACAGATATAACTTGACACACATTACATAAAACACACAAAAAAACAGATAGCCATTGCTTAAAGAGCAAAGCTATGTACACAAAAAAAAACCCTACCTGGCTACTGGAAAAGTAAAACGTACTTAACGAGTACCGCCAGTGTCCTCCTCCACCATTTGTGCCGAGCAGCTTTCTGAGCCGCTGGCCTCCATATACTCCTCCACCCATGCCTTTTTCTGCCCAGTCTTCCTCTGGGCCATCCCTTCTTCCACCACCTCAATGTCTCTGTTTTCCCCACCACCCTCCCTTTGACACTTTAACCCTCCTGAGTCCTCTTCCGAGGAGAAGGCACCAATATTTCTCGGATCAGACTCATGAACCAAAACCTCAGCCTCCTCCTCTGCCACAGATATATCAAAATCCATCAGGCATTCTGACCATGATTCAGCCACTGGGACTTCTTTTTTTACTTCTTTTTTAGGCCATGAACGCTCCTCTCGCCTTATGGCCTTCCAAAATTCCTTGTCCTCCTTTTCCTCCTGTTGCTTCTCCCTCCTTCTCTCAGCCTCCTTGTCCTCCTGCCGCTTCTCCCTCCGTCTCTCAGCAGGAGTGGGTGGCGCCCTCACAACGCTTTGCAGCGCGGCGACTTCGCTTTCCCTCCGCTTCTTCTCCTCCTCCCGCCTCTTAACCTCCTCCTCTCTCTTCCTTTCTTCCTCCCGCCTCCGCTCCTCCTCACGTCTCTTTCTTTCCTCCTCCTCTCTAGTTGACCTCCTCGGCACACCAAACGGGCAGTCTCTATACAGGTGCTCTGAACTGCCACACCTGTCACATTCACGAGGCATCGGACACCTAGCCGCCACATGACCCTCTTGCTTGCAATTACGGCAAACCAACTCCTTGCTACACATGTTTAGCAGGTGCCCGAACTGAAAGCACCTCCTGCAGTATAGTGGCTGCCCTGGGTATGACAGGAAGCCCCTATGACCCGCCACTGAAAAGTTCGCTGGTGGGTGGGTGAAACCTCCCAAACAACCTGGGTCCTTCTTCAATTTCACCCGAAACACATACTTGCAGTTGAAAATGCCCAAGACATTTTTCTGCTTCTCCCCTCCCTTCACGTATTCACAGTACCGCTCCAGGAACTGCTCCAGTAGTGCTACTTCTGTATAGGGGTTGTACACAGTCACAGTCACCACTTTTTCCATGAGCCCAAACAGGGGCTCCACCCGCACTCCCTCCAGGCATGGATCACCTTCATTACTTCTGAGCCATTCAAAGACGGTCAAACAGCATCCCTCATTCACAAAGGTTACATCATATGTACCTTGACTCCGGAATTCATTGACGCTGTAGATATCCTGACGATGGGCTCCAGCCTTTCCCTCCAACAGGTCACGAACAACGTACACCAGATTGTTTTTCTCACCACCTTCTACCACCACACGGATCGTATTCTTTATGAACATCCTCAGTCCAGACTGCTGATACGGATACCGCAGTAGAAATTCAGCAGCTACACTGCCAGCAAAGCCCCTGGATCACTCTAGTTTGCTTCACTCAGTTAGACTGAGCACCACAATATACTCAGCAACAGGAAGCTGCACAGGGCCAGGTATATATAGCAGGTCCAATCAGTTTTAATCAGGGCGAGAACAATCAGCAGGGCAGGTGATGATCTCTATCCAATCAGTCTCAATCAGGGAGGGAACAATCAGCAGGGCAGGTGATGATCTCTATCCAGACGAAGGTCATATGGTTTCAGGCTGAAGTTATTCAAGTTCCGAAATAGCTCCACAGCAAGGGAACAGACCAGCAAGCCATGGCTCACAGGTTCAAATCCTAACACCTAGTTAAAACTGATTCCATGGGAGAGTTAAAACACTGCGTTAACACTGGATGAATAAAACTTTAATTACTTTGGAATTTGCGACAGTGCTACTTCATGTTCTTATTTTTTTTTTAGGTAGGAGAGAAGAGTCCGGACTCTGAAAGCTTTGTACTCATACTGAAGTTTTGATGCAGTCCCCATTGGAATATGAAGCTAAGAGACTGGGAGAGGATGTGGGCAGGAGAGAGTAGGAACAGCAAGGGTCTATTAGGTAAGTATGCGCTTTTATTTTAGGACCATAGGTTGTTTGCACAAATTCCACATGTAAAAAGCATATCTGAAATAATGTATGAGAGACAATCCACAGAAATCTTAGGTGTTATCAGAGAAGAATGGGAATATAATACTGGACATCTGTAACGTGTTCTAAGTTAGAGAGAGACTATTGAAGTTCATTTAGGTAAGGTAGCAAGAGATAGCACCAACAAAGCCTAAGAATATCAAAAGTTGTAAGCAAGGGCCCTATTACTGTTCGTTGCTAAACAAAAGGCGCCTATAGACTTTGGAATTTATGGCTAATTTCACATGTTTTTGGTAAGCCCGGCCATGTGACTTTGTCATTAAATAAATACTAAAGCTAAGGCTCAGTTAGATAACAACCTTATAAAGTATCAGAAAAATGATAATTACTTACGGGTAATTTGATTTTCCAGATCCATGACAGCACCGTTAGTGAGAGATGGCTTCCGCCCCCAGGAAACAGGAAACCTGCAGCAAAGATAAAAGAAGGGGGCGGTACCTCTCTCCTCAGTTTTGTTACAGAGTATGGAATGTGACCGCCTTATTAGTTTAATATGCTCATATCTTTGTTAAATGTCATATTTTGTAATGCATCAATATCCTCTATGTTATTAACATCATCCCTTTGTGAATCATACCACCATCACCAAGATAGGGCGGGAATAATGCGATGCTGTCATGGATCTGGAAAATCAAATTACCCGTAAGTAATTATCATTTTTTCCCTTCCCCATGACAGCACCGTTAGTGAGAGGATGAAATAGAAAGACTCTTAGGGTGGGACGACAGCAGATAGCACTTTTCTACCAAAGGCAAGATTTGAACGCCCTAGGTCTAGCCTATAGTGACGGAAGAAAGTGGAAGGTGAAGACCATACTGCTGCATTACAGATCTGTTCTATAGATGCATTTGCCCTTTCTGCCCATGACGTGGCAATGGCTCTTGTAGAGTGGGCTGTTACCCCCGGTGGGGGAGTTTTCCCTACAGAGGAGTAAGAAAGAGAAATAGACATACGCAGCCACCGTGCAATAGTTGATTTTGAGGCCTGCCTTCCCCTGTTTGTCCCCTGAAAGGAAACAAAAAGGGCTGACGATTGTCGCCAGGGCTCTGTCACTTCTAAATATTGAAGTAGACATCTTCTGACGTCTAAGCAATGAAAAATTTTCTCTCCCTGGGATTTAGGGTTGGCACAGAAGGATGGTAAAGTTATCTCCTGGTCTCTATGGAATTTTGAATTCACTTTTTGGGAGGAAAGCAGGGTCAATTCTAATCAGCACCCTGTCATCCAGGATACTAGTATATGGTGCGTTAGCAGAAATAGCCTGCAATTCACTAATACGTCGAGCAGACGTTAAAGCTACCAGGAGGACTGTTTTTAGAGTCAGAGACTTTATGGAGATAGTTGTGATAGGCTCAAACGGAGGTAGTGTCAGAGCTTTGAGTACTAAATTTAGATCCCAGGGAGTCACCTTTAAACTGGATTTAAACGGTCTAGATGTAAATGAGGCTCAAATAAATCTACACACCCAAGGGTGGTTGGCAAGCTTTTGGTCGAATAACACACCTAATGCTGCCACATGTACTTTTAAGGTGCTGGTGGATAGACCCTTTTCCAGCCCTTTCTGGAGGAACTCCAATACTTCGGATATCGTGACCTCTTGAGTTGTATCCGTTAGGGAACGCCCTGAGAACTCCAGGAATTTCTCCCAGGCCTTCTGATATTTTTCCCTTGTGACTTTTTTCCTGCTTGCTAGGATGGTAGTAACTAAGGGATCTGAGAAGCCTTTCCCTAGCAGGAGCCTCCTCTCAAGTTCCAAGCGGTTAGATGTAGTCTGTGTACTTGAGGGTGCCACACCGGGCCCTGATGCAGAAGATCTGGACGCTCCGGCAAGATCCATGGGTCCGAGATGGATAACCGTCTGAGCCACGTGAACCACGCTCTTTTTGCCCAAAACGGTGCTATTAGAATTATCCGCACCCTGTCTTCCCGAATTTTCTTCAGGATTGTTGGTGTTATGATTTGGTAGCTGAGGAGAGCAGGCAAAAAAGGAAATACACCAGAGCAGTTGGAAACTATGAGATTGCAGTACCCTGACTAACCACCACAACTAGAGGCAGCCGTGGAGCGTTCCTACGTTGGTCCTAGACGCCTCGTCACAGCCTGAGAAACTAACTACACCTAAAGATAGAAAGAGGAAAGCTATCTGCCCCGGAGCAGATCCCCAAAGAACATAGAAAGCCCCCAAACATGTAATGGCGGTTAGACAAGAAGAAATACTGACACAGACAGAAAATAGTATGAGCAAACGTTGGGGCCCAAACTTACTAAATAGAAAAGGATAGGAAGGGCACTTACTGCAATCCCAAAAAACCCTGAAAAGCACCAACTCTACTAATTTCAAAAACACCTGAGATCACACGACCTCTACCACCTAAATTAGTTCTCTGGTGTAACCAAAAACAAAACAGCAGCCACTGAAAAAACTGGAAAAAGCAAATGTACAAACATCAGTGGCTGAACTGAACTGAGAGGGCAAAAGCCCCCAGAAGGGACCCTGAAGGCCCCCACAGAAGTGCAGGACAAAATGCAAAAATCAAGCACAAAAAACAAAAAGAAGAAAATGTCTTATCTGTCAGCAGGAGATTCAGACACGACACAGCAGGCTACAAAGGAAACAGGAATCAAGGATTGAGACCAGAACAATTGATCACCGGCAACCCTGATGGGAAGGCGACTCCCTTATATAAGACCAGTCAGAAACACCTGATTCCCAATCCTCACAATCTTCACTGGACAGTCCAGTACCGTTTGTAACCACCAGAGGGAGCTTCTGCTCAGAACTCATTTCCAGCCTATTCACAACAGTACCCCCCCCTTGAGGAGGGGTCACCGAACCCTCATTTGAGCAACCAGGTCGGTCAGGATGAGTTCTATGATAAGCACGGATGAGTCTCCTAGCATGGATGTCCGAAGCAAACACCCAAGAATTGTATTCCTGACCATAACCTCTCCATTTAACCAAATACTGGAGTTTCCGTCTAGAAAAACGAGAATTCAATATTTTCTCAACCACATACTCCAGATTGCCCTCAACCAAAACAGGGTCAGGAGGCACAGTAGTAGGAACCACTGGCTCAACAAACCTCTTCAACAAGGACTTGTGGAACACGTTATGGATCTTAAATGTCCCTGGAAGAAGCAAACGAAAAGAAACAGGATTAAGAATCTCCATGATCTTATAAGGTCCAATGAACCTAGGCTTAAATTTAGGAGATGCCACTCTCATAGGAATATTTCTTGAGGACAACCAGACCAAGTCCCCCACTTTAAACCGAGGACCATCAGTCCTATGCCGGTTAGCAAACCGCTGGGCCCTCTCCTGAGAGAGGGACAACCTCTCCACTACCTGGTCCCAAATCTGTTGCATACGCTCCACAACAGAGTCAACACCTGGACAGACAGAAGCCTCCGTCTGTCCTGAAGAAAATCGAGGGTGAAACCCAGAATTACAGAAAAATGGAGACATCAAAGTGGCAGAGCTATCCCTATTATTAAGAGCAAACTCAGCCAAAGGCAAAAAAGAGACCCAGTCATCCTGATCAGCAGACACAAAGCATCTTAGATAAGTCTCCAATGTCTGGTTTGTTCTCTCAGTTTGACTATTGGTCTGAGGATGAAACGCCGAGAAGAAAGACAATTGAACACCAATTTTAGAACAAAAGGTCCTCCAAAATCTGGAAACAAACTGGACTCCTCTGTCAGACACAATGTTCTCAGGAATGCCGTGTAAACGAACCACCTGCTGAAGGAACAAAGGCACCAATTCAGAGGAGGAAGGCAACTTAGGTAATGGCACAAGATGTATCATCTTGGAAAACCTATTGCAAATCACCCAGATGACGGTCATTCTCTGAGAAACAGGGAGGTCGGAAATGAAATCCATAGAGATATGGGTCCATGGTCTCCTGGGCACAGGTAATGGCATCAACAAACCACTAGAACGAGAGCAAGGCTTGGAGCGAGAGCAAGTCCCGCAAGACTGCACAAACTCCCTGACATCACGAGACAAGGTAGACCACCAAAAGGACCGACTAACCAAGTCTTTGGTACCAAAAATTCCGGGATGACCGGCCAATGCGGAACAATGAATCTCAGACATTACACTCTTTTTCCACTGGTCCGGGACAAACAATTTCCCAACAGGGCAGCGCTCGGGCTTATCCTCCTGACACCCCTCCAGAGCCAGTCTCAAATTGGGTGAGATGGCGGAAAGAACTACACCCTCTTTCAAAATAACAGAAGGATCAGATAACTCAGGAGAGTCCGCCAGGAAACTCCTCGAGAGGGCATCCGCCTTAACATTTTTAGTGCCAGGAAGAAATGAAACCACAAAATTAAAACGTGTGAAAAACAAGGCCCACCTGGCCTGTCTAGGATTAAGTCGTTTGCAGATTCCAGATAAACTAGATTCTTATGGTCCGTAAGGACCACCACCTGATGTTTGGCTCCCTCCAGCCAATGTCTCCACTCTTCAAAAGCCCACTTCATGGCTAATAACTCCCGATTACCCACGTCATAATTACGTTCAGTGGGAGAAAATTTTCGAGAGAAAAAGGCACAAGGGTTACTTTTAGAGGTCTCTGGATCTCTTTGGGACAAAACGGCACCTGCCCCAATTTCAGAGGCATCCACCTCCACCTGAAATGGTAGAGAAACATCAGGCTGCCGTAGAACAGGAGCAGAAGTGAATCTCTGCTTAAGTTCCTGAAACGCAGAGACTGCCTCAGGAGGCCAATTCACCACATCAGAACCCTTCTTGGTCAAATCAGTTAATGGTTTAACAATAACAGAGAAATTACCAATAAATTTACGATAAAAATTGGCAAAACCCAAGAATCTTTGAAGAGCCTTTAATGAAGTAGGTTGGACCCAATCACAGATGGCCTGAACTTTGACTGGGTCCATTTCAATAACAGATGGGGACAAAATGAATCCCAGAAATGAGATCCTCTGAACGCCAAAAAGACACTTTGATCCCTTCACATACAGAGCATTCTCTCTCAAAATCTGGAACACAGTCCGAACATGTTTTACATGAGAGTCCCAGTCATTGGAAAAAATCAAGATATCATCCAAATAAACAATCAGAAATTTATCCACAAAATCCCTGAAAATGTCATTCATGAAGGACTGGAAGACAGAAGGAGCATTAGTGAGCCCAAAGGGCATCACAAGGTACTCAAAATGCCCTTCAGGGGTATTAAATGCCGTCTTCCATTCATCCCCGTGCTTAATGCGAATAAGGTTATATGCCCCCCTGAGGTCAAGCTTGGTAAACCAAGTAGCGTTTTTCACCCTGGAAAACAGATCAGAGATCAAGGGTAACGGATATTGATATTTCACAGTAATATTGTTCAAGAGACGATAATCAATACACGGCCTTAATGAACCATCCTTTTTGGCCACAAAGAAAAAACCGGCACCTAAGGGTGAAGAGGATGGTCTGATATGACCCTTCTCCAATGACTCCTTGATATAAGACCGCATAGCGTCATGTTCAGGTACAGACAAGTTAAAAAGGCGACCTTTAGGGAATTTACTACCAGGCACTAATTCAATAGCGCAGTCATAGCTCCTATGGGGAGGTAAGGATGCAGATTTACTTTCGCTAAACACATCAGAAAAATCAATCAAAAAGTCAGGAACATCCTGAGCCTGGGGGGAGGCAGAAAAAACAGGAGTGTTGGTATTAACACATTGGCAGCCTCAACTGGTAACAGACACAGATTTCCAATCCAAAACAGGATTATGAGACTGTAACCAAGGGAAACCCAGTACGATAATGTCATGCAGATTATACAGAACCAAAAATTTGCAACTCTCCTGATGATCAGGTTCTACCCTCATTATCACCTGAGTAGAGAACTGAGGTTTATTCTCAGCCAAAGGGGTAGAATCGATCCCCAGTAGGGGAATAGACTTCCGTAGGGGTATCAAGGGAAACCCACAACGTTTAGCAAAATCAAAATCCATCAGGTTAATAGCTGCTCCAGAATCAACAAAAGCCTGAGCAGAAAATGAGGACAGAGAGCATATCAGGGTAACAGTTAATAAAAACTTAGTCTGAACACTACCCAAGACAACTGAGCGTGCAAAACGTCTTCCCCGCTTAGGGCAGACTGAAATAGCATGAGAGGCATCACCACAGTAGAAACATAACCCATTGCGCTTTCGAAATTCATGACGCTGTGCCCCAGAAACCACTCTATCACACTGCATGGATTCAGAAGCAGGTTCACAAGGCAACATTATTCCACGCATACCTTTCCGCTCACGCAAACGTCTGTCAATTTGAATCGCTAATGACATAGAATCATTGAGACCAGAGGGAACAGGGAATCCCACCATAACATCCTTTACATTATCTGACAGTCCCTTCCGAAAAAGAGCTGCCAAAGCGTCGTCACTCCATTTGGTCAGGACTGCCCACTTACGGAATCTCTGACAGTATAACTCAGCGTCCTCAAGCCCCTGACTTAATGCCAACAACGTTTTTTTCAGCTTGATCAGTGACATTAGGCTCATCGTACAATAACCCCAAAGCCTGAAAAAACGCATCAACATCACTCAAAACAGGATCCCCAGGAGTCAGGGAAAAAGCCCAATCCTGAGGGTCACCGCGCAGGAGAGAGATGACAATTTGAACCTGCTGCGCTGCGTTCCCTGAGGACTTAGATTTTAAGGCAAAAAACAATTTACAGTTATTTTTGAAATTCAGAAACTTAGCTCGATCCCCTAAAAACAAATCTGGCATGGGGATCCTAGGTTCCACAACAGGCAACCTAGCAAGATAGGTAGCAATACTCCGAACTTCAGTGGCAAGCTGATCCACACGGCCAGACAACTGTGCAAACTCCATTGAGAGAGAAAAAAAATCCTCCTCAGCACCCAGAGATACAGAGGGAAAAAAAAAAAAATCTCTGACAACTCTGACAACTTTTTTCTTTCCACAATATTTTTCCCTTCTGTGAGTACCATATAATTTTCAGTTTAGGCCGGTGATACTGTTATGATTTGGTAGCTGAGGAGAGCAGGCAAAAAAGGAAATACACCAGAGCAGTTGGAAACTATGAGATTGCAGTACCCTGACTAACCACCACAACTAGAGGCAGCCGTGGAGCGTTCCTACGTTGGTCCTAGACGCCTCGTCACAGCCTGAGAAACTAACTACACCTAAAGATAGAAAGAGGAAAACTATCTGCCCCGGAGCAGATCCCCAAAGAACATAGAAAGCCCCCAAACATGTAATGGCGGTTAGACAA
The DNA here is from genome assembly GCA_033576555.1 of Oophaga sylvatica. Taxonomy (NCBI): domain Eukaryota; kingdom Metazoa; phylum Chordata; class Amphibia; order Anura; family Dendrobatidae; genus Oophaga; species Oophaga sylvatica. Next base: position 19,467,131 of record JARQOD010000010.1, on the reverse strand, counting down.
GAAGAAATACTGACACAGACAGAAAATAGTATGAGCAAACGTTGGGGCCCAAACTTACTAAATAGAAAAGGATAGGAAGGGCACTTACTGCAATCCCAAAAAAACCCTGAAAAGCACCAACTCTACTAATTTCAAAAACACCTGAGATCACACGACCTCTACCACCTAAATTAGTTCTCTGGTGTAACCAAAAACAAAACAGCAGCCACTGAAAAAACTGGAAAAAGCAAATGTACAAACATCAGTGGCTGAACTGAACTGAGAGGGCAAAAGCCCCCAGAAGGGACCCTGAAGGCCCCCACAGAAGTGCAGGACAAAATGCAAAAATCAAGCACAAAAAAACAAAAAGAAGAAAATGTCTTATCTGTCAGCAGGAGATTCAGACACGACACAGCAGGCTACAAAGGAAACAGGAATCAAGGATTGAGACCAGAACAATTGATCACCGGCAACCCTGATGGGAAGGCGACTCCCTTATATAAGACCAGTCAGAAACACCTGATTCCCAATCCTCACAATCTTCACTGGACAGTCCAGTACCGTTTGTAACCACCAGAGGGAGCTTCTGCTCAGAACTCATTTCCAGCCTATTCACAACATGTTGGTATCAGTGCAAATGGGGGAAACGCATAACCTAGTTGGAATGTCCATTGGTGTAGCAAGGCGTCCACTCCTACCGGACTTTCTCTTGGATTGAGGGAATTTTTCTACCTTCCGGTTTTGTCTTGTGGCAAACAGGTCCACTTCCGAAGTTCCCCAGCCTGCACAGATTTCTCCAAACACTTTTTGATTCAGGGACCACGCTCCCTGGTGTAATACATGGCGGCTTAGGAAGTCTGCTACTAAATTGTCCACTCCTTTCAGGTGAGTGCTGGACAGAGATCGCAGATTGGCTTCTGCCCATAGAAATAATTGGCCGGCTTCTTCCATCAGTGGCTCCGACCTCGTACCTCCCTGTCTGTTTATATATAAAACGGTTGTAGTGTTGTCGGACAACACCACCAAATGTCTTCCTCTGACTTCCTCTGGTATTTGGAGGATTGCCTGTCTTACGGCCGCTAACTCCTTGAGGTTGGAAGATGCTCTTTCCATCATGGGTCCCTACTGCCCCTGTAAAATATGGTCTGAGAGATGTGCGCCCCAGCTGAGGGGTCCTGCATCTGTGGTCAAGACCAGCGGAACCTGGATTGACCAGGACACGCCCTTTTTTAGATTTTGCGGTTCTTGCCACCATTTTAGTGAGTCCCGTACCTGTGATGACAATATAATTTTTCAGTTTAAGCTTTTCGGATTCTTCACTTGCTCGGCTATTACTTGTCGCTGCAATATCTTGGTATGTGCTTGTGCCCATTGAACCGCTGGGATTGTTGCCGTTAGCATCCCTAAAAGGGACATTGCTTCCCTTAGGGAAGTGGACTCTCTTGACCGTATGCCGTTTATCCTTTGCTGTATGATATGTATTTTTCTGTCTGGAAGCACACTTTTTTGTGTGAGAGAATTTAATTGGATACCTAGAAACTCTTGTATCTGAACCGGCACCATTTTTGATTTTTTGAAATTTATCATTCAACCTAAGTTGGTTAGTACTTCTCGCACTTACGTTACTGCTCTCACGCCATCTTTTTGGCTGTCTGCTATAACCAGAAAATCGTCCAAGTATGATACTATTAGTATACCTTCTTTCCTTAGGAAGGATGCTACTTCTGCCATTATTTTCGTGAAAATACGTGGGGCTATTGAAACCCGAAGGGTAGACACTGATTCTGTAGGTGAATGGGGATTCCTGCAATCTCCACTAAGACCCTCAGGAATCTCTGGTGCTCTGCATATATTGGTACATGATAATATGCGTCTGAAAGATCCACCACCGCCATGTAGCAGTCTGGATACAGCAGTTTTACCGTTATTTTTAGTGTCTCCATTTTGAATCTCTCTAACCGTATATAACGGTTTAGGGCTTTTAGATTGCATATTACCCTTACTGATCCATCTGGTTTTGGCGTTAGAAACAGGGTGTTGTAAAAACCTTCTCCTTTCTCGTGGGCAGGGACCCTCACCAGGACCTCTTTTTTGAACTTCCCTTTCCAAATTGGCCTGACTTGTTTTGGTGACTCGGTGTCACGCTGCCACTGCGTACAGGAGGTCAGGGTCCTATGCTGACCCTAAGCTGGGGCCCTGACTAATCCCTCTACCTGGAGGTACTGTTAATGGTACAGAGGTCCAGGCCGCCAGCGTAACCCTACCTCCTGAGAATCCCCGAACCTCAGTAATCTAGTCCTGAGAAGGACCCTGATCACAGCAGTAGGGGACAGGGTAGTAAATGCTTATACACAGTACTAGACGAACGAGACAGTTCAAGGGGAAAACCAAAAACCACCTTGCATACAAAAACTCACACCACAATAACAGAGGGCACACAAATGGGTAAGGAGATAAATGATAAAGTGAGGAAGGGAAAAAACCACACCGAGTACACTTCACTCCAAACTCTTCAATACCACGATCCGCTCTGATGGTCTGTATGAAATGCTTTCACCGACAACTACCCTATCAGACCGGCAGGTATTTGAAGGAGTCCCAATACTGCAGAATTAACTGCAGCTGGGTGAGGCTGGGCCTCGTCTAGCACAGAGAGATAGAATTAACTCCCTCACTGCCGAAAAACACCAAGCACCAAAAACTCAGCTGCGAGAAGTCAGGCTGTGCAATCGCGACGATCTTCGTGGCGACACACCCGTGACAGTACCCCCCCTTCTACAAGGGACCTCCGGACCCTCAGGGCCAGGTTTATCTGGGTGAGTCGTGTGGAAGGCCCGAATTAATCGGTCTGCGTTAATATCCGACGCAGGAACCCACATCCTCTCCTCAGGACCATACCCCTTCCAATGAACCAGGTACTGAAGGGACCGGCGATTAAAACGTGAATCGACGACTTTCGATACATGAAACTCCAAGTTACCATTGACCACCACTGGAGAAGGAGGTAAAGGTAACGGTATCACCGGCGCCACATACCTCTTAAGCAAAGATCTGTGGAACACGTTGTGAATTTTAAACGTAGGGGGGAGGTCAAGATGGAATGCCACCGGATTAATTATAGAACTGATTCTGTACGGCCCGATGAACCTGGGACCCAGTTTCCAGGAGGGAACCTTAAGTTTTATATTCTTGGTAGACAACCATACCCGATCGTTCACACTTAGGTCCGGACCAGACACTCTCCTCCTATCAGCCATACGTTTGTATCGGTTCCCCATAGTACTCAGATTATTCAGCACCCCTCTCCACACTGAAACGAGTGATGATGAAAATCGTTCCTCCTCAGGAACCCCCGAAGAGCCCCCCCTACTGAAAGTACAAAACTGGGGGTGAAAACCATATGCCCCAAAAAACGGGGACTTACCAGTGGACTCGCTCCGCCTATTATTAAGAGCAAACTCCGCCAGAGGCAAGAAAGAAGCCCAGTCTTCCTGGTTCTCTGACACAAAACACCGGAGATATGTCTCCAAGCTCTGGTTCAGACGTTCCGTCTGACCATTAGTCTGAGGATGAAGAGCCGATGAAAACGATAAATGCATCCCCCGCCGTGTACAAAATGCCTTCCAGAATTTGGACACAAACTGAGACCCCCGATCCGACACCACATCGGAGGGTACCCCGTAAAGCCTCACAATCTCCCCAATGAACACCTGCGCAAGAGTTTTAGCATTAGGAAGAGCAGAAAGAGCGATAAAATGTGCCATCTTGCTGAACCTGTCCACTACAACAAGTATGACCGATTTACCCGAAGACGGCGGGAGGTCCGTAATAAAGTCCAAGGACGCTCCGGGATCTTCAAAGGTAAGAGGGCCCCAGACGGACGGGTATGTGGGGTCTTAGAGCGCGCACAAACCCCACAGGACGCAACAAAAGTTACCACCTCCCTATGTAAGTTAGGCCACCAAAACCGATGCGAGAGGAGATCCACAGTTGCTTTACTCCCTGGGTGTCCTGCCAAAGCTGAGTTATGGTGTGCCTCGATCACCTTTTGTCGCAACTGATCTGGAACAAACAGTCTCCCTGGAGGTCCAACAGGGGCGTCCCCCTGAGCCTCCAATACCTCCTCCTCAAGCTCAGAGCATACTGCCGACACCACCACCCCCTCCTGAAGGATAGGAACCGGGTCATCCTTATTCCCGGCCCCAGGGAAACTACGAGATAAGGCATCCGCCTTTACATTTTTTGACCCCGGACGATATGTGACGACAAAATTAAACCTGGTAAAAAACAATGACCACCTAGCTTGTCTGGGATTCAGACGTTTTGCGGACTCAAGATATAGCAGGTTCTTGTGATCGGTGATGACGGTGACCGGATGGACTGCCCCCTCCAAAAAATGGCGCCACTCCTCAAAAGCTAACTTAATGGCCAAGAGTTCCCTATTGCCGACATTGTAATTCCTCTCAGCGGACGACAATTTTTTAGAGAAAAAAGCGCACGGATGCCACTTACCAGGGACGAACCCTGCGATAATACTGCTCCCACCCCTACCTCAGAAGCGTCTACCTCTACAATGAATGGCTGTGACGCATCAGGTTGAATGAGTATGGGTGCCGAGGCAAAACATTTTTTCAAGGAAGAGAATGCTTGACAAGCCTTGTCAGACCACCTGGAAAAATCCGTCCCTTTTTTTGTCATGTCTGTGAGAGGTTTAACCATGGACGAGAAATTACGAATAAATTTCCGGTAATAATTAGCAAACCCCAGGAAACATTGTAGTGCCTTAAGATTCTCTGGCAGATCCCACTCAAGAACTGCCCGCAGTTTCCCAGGGTCCATACGAAAACCGGATGCTGACACCAGGAAGCCTAAAAACTGGAGTTCCTGTACGGCGAACACACACTTTTCCCATTTGGCGTACAGTTTATTATCCCGCAAGATCTGTAACACCTGCCTAACATGCTCCTGATGAGACACAAGATCTAGCGAGTAAATTAAGATATCATCCAGATATATGACAACAAACTGTCCCACCAGGCGGCGAAAAATGTCATTAACAAAGTGTTGGAACACCGCCGGAGCATTAGTCAGACCGAATGGTGTTGTGAATGTGTTGGAGATGAGTTCTGAGCAGAAGCTCCCTCTGGTGGTTGCTGACAGTGCTGAACCATTTAGTGAAGATTGGCAATCAGGAGTTACAGACTGGTCCTATATAAGGGAGGTTCCCTCCCATCAGGGTTGCCGGTGATCAATTGTTCTTGTCTAACTGCTGTTGTTCCTGGTTCACTTGGAAGCCTGCTGAATCTTGCCTCTTCTCCTGCTCTCAGATAAGACATTTTCTGTTTTTATTTCTGTGCTTGCTTTTTGCATTGTTTCCTGCACTCTTGTGGAGGTCAGCCAGGTCCCCTCTGGGGGGCTTGTGCTCCTCTCAGTTAATCTGAGCCTGTTATTTTTTCATTTGCCTTTTCCAGTTTTTTCAGTGGCTGCGGCTTAGTTTTGTTACACCAGAGAACTAATTTAGGTGGTAGAGGTCGTGTGATCTCAGGTGTTTTTGTAATTAGTAGAGTTGGTACTTTTTAGGGTTTTTTGGGATTGCAGTAAGTGTCCTTCCTATCCTTTTCTGTCAAAGAAGATTGGGCCCCAGCGTTTGCTCATACTATTTTCTGTCTGTGTTTGTATTTCCTCTTGTCTAACCGCCATTACATGTTTGGGGGCTTCCTATGTTCTTTGGGGATCTGCTCCGGGGCAGATAGTTTTCCTCTTTCTATATTTAGGTGTAGTTAGCTTCTCAGGCTGTGACGAGGCGTCTAGGACCAACGTAGGTACGCTCCACTGCTGCCTTTAGTTGTGGTGGTTAGTCAGGGTACTGCAATCCAGTAGATTCCAACCTCTCTGGTGTATTGCCGTTTTTGCCTGCTCTCCTCAGCTACCAAAACATAACAGAATGGCATGACAAGGTTCTCATAATGCCCCTCCGGAATGTTAAACGCCGTCTTCCACTCATCCCCCTCCTTCATCCTAATCAGATTGTACGCCCCTCTGAGATCCAACTTAGAGAACCATTTGGCGCCCACGATCTGATTGAAGAGATCGGGGATAAGTGGGAGCGGATACGGATCTCGGACCATAATCCGATTAAGTTCACGGAAATCCAGGCAAGGGCGTAGGCCTCCATCTTTCTTCTTCACAAAGAAGAACCCCGCGGCCACCGGAGAAGATGAAGGTCTAATATGCCCCTTAGCCAAACTCTCTGAAATATAATCCTTCATGGCCTGCCTCTCAGGACCAGATAGGTTATACAACCTAGATTTAGGTAACTTGGCCCCAGGGAGCAGTTTTACAGAACAGTCATACACGCGATGAGGAGGTAGTTCCTGACACCCTTTCTCCGAGAATACATCCTCAAAATCCGCCAGAAATGGAGGTAAGACTCTAGGAGCGACCACACCGATGACCGTATTCATGCAGTTTTTATTACAAAATTTCACTCCATTGGCTTATCTCTCTGGATTGCCAATTAATAACCGGGTTATGCTTAGTTAACCAAGGAAGGCCCAACACTATAGGAGTGGGAAGACCCTCCAACACGTAACAAGACAACAGTTCTTTATGTATCGCCCCCACTTGAAGATTTACGTTATGCACTGCTTGCAAAAAACTTCCCTGACCGAGAGGCCTGGCGTCGATCGAGAATATGGGGATGGGTTTAGCCAACACACTCAATCGCATACCTTGAACCCGGGCAAACCGAGCGTCCACCAGATTATCCCCGGCCCCACTATCCAGAAGAACAGATATCCTCTCAGTTCTCGTACCCACCACCACCTCCGCCGGTACGAGAAACTGAGACGAACCTAGGGACGAAATACTTACTCCCAGATTGCCGTCCACCACACAACCTGGGATCAATAGTTTTCCGACGACCCTTTACTCTGCAAAGGACGGGATGGACACCCCCCAATAAAATGTCCCTTTCTCCCGCAGAAGAAACACCTTCCTGTCTTGTGGCGCACCGCCGGTCCCCTCCCCCAAAATGATGTCCCTCCTAACTGCATAGGCTCCTCTGGACTGACCAGGGGAACCTCCATATCAGGGGCCCTTGTAGAAGGTGGAGTCATCACAGGGGCGGAGTTACCCCGCACCTCTCTCAAAGCCGTCTGTCAATGCGAATAGCAAGGGCCATAGCGGCTTCCAGTGACGCGGGAGGGTCATACTGTGCCAATACATCCTTTAATTTGTCAGATAAACCTTGACAAAACTGGCTTCTAAGAGCTGGGTCATTCCACTGGGTGTCCGTGGCCCACCTACGGAACTCCGAACAGAATTCCTCCACCAGACGATCTCCCTGCTGGATCCTACGTAACTTAGATTCGGCAAGGGAGATCCGATCCGGGTCATCATATACGAGACCCAGAGCTGCGAAAAACCTATCCACTGACTGGAGAGCCGGGGAGCCCGGGGGAAGAGAGAACGCCCATGATTGTGGGTCCCCTTGTAGGAGCGAGATGACAATTCCCACCCTTTGTTCTTCACTCCCCGATGACCGTGGCCGCAGCCGAAAGTACAACTTACATGCCTCCCGGAAAACAAAAAACTTGTCCTGCCCCCCAGTAAACTTGTCAGGGAGAGCTACTTTAGGTTCTGGTCCGGCTTGCTCCGGGGGATACAAAACCTTGGACTTAACGTCCGCCAGCTCCATGGACAAACTCTGCAACTGCCGAGCTAGACTGGCTACTGGATCCATGGAGGCTGGAGAGAATCTTTTGTGGGTCGGTGAAAATGTCACGCTGCCACTGCGTACAGGAGGACAGGGTCCTATGCTGACCCTAAGCTGGGGCCCTGACTAATCCCTCTACCTGGAGGTACTGTTAATGGTACAGAGGTCCAGGCCGCCAGCGTAACCCTACCTCCTGAGAATCCCTGAACCTCAGTAATCTAGTCCTGAGAAGGACCCCGATCACAGCAGTAGGGGACAGGGTAGTAAATGCTTATACACAGTACTAGACGAACGAGACAGTTCAAGGGGAAAACCAAAAACCACCTTGCATACAAAACTCACACCACAATAACAGAGGGAACACAAACGGGTAAGGAGATAAATGATAAAGCGAGGAAGGGAAAAAACCACACCGAGTACACTTCACTCCAAACTCTTCAATACCATGATCCGCTCTGATGGTCTGTATGAAATGCTTTCACCGACAACTACCCTATCAGACCGGCAGGTATTTGAAGGAGTCCCAATACTGCAGAATTAACTGCAGCTGGGTGAGGCTGGGCCTCGTCTAGCACAGAGAGAGAGAATTAACTCCCTCACTGCCGAAAAACACCAAGCACCAAAAACTCAGCTGCGAGAAGTCAGGCTGTGCAATCGCGACGATCTTCGTGGCGACACACCCGTGACACTCGGGTGGTTACTATGCGTTGTGGAGGGAGGGTAGCAAAATTTAACCTCGCGCCCTTT
>JARQOD010000010.1:19422740-19458588 GCA_033576555.1 Oophaga sylvatica | reverse complement strand
ACAGTCTCAAAATCCTGTTTTGGATTGGAAACTGTGTCTGTAACCAGTTGGGGCTGCCAATGTGTTAATACCAACACTCCTGTTTTTTCTGCCTCCCCCCGGCTCAGGATGTTCCTGACTTTTTGATTGATTTTTCTATGTGTTTAGCGAAAGTAAATCTGCATCTTGCCTCCCCATAGGAGCTATGACTGCGCTATTGAATTAGTGCCGGGTAGTAAATTCCCTAAAGGTCGCCTTTTTAACTTGTCTGTACCTGAACATGACGCTATGCGGTCTTATATCAAGGAATCATTGGAGAAGGGGTCATATCAGACCATCCTCTTCACCCTTAGGTGCCGGTTTTTTCTTTGTGGCCAAAAAGATGGTTCATTAAGGCCGTGTATTGATTATCGTCTCTTGAACAATTATTACTGTGAAATATCAATATCCGTTACCCTTGATTTCTGACCTGTTTTCCAGGGTGAAAAACGCTACTTGGTTTACCAAGCTTGACCTCAGGGGGGCGTATAACCTTATTCGCATTAAGCACGGGGATGAATGGAAGACGGCATTCAATACCCCTGAAGGGCATTTTGAGTACCTAGTGATGCCCTTTGGGCTCACTAATGCTCCTTCCGTCTTTCAGTCCTTCATGAAGGACATTTTCAGGGATTTTGTGGACAAATTTCTGATTGTTTATTTGGATGATATCTTGATTTTTTCTAATGACTGGGACTCTCATGTGAAACATGTTCGAACTGTGTTTCAGATTTTGAGAGAGAATGCTCTGTATGTGAAGGATCAAAGTGTCTTTTGGCGTACAGAGGATCTCATTTCTGGGATTCATTTTGTCCCCATCTGTTATTGAAATGGACCCGGTCAAGGTTCAGGCCATCTGTGATTGGGTCCAACCTACTTCATTAAAGGCTCTTCAGAGATTTTTGGGTTTTGCCAATTTTTATCGTAAATTTATTGGTAATTTCTCGGTTATTGTTAAACCATTAACTGATTTGACCAGAAAGGGTTCTGATGTGGTGAATTGCCTCCTGAGGCAGTCTCTGCGTTTCAGGAACTTAAGCAGAGATTCACTTCTGCTCCTGTTCTACGGCAGCCTGATGTTTCTCTGCCATTTTCAGGTGGAGGTTGATGCCTCTGAAATTGGGGCAGGTGCCGTTTTGTCCAAAAAAGATCCAGAGACCTCTAAAAGTAACCCTTGTGCCTTTTTCTCTCGAAAATTTTCTCCTACTGAACGTAATTATGACGTGGGTAATCGGAGTTATTGGCCATGAAGTGGGCTTTTGAAGAGTGGAGACATTGGCTGGAGGGAGCCAAACATCAGGTGGTGGGCCTTACGGACCATAAGAATCTGGTCTATCTGGAATCTGCCAAGCGACTCAATCCTAGACAGGCCAGGTGGGCCTTGTTTTTCACACGTTTTAATTTTGTGGTTTCCTTTCTTCCTGGCACTAAGAATGTTAAGGCGGATGCCCTCTCGAGGAGTTTCCTTGCGGGCTCTCCTGAGTTATCTGATCCTTCTGTTATTTTGAAAGAGGGTGTAGTTCTTTCCGCCATCTCGCCCAATTTGAGACTTGCTCTGGAGGGTTGTCAGGAGGATAGGCCCGAGTGCTGCCCTGTTGGAAAATTGTTTGTCCCGGACCAGTGGAAAAAGAGTGTGATGTCTGAGATTCATTGTTCCGCATTGGCTGGGCATCCCGGAATTTTTGGTACCAGAGACTTGGTTAGTCGGTCCTTTTGGTGGCCTACCTTGTCTCGTGATGTCAGGGAATTTGTGCAGTCCTGCGGGACTTGCTCTCGCTCCAAGGCTTGCTCTCGCTCTAGTGGTTTGTTGATGCCATTGCCTGTGCCCAAGAGACCATGGACCCATATCTCTATGGATTTCATTTCCGACCTTCCTGTTTCTCAGAGAATGACCACCATCTGGGTAATTTGTGATAGGTTTTCCAAAATGATACATCTTGTGCCATTACCTAAGTTGCCTTCCTCCTCTGAATTGGTGCCGTTGTTCCTTCAGCACGTGGTTCGTTTACACGGCATTCCTGAGAACATGATGTCTGACAGAGGAGTCCAGTTTGTTTCCAGATTTTGGAGGACTTTTTGTTCTAAACTGGGTGTTCAATTGTCTTTCTCCTCGGCATTTCATCCTCAGACCAATGGTCAAACTGAGAGAACAAACCAGACATTGGAGACTTATCTTAGATGCTTTGTGTCTGCTGATCAGGATGACTGGGTCTCTTTTTTACCTTTGGCTGAGTTTGCTCTTAATAATAGGGCTAGCTCTGCCACTTTGATGTCTCCTTTTTCTGTAATTCTGGGTTTCACCCTCGATTTTCTTCAGGACAGACGGAGGCTTCTGTCTGTCCAGGTGTTGACTCTGTTGTGGAGCGTATGCAACAGATTTGGGACCAGGTAGTGGAGAGGTTGTCCCTCTCTCAGGAGAAGGCCCAGCGGTTTGCTAACCGGCATAGGACTGATGGTCCTCGGTTTAAAGTGGGGGACTTGGTCTGGTTATCCTCAAAGAATATTCCTATGAGAGTAGCATCTCCTAAATTTAAGCCTAGGTTCATTGGTCCTTATAAGATCATTGAGATTCTTAATCCTGTTTCTTTTCGTTTGCTTCTTCCAGGGACATTTAAGATCCATAACGTGTTCCACAAGTCCTTGTTGAAGAGGTTTGTTGAGCCAGTGGTTCCTGCTGCTGTGCCTCCTGACCCTGTTTTGGTTGAGGAATCTGGAGTATGTGGTTGAGAAAATATTAGATTCTCGTTTTTCTAGACGGAAACTCCAGTATCTGGTTAAGTGGAGAGGTTATGGTCAGGAAGACAATTCTTGGGTGTTTGCTTCGGACATCCATGCTAGGAGACTCATCCGTGCGTATCATAGAACTCATCCTGACCGACCTGGTTGCTCAAATGAGGGTTCGGTGACCACTCCTCAAGGGGGGGTACTGTTGTGAATGGGTTTGAGATGAGTTCTGAGCAGAGACTCCCTCTGGTGGTTACAAGCGGTACTGGTCTGTTCAGTGAAGATTGTGAGGACTGGGAATCAGGTGTTACTGACTGGTCTTATATAAGGGAGTCACCTTCCCATCAGGGTTGCCGGTGATCTATTGTTCTGGTCTGAATCCTTCATTCCTGTTTCCCTTGTAGCCTGCTGTGTCGTGTCTGCATCTCCTGCTAACAGATAAGACATTTTCTTCTTTTTGTTTTTGTACTATATTTTTGCATTTTGTCCTGCACTTCTGTGGGGGCCTTCTGGTCCCCTCCGGGGGCTTTTGCCCTCTCAGTTTAGTTCAGCCACTGATGTTTGTACTTTTGCTTTTTCCAGTTTTTTCAGTGGCTGCTGTTTTGATTTTGTTACACCAGAGAACTAATTTAGGTGGTAGAGGTCGTGTGATCTCAGGTGATTTTGAAATTAGTAGAGTTGGTGCTTTTCAGGGTTTTCTGGGATTGCAGTAAGTACCCTTCCTATCCTTTTCTATTTAGTTAGTTTGGGCCCCAGCGTTTGCTCATACTATTTTCTTTCTGTGTCAGTATTTCTTCTTGTCTAACCGCCATTACTTGTTTGGGGGCTTTCTATTATCTTTGGGGTTCTGCTCCGGGGCAGATAGTTTTCCTATTTCTATCTTTAGGTGTAGTTAGTTTCTCAGGCTGTGACGAGGCGTCTAGGACCAACGTAGGAACGCTCCACGGCTGCCTCTAGTTGTGGTGGTTAGTCAGGGTACTGCAATCTCATAGATTCCAACTGCTCTGGTGTATTGCCTTTTTTACCTGCACTCCTCAGCTACCGAAACATAACAGTCCACGTCTGCTCAGGACACCGGCACCTAGCCCCAGTGACGAGAGGTATGTCTTTTTTTTTATTAGCAGCAGCATATGGGGCCTATTCTATGGGGCATCTTATGGTGCATAACCTTTATGGAGCAGCATATGGGGCCTATTTTATGGGGCATCTTATGGGACCATAACCTTTATGGAGCAGCATATGAGGCCCGAATATCTTATGGGCCCATAACCTTTATGGAGCAGCATATGGGGCCTATTCAATGGGGCATCTTATGGGGCATAACCTTTATGGAGCAGCATATGGGGCCTATTCTATGGAGCATCTTATGGGGCCATAACCTTTATGGAGCAGCATATGAGGCCCGAATATCTTATGGGTCCATAACCTTTATGGAGCAGCTTATGGGGCCCATTCTATGGATCATCTTATGGGGCCATAACCTTTATGGAGCCATATGGGGCATAATCTATGGAGTATCTTATGGGGCCATTATTAACCTTTGTGCAGCATTATATGGGGTGTATTTTGTATGGAGCATCTTATGGGGCCATCATGAACTGTATGGAGCATTATATGGGGCTCCTGATTAAATATGGATATTCAAAAACATTTAACCTACTGATGTCTCAATTAATTTTGCTTTTATTGGCATCTATTTTTATTTTCGAAATTTACCAGTAGCTGTTGCAGTTCCCACCCTAGGCTTATACTCGAGTCAATAAGTTTTCCCAATTTTTTGAGGCAAAATTAGGGGGTCGGCTTATACTCGGGTCAGCTTATACTCTAGTATATACGATACTTCAAATGTTTTCAGATCAGAACCAATTTGGCTGTGGAACAGCATATAATTGTAGGAGCCTGGTGTAATCATGAGCTGCGAGCTTTCCCCGCCCTCTTAATGTTGACTGACAGTTTTGTCCTCATACACTGTAGGACTCTTTAGGTACGTGCACACAATGTCTTTTGGACACCTGGTTTAGCAAGTGGAAGGACATCTGGGGTGGTTTGCAGCAGCCTTGTCACTGGCATTTTTTTTAAACATTATTTATAGAATAGTGAAAGGCTTCCAAGCAGAAAACCGCTTGAAGAATGCACAAGTCACTTCTCATAAGTGCGCTAAGTCTTTACAAATGTGATAGGGTTAAGAGAAGTTCAAAAAGACTGAACATATGAACAGCAGTCATTCTGACTTTACACTGCAAATGTTCATTCTTTTTAGGATTTTCTAAGCTCTTTTTCAGGTGGGTTTCAGTGCTGACCCGCCTGAAAAAACCCTTAGGTCACAGTGCTGGCAGCAGTATGATTTTATTGAGTTTTACAAAGCTACAGAATATTTACATGTAACACACTGCTGAAATCAGCAAATAAACGTGGTGATACACTATTGAAGAAAATGTATATTTTTGTTTTAGATGTAGCATTAAATATACCTTGGAGGCAGCATATACCGTCATCAGAGGAACGGATTTCCAAGATGTTATCGAGGAGACGTTGATTATTGCTCCCCTCTTCCGCTGTAACATACCAGGCAGCACCACATACACCATCATTACAGCCGCCACAATGTTGACATTGATGATCTCAATAGTTTTTTCTTCTGGAACTTCAGTGAGGTAGGCTGGATAATCATAAAACACTCCCGCATTGTTAACCAGAATCCCGACATCTACATCTACCAGAGCCTCCTTAATGGATGGAAAGACCTCAGGGCCCTTGTTGAAATCGGCAACTATGATACGGGTTTTCACCCCGTAGGTTGCTGTTATGGCCTCAGATACATTTTGAAGCTTTTGGATGCTGCGGCCTAACAAGATTATGTTCACTCCGTGACTGGCCAACTGCTCAGCATAGGCTTTGCCAATACCATCTGAGCCTCCTAGGGTGACCAAAAAAATAAAAGCAAAAAAAACCAACCATATTAGTATTGTATTGAATGAAAAGTACAACAATTGAAATTAATCTGCAAAAAAAAAGTGTACTATGGCATTAATAGTAGATAAGGACACAGCGCCTCTTGGAAACACCAAGTGGCACAAACATTTGGCGAGCTCCATACACCTTGCTTTGTGGAAAGCATGAGGCCTATCAGTAGTTTCCTGCCCAGTGATGCAGCAAACAACATTTCTAAAGGATTTCTTCAGTGGTTTCAGTACAATGTTTATATTGTTTTAACCCTTTTTGCATTTATTTTTTTATAACTACTGCCTAAAATCCATAACTTTTACATTTTTCCATCAAAGTAGGGGCTTGGTTTGTATGGCTTGAGTCGTATTTCCTAATGGCATCATTTTGGGGTACATGTAACAAATTGAAAATATTTTATGGGGGGGTAGGATTTAGGAATAGAAAAAGACAATTCACCTCCGCAATTTATTTTTTAATTAAAAAATGTGCAGTACCTGCTGCATCCACTATACAAAGTGGGAGGTTTCTATATGCTCAGGCTCATGCATTGCTTATATCCAGCAACCGGAGTAGATTTCAGCGGGGTCACCAGGTGTCGGATCCTAGTTGATCTCATATTAACGACATATGTAGAGGATAGTTATCAATTGCTTAGTGTCGGACTGCCCCTTTAATCTTATTTTGTGGCTCAATACAATAACAGTGAGAAACAATTTCTCTTTTTTCACGTTTCACTAGCTTTGCTTACATCTTTTTTTTTTACCCATTTCCCAACTCTATAAATGTATGGCGGATGGTGTTAAAGACTTATAGTGACTTACAAGTCATGGCCTGTGTACACATTATATAGCCGTCGGCCAAACGATAGTTCAGTTGACAGATCTCTCCTGATATTTCCATGGAAATTAACACTCTGCTCAGCCAAGTGTACTTTTCTCCAGGGAATACAAAATAGGACCAGCCCATGAAATTCAGCATGCTGGATGCTTCTCTTCCCCAACATCATTTGTCCAAGCAGGAGTAGAGAAGCCCCAATTCACACTGAAGTTTTGCCGGATTCCTACCGATATCAGCGAGTTTGACTGACTCTAGTCTGATGTGTATGGGGGTCTTTAGTAAGGTAGGGGGTGAAGGGTACCTTTTACCTCTCTGATAGATAGTTCTTTACATTTTATTCAGTATTTTACTGAGTACAGGCATTTACATTGATAAAGATATATTGTATTTTCTGTACCATCCTCACTTACCGGTGACTACTGCCCACTCTCCATATTTCAGTATTGTATCGGTGTTACTAAAAATTAGAGGAAAGACTTGATGTTTTATCAGGCTACAACACCCACTCAGTAAATGAAGACCTTTCCGCACTGTGTAGCAGGCTCCAACTATGGCCAGAATATCCAGATTATTGTGGTAGGATTGTACAACCTCTTTGGCAAGTGAGACAATGGTGCCTTGCACAATGTTTCCCAGCTTGGCAATATTAACGTTGTATGCAGACATCTAAAAAACAATATAAAGGAGGATTACATTCTTTACATACTACTTAGTACTACACATTATAGATTTATTTTACATAGCTCCACATGTGTGCATATCATTCAATGCCAGATGCCCCTCTTCCCCCTTGACTTATAATGGGTCCAACAAGTTCATTGTTTTGACTGATACAGGCTATGAACATGTACTTACACACAAATACCCATAGCTATATCTGGATATTAAAGATTCAGAACAGCATTCACTCACAAGATTGAGTTCACACCTTTTCAGAACCCCCATAACTGACGCAGTCTAGGACGTCCATCTGAAAAAAATGGATTTGAGACTACCATCGACAGAGTCATAGTCTTCAGTTGGGCAAATACAAAATATGCAATTTTCTTGTCTGTTTGTCCTATTAGAAGTAGCTCTGGAGGATTACCCCAATGTATGCCATGTATTTTGGAGGAGATTACACAGTTGTTTAAAGCAAAATATTGCCTAGCATTTTGAGTGGTCTAACTTTATATTTTGTGACAGATAGAAACTGCACAGTTGATTTAGAATAATCCAGCAACTATAGGGGTTAAAATGGTTACAGCAGACAGGGAGTGGTTAGCTCAGCCCCAGGGGAATTGTGAAAGTTATTATTGTGTCCTGGACATCCAAGAGTAAGGTATGCAGGCACATTACCTTTTAATAGGCGGTACCCCAACGCGCGTTTCGCATATAGCTTTATCCAGCAATTAAAGGTAATGTGCATGAATACCACCCTCATGTGTCCTTCCCTAATTTGGTTTTGAGTCGCACTTAGTACCAGGGCAATGGGGTACTCGGAGCCGAGCCCGTGGAAATCTATGGGAGTTGTCACTGGTAGCGGTGGCTCGGTCCGTGGCCCTGGGCGCTCATACAATGGGGGAATATTTACAGGGGATTTGGTAGATAACAGTTCGTGACGCCACCTGTAGTTGTCTAGTCACTAAAGACCAGCGCTGCTGAATAGAACTCTGAGGGGATGTTATAGCAGCTAGGTGTTGGGTCCCCCACAGGTGGGACTGTCCCTCTGAGTCTATGGTTATAATGATGTAGGGTGCAGTTAAATGAATCAGTCTCACACCATCCAGCGTCTTTCCATACCTTTTACTTGTCAGATGTTTAGGCAGGTCCCGGGGAGCTGGTCGGGGTGGAGAATGTGCTTCGAGATAACAGCTGAGCAGGTTAGAGGCCTCCTTAACTTCCAATATGTAGGTGAGTCCAACTTGCATGAAGCGTAGTTAACTCCGAATACTCCAGCTAACTCTATAGCTGTACTGCCCGGTCAGCATTGTGGTGGAGCCTTCCATATCTCTGCTTTGCAGATGTTGAGAGAGCTGAGTTCCTACTGTTGTCCTGCATCGACTCAAGGTTCCCACTCTCCCTGACTCCGGTTACGTACCGACACTTCAAGGGCTGCTTTCTGCGACCTAAGGTCCAGTAAGACTCTGGTTGTTCCGTTACTATGCGTGAAGCGATAGCAACACTTCGGTCCCCAGTGACCGGCTAATAGTGCAGATAATCCAATATCTAAGGCACTTCTCTAATTCTTTCCACTGCGCCCTTCGCCCTGCTCGCGCTCTTAACATAAGCACTCCACACTTCCTATGGTAGTACAAGTCAATCCTTCCTTACTTCTTCCTTGGAGCTCGCTGACAGATTCTCAGTATTCTCCTAGTTCAGGAACACATCGACTGAACTTCACTGTCCTTGGGACAGGCGACTGAAGTCTCCGCTGTTAACTCCTCTTTCTCATCAGGTGAGCTACCCTGCTTCACTGACTGACTGATCTTCACTGATCTGAGCTCTTCTCAGACAGGAAACAGACTAAGAACCCTCTGTCCGAAGACAGGAAACCGACTCCTCTGTCCGAAGACAGGAAACAGACTCCGCTCTGCTGCATGTCACTACCTTATATACCCTATGGGTGTGTCCAAGTGTGTGATGGAGTGAATGGATATCAAGCATTAAACTGTTACCTCTCCGCACATCCTCCAGGATTTTATGTGTGCCTTACATACCAGGGCTACACATCCCCCCTTGGTAAAACACAGCACTCCCGGGCTGTAAAATAGAAAAAGAAAGACATTTTGTTTTGCATTAACAATAAACATTACAACTCTTCCCATCCGGGAGGTAAGGATTCTTAAACGTTGCATTTTGTACAGTAGGAAAATACAAAAGTATCAAAACATCAAGACACTCAATAAATATTCACATTAATACTTGACTTTATTCTTTTGGAGGACCCGCACCAAAAAACCTCCCACGTAGGTCCTGGGTGGGCTGCAGGACTTTATTGCAGACCTCTTTCTGGGCCCACCACATGGGTTTTTCTTCTGAGGTAGTTGTGTAATAGTGGCTTCGTGTAAAACCAATATAATGCACCGAAGCGCAACTATGTACAAAGACAAGTTCTGGGCTGGCACAGTCCTCAGCCTCTCAGTCCATGGCATGGTTAAGGACACATATATATTTTCACTTCAATATTTACATTATATATCTATATATATACTTGTTTTAACTTTAATTTCACTTTACCCAACCAGGGTATTTGATGCAAAACTATGCACTCAACTTTTTCAAATTTTCATTCTGGTACCCAGCCGGGTATTCTACTCATTATAGAAAACATAGATACATCTCATCATCATACATTTGGCAATAAAGTGCAAATCTGGCAAAAATTCTCAAACTTTCTACAACGTTACATGCGGTAGACCCCTGTCTGGA
The DNA here is from genome assembly GCA_033576555.1 of Oophaga sylvatica. NCBI lineage: Eukaryota > Metazoa > Chordata > Amphibia > Anura > Dendrobatidae > Oophaga > Oophaga sylvatica. The sequence continues at coordinate 19,448,652 of JARQOD010000010.1, read as the reverse complement.
TCCTACCGGTCTTCACTTTTTAATTACTTCAACTACATTTTCCACCCCGGGGGCTGGAACAATGCGATGCTCCTTAGAGCACATGACAAACAGGTCGTGACCTGCTATCAGGGTTTGGGTCGCTACAGTCCTTGTGCGAACCGCTTGGGGCACGCCGGGTGCTTTCTCCTTGTGAGACGCCGATTGCGTCTCAGTTTGCGTGGCAGGTAGCGATTCAAATTTAACCGCAGTTTGCGATACAAAGGGAGACTTGGGTGCAGAGGTGCGAGCAGGTAGCGATGCCGATCGCGTCGTAGATTGCGATGGGCCTGCAGGGGGCGATGCTGGGGCACGGCCTGGTGCTATTTGAGCTCGAGACGGGGACGCTGCGGTAGTGGTGACGTTACCGGCATCGGGGACGGGGTCGCTGACGACAGACACGTTTAGGGCATACCACCCCTTCAGACCCCAGTGCCGTGTATAACTAACTATGTCCCCATTAGCTAGGTCCCTACCCGGATGACCGATGGGCAGGTGGGACTCCACATCTCGGCGGCTTACAAAAACCCCTTGATAAAGTCCCGGCTCGCGGATGAAACCCCAGCCCTTGCGGAGCTGGAATTCCACAACGCACCCCTGATGCCGCGGTTCCCGCAGGGTACCTTTGTCCTTGCGGACCATCTCCTTGTCCGCGACCAACTGCTCGTATTGGCGTTGTCGGTTCTGCTGCACCTCTCGCTCTTCCTCCTGCCGGCGTCGCTGCTCCTCTTCACGACACTGCATCTCTCTTTCCCACTGGACAGCGTACGTGACGTCATCAATCCGCTCCATTGCATCCCAGTCGACGTCTGGCAACGATGGGCAGGACCCCTCCGGTGTCCCTGCCGGGGAACGGTAATCCGCTGCGGCCTCCTGACCTGGCTGGCATTCCGGAATGGGCAGGACCTCCTCAGCCTCCTTCGCCTCCACCGCTCCTTCGGTGGGATCAGGTACAGCATATCTGGTGTCCGCCTCCAGTCGCTCCGCAGCCTTTTTCATCAGGGCCTTTGGATAATCCAGTGGTAGAGGGGTATCAAGAGACGGTATTTCACTTGTGGGAGAGAACATGGCGTCCCACAGCAGCCGCTGTGTTTGGGTGCGCCAGCGTCTCTCCGTCTCTTGTCGAATTGCACGATTCTGCAGCTTCTTCTTCAACTCAGCGTTCTCCCTCCGCAGCTCCATCATGGCGGGGTCGGTGTCCCGATCTGGGGACAGCTCCGGCACAGGCAGACAGTCCTCCGGTACTGGGCACTGATTCTCCTGTCCTTCCGCCATCTCGGTCCAGGTCTCACTGTGGTATCCAACAGGAACATTCTGGTCCTTTCCGTGGAGGCGGGATTTGCGTCTCCTCCTCTTCGCATAGAGGATGAAGAGGAGGCGTATCTCTTTAGCAGTGGGGCTGGACCGCACATTGTAGTAGGCCTTGGAGAGGGCGGCCATAACTCTTCGCGCTTCAGGGGGGTACACGCCCACGAAGGTACGCCCACCTTCTTCACCAGCGCCTCAGGGCGCCAACTTGGCGGTAAAATGGCGGTATTTGGCGCCAAATGCTGCAAACAGTCTTTTTCGCATAGAACAGTTCAATAGGCACACAGGACCCACAATTGCAAGTTTTCGGATCCTGTTCGTGACGCCAAAGATGAGTCGCACTTAGTACCAGGGCAATGGGGTACTCGGAGCCGAGCCCGTGGAAATCTATGGGAGTTGTCACTGGTAGCGGTGGCTCGGTCCGTGGCCCTGGGCGCTCATACAATGGGGGAATATTTACAGGGGATTTGGTAGATAACAGTTCGTGACGCCACCTGTAGTTGTCTAGTCACTAAAGACCAGCGCTGCTGAATAGAACTCTGAGGGGATGTTATAGCAGCTAGGTGTTGGGTCCCCCACAGGTGGGACTGTCCCTCTGAGTCTATGGTTATAATGATGTAGGGTGCAGTTAAATGAATCAGTCTCACACCATCCAGCGTCTTTCCATACCTTTTACTTGTCAGATGTTTAGGCAGGTCCCGGGGAGCTGGTCGGGGTGGAGAATGTGCTTCGAGATAACAGCTGAGCAGGTTAGAGGCCTCCTTAACTTCCAATATGTAGGTGAGTCCAACTTGCATGAAGCGTAGTTAACTCCGAATACTCCAGCTAACTCTATAGCTGTACTGCCCGCGTCAGCATTGTGGTGGAGCCTTCCATATCTCTGCTTTGCAGATGTTGAGAGAGCTGAGTTCCTACTGTTGTCCTGCATCGACTCAAGGTTCCCACTCTCCCTGACTCCGGTTACGTACCGACACTTCAAGGGCTGCTTTCTGCGACCTAAGGTCCAGTAAGACTCTGGTTGTTCCGTTACTATGCGTGAAGCGATAGCAACACTTCGGTCCCCAGTGACCGGCTAATAGTGCAGATAATCCAATATCTAAGGCACTTCTCTAATTCTTTCCACTGCGCCCTTCGCCCTGCTCGCGCTCTTAACATAAGCACTCCACACTTCCTATGGTAGTACAAGTCAATCCTTCCTTACTTCTTCCTTGGAGCTCGCTGACAGATTCTCAGTATTCTCCTAGTTCAGGAACACATCGACTGAACTTCACTGTCCTTGGACAGGCGACTGAAGTCTCCGCTGCTAACTCCTCTTTCTCATCAGGTGAGCTACCCTGCTTCACTGACTGACTGATCTCCACTGATCTGAGCTCTTCTCAGACAGGAAACAGACTAAGAACCCTCTGTCCGAAGACAGGAAACCGACTCCTCTGTCCGAAGACAGGAAACAGACTCCGCTCTGCTGCATGTCACTACCTTATATACCCTATGGGTGTGTCCAAGTGTGTGATGGAGTGAATGGATATCAAGCATTAAACTGTTACCTCTCCGCACATCCTCCAGGATTTTATGTGTGCCTTACATACCAGGGCTACGCAGTTTTACTGGTATTCATATTACTGACACACTTGCACTCTAAGTATACAATTCAGCTCACTCATCACTTTTGATCAGCGCTATTTTCTCGCAAGCACACCTGGACACATACAGGGTAACTGCTTATACACACACTTTTTGGAAGTGCTACACAAATTGATTCTCCTTACTGGACTTATTTTCTTTGTATTTTAACACTTTGTATTATCTTTTTTGGCCAATTGTAGCTGCTATAGGAGGTTTTCTATTTAACCCCTTACTGGACTTATTTCCTTTGTATTTTTACATTTTGTATTATCTTTTTGGCCGATTGTATCTGCTATAGGAGGTTTTCTATGTAACCCCTTACATACATTCATCCCTCTTTTTTTCAGGCCTACTTATTGTTCCTTTAAGCTAGATACTTCCATGTTTTTCAACATTGGCGCATTACCATAATTGAGTGGATTCTATTTGCATAGCTTGTCCACACATCACTTTTTTAATTTGTTCATAATATTTTGCCTCAATAAAAACTTTATATTTTTATGGCACATAGCTTCCCTCTATCCTTTTTGATTTGGAAATAAATCACGTGGTGGGATCAAGTGAGACGTACCTTGTCAAAACACTGAGATATTCTTATTACGGATACCCAGACCTCAGCACTTGTTAGCCCACGGCCCTTATTGACTGCTAGGTGGGTGCCCAAACCTACGAGATATGTTTACCCACAGTCACTTCACTAGACCATCTATGAGATTACATCTGGGTACTCGACTAAGGGGTTCCTTCCCCTGTGGCGACTGTAGTGTGTATGCCTTCATGCAGCCTGCCACGGATTTTTTTTTACCAATCCCTTCGACTCCACGCGACATCAGTTAAAATCTTACATTAACTGTAAGACACAAAATGTCATTTACGCTATGGTCTGTCCCTGTTTTAGGCTTTATGCTATCCCAGGAGCTCAGGAAACAAGAGCAAAAGCATCTTTCTATCATCAATTTGGCAGCCATGGATGCTAAAAAGGATGAGACTCTGACACCTATTGCAGCACATTTTCTCACCACGTAAGGTGGCAGACCTACTAATATATGCTTTTTTGGTTTACAAAGGAGCATAGGAGGCGAGAGAGGCAGAGACCATCACAGACAACTATTGCAAGCCGAAGCGAGATGGATTTTTCTGTGAAAGTAAATGGATATTTAATCTTCAAAGTCTCTCCCCCAAAGGCCTTAATGAGGAAATGTTATTTACTGGGTTCTATAAGCAGCTTTAAAGTTTTTTTTTTTTTTTTTTGCCTTTCTCTTTCTGGCCTCTGAACGACATGTGTCTATAAGCAAGAATTTGAGATATGTTGGCATTTATGTGACATGTTGCATTATTATAGGCATCTACTTGAGATATGGTGGCATCTATGTGATATGTTGCTAACATCGGCCCGTATCTAATCTCATTAAAAGTTTGTGGCTTTATTTTGACCATTGTTTCCATATATCTGCCTCCCTTACAGGTTTGATTGATGAGCGTGGTGTAATATGTGTATATATATATATATATATATATATATATATATATATATATACATTTTTGCTAACCTATTACCAGTATGCTCCTTGCCCTCATGTATATACAGGTTCTTCAAATGACATCAATTTAAATATGCAACTCTTTCGGGGGTATCTTAAATATCTGTGAGTGTACCGGTCTTGTTTATATTAATGGTCTCAATCATGAAGTCGCCATGGTAGAACATATATTCTGTTGTAGACAAATATAAGAGTAAATTTGGCTATCATGACGGTCTATGGTTTACTACTATCTTCTTATACATATTATCTATATTACTGTCACTAATGCTATTAACTGCTTATCCTTCTACAGCAGTAATACTGGGGCCACCTTTTAGATCTATTTTGGGTTGGTTTAAATATATGGGTGACTGAGTGGACATGCCTATACCATGCTATGATATGCAGGGAGCTGGGCTCATCTAGATGGTACTTTGCGATAGAGTAGTGACTATATATGTTTGCGTGGCTATGCCGTTCCTGGGCTGTACTGGTATACGAATCCTGGCACTTTACCACTATGGTCATATTAGGTACCTATGGTCTTTTTACTACCAAGGTTTGATACACACATATATAGTTTAAAAAGACTTTTCATTGCGTAGGCTATGTATAGATCTTAGTCTCACACTCATATTGTGTGGAGGTATAGCCTGCAGCATTTATATTGTATCATGTTAATAGTCTAGTCCAAATATTGTTGGCAGGGCACTGTTTTTCATAAGTCATGTTGCTCCTCTACCCTTTTTGCACACTATTTTTGTTTTTTTACCATTGGGGTTTTATTGCGCATATTGAACCATCAATTGTCTGCGGCGTCCACTTTGTGTTTAACTTCTAGCCATTTCTTTAGCGCATGTATTATATATAGATCCTAAGCTTTTGCTTGCATCATGTGTAGTTTTTCAGCCTGTTGTGTCTATTCACATAGTTATTTTAGGCAGATTGTCAACTCCAAATGTATGTGAAGCTGCGCCGTCTTTTGACTATTTTTTGTACCTAATTTCGGCATCTCATTATTTGGGTTTTATTGATTTATGCAGTGAGTATAGACTGGCTGTAACGCATGCGCAGTTGTATAGTTTTCGGCCATATTTGTACACCAGTTACGCATGCGCAGTATTGATTTCTGTGCCTGAATTCCTGGTACCTGCTGATCTAACAACACAACAGGATGCGGCTGATCATCAACGCATGCGCAGTTTCGACTAACATCGCCCATATTGGTACACCTCTCACATACTTCCTGTTTTCTTCATTTCCGGTAGCGTGCGCTCTCTGCCACGGCGTCGCTTAAACAACGCTCAGCTGTTGTGAGTATCTGTTATTATGTGTCTATAAATATTGATAGTGCTGCGTCTCTAGCCACACTTGCCCCTGACGAAGCCACTCTAGGTGGCGACACGCGTTGGGCTTTGGGCCCCCCCCACCCCTCCTGGTTTCTGTTTCTTCCCCCTGCTGGCTTGGTAATATTGGTCTCATGGGTAACATTGGTGTCGTGGGTGACTTTATCACTCTGAGCATTTATTGTTCTCATAGGGGTCAGGACTCTTGTATTTTTCATGTGTACTAAATTGCTTCAGTTGATTTCTACATTTATATCAACTGTTTACTTCTTGGTTAATTTGTGTATACTTTATATATGTATACTTATTTGCATTTAGGAGTGTATACATATTTCTATATTCTAAGTATTACACATTCCCTTGCAGTTGTCTGGCCTTTGGGGGAGACACATTATTTCTGTATTATATTGTGCATTATTTGTTTTTTCTTTGATTATTGTGTATTATTTGAGGGGTGTAAGGGGGTCCATGTACCCTTATCTGTCAGGCATTCTTGTCTATATTTTAAGTGTTTTTTAATTTTTTGGTTGTTGTTGCAGTTCTCTAATAAACAATTATTTAATATTATGATTTTGGAGTTCCCTGGTGTTTAGTATGTGCCTTTTCTTTTTTGGTTTAGAGATGGATTTTTCTCCTTACAATCAGTTGCCCCGTCTGGATTAAATGAGGAGCTCTTGTTTACCGGCTTTCTTGGCTAGCACGTAAACCACTGCTTTGACCTACTGGATGTGGTTATATCTGGATTTTTTATTTAACATATAAACCTCTACTCTGGCCTTTTCGATGCAGTCACGTCTGGACCCAGAGAGGAGTTTCTTGTCGATGGGACTTTTTGGCTAGCATGTTGACCATTGCTTCAGCAGTAACATCAGGATTCTTTTGTCAATAGGACTTCCTGGCTAGCATATAAGCCATTGTTCTGGCATATTAAATATAAGATGAAACGTGGATGGGTCTTTCAGCATGCTAATGATCCCAAACACACCGTCAGGGCAACGAAGGAGTGGCTTCGTAAGAAGCATATGAAGGTCCTCGAGTGGCCTAGCCAGTCTCCAGATCTCAACCCCATAGAAAACCTTTGGAGGGATTTGAAAGTCCGTGTTGCCCAGCGACAGGCCCAAAACATCACTGATCTAGAGGAGATCTGCATGGAGGAATGGGCCAACATACCACCAACAGTGTGTGCCAACCTTGTGAAGACTTACAGAAAACGTTTGACCTCTGTCATTGCCAACAAAGGATATATAACAAAATATTGAGATGAACTTTTGTTAATGACCAAATATGTATTTTCCACCATAATTTGCAAAATAAATCTTACCAAATCAGACAAGGTGATTATCTGGATTTGTTTTCTCATTTTGACTCTCTTAGTTGTGGTCTACCTATGATGTCAATTACAGGCCTCTCTCATCTTTTTAAGTGGGAGAATGTTGTGAATGGGTTTGAGATGAGTTCTGAGCAGAGGCTCCCTCTGGTGGTTACAAGCGGTACTAGTGAAGATTGTGAGGACTGGGAATCAGGTGTTACTGACTGGTCTTATATAAGGGAGTCATTTTCCCATCAGGGTTGCCGGTGATCAATTGTTCTGGTCTGAATCCTTCTTTCCAGTTTCCCTTGTAGCCTGCTGTGTCGTGTCTGCATCTCCTGCTATCAGATAAGACATTTTCTTCTTTTGTGTTTGTGCTATTTTTTTGCATTTTGTCCTGCACTTCTGTGGGGGCCTTCAGGGTCCCCTCCGGGGGCTTTTGCCCCTCAGTTTAGTTCAGCCACTGAGTTTTGTACTTTTGCTTTTTCCAGTTTTTTCAGTGGCTGCTGTTTTGATTTTGTTACACCAGAGAACTAATTTAGGTGGTAGAGGTCGTGTGATCTCAGGTGATTTTGAAATTAGTAGAGTTGGTGTTTTTCAGGGTTTTCTGAGATTGCAGTAAGTACCCTTCCTGTCCTTTTCTATTTAGATAGTTTGGGCCCCAGCGTTTGCTCATACTATTTTCTTTCTGTGTCAGTATTTCCTCTTGTCTAACCGTCATTACATGTTTGGGGGCTTTCTATTATCTTTGGGGTTCTGCTCCGGGGCAGATAGCTTTCCTATTTCTATCTTTAGGTGTAGTTAGTTTCTCAGGCTGTGACGAGGCGTCTAGGACCAACGTAGGAACGCTCCACGGCTGCCTCTAGTTGCGGTGGTTAGTCAGGGTACTGCAATCTCATAGATTCCAACTGCTCTGGTGTATTTCCTTTTTTACCTGCACTCCTCAGCTACCGTAACATAACAGTATCACCGGCCAAAAATTGAAAATTGTATGGTACTCACAGAAGGGAAAAAAATATTGTGAAGGAATAAGGTTGTCAGAGTTGTCAGAGATATTTTTCTGTTTGTTGCATTTTTTTCCCACTGTATTTCTGGGTGCTGGGGAGGATCTTTTCTCCCAATGGAGTTTGCACAGTTGTCTGGCCGTGTGGATCAGCTTGCCACTGAGGTTCAGAGTATTTCTGCATATCTTGCTAGGTTGCCTGTTGTGGAACCTAGGATCCCCATGTCAGATTTGTTTTTAGGGGATCGAGCTAAGTTTCAGAATTTCAAAAATAATTGTAAATTGTTTTTTGCCTTAAAATCTAAGTCCTCAGGAAACGCAGCGCAGCAGGTTCAAATTATCATCTCTCTCCTGCGCGGCGATCCTCAGGATTGGGCTTTTTCCCTGATACCTGGGGATCCTGTTTTGAGTGATGTTGATGCATTTTTTCAGGCTTTGGGGTTATTGTACGATGAGCCTAATGTCACTGATCAAGCTGAAAAAGCCTTGTTGGCATTAAATCAGGGGCTTGATGACGCTGAGTTATACTGTCAGAGATTCCGTAGGTGGGCAGTCCTGACCAAATGGAATGACGACGCTTTGGCGGCCCTTTTCCGGAAGGGTCTGTCGGATAATGTAAAGGATGTTATGGTGGGATTCCCTGTCCCCTCTGGTCTCAATGATTCTATGTCATTAGCGATTCAAATTGACAGACGTTTGCGTGAGCGGAGAAGTATGCGTGGAGTGGTGTTGCCTTGTGAGCCAGCTTCTGAGCCCATGCAGTGTGATGGAGTGGTGTCTGGGGCACAGCGTCATGAGTTTCGAAAGCGCAATGGGTTATGTTTCTACTGTGGTGATGCCTCTCATGCTATTTCAGTCTGCCCTAAGCGGGGAAGACGTTTTGCACGCTCAGTTGTCTTGGGTAGTGTTCAGACTAAGTTTTTATTAACTGTCACTCTGATATGCTCTCTGTCCTCATTTTCTGCTCTTTCGTTGATTCTGGAGCAGCTATTAACCTGATGGATTATGATTTTGCTAAACGTTGTGGGTTTCCCTTGATACCCCTACAGAAGTCTATTCCCCTACTGGGGATCGATTCTACCCCTTTGGCTGAGAATAAACCCCAGTTTTCTACTCAGGTGATAATGAGGGTTGAACCTGATCACCAGGAGTGCTGCAAATTTTTGGTTCTATATAATCTGCATGACATTATCGTGCTGGGTTTCCCTTGGTTACAGTCTCATAATCCTGTTTTGGATTGGAAATCTGTGTCTGTAACCAGTTGGGGCTGCCAATGTGTTAATACCAACACTCCTGTTTTTTCTGCCTCCCCCCAAGCTCAGGATGTTCCTGACTTTTTGTTTGATTTTTCTGATGTGTTTAGCGAAAGTAAATCTGCATCCTTACCTCCCCATAGGAGCTATGACTGCGCTATTGAATTAGTGCCGGGTAGTAAATTCCCTAAAGGTCGCCTTTTTAACTTGTCTGTACCTGAACATGATGCTATGCGGTCTTATATCAAGGAATCATTGGAGAAGGGTCATATCAGACCATCCTCTTCACCCTTAGGTGCCGGTTTTTTCTTTGTGGCCAAAAAAGATGGTTCATTAAGGCCGTGTATTGATTATCGTCTCTTGAACAATATTACTGTGAAATATCAATACCCGTTACCCTTGATTTCTGACCTGTTTTCCAGGGTGAAAAACGCTACTTGGTTTACCAAGCTTGACCTCAGGGGAGCGTATAACCTTATTCGCATTAAGCACGGGGATGAATGGAAGACGGCATTCAATACCCCTGAAGGGCATTTTGAGTACCTAGTGATGCCCTTTGGGCTCACTAATGCTCCTTCCGTCTTCCAGTCCTTCATGAATGACATTTTCAGGGATTTTGTGGATAAATTTCTGATTGTTTATTTGGATGATATCTTGATTTTTTCTAATGACTGGGACTCTCATGTGAAACATGTTCGAACTGTTTTCCAGATTTTGAGAGAGAATGCTCTGTATGTGAAGGGATCAAAGTGTCTTTTTGGCGTACAGAAGATCTCATTTCTGGGATTCATTTTGTCCCCATCTGTTATTGAAATGGACCCGGTCAAGGTTCAGGCCATCTGTGATTGGGTCCAACCTACTTCATTAAAGGCTCTTCAGAGATTTTTAGGTTTTGCCAATTTTTATCGTAAATTTATTGGTAATTTCTCGGTTATTGTTAAACCATTAACTGATTTGACCAGAAAGGGTTCTGATGTGGTGAATTGGCCTCCTGAGGCAGTCTCTGCATTTCAGGAACTTAAGCAGAGATTCACTTCTGCTCCTGTTCTACGGCAGCCTGATGTTTCTCTGCCATTTCAGGTGGAGGTTGATGCCTCTGAAATTGGGGCAGGTGCCGTTTTGTCCAAAAAGATCCAGAGACCTCTAAAAGTAACCCTTGTGCCTTTTTCTCTCGAAAATTTTCTCCTACTGAACGTAATTATGACGTGGGTAATCGGGAGTTATTGGCCATGAAGTGGGCTTTTGAAGAGTGGAGACATTGGCTGGAGGGAGCCAAACATCAGGTGGTGGTCCTTACGGACCATAAGAATCTGGTCTATCTGGAATCTGCCAAGCGACTCAATCCTAGACAGGCCAGGTGGGCCTTGTTTTTCACACGTTTTAATTTTGTGGTTTCCTTTCTTCCTGGCACTAAGAATGTTAAGGCGGATGCCCTCTCGAGGAGTTTCCTTGCGGACTCTCCTGAGTTATCTGATCCTTCTGTTATTTTGAAAGAGGATGTAGTTCTTTCCGCCATCTCGCCCAATTTGAGACTTGCTCTGGAGGGGTGTCAGGAGGATAGGCCCGAGCGCTGCCCTGTTGGAAAATTGTTTGTCCCGGACCAATGGAAAAAGAGTGTGATGTCTGAGATTCATTGTTCCGCATTGGCTGGGCATCCCGGAATTTTTGGTACCAGAGACTTGGTTAGTCGGTCCTTTTGGTGGCCTACCTTGTCTCGCGATGTCAGGGAATTTGTGCAGTCCTGCGGGACTTGCTCTCGCTCCAAGCCTTGCTCTCGCTCTAGTGGTTTGTTGATGCCATTGCCTGTGCCCAAGAGACCATGGACCCATATCTCTATGGATTTCATTTCCGATCTTCCTGTTTCTCAGAGAATGACCACCATCTGGGTAATTTGTGATAGGTTTTCCAAAATGATACATCTTGTGCCATTACCTAAGTTGCCTTCCTCCTCTGAATTGGTGCCGTTGATCCTTCAGCACGTGGTTCGTTTACACGGCATTCCTGAGAACATTGTGTCTGACAGAGGAGTCCAGTTTGTTTCCAGATTTTGGAGGACTTTTTGTTCTAAACTGGGTGTTCAATTGTCTTTCTCCTCGGCATTTCATCCTCAGACCAATGGTCAAACTGAGAGAACAAACCAGACATTGGAGACTTATCTAAGATGCTTTGTGTCTGCTGATCAGGATGACTGGGTCTCTTTTTTGCCTTTGGCTGAGTTTGCTCTTAATAATAGGGCTAGCTCTGCCACTTTGATGTCTCCGTTTTTCTGTAATTCTGGGTTTCACCCTCGATTTTCTTCAGGACAGACTGAAGCTTCTGTCTGTCCAGGTGTTGACTCTGTTGTTGAGCGTATGCAACAGATTTGGGACCAGGTAGTGGAGAGGTTGTCCCTCTCTCAGGAGAAGGCCCAGCGGTTTGCTAACCGGCATAGGACTGATGGTCCTCGGTTTAAAGTGGGGGACTTGGTCTGGTTGTCCTCAAAGGATATTCCTATGAGAGTAGCATCTCCTAAATTTAAGCCTAGGTTCATTGGACCTTATAAGATCATGGAGATTATTAATCCTGTTTCTTTTCGTTTGCTTCTTCCAGGGACATTTAAGATCCATAACGTGTTCCACAAGTCCTTGTTGAAGAGGTTTGTTGAGCCAGTGGTTCCTGCTGCTGTGCCTCCTGACCCTGTTTTGGTTGAGGGCAATCTGGAGTATGTGGTTGAGAAAATATTGGATTCTCGTTTTTCTAGACGAAGACTCCAGTATTTGGTTAAATGGAGAGGTTATGGTCAGGAAGACAATTCTTGGGTGTTTGCTTCGGACATCCATGCTAGGAGACTTATCCGTGCGTATCATAGAACTCATCCTGACCGACCTGGTTGCTCAAATGAGGGTTCGGTGACCCCTCCTCAAGGGGGGGTACTGTTGTGAATGGGTTTGAGATGAGTTCTGAGCAGAGGCTCCCTCTGGTGGTTACAAGCGGTACTAGTGAAGATTGTGAGGACTGGGAATCAGGTGTTACTGACTGGTCTTATATAAGGGAGTCATTTTCCCATCAGGGTTGCCGGTGATCAATTGTTCTGGTCTGAATCCTTCTTTCCAGTTTCCCTTGTAGCCTGCTGTGTCGTGTCTGCATCTCCTGCTATCAGATAAGACATTTTCTTCTTTTGTGTTTGTGCTATTTTTTTGCATTTTGTCCTGCACTTCTGTGGGGGCCTTCAGAGTCCCCTCCGGGGGCTTTTGCCCCCTCAGTTTAGTTCAGCCACTGAGTTTTGTACTTTTGCTTTTTCCAGTTTTTTCAGTGGCTGCTGTTTTGATTTTGTTACACCAGAGAACTAATTTAGGTGGTAGAGGTCGTGTGATCTCAGGTGATTTTGAAATTAGTAGAGTTGGTGTTTTTCAGGGTTTTCTGAGATTGCAGTAAGTACCCTTCCTGTCCTTTTCTATTTAGATAGTTTGGGCCCCAGCGTTTGCTCATACTATTTTCTTTCTGTGTCAGTATTTCCTCTTGTCTAACCGCCATTACATGTTTGGGGGCTTTCTATTATCTTTGGGGTTCTGCTCCGGGGCAGATAGCTTTCCTATTTCTATCTTTAGGTGTAGTTAGTTTCTCAGGCTGTGACGAGGCGTCTAGGACCAACGTAGGAACGCTCCACGGCTGCCTCTAGTTGCGGTGGTTAGTCAGGGTACTGCAATCTCATAGATTCCAACTGCTCTGGTGTATTTCCTTTTTTACCTGCACTCCTCAGCTACCGTAACATAACAGGAGAACTTGCATAATTGGTGGCTGACTAAAAATTCTTTTTTTCCCCACTGTAAAAAAAAAAGTACGTCCTGCACGTCTATGCCTGTATCATTAGGTGTTGGCCTATGCTTGGCTGTTAGCCCTTGAGTCTCCTACATGCCATGTTATCTGTACATATATATTTTTGTGGTATCACGAATGACTCCTTATTGTGGTTTATATATGTATTTTGAATCTATAGCGGATTACATTACTGTTATGGATGCAGGGGTGCTGTTTCCCTATTTTTACATTTTTGAAGTGTGCTTGTGCTTTTTGGAGTCAATAAAATTGTACTTTGCATTTCTATATTTAGGTCTGCGAATTTTATATGCCTTAGTCAAGTTTTAGAGACACTGTCACTGGCCAAGAAACAGTGAAGAACTGCTTTAGCAGGACTGAGACCTTTTTTTCGGGGCTGACAGGACGTACGCAGGTCGTTGAGCATGAGATATTGACAAATCTGCATATGCGGGTTATCTAACCGGAGTGTGCGGCTGAATGTACTTCTATGCAACTGAACACTCCGGTCCGAGTGCCGGCGGCAGTGCCAGGTATTGAGGAGCGAGTTTCTCGCATTTCAATAGCAAGTGTGACCCCGACCTTTAGGCGTTTTTGTCCCATAAACAATTAGCATTTTGTTCATTTCTTAATGGATTTAAAAAAACGTGAAAAAATCCCCTAGAAAAAATTCTTGAAACGCTTCAGGAAATGTTAAAAAGACCTCACAAGAAAATGGCACACAAAACGACCATTTTCTCAAGTGGCTTCCACATGAAAAATTAGCCATTTTTGACTGCTTCAAAAAAAGTCCATTTGCACATATCCTTCCAGTATTCTCTTCAATGCAGGGAATCATCTTGTGCGCAACCTTGTGCATTCCTGGGCATGTATAGTGCATTGATGATGCTGGGAAGGTAGACCTGACATCATTGTACATGCCAAGGTAAGCAGAACATTGCACATTTGCAGGATTATTTACAGCGGCACTCCCATGTCCTTGAACTTGGAGTTCGTAATTGAGATCTTGGAAACTGCACAAAAATGTAGGTACATGCAGTCTAACAGGTTAAGACTTTAATCTTCCTATAATGGGGGATGGGTAAGTCAATGTCACTGCAAAAAACTTTTACAAAAAGATTAAAGATTTAACTCCATGTAAAATCTATATAATTTATACTCTTCAAAATTACAAGAAAAAGAAGGAAAAGTTGTGGCATTATGGAAATCACAGGATGGATAGACATGTTAGCTATATGCAAATGATAAAAAAAGGAAACAGTCAGTGAGGTTATTAATAGTTGTCTGAGGAATGTTCTGCTGAATGCACTTGGGAAAATCATCAAGATCCGCTGCAGGCAGCGCCCTTTGCAATTATCGAACAATGACATCCTACATATGCTTGATGGGAGACAAGTCTGGTGACGCTGTATGCCATGGTAGCTTGATATTATGATAGCCTTTGTGACCAGAGGTGTGAGGTCATGCTTGCCCAAGTGCATTCAGTGTGGCAGAACTTTCCTTAGACAGTCATTAATAATTTCACTGGTAGCAGCCAAGACATGTAAGTGTTTATATTTTTGCCTATGGCGCTCATACTCGTTTATGAATAAATCTATATGTTTTGAAAGGGTTTCCATTTTTTCATCACTTACACATTATTAGCATGTCTATCGATCCTGTGATTTCCAGAAGTCCACGTCCATTAATTGTCCTTCTTGGTGTTGCACTTTTAATGTTGACAAAGGTATTGACGGTTCTTCATATTACAAGAGGAAATACAAAATATCAACTTATACTTCTTGTATTTTTACATATTAACAGGATACAGCCAAGTCCTGTAATGATGAGAGATGATAGGCTTTTGGTACTTGTAGGTTGTACTTACATAAAAGCTGAACATTCTGTTCAATCTAATAATATGTTTGGCTGTTAGACAGCATGGTGCGCTAAATGGATCCGTATGACCAGCACCTTGTACAATGTGCATTTAAAATACTAAACATACAGCCCCCTCATGGATGATAGATGCATGAGTGTATGTTCATCAGAATTTTACATTAGCAACCAGAATTAAGGTGTGCTGATAGTGCTCACGACAGCCAACTGTGAAATCCCAAAAATTAAAGCGGTAGTAAAACAACCCCCCCAAAAAATAGCGTGAAGACCACTGGTGGACACAGACAGAAAAAGGCCACTGTGAAAGAATAATAATTGGGCCCTTTGCAGCTCAAGAGCTCCTAAAAATTAAAAATTACATCTGCTTTGGAGGTAGAATAATAAGTTCACCCCTGGTGAAGATGGATGCCGCCCTTTAAGGTAACATCTCAAAAATATGTACACTTTTAGGCAGCACCTTTCATCATGCTGGCTTTTTTGGCTATCCTCTGGATCCCACTGTCAGCAGATAGTGGGGAATCACTGCATTATGAAGCCGCAGCCTTACACCTGATGGAGATGTAGCTCCCTGATACATAGTGCCTATTCAACCATACAAAGTTAGTAATGCACAAGCAGTTATTTCAGTCCAACCAGACGCTATTGCACTTGTAAGTGCCCCTTTTTTGCTTGCCTTTTTCATACTGTAGACCCCGTCGCCATCATCTTTCTACTCCTATGAAGCTCAATACTTTTGGTGCTTTATAGAATATCATGAATGTCACTATATAATGAAATACTGCAGTATCGCTGTATATAGTACAAGTGATCAAACTGCAGTTTCATGTCACCTAGAAGTACAAAAAAAAACTAAAACTCAATAAAAAAATGAAATAAAATTTTTTTTTAAATAAATTAAACAAAAGCTTGAATCAGCCCCCTTTTCTAAAAACAGAAAGAAATTTAAAAATTCAACATATATTATATTACCACATCTACAAAAGTCCAATTTATGAAATTCTAACATTATTTATCCCATAAGGAAATCACTATGAAACAGAAAAAAATGTCAAACCGTCAGAATTGCCATTTTTCAGTCGCAGAAACTCCAAAAATATGTAGTAAAGGGCAATCAAAACATTGTACAAACCCCAAAATGATTAATTTGAGCAAAATAAAAAAGATTCATCAACTCACCATTCCAAGGAGTGTAGTAAAGTGTCCACAGGTGATACGTTGCACCGAGTAAGCTCTATGGGAACTTGTAGTCACAGAAAAGGTTGATTAAACACTTGTTGCCAACGAACCCCGCCCAGATGTTAATTCCTTGCTTCATAAACTAGCACGTAAGTATATAGTATATAAAAGAAAGAAAAAAAAAAAAGATCCCCATGAAAACTGCAACTCACTAGACAAAAAAAAAAATCAAGCTCAAAAAGCTCTCACACAGTCCCATAGATAATTTAAAGCATCTCAGGAGATTGAGACACAAAATTTAGTTTTGTTTTTTTTTGACCATTAAGGGTATGTGAACACGTTGCGGATTGGGTTGTGGAATTTCCTGAACGGATTCTGCCTCTCTTGGCAGAAAACGCATGTAAAAATCCACGCATTTTTTATGCGGATTTTATGCGGATTGTGATGCGTTTCTTGCCCTGCGGATTTCATTAATTCAATGGGTATAGGAACGCAGCGGATCCGTAAAAAGAATTGACATGCTGCGGAAAATAAACCGCTGTGGATTCCGTGCGGAATTTTCCGCAGCATGTGCACAGCAATTTTTTTTCCCCATTGCTTAACATTGTTTGGTCAAACACTTGCGGATCTGCTGCAATTCCACGTGGAAAATCCGCTGCGGATCCGCAACAAATCTGCAACGTGTGTACACAGCCTTAAAGTGTAAAAAGTTATACAAGCTTTGTTTTTCTGTAATTGTACTGACCTGAAAAATCATTTTGCCAAAAATAACCCAGAAGTGATGGCGGAACTGCATTTTTTTTTCTCACTAATTCACAGCAGTTGGAATTTTTTTCTGCATGTACATTATATGGTAAAATGACTAACTACGACTTGTCTCATAAAAATAAAAATATCTAATAAACTTGTAACTAATATCCCCTGAGGGTGTAACGAAATTATCTACATTTTATGTATCAACTTTTTGTGGAACAACCTATTTGACATATCCTTTCAAATTACTTAGGTATTAAAACCTTCATAGAATTAGAATTGAACAATGCCCTCATACAGTGCCCAATCTGTATTCAATAAAATTGTATTCATGTAGGAAGAACAAAAGTAATACAAAAATGGAAGCAACTCTGTTGTTCTATAGATCATTAGGTCTGAAAATCATAAAAGTTGTTTGTTAAACCAAAGTATAGAGATACTACTAGTTATAGTGAATCTGTCAGTAGGATCAATCCTCCTAAGCCGTCTATATGGGCATGTACGTAGTATAAAGTTTTAAAAAATTATACTTTGATAGCTGCAATTCAGTGTCTCATTCCAAAGAAATCCATGTTTTTCTTAATATTTAAGCGAGCTGTTACGATCTATGGGCCAGACATACAACTCCCTGAGAATCTGTCTCCAGAGTGTAACACCCCGTGTCATGTATAGTGTACAGTTCCTATAGCGTCTTGTGCTTGGGTGCGAGGAAAACACAGGAGACATAGGTTGAAATGAAATGACTTGTATTACTTCATACAAGCATGCTGAAAAGTTCACACAGTTTGCAGGAACAGCGACAGGAGACACAGCAGGCCAGAGTAACTTCAAGCACTACAATAAATCTACCAAAGCAGGTTCAGGATCTCTTCTCTGTACCGTAATTCCTCTGCAAACATGGATTCACCAAACAGCAGGTTTCCAGAGTCCAAAAGTGTTCCAAGGTTCCTCAGTAGGGAATAGCTGGAGTACAAGTCCAAGGTTAGCAGGAGTCAGGTCACAGACTGACTGAGGCTTGATTCAGGAGCACTGATTGTTCAGCTGAGGCTGCTTAAGAAGCAAGAGGGAAGAATCAGGGCGGGAACATGAAAACTGGAAACTCCATATTAACTGAGGGCAAGAGCTGCAGAAAGACAGAAAGCAAAATGGCCGACGGAAAACTGAGTTTCAAGGAACATGTCAACAGAGACAAAGAACCTTACATTACTCCCCCCTTAGGTACAACCTCCGGATGACCTCAGACCAGGCTTGTCAGGGTACCTCTGATGAAACTGGTGGAGCAGGCGAGGAGCATTTACATTATTGACTGGTTCCCATGAGTTGTCCTCCACTGGGTAGCCCTGCCATTTAATCAAATATTGCAACTGATTTCTGTACAACCTGGAATCTAGAATCCTTTCCACCATAAATTCTTCCTGACCATCGACCAGCACTGGGTCAGGGCAAGGAGAAGAACGTCCAGGAAACGTATTGGGTGTTGCAGCTCATAGTTCTGGGCAGTTGAAGACAACAAGCAACAGCACTTATAATCTTATTGATCTTATAAGGTCCAATGTACTTATGTCCCAATTTAGACGATGGAATCTTTAATTTAAGATTTCTGGTTGACAGCCAGACCAAATCTCCTACCTTGAAAGCTGGTGCAGGTTTACGAAAATTTATCTGCTGCTTTCTTGTACCTTTCCTGAGCCAATTCTAGATTTTCCTTTAGAAGATCCATATTCTTTTGTAAAGAAGTGATTCTTTCAGCCACTGCCGGCAAGGGCGTATCTATAGGAAATCGAGGAAGAATGTTAGGATGATAACCTAGATTGGAGTAAAAAGGAGACTGCTTAGTGGAGGCGCTCTGAGAGTTGTTATAAGAGAACTCAGCCAGTGGAAGTAGATCCACCCAATCATCCTGTAGGTGGCAGATAAAACAGCGGAGATACTGCTCCAGGGTCTGATTGGTTCATTCTGTCTGTCCATTAGTCTGGGGATGAAAAGCAGAAGAAAGGTTTACTTTAATGTCCAATGCTGTACAGAAATTTTGCCAAAATCTTGAAGTGAATTGCACCCCTCGATCCGAAATGACCTCATCCGGTACTCCATGTAAGCGAAACACATTCTTAATCATCAAGTCTGATGTCTGTTTTGCAGTGGGTAAGCCGACACAAGGGATAAAATGAGCTGCCTTTGTTAGACGGTCAACCACCACTAGAATGGTGTTCTTCCCTTGAGAGGTTGGTAACTCCACAATGAAGTCCATAGAAATGGATCCCCACGGGCGGGACGGGGTGGGAAGAGGTTGCAACAGACCAGTTGGTGAGGAGCGAGGTGTTTTGCATCTTGCACAGACTTCACATGAAGTGACATAGTTTAAGACATCTTTCCTGTAAGTGGGCCACCAAAAGAAACGAGAAAGAAATTCTTGTGTCTTTAGAATTCCCCTATGCCCGGCTATCTTGGAATCGTGGATGAGTTGCAATACTCTCAATCTGACTGTTTCAGGTAATACAGACGTTGTCCCTGAATCCACACACCATTCTTAAAGACAAGACTTACGTCCCTTGGGGGTTGAGCCAACAAAGAATCCACATGGTATGCTTCCTTGATGTCCTTAAGTAGGTCTTGATTATGAATCACTCCCAGAAATCTAGAGTCAGGAAGAATAGTCTTAGGAGGAGTAAGTGGACGTGTCTCTGCTGAATGAATCCTAGAGAGTGCATCAGCCTTTCCATTGCGCGATCCTGGTCTATAAGAAATGACAAAATTAAATTGGTTTAGGAAAAGATTCCAGCGAGCCTGGCGAGGAGTCAGGCACTTAGCCGACCTGATAAATTCAAGGTTACGATGGTCTGTCAGGACGACTATTTGCTGTGCAGCTCCCTGAAGAAGGTGTCTCCATTCCTTGAAGGCGGCAATAATGGCCAACAACTCTCTATTGCCCACATCGTAGTTCCTCTCAGCCGAAGACAACTGCTGGGAAAAGAAGACACAGGGATGCAAGACATTCTTCTCACCTGTTCTCTGAGAGAGTATAGCTCCAACGGCACAGTCTGAAGCATCCACCTCTATTATGAAGGCAAGCTCGGGTTGGGATGTACTAAGATAGGTACGGTGGTAAATTTATCCTTTAAACAGGAAAATGCTTCCTGAGCTTGCGGGGTCCAGGAGAACCTAGACTGTTTCCGGGTAAGTTGGGTGATAGGTGACACTACCTCAGAAAAATTCTTAATGAAACGTCTATAGAAGTTGGCAAACCCGATGAAACGCTGCACCTCCTTCACATTTCTAGGAATTGGCCAATCCTTGATGGCTTGGGTCTTGCTTCCATCCATACTAATCCCTTGCGTAGATAGTACATACCCCAGAAATTGAATTTCGGTCCTATGGAATTCACATTTTTCAAGTTTGATGTAGAGATGGTTTTGTCTTAGGCGTTCTAAGACCATTCTCACATGTCCATGATGTTCCTCTGTGGAGTTAGAAAAAATTAGAATATCATCCAGATAAATCACCACAAATGTATCTAGGAGATCCCTGAAGATATCATTCACGAAGTGTTGGAAAGTGGCTGGGGCGGTACTCAGACCAAAAGGCATAACTAGATATTCAAAGTGTCCATAGCGTGACCTGAAAGCAGTCTTCCATTCATCCCCAGGTCTAATACGGACCAAGTTATAGGCCCCACGGAGATCCAGTTTAGAGAAAATTTTGGCATGCCGCACTCTCTCCAACAACTCAGGGATTAAAGGCAATGGATAACGGTTTCTAATAGTAACCTTATTGAGTTCCCTATAGTCTATGCAGGGTCTCAGAGATCCATCTTTCTTCTTCACAAAGAAGATGGGTGCACCTGCGGGAGATGAAGAGGGGCGTATGAAGCCCTTGGCTAAATTTTCGTCTATATAATCCTTCAAAGCTTTTAGCTCGGGCCCCGCTAGGTGGTAGATCTTACCAAAAGGTATCTCGGCTCCAGGCAATAATTCAATTGGACAATCATATGGACGGTGAGGAGGAAGCTGATCAGCGTTCTTCTTGTCACATAAATCCACATAGTCCTGGTATACAGCTGGTAGTTCAGGGACTGACATGGTTCCTTTAGGAACAGAGCAAGCTGAAACTCCTTGACTCATCTGTTTTCTCCAGAAAGTGTAATTCCTTGGTCTCCCAGTTAATCGTATGATTCTGCGCCTGCAGCCATGGTAGCCCTAGAATAATGGGAAAGTGGGGAGAAGAGATAAGCATAAAAGACATTTTCTCCTGATGATCTTTACCCATAAGGACCCTCAAAGGCTCTGTTTCTTGATCCACTGGTCCAGAAGTCAGTAGAGAGCCATCCACAGTCTCCATCTGTACTGGAGTAGCCTTCTTCACTGAACGTATCCCCTGTTTCAGAGCAAAGGAGATATCCATAAAATTTCCACTTGCTCCTGAGTCGATCATAGCAGAGCTAGACACCCAGACTGAGTCAACCCAGAGTTTGATGGAAAGGAAGCAATGAGAATTGTTTCTTTTACAACTCAGCTGGGACACCGCTGAGGAAACTTGAAAAATTGCAGCGTTTATACCGTCATCGTCCCCAGAACTAACAGAGTTTAAGTCCGAGAAATCAAGATCTCTTGCAGCAGATCTCTCTGGAGCCTGAGGCTCGGACATGACAGAGCTCCTCTCGCAACACTCACAGTGAATGACTGCTGCAGTAGTCTTACGAGAACGGCTGGGGCAGTTTATAATGAAGTGCCCTGACTTACCACAGTAGAAACATAGATTTTCCTTTATACGATGTTCTTTGCGTGCAAGGTTCCTTAGCTGAGGAGGGAGGTAGTAAAAGGTTAGTGCGATTATTTTCGAACCATCTCTCTTGTCTGCGTTCAGTCAGACGAGCATCAATACGGATACAATAGTTAATAAAGTCACCTAACGCAGTGGGAGAGTCGGCACGAGCAAGTTCATCCTTAATCAATGGAGACAACCCTTTCCGAAAAATAGATTTTTTAGCGGAAGTGTCCCAAGTGGTATCAAGAGCCCATCTCCTGAAATCCAGGGCATATTCGGCTACTGAACGCTTACCTTGGCGCAAAGTTAACATGGCTGTCTCACAACCCTAAACAGCTCTTCAACACTTTCAATTCTCTACTCCGTCCCCTCCCCCACCACCTCCCCCCTCTCATCTCATTACTGCTGAAGATTTTGCCTCCTTTTTCAAGCAGAAGATTGATACGATCAGGGAAAGCTTTGGCCCACAGCCCCCAATGCCCCTCTTAGCTGCTCAGCCCTGTTCCTCCAAAACCAACTTCTCCACCATGACAGAAGATCAGCTCTCCACCCTCCTTTCAAGATCACACCTCACCACTTGCACACTTGACCCGCTCCCATCCCACCTCATCCCTAACCTCGCCACAGTCTTCATCCCTACTCTAACACACCTCTTCAACCTCTCACTTACAACTTACAAATGGTGTGTTCCCCTCATCCTTCAAACATGCCTCGATCACACCCATCCTCAAAAAGTCCTCCCTTGACCCATCCTCTGCGTCTAGCTATCGCCCGATATCTCTTCTCCCTTATGCCTCAAAACTACTGGAACAGCATGTCCATCTTGAACTGTACTCCCACTTCTCCTCTTGCTCTCTCTTTGACCACTTGCAATCAGGCTTCCGACTGCATCACTCAACTGAAACTGCCCTAACTAAAGTCACCAACGACCTTCTAACCGCCAAGAGCAAGCGACACTACTCTGTCCTCCTTCTCCTGGAACTGTCTTCTGCCTTCGACACTGTGGACCACTCCCTCCTGCTCCAGATTCTCTCATCTCTGAACATCAGAGGCTTAGCCATATCCTGGGTCTCATCATATCTAACAGATCGAACATTCAGTGTCTCCCTCTCCCACACCACCTCCTCACCTCGCCCCCTCTCTGTTGGTGTTCCTCAAGGCTCAGTTCTTTGACCCCTACTCTTCTCCATCTACACCTTTGGCCTGGGACAGCTCATAGAATCCCACGGTTTGCAGTATCATCTCTATGCCGATGACGCAGATCTACCTATCTGGACCTGACTTCACCTCCTTACTGACCAAAATCCCACACTGTCTGTCCGCTATTTCAGCTTTCTTTTCTGCTCGCTTTCTAAAACTGAACATGGACAAAACAGAATTCATCATCTTCCCCCCATCTCACTCTACCCCTCCACCAGACCTATCCCTCAATGTCAACGGCTGCTCACTTTCCCCGGTCCCGCATGCTCGGTGCCTCGGGGTGATCCTTGACTCTGCCCTTTCTTTCAAGCCACATATCCAAACCCTAGCCTCCTCCTGCCATCTCAAACTCAAAAATATTTCCAGAATCCGTGCATTCCTTGACCACGACACCACAAAAACACTAGTGCATGCCCTTATCATCTCCCGCCTTGACTACTGCAACCTCCTACTCTCTGGCCTCCCCTCTAGCACTCTGGCACCACTCCAATCCATCCTACATTCTGCTGCCCGACTAATCCACCTGTCTCCCCGTTATTCCCCAGCCTCTCCCCTATGCCAAGCCCTTCATTGGCTTCCTATCATCCAGAGGCACCAAGTTCAAAACCCTAACTATGACATACAAAGCCATCCACAACCTGTCTCCTCCATACATCTGTGACATGGTCTCCCGTTACTTACCCTCGCGCAACCTTCGATCCTCTCAAGATCTCCTTCTCTACTCTCCCCTTATCTCTTCTTCCCACAACCGCATACAAGACTTCTCCCGTGCCTCCCCTATACTCTGGAATTCTCTACCCCAACACATCAGACTCTCGCCTACCATGGAAATCTTCAAAAAGAACCTGAAGAACTACCTCTTCCGACAAGCCTACAACCTGCAGTGATCCTCAGTCTACTGAACCGCCGCACGACCAGTTCTACCCTCTCCTAGTGTATCCTCACCCATCCTCTGTAGATTGTGAGCCTTAGCAGGGGCCTCTCTCCTTCTGTACTTATGTGTGACCTGTTTTGCTCATATTTATTGTACTTGTCTATATTCGCCCCCTCTCACATGTAAAGCGCCATGGAATAAATGGCGCTATAAAAATTATTAATAATAATAATAATAATAATTGGTAAGTATCAAAAATATATACAAAAATCTATGTAAAATCTTTCTCCTATTTACCTGACCCTCAATACAAAACCAAGAACTTTCAGATGGTTGAAATGACCATAAGCATTTCCCAAACTTAATGTTTGGCCATGTTATTTAATTTTTTCCCTTCCCCATGACAGCACCGTTAGTGAGAGATGGCTTCTGCCCCCAGGAAACAGGAAACCTGCAGCAAAGATAAAAGAAGGGGGCGGTACCTCTCTCCTCAGTTTGGTTTCCTGTTTCCCGGGACGGGAGCCTGCGGCATGTTTGTACCTGGGGAGAGATTCCCTCTGGAGATCGGCGTCTGGGTGCAGGAGGCGGCAGTCGGACAGCCGAGGACAGGCTGCGGCATAAGCCAGAGAGCTGAGCCGGCCGACGTTGCAGGGGGCGCTCCATTCAGCACCTGGACCCCCCAGCGACCGCTCCTGGCCGGAGGCTGAGCCGGGGAGGAAAGCGGCGTGTGCACCCAGACACAGGCGCCGAGGGGATGCGACCACTTCCGGTGGGCGCCAGGAAGTGACGTCACACGCCGGGGGAGAGCGGTGCCCTGAACGCTCCTAGAATGGAGTTGATTCAGGAGCGCAACACCGCTCATCCCCATGCATATAAAAGTGGCTGGGCACAGTGGAAATGTGTCTACAGATCCACTAACATGGCAGACCCAGCAGAGGAAACGCAGGAACCGGTCCTGCAAGACCCACCAGCAACTGCGGTACCTAACGGTAGTGGGTGAGTGCCTTTGTAAGGCAAACAAATGACCACTTAGTAATGAGTATCCTTCTTTCTCTCTCTCTCTGTGTCATGTTTATTTAGGCAAGGAAAGCCATTTCAAAACAGAAAAATAAAGCCTGTGCTTTATGTTTAAAAACTGTCCCTAAATCATATGAGAAGCGACTGTGTTGCACATGTATTGAAAAAACCATAACACAAGAGTCGCCGTCATTGTTCCAAAATATCAAAACCATGATTAGAGAGCAAGTAAAAAACTCCGTAAAAGAGGAGATTAAACAATAAATGACACATGCTGAAAATCCCCCTCCACCTGTGCACAGTTCAGATATGGATTCGGGGGATGAGGCGGGGGAAATAATAGCTTCTGATGATTCAGGGAGTGAGTCTTCCCAGCTTTAATAGCTTTCCAATATCTTCCGATAAAAAATATGGACGACCATATTCATCCTCCGAAGCCTCAACATGGGCGTTTAAACCAGGAGTAGCCGCCACTTGCACGGCCCGAGCTATGGTTAAGTGGTTGGAGGAGCTGAGTGACCAAATTAAAAACAAATGCCCTAGAAATACATTGCTAGAAGCAATACCATCCTTGCAAAAAGCCGCAGGGTTTTTAGCCGATGCGGCGGTTGATTCAGCACGTAGTGCTGCTCGTGCATGTGCCTTGTCCAATTCTGGGCGTAGGGCTTTGTGGCTAAAAAACTGGTCAGCAGATTTCCAGTCTAAAGTAAAGCTCTGCGGGGTCCCCTGTGAAGGCCAATACCTATTTGGGAAAGCTCTAGATGACATCCTAGAGAAGGCGGCGGACAAAAAGAAACATTTCCCATAGCCATACTTATTTAGGAGGCGTTGGGGTGATTCTCGGCAGTCCTTTCGAGGGTCCGGGAGGGGAAGCCGAGGCCGCTCAGATGATAGATTCATGCTAGGGAAAGGGTGGAGAGATAGAAAGGATAAAGGATTCCTTTTTAATAAACCTCCCCACAAGCCAGACCCAAAACATCAATGACGCCAGAGGGCCGGTAGGGGGGAGACTCCGGTTTTTTGCCCATCAGTGGGAAGCACTGCCGTCTTCACAGTGGATAATCAACTTGGTGTC
>JARQOD010000010.1:19383364-19422640 GCA_033576555.1 Oophaga sylvatica | reverse complement strand
CTCCTGATCTGCCTAAACAGTGGAAACCCCCATAAATGACACCATTTTGGAAACTAGACCCCTCAAGGAACTTATCTAGATGTGTGGTGAGAACTTTGAACCCCGAAGTGCTTCACAGAAGTTTATAACGTACAGCTGTAAGAATAAAAAATCTTTTTTTTTTTACAAAAATGATTTTTTTCGCCTCCAATATTTTATTTTCACAAGGGTAACAGGAGAAATTGGACCCCAAAAGTTGTTGTCCAATTTGTCCTGAGTACGCTGATACCCAATATGTGGGAGAAAACTACTGTATGGGCGCACGTCAGGGCTCGGAAGGGAAGTAGTGACGTTTTGGATTGCAGACTTTGATGGAATGGTCTGGGGGCGTCCTGTCGCATTTGGAGAGCCCCTGATGCGCCTAAACAGTGGAAACCCCCCACAAGTGACCCCATTTTGGAAAATAGACCCCACAAGGAACTTGTCTAGATGTGTGGTGAGCACTTTGAACCCCGAAGTGCTTCACAGAAGTTTATAACGCACAGCCGTAAAAATAAAAAATCCTTTTTTTTTTTTGCAAAAATTATTTTTTTGCCCCAATATTTTATTTTACAAGGGTAACAGGAGAAATTGGACCCCAAAAGTTGTTGTCCAATTTGTCCTGAGTACGCTGATATCCAATATGTGGGAGAAAACTACTGTATGGGTACACGTTGGGGGCTCGGAAGGGAAGTAGTGACGTTTTGGATTGCAGACTTTGATGGAATGGTCTGGGGGCGTCATGTCGCATTTGGAGAGCCCCTGATGCGCCTAAACAGTGGAAATCCCCAACAAGTGACCCCATTTTGGAAAATAGACCCCACAAGGAACTTATCTAGATGTGTGGTGAGCGCTATGAAGCCCCAAGTGCTTCACAGAAGTTTATAATGTACAGCCGTAAAAACAAAAAAATAATTTTTTTTGTACAAAAATGATATTTTCGCCCCCAGTTTTTTATTTTCCCAAGGGTAACAGAAGAAATAGGACAAATTGCACAATAACTCTTGGGGTCCAGAGTACGCTGATACCCCATATGTGGGGATAAACTACTGCTTGGACGCATGGCAGAGCTGAGAAGTGAAGGAGCACCGTTTGACTTTTTCAACGCAGAATTGGCTGGAATTGAGATCAGACGCCATGTCACATTTGGAGAGCCCCTGATGTGCCTAAACAGCGGAAACCCCCCAATTCTAACTCCAACCCTAACCCCAACACACCCCTAACCCTAGTCCCAACCCTAACCACAAACCTAACCCTAACACACCCCTAATCCCAACCCTAACCCTAATCCTAACTTTAGCGCCAACCCTAACCCTAACTTTAGCCGCAACCCTAACCCTAACCCTAATGGGAAAATGGAAATAAATACATTTTTTTAATTTTATTATTTTTCCCTAACTAAGGGGGTGATAAAGGGGGGTTTGATTTACTATTTATAGCGGGTTTTTGTGATTGGCAGCTGTCACGCTAAAAGACGCTTTTTATTGCAAAAATAGTTTTTGCATCATCACATTTTGAGAGCTATAATTTTTGCATATTTTGGCCCACAGAGTCATGTGAGGTCTTATTTTTTGCGGGACGAGTTGACGTTTTTATTGGTACCATTTTTGAGCACGTGACGTTTTTTGATCGCTTTTTATTTCGATTTTTGGGAGGTTAGAATGAACAAAAATCAGCAATTCATGAATTTCTTTTGGGGGAGGTGTTTATACCGTTCCGCGTGTGGTAAAATTGATAAAGCAGTTTTATTCTTCGGGTCAGTACGATTATGGCGATACCTCATTTATATCATTTTTTCATGTTTTGGCGCTTTTATAGAATAAAAACAATTTTATATAAAAAATAATTATTTTTGCATAGCTTTATTCTGCGAGCTATAACTTTTTTATTTTTTCGCTGATGATGCTGTATGACGGCTCGTTTTTTGCGGGACAAGATGACGTTTTCAGCAGTACCATGTTTTTTTATATCGGTCTTTTTGATCGCGTGTTATTCCACTTTTTGTTCGGTGGTATGATGATAAAGCATTGATTTTTTGCTACGTTTTTTTTTTTTTAAGGGGTTCACTAAAGGGGTTAACTAGTGGGACAATTTTATAGGGGGGTCGTTACGGACGCGGCGATTCCAAATATGTGTACTTTTATTGCTTTGT
Source organism: Oophaga sylvatica (assembly GCA_033576555.1). NCBI lineage: Eukaryota > Metazoa > Chordata > Amphibia > Anura > Dendrobatidae > Oophaga > Oophaga sylvatica. The sequence continues at coordinate 19,420,470 of JARQOD010000010.1, read as the reverse complement.
TTTTTTTATTTACATGAAGAAGTGAATTTATTGGGGAATATATATATTTTTTTTATTTATTTTGGATTTTTTTTAAAACATGTTTATTTTTATTTTTTTTAACTTTTTTACTTTGTCCCAGGGTGGGACATCACTGTATTTTATCAGATCGCTGGTGTGACAGTGTGCACAGCACTCTGTCACACCAGCGATCGCTCAGGCAGTGCAGCAGGCTTCTCAGTGCCTGCTCTCGGCAGGCACTGAGGTAGCCGCCTCCCTCCAGGACCCCGGCGCCATCTTGGATCCGGGTCCTGGGAGGGAGGAAGCCCTCAGAACAGCGCGATCACAGGAGGTTCTCCTCCTGTGTGAACAGGTCTCTACCTGTTCCTCCATACACCATTCCTTCCAGTCAGTTCCAGTATCTGCATTTGCGCAGTTCCAGTATCTGCATTTGTTGTGTGAACAGTGCCTGCCAGTCCTGTGTCTCCTCCGTGCCTGCCTGCCTGCCAGTGTCTCCTCCGTGCCACCGTCTCCCCAAGTGGGATCAGCAGCCACAGCCAGACACCACCCTGGAGTGGTACCTGGCAGCTGCCTGCCCCACAAGCCTGACCTCACCATCAGAGGCTCCAGTGCAGACTGAGGCAGCTGTCCTAGTCACGCCCCTTCCAGGGTAGTCTGGTTTGTGGCACAGTGGGGCCACAACCCCCTGGCTCATGCCCACAAGTCAGGGCGTGAGCTTTAGGCTAAGTGCACACGATCAGGAATAATTGCGTTTTTTTCGCGGTTTTTTCCGCGGTTTTCCGCGGTAAAAACGCGATAAAAACGCGAGCATTAAGCATCCTATACATGTTAATTGATTCCGCATGTTTTGGCCACATGTTGCGTTTTTTTCCGCGAAAAAAACGCTTCGCGGAAAAAATAGCAACATGTTCATTAATTTAGCGTAATCGCGGTGATTCCGCCGCCATAGGAATGCATTGAACCGCTTACTTTCCGCATGTGGCTATGCCCACTATGCGCAATGTAAGCGGTTCATGTGCGGATGGTACCCAGGGTCTGGAGCAGAGGAGACTCTCCTCCAGGCCCTGGGTACCATATCCCTGGTAAAACAATAATTAAAATAAAAAATAATGATATTCTCACCTTCCGGCGGCCCCCGCAGCCTTCCCGCGGCCCCCGCAGCCTTCCCGCCTTCAGCGACGCTCCCGGCAACTTCCGGTCCCAAGAGTCCTTTGCGAGAATCACCCAGATGGCATAGCGGTCTCGCGAGATGCTACGTCATCGGTGTGATTTGTCGCAAAGCACTCCTGGGACTGGAGTTGCCGGGAGCGTCGCTGAAGGAGGGAAGGCTGCGGGGGCCGCCGGAAGGTGAGAATATCATTATTTATTATTTTTTTTATTATTTTTACATTAGATCTTTTTACTATTGATGCGGCATAGGCGGCATCAATAGTAAAAAGTTGGTCACACGTGTCAAACACTATGTGTGACTCGTGTGACCAACCTGTCAATCAGTTTTCCAAGCGATGCTACAGATCGCTAGGAAAACGCTAGCATTCTGCAAGCTAATTACGCTTGCAAAACGCTATTATTCTGGCGGGAATCAGCATAAAAAAACGTGCGTATTTCCTGCGGGAGAAGTGCGGGATTGCCGCGGAAATTTCCGCGGCAATTCCGCAACGTGTGAACTTAGCCTTACAATCTCATTTTAATAAATTCTAAGGATGAGATTTTTTTCATTTAATTCTAAAACGTAAAACACTATAGTTCAAAGAGGGTGCACTTAGTTTTTGTCATAAATCTATGTATGTACTTTGCATATGTCTGTGATTTCATAAATTCATATATTCTTATCATATTATCTTTTTTAAGTGAATAAAATTCTTAAAATATACAAAAGAAAAACCCTTGCCTTGATGGACTTGGTCGATCATGCATTACCAGGACATCCATGGTGAACATTGGATTGAAATACTGCATTTTCCTACAATGGCTGCGGTATCAAAGACATCATCCATCTGCAAAATGACAGTCGTGGATCCAATTACATAATCAGGCAACACTTTGTGTCTTCATTCCAAAGGAGTTAAATGTGACGTGTTTGGCTACATTTCAAAAAGTCCTAAGACGCAATCTAAAAGCATTGATAGGATAATAGTACTGACGTAGAATTGTACCTGTACTAAAATAAGAAATTCTTCATCAGTCATCCGGTGCTTTGTCCTTAGAGGTCAAAGTACACAATGACTAATATAAACTTTGAGTATAGAATAGAATTGGAGAGCCCCTGATGTGCCTAAAAAAAAGAAACCCACAAATGACCCCATTTTGGAAACTAGACCTCTCAGGGATCCTATCAAGATGTGTGGTGAGCACCTTCAACCCCAAGGTACTTCACAGAAGTTTATAACATTGAGCTGTAAAAATACAAAAATCACATTTTTCTCACAAAAATGTTCTTTTAGCTCCATATTTTGCATTTTTATAAGGGTAACAGGAGAAATTGCTGTATAAAATTTGTTGTGCAATTTCTCATGAGTACGCACATACCAAATACGTGGAGGAAAATTACTGTTTGGGAGCCTGGGAAGGCTCGGAAGGGAAAGAGCGCCATTTGACTTTTTGAATGCAAAATTTGCTGAAAAAATTAGAGGACACCGTGTCGCAATTTCACAAGGGTAACAGGAGAAAATACACCATACAATTTATTGCGCAATTTCTCCTGAGTCTGTTGATATCCCATATGTGGAGGAAAACTGCTGTTTGGGCTCTCGGCACGGCTTTGAAACGGTGAATTGATGTTTTAGAATGCAGATTTTGATGGAATGTTCTGCGGGTGTCATGTTGCTTTTGGAGAGCCCCTGATGTGCCTAAACAGTGGAAACCCCCACACAAGGGACCTCATTTTGGAAACTAGACCTCTTAAGGAATTTATCTAAATGAGTGGTGAGGACCTTAAACCCCCAGGTGCTTCAGAGAAGTTTATAACGTTGAGCCATGACAATAAAAAAAAAAAAATCACATTTTTTCCACAAAAATGTTCTTTTAGACGCAATTTTTTATTTTCACAAGGGTAATAGGAGAAAAAAGACCTCAAAAATTGTTGTGCAATTTCTCCTGAGTCCTAAGTACACCAATACCCCACTTGTGGTCGAAACTACTTTTGAGGCACAGTGCAGTGAAGAAGCACCATATTGAAGTTCTGATTTTGCTGGACTGGTTTCAGGGTGCCATGTCACATTGGTAGAGCCCCTGAGGTGCCAAAACAGCAGAACCCCACATAAGTGACCCCATTTTACAAACTACACTTAATGAAATTATCCAAGGGTTCAGTGATCATATTGACACCACAGGTGGGTCACAGAATTTTATGCAGTTGGGCAGTGAAGAAAAAATAATTACATTTTTACCACCAAAATTTTTTAGCCCCAGATTTTACATTTTCACATTTGGTAAAAATAGAACCAAAATTTTTCCCACAATTTCTGCTGAATGTGGATATACCCCATATGTGGTTTAGCCACACAGCGAGACTCGGGATGGAGGGAGTGCTATTTGCCTCCTGGAGCGCAGGTTTTGCTAGAATAGTTTGCAGACTTCATATTCAGAGACCCTAAGTGCTAGAAGAGTAGAATCCCTCCTGGAGTGTCCTCATTTTGGAAATTATACCCCTTTGGTAATTTATCTACAGGAGTAGTGATGATTTTTACCCCATGGGTGTTTTCCAGAAACAAGTAACAGTGGATGTTGCTCAGTGAAAATTGCAAACTGCCATTGTGGTGCCCTTACATTGTAGTGACCAATGCGTTGTAGTGCCTAGTACATTGTGGTCCCCAGATCATGCTTCTGGAATCTGTGACAGATGTAGTTTAAGCACACCGTGAGGCTCAGAAGGGATGGAGCATTTGGAATTAGGCATGCAGAACTTGCTGAATTTCTTTTGGGGGGCAAAATATTTAGACTTGAGAGTCCTCAGTGGTTGATACCTTTTAATGGCTAACTGAAAAGATGGCAACAAATTGCAAGCTTTCGAGACTACTCAGGTCTCTTCATCAGGCTAGACTGGGGGGCAGGGAGCTACAGGGCTTTTACAAAGCCTTTGTACTACCAGTAGCATGGAAGCCCCCAATATTTCCATTGACAGATGACGGACCTGAGTGGGTACTTGCTTTTTTTTTGGATAGAGTTGAAGCTTTTATTGGGAACATTTTACATAAGGTTTAGGATCCCATTTATCTGGTGATCTACGCTGAGCACTTACATCGAGGTTTACATCCACATCTTGTAGTGAAAAGATTCAGATGGAACCCCCGAGGGATCCATTCATTATAGTGAGGCAGCAGAGTTACTGTGGACTCCTTCTGGCCTCTTTTCAGTGTTGTCCTACTTTTCAGAAGTGTGCAAAACTGTTGCAGACCGCACTTTTATACCAGCCTATAAAGGTGGTCACCACCGGATTGCAGGATAGTCGGTGTCCACAGTGTCTCATTATAGGGAATCTTCAGATTGGGGTTCTGTCTGAATTACGTATTTCAGAAATTTACACGGAAACCCTGGTGTACACGCTTAGTGCAGATTGCAGAATAAATGTGAGCTAAACTTTACTCCGATCTCTGGAAGACAGAATGAAAAAAATTAACAGCAGGTGAAAAATTGGTTTTATTTGCTTTTTACACCATTCCTCAAGTGGTGTAAGTGATTAAACGACTTTATTCTCCAGGTCAGTGCGATTCCAGAAATACCAGATTTATATTGGGTTTTTAAGTTTGACAGCTGTCACTCACTAAAAGAAGATTCTTTTTATATTTAGACAGCCATAATTTTTTCATATTTCTGCTGACTGTCATGTGAGGGCTTGTTCTTTGTGCAACGAGTTGACGTTTTTATTGGTACCGCTATTTGGGCATATGACGTTTCTTGATCGCTTTCTATTCCAATTTTTGGAAGGAAGAATGAGCAAAAAACAGTAATTCAGGAATTGTTTTTTGATAGATTTTTTTTTTTACTTTTCAATATTTCACTCAATACATGTTAAGAGTGGGGGTTTATTTCCTTCAACACTTTATCGCAATATGATGTCATACATGAGTGTTACCGTCACTAAGGTGTTGGGACTTCGGGTGCTAACCATGTCCCTAGAACTAGGGGCACCCTGGTCTATCCTTGTCCCCTGGATTACTCCTGAAGTTGGAGATGCTGGATTCTCGTGCCTTGCAATGCTCCTATATCTACCCTGATCTGTCCCCTCCCCATCCAGGGTGGTGGGAAGCTGAAATGTATAGGAACACCCTAACAAGATGAACAAGGAAAGAAGGACAGATATAAATTAAAATCCCAACCATACAAAAATATTCATACCAAACATAGAGGGACACAGGGGAGATAAAGAAAGAAGAAACCGAATAGGTGAGGATGAAGATATGCACACAGACAAAACTCTAAGCAACAATTTCCTGAACATTCTCCAAATACTAACTCCAACCACGAACTACACCTCCAACTCCAGAACCAGGCAGTAAAAACTAACACTGGCAATCCCTAAGTGCCAGAGGCGAGCATACAGTTGTGCTCAAAAGTTTACATACCCCAGCAGAATTTTTGCTTTTTTGGCCTTTTTTCAGAGAATATGAATGATAACACCAAAACATTTTCTCCACTCATGGTTAGCGGTTGGGTGAAGACTTTTATTGTCAAACTACTGTGTTTTCTAAGTAGCAGTAGAGTTGTTGTAGAAGTGTTCTATGTGTGTGTGACGCTTCCCACGGCTGCGGGCGTCGGGACATGGCATAGCTTGCCTAACTAGCCAATGCTCCCACGCCGCCAGTCCACGACGACGTGAGGCATGCGTCCCAGATGGTAAGAGAATGTGGACCCACTGGACCACGGAGGGAGACCCGGGCCTGCCCGGACTAGGGAAGGGCAGCGACCGGGATCCATGGCAGCTGAGCATGTGGGCAAGATGGCGACCTGCAGGACTAGACAACACCGCACAACTTCAGGTAAGAAGAAACATAAAGTTTACTTAAAGAAACACAGTACATAAACAGAACATAAGACCGGGCTCCCGATTCCGCACATCAGAGAAGGGTACACGACTCAGGATCACAGACGAGTGCAGGAGGACATCACGGGTAGATGCAGTCCAGGGTTATCTGGCACGGGCATACTTGGACGGCCTCTCTCTCAGGCCTTAGGCATAGCACAGGCTCAGCAGGAGAACATCAGACACCGACCTCAGACAGACTTCAGACGATGGCGGGGTCATCACGGGTAGATGCAGTCCAGGATCATCTGGCACGGGCATACTAGTATGGCCTCACTCTCAGGCCTCGGGCGTAGCACAGGCTCAGCAGAGAACATCAGACACCGGCCCAGGACGAACGTCAGACGATGGCGGGGTCATCACGGGTTGATGAAGTCCAGGGTCATCTGGCACGGGCATACTAGGACGGCCTCTCTCTCAGGCCTCAGGCGTAGCACAGGCTCAGCAGGAGAACATCAGACACTGACCCAGGACAGACATCATCACAGGGTAGACCAAGGAGGAACCGGCAGGACATCGGAACATCAGGAACACGGACTGGATCTCAGGGACACTGGAACACGGACAGGACATCGGGAACACGGATTGGAACATCAGGAACACGGATTGGGTCTCAGGGAGTCAGGAACACGGACAGGAACATGGATTGGATCTCAGGGAGTCAGGAACACGGACTGGAACATCAGGAACACGGATTGGGTCTCAGGGAGTCAGGAACATGGATTGGATCATAGGAACACGGACTCCGGACATCTGGCACCGATCAGCAGGCTCCGGACATCTGGCAACGATCGGCAGGATCCGGACATCAGGCAGGGAGGATAGGATCCGGACATCTGGAAGTGGTCGTCGGACATCGGACATCAGGCCATGGTCATCAGGCATAGGATCCGGACATCTGGCAGCGACCTGAAAAGGAACCCCAGCGGTCTGGTGCAAGCCCCGCCAGGCTCAACGGGAGCTGGCCGGGGATTGCACAGAAGCTGAGCACAGAGTAACAGAAACTCAGCACACACCGGACTCCTCCTTCCAAGATGAACTCAGGTTATATAGCAAGGATTCACAGTCACTGGCACAGGGTTCTGGACACAGCAGGATTTCAGGAACATAACACAGAGGACACAGTTCAGACAGTCAGGTACAGGATGCGATCCAGGATCAGGGGTTCAGGTAATTAGACACAGCAGGAACAGGCCTGGATATACAGCCTCCAGGAACGGCGATCTGGGTAATCAGCCCCCAGCATAGGCGGAAACACAAGACACAGTTCAGACATTCAGGTACAGGATGCGATCCAGGATCAGAAGTTCAGGTAATTAGACACAGCAGGAACAGGCCTGGATATACAGCCTCCAGGAACGCGATCTGGGTAATCAGCCCCCAGCATAGGCGGAAACACAAGACACAGTTCAGACATCAGGTACAGGTAGCGATCCAGGATCAGGGTTCAGGTAATTAGACACAGCAGGAACAGGCCTGGATATGCAGCCTCCAGGAACAGCGATCTGGGTAATCAGCCCCCAGCATAGGCAGAAATACAGAACACAGTTCAGACATTCAGGTACCGGGTTAGATCCAGGATCAGGGATTCAGGAAACAGGATACAACAGGAACAGGCCTGGATATGCAGCCTCCAGGAACGGCGATCTGGGTACTAAGCCCCAGGCAGAAACACAAGACAGGACAAAGGGAATCAGCTCTCCAGAGCTGATCTCACTCAGAGCAGGAGCTGCAAACCAACACACACGGCTAGGTTCAGGAACATAATGCAGACATAATGTGAAGCTCTGGCAACGCCCATCAGGGCTGGGGAACTTTATATATGAGCTGCTTCACAGCGATAGGCTGGAGCAGTAATTCTAGTACACACCCAATCCTCATAAAAGCAGGACAGGTGTGGACCGCACCCCCTATGCAGAGCCAGACAACTCATTACAGAGGAACAACTGACAGTGGCTGCTGCCACACACGTAGTAAATCATGCACCATTGCAGAGGACTTTGCAACCTACGGATGGTCTTCACAGCAGGCCAGGCGCCTGACAGAAGCTGCTGCCACACACGTAGTAAGTCATGCATCACTGCAGAGGATTTTGGGAACCTACGGATGGTCTTCACAGCAGGTCAGGGACCGCACATGCGGGTGGTCATGCAATGCAGCGGAGACACTCACGCAAGTACGGCCACGCAGCAGAGCTGGGAACTGAGCAGCATCCATACAGGTAACAGACAACAGTATCCCAGCTGGTTAGGGGAAAAGGAGCAAAAGGGTTAATGCAAAAGACATGCAGAGTAACGCTGGAAAACAAAGTACAGACAATACCAGCGTTACAGTGTGTAATTCTCTACTGGTCCCTGTTTCAATTCAGTTTATTCCTCCCTGTCCCTATCCTCCTCTGTATTGTTGGTTAGTACTTTTGCATGATAGAGATTTTCTGTTATACCTGTTTTTTCTTTGTGTCTTGTTTACATTACATTTCTGACCCATGCCTTATGAGATGGGGGAGGGGACAGATCAGGGTTTAACAAGAGCATAGTAAGGTTGAAGACTCGGGCCTCTCTACCTTCAAGAGTACCTGTGGGACAGGGATAGTTAGGGTCCCAGATCCAGGGACAGTTTGAGGCCCCCTTTCCTTACCGAAAACCGTCACAGCGTGCAATAAAGCCATAACTCTTGGAATATCACAACACAAAAGACACATTATTTTTCAATAAAGGAGTTGTCCACTACTAGAACAACCCCTTTTCACTCCCCACGCTAAAATAAAAAAGCCTATACTCACCTCCAGCGCCATTACTGCAGTGTCGGCACTCGAGATCCCTGAGCTCTCGTACGGTTGCATGACACGTAGTGTTCAGCACCCAATCAGCGCTGGTGTCATTGTACCCACCTTCTGTTGAATTGAACATGAAGAGAAAGTCAGAGATCAGCTGTAACCCGGACGTCCTCTTCATGTTCAATTTATCGGAAGTTGGGTACAGTGACGCCAGCGCTGATTGGGCTCTGAGCACGACGTGTCACAACAACCTCATGAGCAGGAGCTGCAACGGCACTGGAGTTGAATATAGACTCTTATTTTATTGGGGCCAAGTGTGGGGAATGAGAAGGGGTTGTCCTGGTAGCGGACAACCCCTTAAGAGTTTTTTTGCAGTCTGCATGAACAGGTCTTTTTTGTTTGCATTTTTGCAAGCTCAAAGTTGCACAAAATCTTTGTGACTTTAAACATTTTTGCGCCAGTCCAAGCCAGTTTTGTCAAAATGGGCTGGACGGGGCACAGCTAAGCCCACTCCTCTAATTCATAAAAATTTATGCCACTTCAATTGTGTAAATATCACCAGAGATGTAGTCTATCTCTCACTAAAGTAACATTTCTCTCACGACAGCTCTAAGGTAAGCCGAATTCATTAAATGGCATGTGGCCATTTATTAAGAGTGATGTGCACAACACGTCCTATATGTTCCCCAGAATGGCAACATTGGCAAATACAATGCGTCTTGCAAAAAAATAAAAATAAACGTGAGGAATGCGGTAATAGAATAATAATTGCTGTGCCCCCAATACCTAAACTAGCTGAGTTCTAAAAGGGTTAGGATTAAGGGTATGTTCACACTGCAGTTTTTTTGCTTACTTTTTGGAGCGGAAACTCTCTAAAAAGAACAAGGAGATGAAAAACCACAAGTTTTGATTGGAGATTTGAGTAACTGGAATCCTACGGCTCGCAACGCAAAATTTGGAAACTTCTTTCCACCATACTAGCGTGTTGCTCAGAAGCGTGGGCCTCAATAACACTGACAATATGTTAGCCCCCCATAAAAAAATGTATACAAATGCAACATACAAATCTGATATAAAAACATGGCAATAAGACAATTTTCTAAGAGATAAGTCTGAACAATACAGTCATATAGCTACAGAATAACAAACATTACCAACCTATGTGGCCCCATGTAGTAATAATGTCCTCCTATGTGACCCCATATAGTAATAATGGCATCTTATATGGCCCCCATATAGTATTAATGTCCAACTACATGGCTCCATAATGTAATAATGTTCTCCAATTCTGGCCCCTGGAAATTAATAACGCATTCAGTATTGGAATAATCCAATTCTAGCTTTTTAGGAACGGTATGCATAGCAAATCTAGTAAATTATCTAATAGGTATGCAGAAGCAATGATGCCGGGAATCAGGTTGAAGAACCAGTTTGTTACCTAACAGGTCTAACAAAAGTACATTCCCGGTGTATGAGGCAATCACCTGTAGCGGAGGTTTTTTCCAGTGTCAGTAGTGTATCCAGGAGGCTAATTTTGTAGCAAAACGTCACTAAATACATTTTCTGGGAACAACACTCTAATGACAATTAGACAGTAAATCCTGTTACCAAAATGATGGGAATGGCCCATTAACGCGCCCCCTAAGAACACATAAGGGAATATTCAATCATTGCATTTTTGTTGTTTTTTTCCCATGTGATATATTTTTAGAACTTATTCACACTCCAGTATTAGTGATCCGTGTTCTTTACATTTTTTGTTTAGAGTCAGTACTACTGATGAGCAAATGTTCTCAGATAAGGTGTTATCTGAGCATGTTCTTGTGCTAACCGAGTGACTTCCGACTGCTCGAAAAATATGCCAGCGGCTGCATGTCTCGTGGCTGTTTGACAGTCGCAACATATGCAGGGATATCCTAACAAACCGGAAACATAGTATTTGCAATAAAAGGCGTCTTTAACCCTAGCATGCGTATTGGGGGCCTTTTAGGCCCCCATGCTTACTTTTTTGCTATTATCTGCAAAATTACTTAAGTTAGAATTTTGAAACTCCAAGTAATCCTCAAGTATGTCGTTGTTGGTAATATCCAGTTGTTCGTATAATTTTTTTCATAGGCATTTCGGTGTAACAATGCTTTTTTGGTGAAAACCACATCTTTACGGATTGGGAGCCTTTTAGGCCCCCATGTATTTATCATGTTCTCAGTAGTGTTTGTGTCTCAAGTTACTTTACTTGTACTCAGTAATGCTGGTGGAGGGGTCAGGGTTTGGATAATGAAATATGAGGATGTCTTGTGATTTTTGAAGGGAGAGATAAGGCCATGACATCATCTCAGGTCATTCTGAACACAGTAATGAGCTGTGTAGAGAGTAATGAGGACAGTATACACTATGAGCTAATTGTGAAGGACCTGAGATAAGATGTTGAGAGGAAGTCTGATTCAGTTTCAGTTTCTCTGATTCTAAGAAGCCTGCAAAGGGTAAAGCTATTGAGCTACAGACATCCAGAGAATTGTACAACACCTAAAAGAAAGTATAAAAGGTAAGAGCTGCTGAGGGTGAGAGGAGGGAGGGGGCACTTTACACTTACAGTGTGTCACACACAAGCAAAGAGTGGACAACCCTCATTGTGTTCATTGTTTTTTCTTTTAGTTTGCTAACATCTAGTCAGCAATGGCACAGTCTTCCTCCAAGCATCTGAGTGACCAAGAGATTGAAGCAATTGTCTTTCAAAGTGATGATGAAAGTGAACTATCTTTGTCCGATGACGAGTACCTGCCACCAGAGAATCAAACATCCTCAAGTGATGAAAAGTGCCAATACAAGTCTAAGGGTCTGTGATTATCATGAAGCTTTGCAATATATTTTTCAATACTTGAAAAATAATGCTAAAAACTGACAACTGACCAAACACTGGACTATTTTTTTCTGTACTTGAAGAAACTTGGATGTCTGAATGAAGCCTTAATGAGTTTTACATTTTGTCAAACAGTTTTGAATATTTTTTTAACCCTTACATGACCTTGCAATTTTCTGTTTTTGCGCTTTAGTTTTTTTCACCTCTTAGTCCCATAACTTTTTTTATTTTGCCTCCCACATAGCCGTGTGAGGGATTATTTTTTTCAAGATGAGTTGTACTTTTGAATGACTCTAATCATTTTATCACATGATGCACTGAAAAGCATGAAAAAAATTCCAAGTGCAGTGAGGAAAGCAGTGGAGGAAAGAGGCGGAGGGAGATGGGGACAGGCGCAGAGATCCTCACTGCGCAGGCCCCAGATTCCCAGCCCCGCAATGTGAATACATCATAATACACTGCGGGGCGGGATCTGGAGCCGCCGCTACACGCAGGTGCAATAACCTTAAATCACCTGATGTAAGTTCCGGGGCAGCGCACACGGCACATGCACGAGAGCTGATTACACAGCGCAGGCTCCGGTGACGTCACAAGAAAGAGGAGGCGGGGGCCGGAGACAAGAGGGGGATGATGAACGGCTGTGAGGACGTAGAATCAGGGGGAGAATACGTACCTCCCTGACACAATAGAGGTATGGAGGGAAATTTATAAAACTTATTATTTCAGCGATCCTAGTGATAAGAAACATTAAAGCCACCTTCACAGAATGCAGCCTTAGTGCTGCTGAAGGTGGCTCTTTTACTTTAATAGGCCCTGGGGGGGGTGACAGGTTCCCTTTAAAAAAGTGACCTCCTTCTTCAGCTGACTTCTGCTTGGAACCCGCCTCCTCCCTATACTTCACAGTATAGCGTGACCAGAGGTGTATCTAGGCTTTCTGGAACCCGGGGCAAGAATTCGGTTAGGCGTCCCCCCCTCAAGCACATATGAGATTTGCACACCTAGTCATGGTCATGTACCGATGAGCTGCTCTCCCTAATGCTCTCAATGTTCAGTGAAAAACTGAGAGAAGCAGGAAGAGAAGCTCATTGTCACAGGACCATAAGTATGAAAATCACATATGAGTAAAGTGTCCATGTGATGATTACTGCAACCTGCAGAGCTAATTCCTGACATTGCAGCTTCTGAATTCTCACAACTAATGCTCTGCACACTTTTAGGGTTCTCCCTTACTGGTGGCAAGAGTACACGGTCATGTCAGCACAAGCATGTGATTTATATACTTCTGGCCACAATCCGACTAGACGTGCCCGGCCTCGCTCCGTTCATTTTCATTGAGTGAGGCCACACACGTCTAGTCAGCATGTGACTGCATGTATGTAAATCACCGGCACAAGAGAATCCTAACAGCGTGCAGTGAGCACTGTGAGAATTCAGAAGTCTGCAGTCACAAAGAAGGACTGCAGACTCAGCACAAACCTGGACAACCCCTTTAATGCTCCTAACATAAATAAAAACAGGAGAATTAGTCAGTTTCACAAATAATATTTACATCCAGGTACCTTATAGATGACATCGTCTCTGGAGTCGTTCTCCTTCTTGTCTTCATCTTGTCCAGACCCCATGATGAGTTTTCTCATCCACAGATTGTCTCTGCAGACCTCCATCTTCTCCGGTTTTCTGCAACAAATCTCCAAACGATGCCCTTAAAGATAGAAATGTCATTATAATGCTCCTAAATAAAAACATCTGCAATATACTGTCGCCTCACACTATTCCCCTCCCTCCACATACTGTCTCCTCTAACATCCCACCTGTTCAGTATACTGTCTCCTCATATATTTACCCCCTCACTCTCTATACTGTCTGCTCACACATACCCCTCACTCCCCATACTGTGTCCACATACATTTTTCCCATCACTACTCATACTGTGTCCACATACATTTACCCGTTCGCTCCCCATACTGTCTGCACCCATCTCGCCACTCACCATACTGTGTCTGCACCCATCCCCTCAGACTGTTTCCTCATACATGCCCTCATACATACATACTCTTCACTGTCCTCAAATCTCCCCACACATTAAATCCCCCATCCCCACTCCAAATCCCCACACACACATTAAATCCCCCCACCCCCACTCCAAATCCCCCCACACATTAAATCCCCCCATCCCCATACCAAATCCCCCCCACACATTAAATAGCCCCCCATCCCCACTCCAAATCCCATCACTCTGAACCGCGGCCAGAGCTTCAATTGTACTGACGTCTGTATAGACGCCAGTACAATTGATCCCTGGGAGCCGGCACGCGGCAGCTTCTCTGCGCTGGCTGTCAGCTTGACAACCGACACAGGGAACTGCCGACTCCCAGGCCGGGGGCGTCAGATTGCAGCCGACGGGGAGACACTGTGGACCGCCGCATTATGCGACTGCACATGCCCCGGCTACCCCCCGGATACGCCTCTGAGCATGACGATGCAGAGTAAGAACAACTGCCGACGAAGTTGCTTTGGGGAAACATCAGCCGATGTTTTCCTGAAGTGGCTTTGCCTTGGAAAATTTGGCGGCTGCACCTTAGGCCCCCTTCACATGTCAGTGTCTCTGGTACATGTGGTAACAGTTTCCACATGTACTGGAGACACTTACGCACATAGATTCATTCAAATCTATGGGTCTAAGCACATCAGTGTGTTTACACAACAGTGTGTCCGTGTTCAAAACACGTAGGCATGTCCATTTTTTGGTGACAGGACAGTCCGCAATACGTCCCACACACGTGCACACTGACGACACATGGATGACATCCGTTTATCATCAGTGTGACACGTACTGCATCTGGGAAAATCTTGAGGGCACATGCACATGATCAGTAACGCTGTGGGTTGGACACTGTGTACTTGTGCAGCGTCCAACCCGCAGCGGCCAGATGTTACAGCATAGTGGATGGGATTTCAAGAAATCCCATGCCCGCTATGCGTCCACAGATGCCTGCGGACTCAACTGCGGAGATGAACAGTTTGCGCGTCTCTCCAAACCCAGCATTTCTGTTTCACCCATACAATGTATTGGACACGGTGAATCCGCATGGTTCAGTGAACACTATTCACCTGCCTTCTGAAAGCCGGCAGCGCCTTGGACACAGCAGACATGCGTTGCCAATTCCTGACCATGCGTACATACAATTGTGCTCAAAAGTTTACTTCCCCGGCAGAATTTTGCTTCTTGGCTTTTTCAGAGAATAGATGTTATAAGCGCCATTTTCATCGCTTACATAGGAAATTAGAGTCAATAACGTTGTACGAATCAGAAAAAACCACTCAAGACACAGGATGTGAATAATAATAACTCTGCGATGGTCGTCACTGGATATTGAGGTGTAGGCTTGTCGAACAGTGGTCTCAGTTCTTTTGAAGGTTTCGTGTGTGAAAGTCTGATTTTTGCGCAGAACACAAACTTTCTACTCTGTTTGTTGGTGAAGCTTATTGTAAACCATGTTTCTTTTTTAAATCATAATAACAACTCAAAACATCCAACGGACGGTCAATAATAAATCACCTAACCAGGGGTGTAGGAATATAACGGTGCAGAAGGAGCAGTCTGACCTGGACCCAGATGCCTCATGGGGGACAAAAGAGACTTAAAAAAGTTGTCCAACTTTGAGGACAACTTTTTGTTTGTAACGTTGGGACAAAAAAATATATTTTGCAATTGGGTTTCATTAAAAAAATTCACACCAGTTTGCCTTCTGTAGCCTCTGTAGTAGGGATTCTTCCATTTCATGAGTTAATATTAGAGAGAAGTGCTAAGAGTAAGGAGCGGTTACTTTGCTTCCTGTCATTGTATTTCTCTTTTCGCAGCACTGTCCCTTTAATAAAAAAAAATAGACTAGGGGAATTTTGAGAGCTGTAGGCAGGACGGGTGTGTCCTCCCATGGTTTTGCGCTGGGTTACACAGCTGACGATCTGCCTGCCTTCCTGGAATTAGATCTCGCTTCTCTCTTGGTCATTGCAGCGTTTAGAACATTATCATGGTGAGTCCTTACATTTTCTAGTAGAACTTGTCCTAAAAGATCATTATATGTTTCTTGCCAACAGATCTCTGATAACTGATCCCCCATTAGACCTCATTCAGACATAAGATTTTCTCGTACATGTGCTATCCATGATTTTTATCTATGAAAGTCTATGGGGCTGTTCACACATCCGTTTGTGGTCAGAGCAAAGTCTCAGAAACATGTCCGAACAATAACTGTTATTGATAGGAGAAGCTAGAGAAACTTTTTTTTTTATCGGAGAAAAACTGATGAAATTTGGACCGAACTCTGATGAAACGCGGATAAAAAAACGATTAAACTCGGTCAATTTCTTTGGTATATGAAAAAAATGGATGTCTGAATGAGGCCTTAGCTAATACTAAATTTAAAGTGACTGTTGTAATAGTTGCTATAGTGGGCATATTGAAAACATCATAGGTGGCATAGATGTTGTGGATCTCTAAGGGATGTCCAGGGAAAAACAAGGTATCACCTAACAGCCAGAAAGATGGTAACTTGCTGATTGATGAGGGTCCAGCTTCTGATACCCACACCGATCGTCAGATTGGGGAACTTTTATTCCTGTTACAAAATTGAGCAAAAGGTTGGACGCCCCACCACCCCTCCATTCATACTCTGTGGGGATTCCGGAAAAACTGAGCGCAGCGCTAGGCAGCCCCATATCGAATGTATGGAGTGCACTGTCACTCTCATACGGCCTATGAAATGTCCGTGATAAAAATGGACAGCACTTGATTCAACGTGGCAGTGCAATGAGCGATGAGACTCAATGATGGATGACACTCATCCATACAAATCTATGAATGCGTTAACAAAAAAAATCAGATTCCATACAGAGCCGCAGCATGCGTTTTTTTTATGGTTACATGAAATTCTGTAATACTGGAAACTGTAAATGGTCCTGTAAATGAATAATAGCTGCTGAGAAAAAAAATGGTGATTTTTTTTTAATGAAACTTTGAATGATTTCTTTTATAAGCTTGTGTGAACCTGCCATAGCAGGGATAAAAGTTCCCTGTTCTTCCAATCAGTGTGGGTCCTAGCGGTCGGACCCGTCAGATCAAGAAGTCATTAACTGTCCTGTGAATAAGGGATAACTGGTTTTCACCAGTGAACCCTCTTTAAAAATGTTAAAGTGACCACCACAATTACTAGTGACTAATCGATATATACTATGGCCAGTGAGGAAACTAGAGCCCAATGGGCCTCAGTGAAAAATTTGGACCTGGGTCCCCACCTGCATGTTGGTCAGATGTATGGGTCCTTGTAGCGTTCTAGATCCTATAACGACATACGTGTTTGCCCACCATGTAATAATGCCCCTCATCCTAGGCGCCATGCTATTTTCTCCAATCCGGATATGTCCCCCATTTTAGTATAATGTCACTAATCCTGGTAATATGTCCCCCATTTTGGTATAATGTCCCACATACTGGGACCCTTCCGTTCTTCTCTAGCACATTTTAAAAAGAAACAAACAATTATTCTTACCTTCCTCCACTCCCACATGGCTTCTGTAGCTGGCACAGGAGCCGGCAGCTGACTTCGGCATGCCCACGGGTCTCTGTGCAGCAATACAATTCACCTGAATGTGCATCTGAGGACAGACTTCCAGGTGAAATTGGCGACGGCGGACCCCGTCCCTCCAGCATAGCTCCCTTCGTGGTCGCGCACTCTGAGATTGCGATCGTTACGCCCCTGACCATAGTATACTGGCCATATATGACGGTCAGTGTATGGTATTGCATCCATATCAAGGATAATAGAAAAAATTGGAGTTCTGCTCATGAGTCATGAGTAAGACTGCTTAGTGCAGTCAAAATTCGTCAACTAGGTCATGTCGACCATGAAAATTTTCTTCTGTATGCACTATAATTTCTTTTGAAAAAGAAAAGGAAAATCCAGGCCTGTTGAGCCGGACTCCAATTTTTTCTATTATCCTTGATGTGAGGTCAGGGCGAGGCCGGTGTCTGAGAACCAGGTGGAAGAGCATAGAGCTGGAATTAAGTTTTTAGAATTGCATCCATATGGTCACTACCTTATGGTTTTTGAGGGCCTCCATATACGATGTGGATGGTATATATTCAATGGGTCCATTATACAACCATCTAATTATTGTTTGAATGTTCCAAGTGAGAGAAAACAAATAAATTTTACTCGGTAAAGCATAAAATAAGAAACATCCCAGATTATAGTCAATGGTTAACTCCAACGACTACAGAGTTAATTATAACCCATCCGTTCAGTAAGTGATGAGGATTAGCAACTGTAAAGATGCCACAATGTGCAGAAACCGGAGTCCGGTATAACTTTAACTAATATTCTTAAATTTTTTTAACTGTAATCGTAATCCTTGAAAAACTAGGAGGGTGTCACATCTTGATGAAGGAAATGCGCTATTAATGCACATACTTGTGCCGTTCCCCTGGGCTACTCATTTTATGCAAGTGTTCAACCTTTGCTGGAGGCAAATAATCTTTGGATATAATGCACGGGCATGATGAAATCCAAGACGTAAAAAAGTATGGTACGGTGGACGATGCCATTTCGAGAAGAATACAAAGCAATAAACAATTTCTTTGGCTGCATCCCAAAATAAATATTTTGAGTTTTTTTAAAACCGTAGAAGAAACATGAAATAGATTAAAAAAAATTACAATGAGGTCTGTCTGAGGCGAAGTTGTCAAATAAAGTTTAGGGAGGCTTTGGTAGTGCAGAAACCATAAAGCCCACCATATACATTAGACTAACGTCAAGTTTGGCCAACAGTCTAATTTGTATGGGGGCCTTGGACAACTGATTGTTGGGTGAGTTCTACAGCTTTGGACTGATGATCTTTTTGTTCCTCCTGAGATAAGTCACCACCAGAGATGTCTGGCGGAGGTTTTCTCCTAGAGAATCACAGGAGCACTTGTCTGTATGTGAGAGACGGCTGCCGGTTGAACGATTGTCCAAACCATCGTTAAACCGACCTAAGTGGTCTAAGAAAACTGATGAATTGGTCACTTTATTGCATGCCATGACCCCAAAAAGCTTGATGTCATCTGTATGGTGTTTATGGCCCTAAAAATGGCTTCATTTTAGTATATGGTCCAGAAAAGGCCTTTACTGTAAATATAGGTTCAGAAATTGTGTCCTTACATATCTTGGAGGAGCACATCAGTTGACCTAACATGGACCATCAACTGTCTATTGTCTGAACTTGATTGCAATGTCTTGGGCAGAAAAGCTGTTGAAGAGAGCAGTGCATTCTCAAACCATCTAATCTCCACTATCCCAGATTCTTGGCCTCTTCCTCGTGACTCTATTGGGTGCCCATGCTACCAGGGGCGCAACGATCGCGGTAAAAGAGAGTGCGACTGAACCTATGGATTCAGGGAGTCCACCAGCGCCGTTGTCAGCTTAAGGGCGCAGTCAGACGGCCACATAGCACGGACAACGATTGCATCGCAATGCTCGGACTGGCCAGCGGCTCTCCTCACCCGAGTGTGACAGAATAGAAATACGCGCTGACACACTCTGGTGAGGAGAGCTGCCGGCCAGTCCGATCATTGCGATGTGATTGTGGTCTTTTTTTTTTTCACCCTTGAAAGAAGCACAGGAAAAAAACGCAGCATGTGATCAAGCTCTTCGAGAATCAGGATGTTGTCTCTTAACTCTTGCAGAAACCTACTACTTTGACTAAGCGACAAGTCTTTCTCTCTACACTTAAAGTTTAATATCTGCATTCACAAACTTTCAAACTACTGCTCATTTTCTGTTTTTCTGTGAAAATTTATGGAGAACAGACAGAACAGCTATGTCACCCCTCTCGGGGTCACCGGTAATGAAATCTGCAAGTAAAGCCATAACCTCTTGCTTCAGAATTCTGTGTTTGTTCAGTTTTAGTTCAAATGTTGACTCACCGATGACATCTGAATAATCACACACCAACAGAGAAGAGAAGTCACGAGGCCCTGGGCTCAGTCATCTACATCTCTGCCAACCACCTGCTATAAAGGGGGTTTTCCTGGGCCAATTTTAAAACTAAGCAGATAGTCTAACATTGAAAATCTTAATAGTTTGTAATGTACTCACTGTCAGGATTCCAAGTAGCGGTCGTCATATAACCTCTCCTATGTCATTTACATACTTGTGGTCACAGGCCAAAAACTTTCCCTTACGCTTCTCTAAATGCTCCTTTGAGAGAAGCAGAAGAGGAAGCAGCCTGCAGATGCTAAGAGGAAAAAGGAGTGGGCATGTTGCATTTCAGTATACCTTATCCTTTATGTTTTTCGCAGGAAATATGCCACCAGAAGTGGCTGGCAGCAAATTACTACTTTCCCTCACCTTAAACACATTCATGCTCCTCTGAGATGAGCAAGTATTAGTAGTCATAAGAAATATCTGTTGACCCTAGAGTATATTCCTACAGCGTTTAAGACTGTAGTGGCAGGGTAATGGTAACACCATTTCTAGGGGGAATAACATAGGAATGGCAGATGCTACTGAATTATTTCATAAAGTAGGCAACGATTTCCTAAAATGAGTATGTCGAAATCCCCGTCAAAGGTTGCGATTCAGATAGTAGACGTCTATACAGGAACTAGCCGGTGCTTTTGTGTTTTGCAATTCTGTCCCATGATCTAATGTTTTGTAATTCATAACTGGAGAATAAATTAACCCGTTGGAAGACAAATAAAGATTATGATCAAATCTTGGAAATTTGGCAATACTTTGTAGTTTCTGAGTGGTACTCCCTTTCTATATTTAATGGGGATTTCCAGGTTTACTCTATTAAAGCCTTATCCAAACAATTTTCCTCACAATGTCTTTCTTAGTAGAATATCTTTCTGTGCAGAATTAGTGAAAATGTAAATTTTCCATCTCACTTGAGAGAATAATAACCAAACATCTGAAAATGTACAAAAACACATTTATGACGTAAAAAAAAGTCACCAATAAAGTAATTATAGCCATCCCTTTTTTTTCAGTAACTGTCAAAAGCTCCATCCATGAAGTCTGTCATGTGGTGACAATCAAATTTTTGGACAGCACCAACCAAAACATTGCAGACACTTATCAGAGAGGTGACTGTTCTCGTTCACCGTAAATCTCCAAGTTAAGAAGGGCCCACAAGTTCTCAATCAGGTTTAGGTCAGGTGAGGAAAGGGCCATGTCATTATTCTGTTATCTCTAAGTCCTTTGTTCATAGCCGAGCAGTGGAGACGTCGACGCTGTGATGGAGCATTGTCCTGCATGAAAACCATGGTTTTCTTGAATGATGCAGACTTTTTCCTGTACCACTGATTGGAGAAAGTATCTTCGAAAAACTGTCTATAGGTTTGGGTGTTGATTTTTTAATCCATCTTCAACCCCAAAAAGGTCCAACTAGTTCATTTTTAATAATACCAACCATAGCAGTACCTCACCTCCCCCTTGCTGGCATCTGAGTTGAAGTGGAGGTTTGTGCCTGTTACTGATCCAGACACTGATCATCCATCTACTCCGTCAAGAGTCACTCTCATCTCATCAGTCCATAAAACCTTTGAACAATCTGTCTTCTGATGTTCTTGGCCCTGTCTTGACATTTTACGTTCTATGTCTTGCTCGTGGTGGTCAGGTTTCGGACTCCTCACCTTGGCAATGTCTCTGAGCAATGAACACCTTGTACTTCTGGGCCTCCAGGGAGGCTACAGTTCTGGAATATGACTGCACTGGAGGATATTGGCTTGCTGGTGCCTTTACGTTTGATTCTTCTCACATCTCACGACTTTTTGCAATTAAACTTTTGTTGGCTCAGTGATTGCCCGAATACCTTAGCAATTTCCAGAGTGCTGCCTCCCTCTGTAAGACTGTAACCATTTTTGACTTTTCAGAATCTGTTAAATCTCTTGGTATTGAACGCAGACAAATTTAAGTAAACACGTTGAGCTAGAACATCAGTCTATGGTCTTTAATTTGCAATATTTTCCTAGAACTGCTTCTCTACAAATACATGTGTGATCACGGCTTAAAGACACATATTTTCTTCTAACCATAATTTTTCTATGTTCTTGACTCCAGCATTGACCTCGCCGCTTCCCACCGGAACTATGTAGTTGCACAACTTAAAGAGCCCATTCCGCTCTGGAATCGCATCGTCTGGCTGACACTATTGTGTATGGCAAAAATGTCCCTTCCGGTAATTAGTCAAAGGGACCTCAAGACCTACCAGATAGTGAAGACCAGCACAGAATATGTCTGTAAATCCACCTACCCAACCGCCGGCTCCTTTGTCTTCATAAAACTCTTGGCTTTGAATGAACGAAACCATAGGTAAGCCGGGCTCACCGGAGACTACTGATGATCTAGTTTCTGATTCACCATAACAAAAGTAGAGATGTGTCTACCCATAAAAAAGCAAAATCCATGCTAGAAAAACCCTTAACAAGCTGCAATCCACAGGGTGGCCACATATAGCAGAAACATTACCTGATATTATGGTCTAGTACAGTTGGTTAGACAAGAAGTGTAGCTCATGGAAGCTCCTGAGATGCTGGTGAGACAAAGCTACCTCTGCTTGTAACAAGGGAGAGTGCACAGTTGGGACCGATGATGCAACAATACCACTGCTCCAAAATGTCGATCGTCAGCTGTACACCACCACTCACAAGAAACCGAGAGGCAGAGGAGTGGTGCATCACTGCAGATAGCACGTGGAGCAACCTCTTTAATGATCGTAGAGGGTCTGACTGTTAGGGTTCTCATTGATCCTGAAAATGAAGGGACAGCAGGACTGAAATACCAGTGGTCTCTGGAACACAGCTGGGTAGAAAGCTACAGAGGAGGAAAAACATTGAATAGCTGTCAGCACCAAATTAGCGCTGCAAACCCTTCATTCTTAGTGATCATTATTGATGGCATATCTGCAGGTTAATAGGATTTTTCCCTTTAATTTATACAGTGCACAAACCAAGGGAGGCAGCAGTGACAGAGGACTCAGCCAGTCGTCACCGCCAGCTCTTTGCAAATCTCAGTAAGCCAGGTGTACGCACCAGGTTCCCGTTAAAGACAAAAGCATAAGTTCACTTTTGAAGAGATATCACAAATTATTGCTATAAAAGAAGTATCAGAGATGTCCATCACACCAGTTAACTTCAGTTATAACTTCAGCTGTGTTTTTGATTTTTTTAAGTCTTTTGTACTTTTAGGGACCATCAAGCAATTCTCAATGATGTGGAGTACGTCGGCAGAAGAAGATCTGAAAGTCTTCTAAAAATTGTTGGCATATTTCGGACTCTGAATACAGTTGGAATTGTGACAGAATGGATGCCGAATGGGTCACTGCACGCTCTTCTGTACCAGGTTGGAGAAGAACCTTGATGATTGGCTTGAAAGGGAACTTGTCAGTTCCCATGACTGTGCCCAACCGTTATTATTTCAGTATTGTTATAATTTGTTTTTTGTTCTAATAATAAGTTTGATGTAACTTACTAATGCTGAAATATTTGA
Organism: Oophaga sylvatica; assembly: GCA_033576555.1. Lineage (NCBI taxonomy): Eukaryota > Metazoa > Chordata > Amphibia > Anura > Dendrobatidae > Oophaga > Oophaga sylvatica. The sequence goes on along the minus strand of JARQOD010000010.1, from coordinate 19,397,284 downwards.
CAAACGTAGTTTTATCCTATTCTTGGAAATGAGACAAGACTAGTGTGGTGGGCCTCTCTTCCTTCCCTCAGGCTAGTCCTGTCTCGAATCTTCTCATTATGTTTCCCGGGGTGTTAATGACAACTTGTGTAATGGTCCTACCATAACATGTAGGACGCAGGCTTTCAATCACACTCGGGGATCAGGATCAGACTATCTGCGGCAGGACTAGTCCATGAAGAGAGAAGCCCTGCCAGACAAGTCCTGAGTCTTTTGTACATGTCATGCTGTCACAATAAAACAGCACTAGCTGGTTACATCAAATGGCTAATTAGAATTAAGAAATGCACCCATACCACTATAATAGCAGTTTGAGAGTCAGTGAACCTGACAGGTTCCCCTTAGAGATTGTGTCATCAAATTATGAATATATTTTTAAAATTGTGATTATCCACAGTTTTCCAGGAGGAATACTGCTATATTCCAGTTTTTCACTGTATGATAATGCTTCCTGTCTTCTGTTTTCTCAAGTTTTCTTTGCTGTATAGACTTGGGACTAATGAGCAGAGTCATCTCATCATTAGAAAACAGGAGATTTAATAACAGATAGCCCTAACTGAATGAGGCCTACTTAATTTACCAACACAATGCACACAGATAGGTCCTTTCTCTTTGAAAGAAAATAAGGTTCAAAAAAGATTCAAATACATTAAAACTATGAAATTAAGTTCAACTTATAACTTAATGTGTTGATTCAGAGAAGGCAAAACCCCCATGAGGCAAATATTAATTGCCCTATAGAAGGGGAAAAATTATTTACGACTCCACATACGGCAATCAGACTGGTTCCTGGTTCAACGTCCCATAACAGGTAATATATTTTTCATGAACTTCATCTAGGCCCTCCTTGTACTTGTTTAATTAATCAACCACTACAACCTGTTTCAGTGGAGAGTTCCATAATCTTGCTGCTCTCACAGTAAAGAATCCATAGCCTCATTATTCGTGCCATTAAGAATCCATAATCTCACTGCTCTTACATTAAAGAATCCATAATCTCACTGCTCTTACAGTAAAGAATCCATAGTCTCACTGTTCTTACAGTAAAGAATCCATAGCTTCATTATTCGTGCCATAAAGAATCCATAATCTCACTGCTCTTACAGTAAAGAATCCATAATCTCGCTGCTCTTACAGTAAAGAATCCATAGTCTCACTGCTCTTACAGTAAAGAATCCATAGTCTAACTGCTCTTACAGTAAAGAATCCATAGTCTCACTGCTCTTACAGTAAATAATCCATAGTCTCACTGCTCTTACAGTAAAGAATCCATAGTCTCACTGCTCTTACAGTAAATAATCCATAGTCTCACTGCTCTTACAGTAAAGAATCCATAGCCTCATTATTCGTGCCATAAAGAATCCATATCTATCTCTACAGTAAAGAATCCATATCTCACTGTCTTACAGTAAAGAATCCATAATCTCGCTGCTCTTACAGTAAAGAATCCATAGTCTCACTGCTCTTACAGTAAAGAATCCATAGTCTCACTGCTCGTACAGTAAAGAATCCATAGTCTCACTGCTCTTACAGTAAAGAATCCATAGTCTCACTGCTCTTACAGTAAAGAATCCATAGCCTCATTATTCGTGCCATAAAGAATCCATAATCTCACTGCTCTTACAGTAAAGAATCCATAATCTCGCTGCTCTTACAGTAAAGAATCCATAGTCTCACTGCTCTTACAGTAAAGAATCCATAGTCTAACTGCTCTTACAGTAAAGAATCCATAGTCTCACTGCTCTTACAGTAAAGAATCCATAGTCTAACTGCTCTTACAGTAAAGAATCCATAGTCTCACTGCTCTTACAGTAAATAATCCATAGTCTCACTGCTCTTACAGTAAAGAATCCATAGTCTCATGCTCTTACAGTAAATAATCCATAGTCTCACTGCTCTTAGAATAAAGAATCCATAGCTTCATTATTCGTGCCATAAAGAATACATAATCTCACTGCTCTTACAGTAAAGAATCCATAATCTCGCTGCTCTTACAGTAAAGAATCCATAGTCTCACTGCTCTTACAGTAAAGAATCCATAGTCTAACTGCTCTTACAGTAAAGAATCCATAGTCTCACTGCTCTTACAGTAAATAATCCATAGTCTCACTGCTCTTACAGTAAAGAATCCATAGTCTCACTGCTCTTACAGTAAATAATCCATAGTCTCACTGCTCTTACAGTAAAGAATCCATAGCCTCATTATTCGTGCCATAAATAATCCATAATCTCATGCTCTTACAGTAAAGAATCCATAATCTCGCTGCTCTTACAGTAAAGAATCCATAGCCTCATTATTCGTGCCATAAAGAATCCATAATCTCACTGCTCTTACAGTAAAGAATCCATAATCTCGCTGCTCTTACAGTAAAGAATCCATAGCCTCATTATTCGTGCCATAAATAATCCATAATCTCACTGCTCTTACAGTAAAGAATCCATAGTCTCACTGCTCTTACAGTAAAGAACTCCATATAGTCTCACTGCTCTTACAGTAAAGAATCCATAGTCTCACTGCTCTTACAGTAAAGAATCCATAGTCTCACTGCTCTTACAGTAAAGAATCCATAGTCTCACTGCTCTTACAGTAAAGAATCCATAGTCTCACTGCTCTTACAGTAAAGAATCCATAGTCTCACTGCTCTTGCAGCAAAGAATCCATAGTCTCACTGCTCTTACAGTAAAGAATCCATAGTCTCACTGCTCGTACAGTAAAGAATCCATAGTCTCACTGCTCTTACAGTAAAGAATCCATAGTCTCACTGCTCTTACAGTAAAGAATCCATAGTCTCACTGCTCTTACAGTAAAGAATCCATAGTCTCACTGCTCTTGCAGCAAAGAATCCATAGTCTCACTGCTCTTACAGTAAAGAATCCATAGTCTCACTGCTCTACAGTAAAGAATCCATAGTCTCACTGCTCTTACAGTAAAGAATCCATAGTCTCACTGCTCTTACAGTAAAGAATCCATAGTCTCACTGCTCTTACAGTAAAGAATCCATAGTCTCACTGCTCTTGCAGTCAAAGAATCCATAGTCTCACTGCTCTTACAGTAAAGAATCCATAGTCTCACTGCTCGTACAGTAAAGAATCCATAGTCTCACTGCTCTTACAGTAAAGAATCCATAGTCTCACTGCTCTTACAGTAAAGAATCCATAGTCTCACTGCTCTTGCAGCAAAGAATCCATAGTCTCACTGCTCTTACAGTAAAGAATCCATAGTCTCACTGCTCGTACAGTAAAGAATCCATAGTCTCACTGCTCTTACAGGAAGGAATCTATATTCTAACTCCTTGTACAGTTAAGAATCATTGTCTATTATGATGATTAGTCCTTCTATCCTCTAGATGTAGAGGATGCCTTTTTACGGTTGTAGGCCTAGGTGTAAAAAGATCATTAGAAAGATCTCATCACTGTCCCCTCATATATTTGTACATTGTGATAAAATCACCCCTAAACCTTTGTTTTTCCAAATAGATAATAGAACAGTGTTGCTGTAGAAATAAAAAAAAATATTAAAACTATTATAAAAACCATTACAATATTATTAAATCTATTAAAAAATATATACTTTTTTTTCTAAATATGATCTTTGTTTTCCTGATTGCAGCGGGATCTGTACCCTACTCTTCCACTGAGCATTATCCTCCGAATCCTTACAGATGTTGCGGCAGGGATGTCTTTTCTGCACAGCCAACATCCTCCCATAATGATCCAGCGACTGAAACCTTGTAACATACTGCTGGATGCCCAATATCGGGCAAAGGTATGAAAAACAAATTTTGCCAAATTATATATAACCGAGAAAAATAGAAAAATGTATAGATACTTCTAAACCTTGTGCACACACTCATTATTGTTCGTCAATTATTTCAGCTCTCAGATTTCTGGCAATCGGACCTCCAGAAAATAAGTTTTTCTAAGGACCAGGAGGAAAATATTTCTGTAGAGTATCTGTCACCACAAAGGCTGCAAAAACGAGAACCAACCACGGCAGACGATGTCTACAGGTTGGTAAACTGAGCATTACATTTTTGTCTTAAAGGGTATCCCAACCAAAATATTTATGGTCAGTAATTTTCAGGGTTGAAAATTTGGGAAAGATAGATGATGACCGTAAGTTTACATGTTGTAAATTTTGTGTGGATCTGGACCACTTTTTCCATTTTGGGGAGCTAATGACTTCTTAGGTTCATATATCCCAAATGTTTAAGTTGTACACAACATTTTCGGGGCTACGGACATCTGATAATTCCGCTTGTGTTCTTTACCGTAATTATAATTTTTCTTTTCAGCTTGGGAATAATTTTGCATGAAGCTCTTAGCCGGAAACAACCATTTCTAAGTAAGTTCTTGATCCAAACCCCTTCCAACGTCTGTAACAAAAGTAGCGTCCCTCAAAAGACATCGGTGATGGAATATCTTGGGGTTCTGACTTGTGTGACCCCACACAGGTTGTTAAAATGGATTTGGCAAACTGCCTTAATGGCAGCTCAACTTGGAGTTGCTTAAAGTTCACAATCTAAACTCCAAAAAAAGTCGCTGAGAGACAAAAACTTCACAGGGCTTTCCCAACCAGGCTGAAGAGGGGGTCCTACCAATCCTACCGCCCACCAATCATACATAGCTGTCATTCTGACAATATGCCACCAATTTATTTAATTAGTAAGAAAATGTAAAAAAAAATTTTACAGTTGCACTTTGAGTAAATGGTGAGAAAAGCCCAATAGAAAATGTTTTCGCTGTTGTCCCTGTTCAGTAGTACTGATCAGTGGAGGTCCAGGTCTGAAGACCTCATCCATTGCTCAAACCAAGAGGGAGAAGTACTGAGCTTGTCTTTGAGTGGTGTACAGACCCCTAAGCTTTCTACTGAACCAATACACCACTTTACCGATGTTGCCTCCTGTTCCAGATTTTTCTTCCCCTTATTTTGACTGAACATTAAAGGGGTTGTGAAGGCTTGGGGTGACCATGAAATTGTGAATCTTCACAGTGCACAGTATGTGTGCCCTCAGAACTCTCCAGTACGGGAGCATTACCGCAAGTATGTCACTTACATACATGCGGTCACATGCCAACTAGAAGTGCATAACCTTGCTCCATAGAAGTGACTTGAGCAAGGCCGGACATGTCTAGTTGTAATGTGGCCGGAAGTATGTAAATCACATACTTGTGATCATATTCACGCCTGCTCTTGGAGAATCCTGGCTGCATGCTGCGAAGATTCACAAGTCTGTAGTCACACAGAGTAACTGACTTGAGCCCTTTTTAAGGGTCTCGAGTCCAAAGCCCCAGTAATCGACTACTAAACAGAGACCATAAGATATATCAACACAAATATTCTAAAGTTTAGTTATCCATTAAACAGGAAGGTCCCTTTAAATGGAACCAAGTCTGTTATGTTTCGGTAGCTGAGGAGGACAGGAACAACAGCAGGGCAGCCGAACACCTGAGATGTTGGTAACTGATGGGTTGCAGATTCCTAAACTAACGACACAACTAGAGGCAGCCGTGGAGCGTTCCTACGTTGATCCTAGACGCCTCGTCACAGCCTGAGAGATAACTACACCTAAAGCCAGAAAGATGAAAGCTATCTGCCCCGGAGCAGATCCCCAAAGAAAATAGGAAGCCCCCAAACATATAATGGCGGTTAGACAAGATGAAAGTACAAACATAGGCAGAAAATAGACTGAGCAAACGCTGGGGCCACAAGCTGACTAAATAGGATAGGACAGGAGAGATTACTTTCTGCAACCCAGAAAACCCTACAAAAATCCAACAATTCTGATTACAAAAATACTGAGATCACACGATCTCGCCACCCGCTAAATCAGATCTCAGTGTGAACAAAAACCAAGCCGCAGCCGCTGAAAAAACAGGAAAAAGCAAATGAGCAAATAACAGTGGCTGCAGATAAACTGTGAGGAGCACAAGCCCCCGGAGGGGACCTGGCTGGCCTCCACAAAAGTGCAGAAAACAATGCAAAAAGCAAGCACAAAAAGAAAAGCAAAAAATATCTTATCTGAAAGCAGGAGATGCAGGCAAGACTCAGCAAACTTCCAAATGAACCAGGAACCACAATTGAGACAAGAACAATTGATCACCGGTAACCATCATGGGAGGGAACCTCCCTTATATCAGACCAGTCAGTGAACCCAGATTGCCACTCCTCGCTGAAAGGTTCAGTACTGTCTGTAACCACCAACACATTCATAACACAAGTCCTTTTCTTCTACAATTCAATCTGTTGAAATTTGTAAATAATTTGGTTACAGAAAATAATCCATTGAAGCTGGTGACCGAAATCACAAGAGGATCAGACCACAACCAAACATAGAAGATGTAATAAAAGAGGCCGGTCTCCAACACGGTCAAATTGTAAACCTGAGTCAACTCATGCACCTGTGCTGGCACCAGAATCCAATGATGAGGCCGACAGCCGCCGGTAAGTTGGATCGTTACCCTTCTGACACTTTAATTGGATCAGATTCAAACTTTAAAATGGCATTTAGATTTGGGCTACAGGGTAGGGTCGGGACCAAACAAACCAAAACATTGACCATAGATCCCAATATTAATAATAATGTCAAATTTTATTAATAAACGGGCAAATGATAATGGGGAAAATGACAATATAAAAAAAGATAAAATCCGTACATATAATTGAGGGCAATACTATCCAAAAAATATATATCAATACCAAGGTGCATAATAATAATTGTGCAAAAATATGTGCAAACAAATACTAAATTCTGTAGATGTGAAAATATAAAACACCAATAACCACTGAGTGGTAATAAAATATATAAATCTGCATGTAAAAAAGCACAAGTGCAAAGAGTGCATGAATAATAAGGTATTTAGAACAAGGTATACCACATGTGGAGTGCACAGAGCACAGAACACAACAACGGCGCTGGTGCCTCAAGTGTAATAGCAAAGACCAGGGTGAAGGATAATAAATGAGTAATACTGATACCAAATAACAACTTATAATAACTATACCTGGTCAACCTGGATAGACGCCCACCCCAACGCGCGTTTCGGCACATTGCCTTCGTCAGGGGGTAGGGTCGGGGACACCTTCTAAAGGTGATGTAGACATTTGTGGTTCATGCTTGTTTTGGAGTATTTTCAAACTTCTTAAGCCTTTCCATTCACTTTGTAAATGAGGAATGTAATTTGGGGAGAGGTGCAGCCCAGGATCGGACATGAGGAAAACTTAATAATTTAGAACATTGTACACCTTATCCGCAGTGTGTGCATCTCGCCTAAATAACGTCCTCCAGAACTTTTCAAAAGAAGAGATCCAGCATGGAATTGACACCCTGAACAAAAGTAAGGTGAGTGATTAGTTTCATACTTCCAGATGATATATAAAAGATACTACATTTTACTAAATTGTCTTTAAAAAAAAAAATCTGGAACAAAAATTCTCACCGGTCATTTTTCTCCGCTGTTTAAAATCATAATATCTAAAAAGAATGTAGTTTTGTCCAGCACTTCTTTTTACAAGAGTTCACCCTGATAAGTTATTTGGTGGAGAATGCGGGCAATCGGTTTTTGTGGTAGTGCTCTGCTCTGTCTAATGGAGGGTAATCCTTTATAATTACATCTAAAAGGCAAAGAACAGCACATCAGCACAATACAAAGCTTTTAAAAGACTACAGTTCCTCGTTAAAGGGATTGTGTTATCTGTAAATGACTTATTAAATCAAGCTTTATTGGTCAATGTATATAAATTTTAAATGGGAATTTTTTTTACCATATCACAATCTGCATTAAAACTGAAAAAAAATTAGAAATATTGCAATTTTCACTTTGTCCACTGGGGGACATTCTACACTCCTACTTCCTGTTTCTGGAAGTTCACATAAAAATTAGCAGCAATAGACTGACCGAGACTCAATTTTTTTTTTTTTTTTTGCATTGAAGCATCTAATGAGCGTGTGCATAGGTCATTGCGAAGGGAGGGGGAACAGGTCAGCTGTGATATAATTTATTTTGTGAATAGAGGTGTTAATAGTTGTTGTAATTCTTCCTGTGGTGATAAGGAGACTGCTAAAAACTCTTCCTGGAAGAATGAAGCTAAACCAGCCCCAGTGGACAGTGTGAAAATTTCTAAATTTCATGATATGAAAAAAATGCCCAAAAATATTTAAAAATGCATGAAACAGAAAAATCTGATTGAAACGATCTGCAACTTTATGATGATACATTCAATGTTCACACAGGAAATCACACAAAGTACACACCAAATTGGTGCATCTGGTACAGACCTTGCTCTGGATTTGCTGCTGTGAATTCCTCAAGGACTAAAATGCTGAGTATAGCATTTTTTTTGGCACTTCCTTGCCGACACTTCCCTAGTTGCGCAGTTTCTTCTTTCTTTTTCCCTCTCTGTCAGCAATAATTAAAGGTCTTGTCCAGGACATATTCTGCTCCTGCCGGCGATTCAGCTGCTGTCAACAGAGCAGCTCTTCCAGGCTGCTCTGTTGACCGGTCGTGACTGCTGACGTCATACTGATTGACAGCCGACTTCCTGCAGTTAGTCAGTGGGGAGCCAGCTGTCAATCAGCGTGACGTCGACAGTCAACAGAGCAGAAGAGAAGCCATTGCTCTGTCCACAATAAAAAAACTGTAAAGTCCTGGATACCCCCTTTAAATGACTGTCAGTGCCTATGATTGGTTGCAACAGTCAGTTGCTTACATGACACATCTATGCTTGAGGTCAATAAATAGTGATCAGCTGTGGATTGGGAAAGTGATGGGAATTGATGGGGAAAACTCCGCAAAACTTCCACGCAGAAGACTGGAAATCATACAGTAGTTACTTTACGTTGGATACGCTAACATCAGAAATCCACTGATATGAAATTAGTGCCAGGTTATCACGTATTGTTATGGGCTTCCTGTCTGTGATTCTGTCAGTAGTTGTTAGTTTATGACAGTAAGTCAGGGATGTGTGACAACAGGAACTAATAAACTCCATCCACCTGCACAACACATGTAGATAAGACCGTCTGTAAATTTAATGGCCAGGGCCTTGGTTAAGTAAAGAAATTAAATTGCTTGTTATTAATCTCAGGAAGGTTTTATCCTGGAATTTCTCATGTAAGTTATAGGAAAGATGTGTATCTTCGTACCGTGTTAGCCAGTAGATAGAAAAATATTTAGAGTTGAGAGTCCTCAGTGGTTGATACCTTTTAATGGCTAACTGAAAAGATGATAACAAATTGCAAGCTTTCGAGACTACTCAGGTCTCTTCATCAGGCATAGACTAATACAACATCTGAAGAATCACATATTTATACACAAAATAGCACAGAAAAAATGCAATAGGTAGGACAAGTGACATGAAGCAGAACTGTCATTATGGCAGAGGGATTAACATAAATATGACTAGTTCATAGATAAGGAGTGAAGGTTTTATTACCCTCTGATTGGGGTCTGGTATTGTGTTGTGATGACCCTAAAAGGTCAGGGAGGCAGATTCCTTAATTGTTGTAGAACGACATAAAACTCTGGGATATATTCATCCCAGCACTAAGAGTGTCAAAGGTCATCATAAGTTTATATTCCCAGACTTTTCTATCCTTCTCAGATTTGAAGTTAGATTTTAATACAAGTAATTCCATATCTGAAATGCTATGACCGGGCATACAAAAGTGTTTGGCCACAGGTAAATCCATTCTTTTTTTTTTTTTTTTTTTTTTTTTTTTTCTCTTATCGTGTGGCGATGAGAATTCATCCTTGTTCTCAGTTTTTGCCCGGTCTCCCCCACATACAGACCCCCAGTTGGACATTTAGTACATATAATTAGGTACACCACATTAGATGTGATGCAGCTGAAAGTACCTGGGATCTTGTAGTCCTGATGGGAGTTGGGGATCTTTATCCTGTCCGTGGTCATTATAGATGTACAGGTCTTGCATTTCTTTTGTCTGCAAGGAAAGGTTCCTGCAGCTGTTGGGGAGGACAGGGAGCTTCTGACAATGATGCTTCTTAGATTTGGGGGCTGCCTAAAACATAGTAGTGGGGGGTCTGGAAATATGGATTGTAATCGGGCATCTTTTTGTAGTAAAGGTTGTAGTTTCCGTGCAGCTCCCCTTAGCATCTCCAGACTTGGATTGTAGGTGACCACTAGAGGCACCCGGTTATTTTCTTCTTTAGCTTTGTAATGTAGCAGGTGATTCCTTGATATTCTGGTGGCTCTTGTAATTTGGTTTTCAATTGTTCTTGGATGGTAGCCCTGGTTCAAAAAAGTCTTTCTGAGGCGACCAAGGTGTTCATCTCTATCCATGGGGTTGGAACATATACGGTTGTATCTGATGGCTTGGCTGTAGACAATATCGCCACACGATAAGAGAAAAAAAAAAAAAAAAAAGAATGGATTTACCTGTGGCCAAACACTTTTGTATGCCCGGTCATAGCATGACAGATATGGAATTACTTGTATTAAAATCTAACTTCAAATCTGAGAAGGATAGAAAAGTCTGGGAATATAAACTTATGATGACCTTTGACACTCTTAGTGCTGGGATGAATATATCCCAGAGTTTTATGTCGTTCTACAACAATTAAGGAATCTGCCTCCCTGACCTTTTAGGGTCATCACAACACAATACCAGACCCCAATCAGAGGGTAATAAAACCTTCACTCCTTATCTATGAACTAGTCATATTTATGTTAATCCCTCTGCCATAATGACAGTTCTGCTTCATGTCACTTGTCCTACCTATTGCATTTTTTCTGTGCTATTTTGTGTATAAATATGTGATTCTTCAGATGTTGTATTAGTCTATGCCTGATGAAGAGACCTGAGTAGTCTCGAAAGCTTGCAATTTGTTACCATCTTTTCAGTTAGCCATTAAAAGGTATCAACCACTGAGGACTCTCATGTAAGTTAACAATTTAGCTGCTGCTGATGATGACTGCGCAGCTCCATATAAGTTAGGATCCTTCAAGGATACGGTATATACATATAACTTTGATCTGTCTGACAACTAACAATCTCAAACCATAAGGAGCCATCAATGATTAACCCGCTTCATTCTGCATAGACATGGAACATTTACACTGACTATGGCTCCCGTGACTTTCAGCTCCGGTTGTTTGTTGCAGCCTTTTCTTTTTTTATCCCGTTGTTTGACAGTGTAATTGTTCATTAGTTATTGTGTAGCTGTAGGATGATAATGGTTTAATGAATGTAGCAATTGAGTGATTTTTTTTTTGTTTCCATTTATTCTGTTACTAGTTTCCCAGCGTTTATAATTCAGCAACTATTCACTTTTTTTCTGAAATTTCATGGATTCTTTCGCTCTAGGTGGATCATGTGAATATATAGTGACCAACTGAGAATTACATGGTTTTAAGTCCTCAGAAAAGTGGTCATAGTGCATATATGCATACTGAAGTTCTCCACTGGAGGAAGACTGATATCACAAATAATGATAATGATTGCACAGCTCCTGTCAGAAAGTTAAAATGTTGGAGATAATAGCTACGCTTCCTGAATATACTGTATACTTATAATATATAATTTAAGTTCTCCACAAGGGGAAGATTGATATCACAAATAATGATAATGATTGCACAGCTCCTGTCAGAAGGTTAAAATGTTGGAGATAATAGCTACGCTTCCTGAATATACTGTATACTTATAATATATAATTTAAGTTCTCCACAAGGGGAAGATTGATATCACAAATAATAATAATGATTGCACAGCTCCTGTCAGAAGGTTAAAATGTTGGAGATAATAGCTACGCTTCCTGAATATACTGTATACTTATAATATATAATTTAAGTTCTCCACAATGGGAAGACAGATATCACAAATAATGATAATGATTGTACAGCTCCTGTCAGAAGGTTAAAATGTTGGAGATAATAGCTACGCTTCCTGAATATACTGTATACTTATAATATATAATTTAAGTTCTCCACAAGGGGAAGATTGATATCACAAATAATAATAATGATTGCACAGCTCCTGTCAGAAGGTTAAAATGTTGGAGATAATAGCTACGCTTCCTGAATATACTGTATACTTATAATATATAATTTAAGTTCTCCACAATGGGAAGACAGATATCACAAATAATGATAATGATTGTACAGCTCCTGTCAGAAGGTTAAAATGTTGGAGATAATAGCTACGGTTCCTGAATATACTGTATACTTATAATACATAATTTAAGTTCTCCACAAGGGGAAGACTGATATCACAAATAATGATAATGATTGCACAGCTCCTGTCAGAAGGTTAAAATGTTGGAGATAATAGCTACGCTTCCTGAATATACTGTATAGTTATAATATATAATTTAAGTTCTCCACAGGGGGAAGACTGATATCACAAATAATGATAATGATTGCACAGCTCCTGTCAGGTTAAAATGTTGGAGATAATAGCTACACTTCCTAAATGTATACTTTAGGAGACTATAGAGGGGAGGATCATCACCCTGTCCTGACCACAGTCAGAGATGTGCTTGCTCTAGCTGCCCATTGGATGTTATCTGGCAAATCACAGGATTTTAGCAGAAAATAGAGGAATAATATGCGGGGTGACATCTGGAAATTAAGATAGAGGCCAATGATAAGGAAAGAGGAGGCAGAAGTGCAGGGAAGTAAGTATACCATGTGATAATCATGTGGGAGTGTGATAATAGAAAAATAATCACAGTACTGCTAGTTTTAGCATCACTAAAATATCTGGTGGATCAGGTTCAGAAGACCATAGCAGCATTCTAATAAGAACAGCACCACAGCTATCCAAAGGTTGTATGTGGTATTGCTGCTAAGTTCTATTTATTTCAGTGGAGAGGAGCTGCAATCCATGACACAATCTACACTGCTAATTGTTGTCTGTGCGATTATCTGTAACCTTCACAGTCCTGAACAATTCACGTGCACTGTGTAAATAGGATTTAAAACAGAGTAGCAAGCTAGAAGCCAAGTATATTAATTGCTATGCCCTTTATTTTTTATATTTTTAAGGAGAGGGCAGAACAGCAGCCCCAGGAGCAAGTCATGGAATTTGACATCAAATTTTTAGATGTAAGTGTTTATGTTAAGTTTATTATATATAATTTTTTTTCTTCCTTATATTGGTATTCATGCGGTTTTAGATTTATATAGATGAACAGGTTTTCATATAAACATCTGTGTATTCTAAGTTTATCGTTAGTGTTAGTATTTTTTTTTTTTTTATTTTGCGCAGATTCACCATGGATTTGTATAGAAAAAAAGGACATTATATTGTAAAGGCAATTACATTATGGCGCAAACTTTGGCCATGTGACATGTTATAGCCATATAGCCAAAGTCACTGTATGGCCCCAATCTACGTGAGAGAGGAGAGATTGTAACAAAGAGCGGCTTCTACTTTACTGTCTGTTACATGGTTGCCTGTTCATTTGTAAGGCACTGCTACCAATGAAGAAAATTGGCAGGAAAATTTGTTTTAAAGGGAACGTCTCATCTGAAATTGATCTTATGTTTAATGTATTTTTGGGGGGTAAATGGTAAATTTTGATATTTTTGTTTTTTCTTTCCATTTTCCATATTTTCTAGATTTAAAAAAAACTATTTTGTTTTTACACTGGCCTCTATGCCAAATACTAGACTTATATGTCTTATATGTTTTGTAATGGAGAATAGTGATGAGCGAATATGCTCGGATACGGTTATCTAAGCATGCTCGGGTGCTAACCGAGTGTCTTCGTCGTGCTCAAAAAATATGTTTGAGTCCCCGCGCTTGCATGTTTCTCAGCTGTTGAACAGCCACAACACATGCAGGCGCGGGGACTCGCAACATATTATTTGAGCACGACGAAGACACTCGGTTAGCACCCGAGCATGCTTAGATAACA
>JARQOD010000010.1:19348005-19383264 GCA_033576555.1 Oophaga sylvatica | reverse complement strand
GGTGGTTACAGACAGTACTGAACCTTTCAGCGAGGAATGGCAATCTGGGATCACGGACTGGTCTGATATAAGGGAGGTTCCCGCTCATGATGGTTGCCGGTGATCAATTGTTCTTGTCTCAATTGTGGTTCCTGGTTCATTTGGAAGTTTGCTGAGTCTTGCCTGCATCTTCTGCTATCAGATAAGATATTTTCTGCTTTTATTTTTGTGCTTGCTTTTTGCATTGTTCCCTGCACTTCTGTGAAGGTCAGCCAGGTCCCCTCCGGGGACTTGTGCTCTCTCAGTTTATCTGGAGCCACTGTTGTTTGTTAATTTGCTTTTTCCTGTTTTTTCAGTGGCTGCGGCTTAGTTTTGTTACACCAGAGATCTGATTAGGTGGTAGAGATCGTGTGATCTCAGGTGTTTTTGCAATCAGAAGAGTTGGTATTTTTGGATTGCAGTGAGTATCCTTTTCTGTACTTTTCTGTCTAGACAGATTGGGCCCCAGCCTTTGCTCATTCTATTTTCTGTCTGTGTCCGTGCTTCTTCTTGTCTAACCGCCATTACATGTTTGGGGGCTTCCTATTTTCTTTGGGGATCTGCTCCGGGGCAGATAGCTTTCATCTTTCTGCCTTTAGGTGTAGTTATCTCTCAGGCTGTGACGAGGCATCTAGGATCAACGTAGGAACGCTCCACGGCTACCTCTAGTTGTGTGGTTAGTTCAGGTTACTGCAATCCAATAGGTTCCAGCCTCTCTGGTGTATTGCCGTTTTTTGCTTATTCTCCTCAGTTACCAAAACATAACAGTTGTGTGGAATCAATCCTACGACTGCCACCTACGCGTTCTTTATTCAGGTGGTTTAGGACTACTTCGGTGGGTTCTCTGGCTGGTTGAAATCAGTAGCCAATGTGATAGATTAATCTAGAACATTCACGTTCTGCATTTCTACATGTAACCCACCGAATGTGCTACACATTTTAGCAGTATTTACCACCTCACATGGAAGGAACATAATAGGCTTCCTTACTGTGACTCAGAATCTGAATAAATTAATCTTCTGCTTAGTACGGGAAGGTTCAAGTCCAAGGATTAAGGGTTATGTCATGATCCTACTGAAGCCTCAACTGTAAAGTTAAAAATGCTGCATGATCTTGAAATGACCATCTGGCTCCAGTACTGGTTTTATTTTTCAGGGAGCTGTTATGAAATTCAGAATTCTACTTATGAAAACCGTAAGATACAATTACAGAAAAGTCAAAAATTTGTCTATTGAGCAGATTAATAGACCTCTTTTTGCTGCTGCAAAATTTTCTCTAAATTATTTATTTAGCTGACTGCTGGGCAAACCTGGCACAAATAAGAACAGGATAGAAGCTGTGCTGACATAAGAGCTAATGAAGATAACAGCATCCTGAATATACACAGACCTGACATCCAGCCTGTATTACTGGGAGACACACTCCCACATGAGAAAAATCTGAAACTAGAATCAGACTGCCAACTGTATGTCAGAGGTTCTGAAAACGGATAAAGGAAGGAAGATTTACTACATTTTAACACATATGGGTGACATTAACGGGTGATTTTTCATTTTTGTGCTCTGTGATCTAAATGCCACTGCCAGTGATTGATACAGATTACCGCTGTTACGGGCAGATGCTGTCTATGTGTTACAGCTGGCATCTGCCCTGCATGGAGCGGGCTCAGCTCCTGAACCAACTCAATACATGTGCACCCTTAGTTTATCTACTTTTCCCTCTATCTCATCTCCTCACCTAGCTGACTGACAGCTCTGGCTTTATAGAACCAGAGAAGGGCGGAGTTAGATGAGAACCAGGTAGGTGAGAAGGTGCACTGAACAGTTTGGCCTTGCCGTGAAGCACTTGTACTTGGTTGGAACAGTCTTTCTGTGCTGAAAGAGTCCCTTTAAGGAACTACGCAATTTCAAATATTGTTAATTATCATTTGCTCCTCCGGCCCTTCTGCTGGTTGTCTACGGGGCAATACTAAGTTTTCCATTTTTCACCTCTCCTTCAGTAGAGATTTAAGAGTACCCATCACCAGTGTGGGCTGCCCATTTTATTTAACAGTGGGCAACCTTAGACTGGTCCATTTTCCAAATAGCTAAAAAAAAAAAGGTCACTAATGTCCCTTATCTCCTAGCAAAAGTCAGGTCCAAACTTCAGGGCTGTGGGATCCCGGCATGCAAAGCGGGGTACCTCAACCATCCGTGTCTGTCCTCGCTGTGACAGAGTGAGATCTCACTCTTTGCACTAACTTGAGTGCTGCTTTGTACTTTACTAAGCTGTTACTGTACCGCTCTAATGATGTTATTGCTCAGTGACAGCTTAGTAAAGTATGTGAAAATGCTCGGTTAGTGCAAAATCTCCACCATGGAGGGTTGTGGTATTCAGCTCTGCATGTCAACATGTCACAATCCGAAAGTTCGGACTCAACTTTTGCTAGAAAGTCTGTTCTTTAAGGTAACATTTGGGAGACTTGGGACCTCTTTTGTTAATAGATGTCATTTAGAAATAGCCATCAGAGGCTGCCCATTCTTTCCTTAAATAAATATGGCACCTAGAAGGGAGACTGGTGCACTGTAAGTGACCACCTACTCCTGCTTCCGTTAAGTATTCAAGTACACTGATGAGCAAATGTTTTTAACTTTTGACTTTCAGGCTCCATATCTCACCATGCATCACTACTTCGAACCATCATTTTATAGATAATCATCTTGGCTATCTCATTTATAAATTTAACTTACAACTATTTAGCATATGATTAGTTATGCAGATTCTTGTCATGTCACTGCATTGTTACTGTTTAGCTCCTAAAAATCTATATTTTAATTTTTATTATTTTGTTAGTATTTTGTAAATCCACCTTTGGCTTTCAACACTGCCTGAATCCTTCTGGGCATGCTCTCGATCAGATTCAAATATGTCTCTACTGATATCTGATCCCAGGTCTCTTCTACACACTTCCAAAGTTGGTGCATACTGGTCGACTCACTTGGGTATGTATACAGATTTTTCTTCAATTCTACCCACAAGTGTTTGAGTTGAGGTCTGGGGATTGTGAAGGCCAATCCATCACCTCTACTTTATTGTCAATGAACCATTTCATCGCCAATCTCGACGTATGCTTCGGGTCCTTGTCCTACTGGAGCACTGTTGTCCTTCCTATACCCATAGTACTCAAGTGTACAATATAACACATCTTGTATGATACTCACATATAGCTCAGGATTGAGACCACCATCGATCCTGGTCAACTATACAACACCTTTGGCTGTGAAACAACCCCATATCACCAGGCTTTCTCCACCGAGCTTGACAGTTCCTTCAATTTCTCAATTAGTTAGCGCCTTTTTCCCTGATTTCTTCCAGAGCCATTTATCAAAGCCTAGTCTATTGACTTTCATATCATCACTCCAAATCACCCGTTTCCAATCTTTTACTGTCCACTTTTTGTACTTTTTTACAAAATCAAGCCAACATTTTTTATAACAATACTGAAATTGAGGCTTCTTCACCTTTTTTCAGGCCACCATTCCAGATTTGTGTAACATGCGTCATACAGTGCTTTCATAGATGTCTGTGATCTCACTATTAAGATGCAAACGAGCCAACTCCACTGCCGTGATTGTCGCGCCAGAACTGATAGACCTTGTGATGAGCCTACTTGTTGACGCCGATATTTTGCCTGGACATCCACCTCTTGACTTTTGAATGGATGGACTTCATTTTGTTTTCTTCCAAATGTCATGGCGCTCAAATGATGAAGTTTGGCAACTTTCTTGGCCGAGAGACCGCTATCAATGAGCTGGATGATGTTGTTTCTCTTTTCTTGGGAAATTGTCTTCATGGCTGCTCCTCAATTCGAACCAGTGACCTTTCACTTGGGAATCAGCCTAATATCACACTGAGCAGTTTATTCCACCACCAGGAGCAAAACGGTAACAATGCAGTGACATGGCAATAATCTGCATAATTAATCATATGCTAAATAGTTGGGAGTCAAATTTATGTAGGAGATAGAAAAGATGATTGTCTATAAAATGAGGGCAGGCTCACGTACAAATGCAGTGGTGGATGGTGAGATATGGAGCCTGAAAGTCAAAAGTTCAAAACATTGTTACCTTTTTGCTCGTTAGTGAATATACTACAAGCAATCAAACAATCACAGGCTTAAGTTCCCTAAGGGGACTAAAGAATAAAAAGAAACTTAATTAACAAAAGGTTTAAAAAATTAAAACATAACCCTTTAAAGAAAGGGGTTGAAGGCTGAAGGCTTCTCAATGTGTATGGACAGGACCTTAATCTCTCATTTCGCTCTGGTTTTTAGACCCCACAATTTCATTTGTAAACTATCAATGGAATAAATTTACGAAAATCAACTTAGAATTTCTGTTTTTATATTTTTATACAAACCGCACAAGAGAACAAGAAGTAAAGTAAGAACCACATGACCCAAATGAACAAAAAAAAAATCATGAAATTACCGGGAACCAAACATCCCAAGTGTTACGTAATAAAGAAGGAATATCAGAGAATAAAACTACGGGCAACGAGACTGTAATAAACAGTTATGGTTATAACAAGATGGAACGACAAAGAAAAGCTTTTCACATGATGGCACATACACAACGCGCAAAACAGAGCAGATTCTGACCTAAGTGTTCCTATGCCTTGCTAAGCCTTCACAAAACTGGGACACTGCATTTGGGAGCTTATTTTTTTTTTCAGGGAATTATAATACATTTAGGCCCTCGCAGCGACACGTGCATCACTAAATGTTATCTTTCATGGAAATGAAATGATCTTTTCCGTGACCCATGGTATAAATATACTGCAGAATATTTACTAGGGGACCATTATGGGATCAACATACACCCCAAATATTTTGCTATTTTATCTGAACATTAGCACAATAGTCATAAAATGTACAACCCTGAATGTGAAAAATGGGGTCCGCAAGGCTTATAAAATAGTGGATAGATAGATAGATAGATAGATAGATAGATAGATAGATAGATGATAGATAGATAGATAGATAGATAGATGGTAAGTTGAAACATAGATTTGGCTTTGATAATAAATAGTTCGATCACTAATTAAAGACTTCTACATTTTTAAACAATTCCAAAATTAATATTTTTGGGAAAAGATTTAGTTAGTTTGATATCTCACGTATAAAATTCCACAATAATAGATTCAATATTATAAACAACATTGAACTATGCAAAATAATAAAAAACAGAGCTGAGTTATTTTTCTGTCTTGCTTTTCCTCATCAGCAATGTATATTTATTGCTCGCTGCTTACGTAGCGCTCACATAATCCGAAGCACTGTACATTTGTTTTCCTTATTATAACATAAAAGCTGTAAAAACAGCTAGAACAAGTCAACCTTTTAAAGCACAATTAGAAAAAAAAGCGTAAAACACTTAGACAGCATCACTTTTATAAAAGTATAATAAAATAAATTTTTAAAAATTATTAGATAGTGTACATGTCGATCTTACCTAGTTGGAGAGCCAAAGGCACAATAACTAATTGGAATATCCACGATAAACAGGTCATGTTAAAAAAAAAATTGTAATAATTTAAGTCTTTTTTTTTCTCCTCCTTTAAGATACAGAAAAAAATGTAAGAGTCTGATTCGTCTTCTCGGGAAACTTAGCAGCATTCACGACTCTTGCTTATCTGTTTGTCGATTCTATGGGAAGACAAACTGGATGGCTTGGAAACGTAATAGGGGAAAACAACACAACAGCTGCTAAATCTCAATGGAATAAACCATTCTCTCCTGCCGTTGCCCTCCAGCTTTAATAAGCAACGCAACCTAAAGCCGATTAACCCATTCATGCATGAGGACTTAGCAACACATCCCTAGGCACAACATGGCAAGTGTGTAAACCTGAAAACTAACGTCTACCTTTATGAGGAATACAGTAAAAGGAATCAAAATATGCGTGACTTGTTCATTCCTGGTCAGAAGTGAGAAGTTGTACTCACCAGGGGCAGAAAGATGTTTCTGTCTTCTCCAATTCAATCAAGTATATCAGATACATGACTAATATGGCCTTTCATTAATTAGGGAATTAAAACATTTCAGTGGCACCCATCTTGGAAAAGACTACAAATAAAAGTGAGAAGAGTGTGTTACCAGATGTTCATTTGCCACCAAGCCACATGAAGCTGGAAGCCACAAAGGTTCATCCGCTTCTGAGCAAAAATAAGTCAGAAGTAACAAAGGTTTATGTGCCACTGAGCCACATAAATCCAGAAGTCAGAGATCCAAGTGTACTGAGCCAAAAGAAGTCGGAAGTAACAAAGGTTTATGTGCCACTGAGCCACATAAATCCAGAAGTCATAAAGATCCAAGTGTACTGAGCCAAAAGAAGTCAGAAGAAACAAAGGTTCATGTGCCACAGAGCCACATAAATCCAGAAGTCATAAAGATCCAAGTGTACTGAGCCAAAAGAAGTCAGAAGAAGCAAAGGTTTATGTGCCAAAGAGCCACATAAATCCAGAAGTCACAAAGATCCAAGTGTACTGAGCCAAAAGACGTCAGAAGTAACAAAGGTTCATGTGCCACCGAGCCACATAAAGAGACGTCACAAAGATCCAAGTGTACTGAGCCAAGAGAAGTCGGAAGTAACAAAAGTTTATGTGCCACCAAGCCACATGAATCCAGAAGTCACAAAGATCCAAGTGTACTGAGTCAAAAGAAGTCGGAAGTAACAAAGGTTCATGTGCCACCGAGCCACATGAATCCAGAAGTCACAAAGATCCAAGTGTACTGAGCCAAAAGACGTCTGAAGTGATAAAGGTTCATGTGCCACAGAGCCACATAAATCCAGACGTCACAAAGATCCAGGTGTACTGAGCCAAAAGAAGTCGGAAGTAACAAAAGTTTATGTGCCACAAGCCACATAAATCCAGAAGTCACAAAGATCCAAGTGTACTGAGCCAAGAGAAGTCGGAAGTAACAAAGGTTCATGTGCCACCGAGCCACATAAATCCAGAAGTCACAAAGATCCAAGTGTACTGAGCCAAAAGAAGTCGGAAGTAACAAAGATTCATGTGCCACCGAGCCACATAAATCCAGAAGTCACAAAGATCCAAGTGTACTGAGCCAAAAGACGTCGGAAGTAACAAAGGTTCATGTGCCACAGAGCCACATAAATCCAGAAGTCACAAAGATCCAAGTGTACTGAGCCAAAAGACGTCGGAAGTAACAAAGGTTCATGTGCCACCGAGCCACATAAATCCAGAAGTCACAAAGATCCAAGTGTACTGAGCCAAAAGAAGTCGGAAGTAACAAAGGTTCATGTGCCACATAAATCCAGAAGTCACAAAGATCCAAGTGTACTGAGCCAAAAGAAGTTGGAAGTAACAAAGGTTTATGTGCCACCAAGCCACATAAATCCAGAAGTCACAAAGATCCAAGTGCCCTGAGCCAAAAGAAGTCGGAAGTAACAAAGGTTCACGTGCCACCGAGCCACATAAATCCAGAAGTCGCAAAGATCCATGTGTACTGAGCCAAAAGAAGTCGGAAGTAACAAAGGTTTATTTGCCACTGAGCCACATGAATCCAGATATTACAAAGATCCAAGTGTACTGAGCCAAAAGAAGCAGGAAATGTTCATTTGCCACCAAGAAACATAAAGCTAGAAGACAGAAAGGTTAATTTGCCACGGAGCCAAATTAATCTAGAAGCCACAAAGGTTAATTTGCTACTAAGCCACATAAAACCAGAAGCCACACAGGTTAATTTGTTACTGAGCCACTTAAATCTGGAAGCCACAAAGGTTCATTTAGCACTGATCCAAATGAAGCTGGAAGCCTCAAAGGTTTATTTGCCACCAATCCACATAAAGCCAGAAGCCACAAATGGTAATTTGTCACTGAGCCACATGAAGCCAGAAGTCAAACAGGTTACTTTGTCACTGAGTCACATAAAACCGGAAGGCAAATAGTTTTTTTTTCCACTGAGCCAAAAGAAGACGGAAGTCACAAAGGATTATTTCCCACTGAGCCTTATGAAGCTGGAAGTCACAAAGGATTATTTTCCTCTGAGCCACATAAATCCAGAAGCCTCAAAGGTTAATTTAGCCCTGTGTCACATGAAGCAGGAAGCCAAAAAGTTTTTTGTGTCACCGACACCCATGAAGCTGGAAACCAGAAAGGGTTAATTTTCAGCAAAATCTCGTGAATTTGAGATGTATATACAATGGTGCAGGGGATAATTAGAGCAGTTGACCATGGCAATTAATCATGTCACAACTGCTTTAATTTTTTTTTAAATGAGCATTGGTTTCCATAAGTACAAAATCCAAAACTAATCTTGATACATTTCCAAATGTTATTGGAAAGTCGTCTAATAACTACTCACCTTCCTTCCAACTGTCCAGTCATGGGAAGGTCCTACATAACGAGCTTCACTCAAGGCTTATGAGATTGTTGCTTGGTAGGCCTGCTCTTAGAGGTTTCTGTGCAGATCGGGACAGGGCATTTACCCTCTCATTACTGAGTGATTTTTCATTTTTGCTCCTTTTTCTTTTCCTCCTTCTGATAGCCATAATTTTTTTTTTAGTTTCCCATCAATATAGCTGCTAAGGTGCTTGCCTTTTGTGGACACTATTGAATGGCACCATTCAAGGGCTCATGCAGATGTCCATACAAAATCAGTCCAAGCTCGGACTACTAATGCACAGGTTTGCCATGGGTCTACCGACCGAAACATGACAACTTCATGTATTTCTATGAGACTATCATGCTTAGGGTGGGAGAGCCGCAACGAGTCCATGCATTGCCATCCGAGATTGGACCAAAATCCGTGGACGTCTGCATGAACCCTAAGGTCTTGTATTGGTATGGACAGCTGACTTTTCTATTGATGCTTTGGCTAGGCTTCACAGGAGTACCAAGATAGCAGCCTTGGGAAACTCCAGTTGGTCTTCATGGTGGCAACCCATCAGCACCGTGCAATCACGTAGCGTGGATCCCGATAGGCATCTGAAAGAGTCAGTTTTCAGGATCGTATGCTTTAAAAGCTGTCAGAGAATGATAGAGGTATCTGTGGGTGCTAGCTCCGGTCGATTCTGTTAGAGTCCTCACATTCATCGAGAGAAGCTCATATGGTATAGTGAAAAAATCATCTCTGAAGTGAAACTCTATAAGCAGCAAAGATTTCCAACTTTTGAAGGTCCACCAGAAAAACAAGTATGTACAATATATGACCAAACGTGAGTGGACACCTGACCACCACAATCATATCATCTTGTGTCTTGTATATGATCCGTGTATGTTGGTGACCTCTTTTCTGGAAGGGCTTTCAACATTTTGGATTTTTTCATCTCAAATTTTTGTTCATTTAGACAAAACAGCATTTGTGAGTTCAGGCGGTGAGGAGAAGTCTGTTCTACAAGTAGACTTCCAATTCAAAAGTTGGATGGAGGACTTCAGTGCAGTCATGAGTTCCTCCATACCAAGTTCATCCAACCATATCTTCATGCCGTTCACATTTTGTGTACAGGGGCACAGTCATTCTGAAACAGGAAGGGCCCTTCCCACAATGTTGCCACAAATCTGGATGTAAGGTTTGTCTTTGTACACATTTAACAGATATCTTCAATGAAAAGAAAGCACCAAACCACTGTCCTCCTCCACCATTTTTACAGTTCGCACTTCACTGGTTCTCCAAGGATGTTTAGTGGCATTGAGCTTCACCCAACTCCAGCTGCTTGGCATCATACATGGTTGAATATAGGCTTGTGTGCAGCTGCTTGACCATGGAAACCATTACATGAAGCTCCCTGACCCAATTTTTGGGCTGATGTCATTTACAGAGACATTTATGAACTCTACAGTGAGCGATTCAGCAGAGGATAAGTGACATTTTTCACAACACTCCCTTCAGCAAAAACAAATTGGAAAGTAAATAGTGAGGAGGGGATGCATAGAGCAGATGTAAATGGGACTCTTCTGAAACTAGACATATAACCACTTTGGACTGTAAGATATTTTTGCCCTACTTTCCTTTCCATGAAAATCCTTGGATGTCTGTGGCTTGAATGGTGGCACAATGGCTAACACTTCTCCAATATAGGTAACTTGATAACTCTTCTGGAATGTTTAGGAGGCTCTTTGAAAAAAGGGAGACCTCCAGGACTCCGGAAGATTTGGCAAATGTCTTGGACAATGATGATAACTCCAGGAAACAAGTGCTTCGGGAAGGTTTCTTACATTATTAGACGGAGCCCTGGCACCTGATAAAATATTTGGGGCAGAGAACAAGGTTAGGAGGCAGTGGCATAGCTTGGGGTGGAAGGGAAACTGCTGCCCCAAGCTCCAAGGTCTACAGAGGTGCAACATTTTATCTCTCCTCCACTGTCAAGTGATTGTCACCTGTAAACGCCTCTACTTTTTGAAGTGGTGCCCATTCTGAGCGGCTTATGCAGAGCCCAACATGTAAGATAAGTTTGTCACTGACTGCTGAGCTCTGCATAGGCAGGAACTGAAATAACAAAGTTCAGCATATGAAGTGAGGTTTGTCTTCCCGATCAATGCATAATATAAAGTTCCAATTTTTTAATTTTAACCAAAAAGCAGAAAAAAAACTTGGGAGGTCAAAGTGCAAACTATATTGACATCAGTAGTTTCACAAATCGTCACACATGAGCCCAGGGAATAAGAGGCGCAATACTGGACTGGTAGAAGGGACTGCGGCGGTACTAACCGTTCACAGTTTAGGGGGCGCAAATACTTGCCTTGCCCCAGGCACTAGCAACTCGTCCTACACCACTCTGGGAGGGAAGCAGTATTTAAAAATGAGGCGTGTCTATGGGAAAAAATTTTTTGCTTCCGCACTTCTGTAGGAAGAACCTGAAGTAGCGGCTGCAAAGATCAGCCAGTATGTGTTCTAGTGTAACTGTTATGGGGTCACTGTAGCTGTTATAAGGGCTCTGTGAATGGTATTATTATGGGGGCTGTACTTTTATTGGTGCTAATATGGGGCACAGTGGCTGTTACTGTTATGGGGTCACTGTAGATGATACTAGAGGGATGCAGGAGCTGGTAATATAAGAGTAATGTCGCTTGGATATTTTTGATACTATTATGGGGGAACAGCGGCTGCCAGGTAAGCAAGGGAATAAACGCGGTAAACGCTGGAGACTGTCTCTGCCCCTCCACAGTCTGCAGCACAGCAGCTCCTGTCTCTGCCCCTCCACAGTCTGCAGCACAGCAGCTCCTGTCTCTGCCTCTCCACAGTCTCCAGAACTGCAGCTCCTGTCTCTGACCCTCCACAGTCTGCAGCACTTCAGCCCGTCTCTGCCCCTCCAGTCTGCAGCACAGCAGCTCCTGTCTCTGCCTCTCCACAACAGTCTCCAGCACCTGTCTCTGTCCCTCCAGTCTGCAGCACAGCAGCTCCCCTCTCTGTCCCTCCAGTCTGCAGCACTGCAGCTCCTGTCTCTGCCCCTCCAGTCTGCAGCACAGCAGCTCCTGTCTCTGCCTCTCCACAACAGTCTCCAGCACCTGTCTCTGTCCCTCCAGTCTGCAGCACAGCAGCTCCCCTCTCTGTCCCTCCAGTCTGCAGCACTGCAGCTCCTGTCTCTGCCCCTCCACAGTCTGCAGCTCCCGTCTCTGCTGCTCAAGTCAGAAGCACAGCAGCTCCTGTCTCTGCCCCTCCAGTCTGCAGCACAGCAGCTCCTGTCTCTGCCCCTCCAGTCTGCAGCACAGCAGCTCCCCTCTCTGTCCCTCCAGTCTGCAGCACTGCAGCTCCTGTCTCTGCCCCTCCACAGTCTGCAGCTCCCATCTCTGCTGCTCGAGTCAGAAGCACAGCAGCTCCTGTCTCTGCCCCTCCAGTCTGCAGCACAGCAGCTCCTGTCTCTGCCCCTCCAGTCTGCAGCACAGCAGCTCCTGTCTCTGCCCCTCCAGTCTGCAGCACAGTAGCCTCTGTCTCTGCCCCTCCAGTCTGCAGCAAGCTGCTCCTGTCTCTGCCCCTCCAGTCTGCAGCACAGCAGCTCCTGTCTCTGCCCCTCCAGTCTGCAGCAAAGCTGCTCCTGTCTCTGCCCTCCTGTCTGCAGCACAGCAGCTCCTGTCTCTGCTCCTCCAGTCTGCAGCATAGTAGCCCCTGTCTCTGCCCCTCCAGTCTGCAGCACAGTAGCCCCTGTCTCTGCCCCTCCAGTCTGCAGCACAGCAGCTCCTGTCTCTGCCCCTCCAGTCTGCAGCACAGCAGCTCCTGTCTCTGCCTCTCTACAGTCTCCAGCTCCTGTCTCTGCCCCTCCAGTCTGCAGCAAAGCTGCTCCTGTCTCTGCCCCTCCTGTCTGCAGCACAGCAGCTCCTGTCTCTGCTCCTCCAGTCTGCAGCACAGTTGCCCCTGTCTCTGCCCCTCCAGTCTGCAGCACAGTAGTCCCTGTCTCTGCCCCTCCAGTCTGCAGCACAGCAGCTCCTGTCTCTGCCCCTCCAGTCTGCAGCACAGCAGCTCCTGTCTCTGCCCCTCCAGTCTGCAGCACAGCAGCTCCTGTCTCTGCTTCTCCAGTCTGCAGCACTGCCGCTCCTGTCTCTGCCCCTCCAGTCTGCAGCACAGTAGCCCGTCTCTGCTCCTCCAGTCTTCAGCACTGCAGCTCCTGTCTCTGCCCCTCCACAGTCTGCAGCACAGCAGCTCCTGTCTCTGCCCCTCCACAGTCTGCAGCACAGCAGCTCCTGTCTCTGCCCCTCCAGTCTTAGGCACTGCAGCTCCTGTCTCTGCCCCTCCAGTCTGCAGCACAGCAGCTCCTGTCTCTGCCCCTCCAGTCTGCAGCACAGTAGCCCCTGTCTCTGCCCCTCCAGTCTGCAGCACAGTAGCCCCTGTCTCTGCCCCTCCAGTCTTCAGCACTGCAGCTCCTGTCTCTGCCTCTCTACAGTCTGCAGCACAAGCTCCGCCCACCGCCCGCGTCCTCGGTTACCAGGGCAACCCATTGTAAACTCTCTGCAGCCGCCATGGAGCTGGGCGCGGTGTCCGTGCTGCCGCGCACCAGGTACCGCAGTGTGTGAGCGGATGTGTCTGGTCCTTGGGGCATGTAACCTCGGATAGAGGCTGCGACTTCTTCCCCGGGGAGGAGGCGCCACATGACATAGACCTGGTAGAATGGAGGCTGGAAGGACGTGCAGTCCCGTGTGTGTATAGGATCCCTGTTATTATGTGCGATTTCTCTATACTCCGCAATGTAAGAAATCCGCACTATTTACCCTGCAATCAGTGTGAACGGGGCTGCTCTGTGCAAACTGCTGGTTCCCAGCCATCACCCACTTTGTCAGACCCCGAAACTATTGCATCTTCTTACGTACATAGTGAGGGTCTCTGGGATCTAAAAGGTCAGGAAAAAATACACCCAGAGTGAGTGTTTATTATTTCATAAATATTTATTATTTATTTTATTATACATTTTAAACAAATACGTAACAGTTTAACCCCTTGAATTTCTGGTCCTGCATGTACGTGACGAGACCACCAGGGTCAGCAACTGGCTGCAATCGTCGTGTCTTCACCCAGAGACTGACGGGGACCACGACGCGGGAGCACTGGAGCTACAGGGTGGTCCGGCGTTATCCTACAAGTATGAAGTCCCTCTATGTGACTACTGACTTGTGAATCCTCACATCTCAAGCATGGCACGCTGTCAGGATCCACCGGTGGCGGGAGCAGGCGGTCACCAGACCTCAAGTATGTGATTTCCATACTTCCGGCCACATTCCGACTAGACTTGTATTGAGCGAGGCCGGACATGTCTAGTCTGAGTGTGGCCGGGAGTACGCATATCACGTACTTGGGGGTCACATGACTACCTGCTCCGGCAGCTTAGGATCCTGACATTGTGCGATAGAATATGTAACCTTTGGCACCCCCACTTGTCCTTAGAATAAAGGATTCGTTGCACAGTTCCATTCATTGGAATAGGACCAGCTGCAGTACCCTTCACAGCCTGGTGGGGATCTGCTGGGGATCTATAATATAACGCTGGGAGCGTCCCTCTGTCCGAAGCCTTTATAGACTGCGCAAGCGCGACACGCCTGTGCAGTCTGGCTCCAGACAGATTGAGGCATCCAGCGGTGGGGACTGTGTATGGCGCCGGAGATCGCAGTATGCGTACTGGGATGCATACCGCGATCTCCGGCTCCATACTCACATACTTACCTGACCGGGAAGAGCGTTGCCGCGGCGCTTCTCCCAGGGCAGGAGACCAGGAGTGCGTGTCGGAATCGCGCATGCGCATAGCGCTATCCGGCGCCATTTTGTTGAATGCGCTATCCGGCGCCGCTCTCCTCCCCCGGCGTCCAGCAGAACGGAACAGCGCTGGAGCACAGGGAAGAAAGGTGAGTATAAATGTTTGTTTTTTGGGGGGTATGTGTGCAGTTTAATAGCGGTGAGGGGACCAGGATTGGGGGTGAGGGGACCATGGATTCCAAGATTGGGGGGTGAAGGGACCATGCATACCAGGATTGAGGGGTGATGGGACCATGCATACCAGGATTGGGGGTAATAGGACCATGCACATCAGGATTGGGGGGTGAGGGGATCATGCACATCAGGATTGGGGGGTGATGGGACCTTGCATACCAGGATTGGGGGGTAATGGGACCATGCATACCAGGATTGGGGGGTGAGGGGATCATGCACATCAGGATTGGGGGGTAAGGGGACCATGCACATCAGGATTGGGGGGTGAGGGGACCATGCACACCAGGATTGGGGGTGAGGGGACCATGCATACCAGGATTGGGGGTGAGGGGACCATGCATACCAGGATTGGGGGTGGGGGATCATGCATACCAGGATTGGGGTGAGGGGACCATGCTCATCAGGATTGGGCGGTGAGGGGACCATGCACATCAGGATTGGGGTGTGAGGGGACCATGCACATCAGGATTGGGGGGTGAGGGGACCATGCACATCAGGATTGGGGGTGAGGGGACCATGCACATCAGGATTGGGGGGGTGAGAGGACCATGCACATCAGGATTGGGAGGGTGAGGGACCATACACATCAGGATTGGGGGGTGAAGGGACCATGCACATCAGGATTGGGGGGTGAGAGGACCATGCACATCAGGATTGTGGGTGAGGGGACCATGCATATCAGGATTGGGGGGTGAGGGGACCATGCACATCAGGACTGGGGGTGAGGGGACCATGCATACCAGGATTGGGGGTGAGGGGACCATGCATATCAGGATTGGGGGGTGAGGGGACCATGCATAATCAGGATTGGAGGGTGAGGGGACCATGCATATCAGGATTGGGGGCTCAGAGAGTACCATACATCCTACGATAGGGATGAGGTCGGACCATGCATACCAGGATGGGGTGAGGGCCATGCACAGATGGGGGTGAGGGGACCATGCACATCAGGATTGGGGGGGTGAGGGGACCATGCACATCAGGATTGGGGGGTGAGGGGACCATGCACATCAGGATTGGGGGAGTGAGGGGACCATGTACATCAGGATTGGGGGGTGAGAGGACCATGCACATCAGGATTGGGAAGGTGAGGGGACCATGCACATCAGGATTGGGGGGTGAAGGGACCATGCACATCAGGATTGGGGGGTGAGGGGACCATGCACACCAGGATTGGGGGGTGAGGGGACCATGCATACCAGGATTGGGGGGTGAGGGGACCATGCATACCAGGATTGGGGGGTGAGGGGATCATGCATACCAGGATTGGGGGTGAGGGGACCATGCACATCAGGATTGGGGGTGAGGGGACCATGCACATCAGGATTGGGGAGTGAGGGGACCATGCCATCAGGATTGGGGGGTGAGGGGACCATGCACATCAGGATTGGGGGAGTGAGGGGACCATGCACATCAGGATTGGGGGGTGAGAGGACCATGCACATCAGGATTGGGAGGGTGAGGGGACCATGCACATCAGGATTGGGGGGTGAAGGGACCATGCACATCAGGATTGGGGGGTGAGGGACCATGCACATCAGGATTGGGGGGTGAGAGGACCATGCACATCAGGATTGGGGGTGAGGGGACCATGCATATCAGGATTGGGGGGTGAGGGGACCATGCACATCAGGATTGGGGGGTGAGGGGACCATGCACATCAGGACTGGGGGGTGAGGGGGCCATGCATACCAGGATTGGGGGGTGAGGGGACCATGCATATCAGGATTGGGGGCTCAGAGAGTACCATACATCCTACGATAGGGATGAGGGGGGACCATGCATACCAGGATTGGGGGGTGAGGGGGACCATGCACATCAGGATTGGGGGGTGAGGGGACCATGCACATCAGGATTGGGGGGTGAGGGGACCATGCACATCAGGATTGGGGGAGTGAGGGGACCATGCACATCAGGATTGGGGGGGTGAGAGGACCATGCACATCAGGATTGGGAGAGTGAGGGGACCATGCATATCAGGATTGGGGGGTGAAGGGACCATGCACATCAGGATTGGGGGGTGAGAGGACCATGCACATCAGGATTGGGGGTGAGGGGACCATGCATATCAGGATTGGGGATGAGGGGACCATGCACATCAGGATTGGGGGGTGAGGGGACCATGCACATCAGGACTGGGGGGTGAGGGGACCATGCATACCAGGATTGGGGGGTGAGGGACCATGCATATCAGGATTGGGGGGTGAGGGGACCATGCATAATCAGGATTGGAGGGTAAGGGGACCATGCATATCAGGATTGGGGGCTGAGAGAGTACCATACATCCTACGATAGGGATGAGGGGGGACCATGCATACCAGGATTGGGGGGTGAGGGGACCATGCATTCCTGGATTGGGAGGTGAGGGGACCATGCATACCAGGATTGGGAGGTGAAGGGACTATGCACACCAGGATTGGGGGGTGAGGGGACCATGCATACCAGGATTGGGGGGTGAGTGAAACATGCATACCAGGATTGGGAGATGAGGGGACCATGCATACCAGGATTGGGGGATGAGGGGACCATGCATACCAGGATTGGGGGATGAGGGGTACCATGCATACCAGAATAGGGGATGAGGGGACCATGGCAAAATGGAGAAAAAATCCAGCTCCACGATGAAGAAAAGCAATTCTTTATTCACTTGATATTTCAAGCATAGAGGATAAAAGTATCAGCATAGATAGCAGCAAGTAATGCGTTATCAACGCGTTTCTGGTGTCGCAGCACCCTTAGTCATGATTGGGGACCATGCATACCAGAATTGGGAGGTAAGGGGTGCCATGCATACGAGGATGAGGAATGGAGTGCCATGCATACCAGATTTGGGTGGGGGTGAGGGGACCATACATACCAGGATAGGGATGAGGGGTGCCATGCATACCAGGATAGGGATGAGGGGTGCCATGCATACCAGGATAGGAGGGGGGCAGCACATACCAGGATGGGAGACCATATACCTATAAAAATGCTTGCCACCCGGGCGTAGAACGGGTTCATAGCTAGTATAAAATAATGGCGTATGCTAGGAATGTGTCACCACTTTATGAGCTACAAATATCTCTTTGCCAAGTAGGAAGTGGCACGTAGGCTGCACCCCATATTATTAGCAAATTTTAATTAAAGGGGTTGTCCAGGAGTAGGACGTCAGATGAATGAATGGGGATAAGTGGATTGGAGCTGCAGTACCTGGCCCAGCCACACTTGTATTAGTGGCACTGTGCCTGTATAAATAATAAATAGGCTGTGGCGCTCGAGCAGCATTGCTCTGCTGATGCCCGGGAGGTCAGAACCCCGCAGAGTATACATTGATAGGGATTACTTTCTTTTCAGCAGCCAAAACCTTCACTCTTGGCAGTGTTAGTGCTGAGTATAAAACGCAGCAAGTAGCTGCATTTTTCAGGCTGATTACATGTGTGATTTATTTACAGTACATGCTAATAAAGTAGTATAAATGTTTTCCTGCATTTTATCGCAGTGTTTATGAGTGTCCTCATTGTTTTCTATGGCTGTGTTCACATGCAGCGTTTTTTTATGGAGTAAAACGCTATGTTCAAAAAGCAAATTTTGCGTCTTTTTTTGGCTTACAAGTATACTTTAAAACTAGCTTTATTAAACATGTACAGTACTGTGAATATTCACTGAAAACACTGCAAAAATCTCAGTTCTGTATTTTTGCAGCGTTTTCTCCTCTTCTTTGTTGCTTTCGATGGGTGAAAAAAAACACTGAAAGATTTTTTAAAAAAACCCACTGCGGTTCTCAAATTTTGCGCGCATGAGATTTCTGACATCTCGTACTGTAAAAATCAGCTTTTAATATGTCATAAAAATAAAAACTGCTGGAAATAAAGCTGCAAAAACACAACGTGTGAACAGAACCTAAGGGTGAAAAAAAAACTGCGAAGAATTTACATGCTGCAGATTTTCAAAAACGCTCAAAATCGGTCAGGCCATAAAAAAAAAATCAGACATCTCCTTGCTT
The DNA here is from genome assembly GCA_033576555.1 of Oophaga sylvatica. NCBI lineage: Eukaryota > Metazoa > Chordata > Amphibia > Anura > Dendrobatidae > Oophaga > Oophaga sylvatica. Next base: position 19,364,845 of record JARQOD010000010.1, on the reverse strand, counting down.
TTGCTGATACTGTAAAACACAGCTTTTCGGCAGAAAAAAAAACGCAGCAAAAGCGTCAGGTGTGCACATAGCCCGAGGCTGTGTGCGGCGTGCTCGAAAAATATGTTTGAGTTTCCACGTTTTGCCTCAATTTTCCAAAATTTTCTAAAACCGCTGTGGTTCAACAGTGATCAAGGTAGAAAAAAACGCAGGCGCAACTTGTGAACACACTACAGCACCTCCAGTTTCAGGATCATTGGGAGGTCTCTGCCCCCCACCGGTCACCTAGAAGTGCCGACAGCCTCTGTATCATCACTTTATGGGACGGGCATAGCTCCTTCTTGTATAATTAGATTTCCGGGTGATTCATTATCACATTATTTTCTATTTTTATAAGAAAATTGACAAACGACTGATAACGAAGGACATTTCATGAAACATTTATTTTTAGCTTCACGAAAAATGTGTAATGCACTGGGAGTACTTAAGCCTGACCTATTCTTTGTAGATATAATCTTGAATAATCCGTCAGTGACCTACAATCCATCTGTCAGTAGAAAGGAGACATGGGGGGAAAAAAAGACGGATTTCTACATTTCACCTTCCCGGCCGCGGAGGGGAATAAAACTGCAGAATAAATGACCAATAAGTGTTACTATGAGCAGAGGGAGGGAATGGATCTAATCACTGAGCCACTAATGATACAATATGTATAGTGATGAGAGAACATGGTCGGATAAGGTGTTATCTGAGCATGCTCGAGTGCTAACCAAGTGTCTTTGCAGTGCTAGAATAATATGTTCGAGTCTCTCAGGCTGCATGTCTCCAGGCTGTTCTAGTCCCCACTGCTGCATGTCTCCAGGCTGTTCTAGTTCCCTACGCCTGCATGTCTCCGGGCTGTTCTAGTTCCCTACGCCTGCATGTCTCCAGGCTGTTCTAGTCCCCACTGCTGCATGTCTCCAGGCTGTTCTAGTCCCCACTGCTGCATGTCTCCAGGCTGTTCTAGTTCCCTACGCCTGCATGTCTCCAGGCTGTTCTAGTCCCCACTGCTGCATGTCTCCAGGCTGTTCTAGTCCCCACTGCTGCATGTCTCCAGGCTGTTCTAGTTCCCTACGCCTGCATGTCTCCGGGCTGTTCTAGTTCCCTACGCCTGCATGTCTCCGGTCTGTTCTAGTTCCCTACACCTGCATGTCTCCAGGCTGTTCTAGTCCCCACTGCTGCATGTCTCCGGGCTGTTCTAGTCCCCACTGCTGCATGTCTCCAGGCTGTTCTAGTCCCCACTGCTGCATGTCTCCAGGCTGTTCTAGTCCCCACTGCTGCATGTCTCCGGGCTGTTCTAGTTCCCTACGCCTGCATGTCTCCGGGCTGTTCTAGTTCCCTACGCCTGCATGTCTCCGGGCTGTTCTAGTTCCCTACACCTGCATGTCTCCGGGCTGTTCTAGTTCCCTACGCCTGCATGTCTCCAGGCTGTTCTAGTCCCCGCTGCTACATGTCTCCGGGCTGTTCTAGTTCCCTACGCATGCATGTCTCCGGGCTGTTCTAGTTCCCTATGCCTGCATGTCTCCGGACTGTTCTAGTACCCGCTGCTGCATGTCTCCGGGCTGTTCTAGTCCCCGCTGCTGCATGTCTCCGGGCTGTTCTAGTCCCCGCTGCTGCATGTCTCCGGGCTGTTCTAGTTCCCTACGCCTGCATGTCTCCGGGCTCTTCTAGTTCCCTATGCCTGCCTGTCTCCGGGCTGTTCTAGTCCCCGCTGCTGCATGTCTCCGGGCTGTTCTAGTCCCCGCTGCTGCATGTCTCCGGGCTGTTCTAGTCCCCGCTGCTGCATGTCTCCGGGCTGTTATAGCTCCCTACGCCTGCATGTCTCCGGGCTGTTCTAGTTCCCTATGCCTGCCTGTCTCCGGGCTGTTCTAGTCCCCGTTGCTGCCTGTCTCAGGGCTGTTCTAGTCCCCGTTGCTGCATGTTTCCGGGCTGTTCTAGTCCCTGCTGCTGCATGTCTCCGGGCTGTTATAGTCCCCACTGCTGCATGTCTCTGGAGCGCTGTTCGAGTCCCCGCTGGTGCATGTCTCCAAGCTGTTCGAGTCCCCACTGCTGCATGTCTCTGGAGCGCTGTTCGAGTCCCCGCTGGTGCATGTCTCCAGGCTGTTCGAGTCCCCGCTGGTGCATGTCTCGGGGGCGCTGTTTGAGTCCCCATTTCTGCATGTCTCGGGACTATTCGAGTCCCCATCGCTGCATGTCTCGGGACTATTCGTGTCCCCATCGCTGCATGTCTTGGGGCTCTTCATGTCCCCACAGCTGCATGTCTCGGGGCTGTTCAAATCCCCATGGCTGCATGTCTCGCTGCTGTTCGAGTCGCCGCTGCTGCATGTCTCGGGGGTTTTTGACAGTCACAACACATGCAAGGATTCCCTGTTAGACAATCACTGCATGTGTTGCGGCTGTCGAACAGCCGCGTGACATGTAGCCATGTCGACTCGACCATAGTACTCGAGTACGCCAAAATGCTCGATTAGCACTCGAGCATGCTCAGATAACACCTTATCTGAGCGTGCTCGCTCATCGCTTGTTTCCAGGTGTTAAATATTGATGTCTTCTTAGAGCAGCAGGAAGGAAAGATGCTGCGGTCATCAATGTTCCTGCTAAAGGGCTTAATGCCAATATTGGATTTATTGCTGCAAGAGGCTGGCTGTCAATCAAAATTTGTGGGCACAGTTTTTGTGCCTGTGTTACGGCTATCCCACAGGGTTAGTAGCTGATCCATTATAGGAGGTTTCCAGCACTGTGAATGTTCAGCTATGCAAAAAAAAAAAATCTTTTGCACCTCGCTACAGATCTGAGAGCCGATACAGATTAACATAGTAGCCGCATTCATGCAATAAATTACTTTTTTTTTTCTTTAGGATGCATTTTCCTGCGATTCCTACATCAAGAAGCGATCCAGGAGAGGAAGCCCAACCCAAAATTAACACCGTAAGTTACATTGCAATGTGAAATATGTGTAAAACCCAAGTGAAGTGGCAAACGAGGGATTTCTATCGGAATTCTTCAAAACAATATATTGTTTTAGATACTCTTTAATGAAGAAGACTATTAGAATTCAGGGTCCCAATTATCCTGAAAATGAGAGGCGCTGGTTTAGCGATATGTCTCCTTCGCTATTTTTCCCTGGTGTCCCGAGTGCTCACTGTGCGGGAACCTGCAACCGGCTCCCTTCGGGGAAATCGGGGTATCTGCAGTTCTCTGCACCGCCAGGAGCGCAGCTGTGGAGGGAAATCTTAGAACAGGATGCAGTACTACAACATCTCTGTGGCTGCCACATTCTCAATAATGAGCAGGACCCCCCATTGATCACAAAGAGATACCATATCATAGTGACATGCTAAGAAAATAGCCCTTTAAGAAGGACTTTTAGAGGGAGTCTGGATTGTAGTTCTGTGAGGGTTCACGTGAAGACAGATTCCCTATGCTTTTTTGAGCATGCTCATGGAGTAGGGAGCAGTCAACATTTTTTGCCTACCCATTCCCTTCTTCTTTTACAGCCATGGCCAAAAGTTTTGAGAATGACACAAATATTAATTTTTACAAAGTCTACTGCTTCACTTTTTCTAATGGCAATTTGCATATACTCCAGAATGTTATAAAGAGTAATCAGCTTAACAGCAATTACTTGCAAAGTCAATATTTGGCTAGAAAATGAACTTTATCCCCCAAAACACATTTCAACATCATTGCAGCCCTGCCTTAAAAGGACCAGCTAACCTCTTTTCAGTGATTGCTCCATTAACACAGGTGTGGGTGTTGATGAGGACATGGCTGGAGATCAATCTGTCATGATTAAGTAAGAATGACACCACTGGACACTTTAAAAGGAGGCTGGTGCTTGGCATCATTGTTTCTCTTCTGTTAACCATGGTTATCTCTAAAGAAACACGTGCAGTCATCATTGCAATGTACAAAAATGGCCTAACAGGGAAGAGTATCGCAGCTAGAAAGATTGCACCTCAGTCAACAATCTATCGCATCATCAAGAACTTCAAGGAGAGAGGTTCCATTGTTGCCAAAAAGGCTTCAGGGCGCCCAAGAAAGACCAGCAAGCGCCAGGACCGTCTCTTAAAAGTGTTTCAGCTGCGGGATCGGGCTACCAGCAGTGCAGAGCTTGCTCAGGAATGGCAGCAGGCAGGTGTGAGTGCATCTGCATGCACTGTGAGGCGGAGACTCTTGGAGCAAGGCCTGGTCTCAAGGAGGGCAGCAAAGAAGCCACTTCTCTCCAGAAAAAACATCATGGACAGACTGATATTCTGCAAAAGGTACAGGCAGTGGACTGCTGAGGACTGGGGTAAAGTTATTTTCTCTGATGAATCCCCTTTTCGATTGTTTGGGACATCAGGAAAACGCCTCATTCGGAGAAGACAAGGTGAGCGCTACCACCAGTCTTGTCTCATGCCAACTGTTAAGCATCCTGAAACCATTCATGTGTGGGGTTGCTTCTCATCCAAGGGAATCGGCTCTCTCACAGTCTTGCCTAAAAACACAGCCATGAATAAAGAATGGTACCAGAATGTCCTCCAAGAGCAACTTCTCCCAACCCTCCAAGAGCAGTTTGGCAATCAACAATGCCTTTTCCAGCATGATGGAGCACCTAGCCATAAAGCAAAGGTGATAACTAAATGGCTCAGGGAACAAAACATAGAGATTTTGGGTCCATGGTCTGGAAACTCCCCAGATCTTAATCCCATTGAGAACTTGTGGTCAATCATCAAGAGACGGGTGGACAAACAAAAACCTAAAAATTCTGACAAAATGAAAGCATTGATTGTGCAAGAATGGACTGCTATCAGTCAGGATTTGTTCCAGAAGGTGATTGAGAGCATGCCAGGGAGAATTGCAGAGGTCCTGAAGAAGAAGGGTCAACACTGCAAATATTGACTTGCTGCATTAACTCATTCTAACTGTCAATATAAGCTTTTGTTACTCATATGTTTGCAATCATTATATTTCTGTCTGTGATAAAAACATCTGTCAAACACACATAAAAACCAGAGGGCAGCAGATCATGTGAAAACATAATATTTGTGTCATTCTCAAAACTTTTGGCCATGACTATGTTCATGGGGTATACACAAACAGGGAGTTGTCAGCACAAGACAACTGTTCAAACAAAGCCCAGACACTCACTGCATCTTCCCACTTAATTGTTTTCCGTCTATCTCTTGCCATCGTCTGGCCCCTGTAAAACCAGAGCTGTCATTCAAGGAAGAAGAGGGCAGAGATCGATGGACAATAAGTAGGTGGGAAGGTGCACTGAACTGTTTGGCCACGTCAAGGATCCACCTGTCATGTGTTCAAATAAATTGTACGAATCCCTCAGCTCTCCTGATTCTGCCGCTCTTTTCCGTTGTTCCATTGCAGAGATATTCACATTTGTTTCTTCTGGAGCGCAGCATGTGAAATCTCTGCTTTGCAGTGCAACTTGGAGTTTCTTCACAGTCTTCTCTGGGGGTTTGCGCTTTCACCCCTCTTTCCCAAATGCTGACAATCACAGCTCGACAGCTGATCTAGCAGACTATCAAGCTTGTACTCTGCCTAAATATGATTGTCAGTGTCCTGGAGAGGGCAGGGTGAAAGCACAAGCCCCCAGGAAAAACTGTGAAGCAACGCCAAATTGGACTGCAAAGCAGAGATTCCACATTCTGCGCTCCAAAAGCAACAAATGTGAATATCTCCACAGTGGAGTGTCGCAGCACAAAATGGAAAAAAGTGACAGAATCAGGAGAGCTCAGATTATTACATTGGATGGAAGGCCTCTCATACAAGGGGATAGAAAAAAGAGGCGATCTCATTCATATGTATAAATACATGTGTGGTCAATACAAAGGACTGGCACATGACTTAAGGTACTGCCACACTAAACAATCCCGCTAGCGATCACGATAACGACGCATACTAATGCGATCGCTAGCGGGATTGTTTCTATATCGCTGATAGCGGCTTAACTTAGCGATGTCGTTAAGGACGCTATCGCGGTTAGCGATCTCCTTAACGACTTTAGCGGTACAAAAGTACCGCTAAATCGCTAACAAAAGGTGCTACACTCAGCGATATATACTTACCAGCGGGGCGCCGACGATAAAATAGGGTCCGGAACGATTCCAGCGACGAGCGAGATCACAGCAGGATCTCAGCAGGGGCCACGTCGCTGGTAGATGCCGCACACAACAACATCGCTAACGGGATCGCTAAATAGTGAAGTTTTTTAGCGATCCCGTTAGCGATGTTGTTTAGTGTGGCATACCCTTTAGTCATTTCAAGGACCATACAAAGGACCAGGGGTCATTCAGTACAAGTGCAGGAAAGGAGCTAAATAATAGAAGATTGGGGAGGGGCCAAAATATGCAAATAAGGAGGTGTAACAGAGCACCAATCTTTTGTATACGCCAAGGTTTCACCTCATTTGCATATGAATTAAAAGTTATTTTTTTCAGGCCGTGTACGAGTAACAGGTACAGTGCTAGTGTGGTTGGTATAAGGGCTAAGTCCCCTACAACATTGTGTAGCCCATTTAAAATGCATTTGGGGGGGTGACGGTTTTAATCATGGACACAATTTCCAACTCGTCCCCTCATCTCCTGACCTGAACTAACGGCATCATATCTGACTGTGAGACTTAGTTCTGGGGTCGGAGACCTGCGGCTCTAACGCAAACCAGAAATTATGGCCGATATTCGTCACATGAAATAGGCGTTAGGGACAACCGACGACGTGGCCAGTGCAAGGTGCAGAGCCATGTCCACATTTGGGCACCACATGAACGCTTTGTGGCTTTGAAATTGTGGCATTGAACACTTTTGCATGATTTCTACTTCTAAACCATTTACCGTATTTTTCGCATTATAAGACGCACTTTTTTTACCCCAAATTTTGGGGGAACATGGGGGTGCATCTTAAAATGCGGACATACCTTACCGGACGCGGTGGAGCAGGGTTCCAGAGTCGTTGCAGGCTACAGACTGGGATGAGGGGGTGTTCGGATGTGCAGCGCACCGCTGCCGGTGTTCCGTGCTGAGATCTCCATCTGTGCATGCGCCGCACCCGTCAGCCATTTTCCCGGAGCCCACCACATAGGAAACAATGCAACTGGAGTGAATCTGGCCTTTCACAAAATGTCGGCAGAGCTCCCGCAGTTCGAAACACCCGCAGTGGCGCGCCGCACATTCGTACACCCCCTCATCTCAGCCAGCGGTCTGCAGCATCACCCCACTCCTACCTCCTTCAGCAGCGACCCTGGGACCTCGCTTCACTGCAGCCACCACCCCCGGTGAGCAATAAGACGCATGGATTGTAAGAAGCACCACCATTTTATTAAAAAAAGTATTTTATCCTATTTTTCGCCTCAAAATTTGGGGTGCGTCTTATAATCCGGAGCGTCTTATAATCCGGTATATTGATTTGTAGCATTAATTTTATAACAAAACATTTACTTTGTTTTTGTATCTACTTCTACATAGAATCTCATAAATTCAGCCATCGGTAATCTGTCTACCTGGCCGGCATATGGAGCAGGACAGACCATTCAAAAGCACAAACCGTGTACTGCTTCTGATCTACACTGCGCCAGGTCAGTAGAGTGCTTTACCCTGATTTTACACCCTTCAGTTTACAGGAGTGACCGGTGTTATATGCGAGGGTCGCTGTATTTCCCCCAGGATGCGTACAGAAGCGTATTGAGGCCGTGGGAGTGCATTGCAGTAACAAGCATAGCTGTGATTACAATGCAAAATAAAAGTGTTGGACTAGGGCGAGTTATTTCCCCAAGGCAGATTTAAGAAAACCCGCCATGGGCTTTTATTTTTGAAGCGGACTACAGGATGGTAGTGGAGGGGCCCGCTTCCTCCCGGCCAGGTCTTCCAAGTGGCCTATGGCCACATGTTCCTTGTAAAAACCCTGAAGCAGAGGGTTGGGTATGTCAGTTTATGTTTACAAGCGTGCAGAGCAGGAGGCTCTGCAAAGCTTCAGCCTGTGTGAAGCTACGCAGAGCCAAAAGGCCTGGCAACCTTCAGCACACTGCGGTGCAGTTGCCCACAGCAACAGGTCTCGGTTACGGACTGTCTTGTTTCCCAGCTGCGATCCGGAGGATAGCTTTTGAGTTCCAATTGTAAGTTGTCGTTGGACATTAACCCCTTAACCCCGAAGCTTTTTTCGGTTTTGCGTTTTTCGCTCCCCTTTTTCTTAGAGCCATAACTTTTTTATTTTTCCATCAATATGGCCATGTTAGGGCTTAATTTTTTCAGGACGAGTTGTACTTTTGAACGACACCATTGGTTTTACCATGTCGTGTACTCGAAAATGGGAAAAAATATCCAAGTGAGGTGAAATTGCAAAAAAAGTGCAATCGCACACTTGTTTTTTGTTTGGCTTCACTAAATGCAAAAACTGACCTGCCATAGATAATTTAGTGACAAATGTACATTTGGTGGAGGAAGGGTCAACTTGATGGACCGAGGTCTTTTTTCAACTTATGTAACTATGTAACTTCTCACTGTTTTCTCCTAGACACAGTGGGATCTGCAGACATCTGATCAGTAGGTGTGAGGACTGTCAGACCAACACTCATATGATTTTGATGACCCACCCCAATAAAAAGGCACTATGTCGAAAGTCAACCCCTTTAGGTGTAAACAGTCTTTTAAACATTATTTTGATTATTCTATTGTCCCATTTAACAGGTCTGCCAAAGAAAATGCAAGCACTGTGTCCAAGCCACGCTACCTGGAAAAACTTGAATCCTACTTAAGAAGGGAACTGCAGTCTCTGGATTCTGCCAAAGTCATTTCCCAAGAACTAAGGTTACAGGTCAGCTAAATATCCAGTAGCTATGAGAGCGTGCCTGTATTTGGCACTGTAGTTTAAAGATAATCTCTGTACTATCAATTCTGCCCCCCCCCAAAAAACAACACCCATAAATCAAGCTAAAGACACTGGTACTGGATGGGGAAACAATCTCAGGAGGCTGAAGCTTGTTAAGTGCTCTGTCACGCCCAGAGCACTTAGTGTCTCCTTTGCATATTATTTAAAACTCTGATTTCTCAGGAATGCAGCAACGGATAGAAAATATAAAGATGTTGATGAATTTACATTGACATGCAGTTTGGGGGATGAGGGAGTGACAGATTCCCTTGAATGCAGTAACTATGGGATCTTATGGATTGGATGGTCTCTACCAATATTTAAAAGAAGATCCTCAGCTAATGATGGGTAAAGGTTCCAGCAGTCACTGACACCAATCTAATATTTGATACCAATCCAGCGAATTGATGATAACTATTTTTAGTTAGAATACCTCTTATAAGGTCTTTCTGGCACTGCTTACATCTGCATCGTGAGGTGAACGGTGCTGATGACGTTGCAGGGGCTACTGACTTTGTGGGGCCTAGTAAGCACCAGAGGCACCAAGGTTTTCAGGTACAGAACTGAAGACCAGCTGCCACTGAGGACCTGCCTGGATGTAGTAGTAGTAACTGGTCTTCACTTCCACACTTGGCACCCTCGGCCCAGAATCCTGGCCGCCTCTTGCGTTAACTAGGCTTTTCGACATAGTGATGTTGAGTGAGGGCTGGTGACTTTGTGGGGCCTAGTAAGCACCAGAGGTACCAAGGTTTTCAGGTGCAGAAATAAAGACCAGCTGCCACTGAGGACCTGCCTGGACGTAGTAGTAGCTGGTCTTCACTTCCACACTTGGCACCTTCGGCCCAGAATCCTGGCCACCTCTTGCGTTTACTAGGCTTTTCGACATAGTGATGTTGCATGGGGGCTACTGACTTTGTGGGGCCTAGTAAGCACTAGAAGCACCAAGGTTTTCAGGTGCAGAACTGAAGACCAGCTGCCATGGAGGTCCTGTCTGGACGCCAGAGCAGAGCAATGCTTTTCGCACTCATCTCTAGTTATGAATGCTGAATATATAAATTTATATATGTGTAAGTTGTCTAAATTTGAAGAATGTCTGATAAAATTAGACATTTCTGCAAACTGAAACTTTAGGGCGGAAATATCCTTTATATGAGAGTGGTTTTACGCATAGTGGCTGTAGAAAGGACAGCAATGTTTCTCCTCGCAAACAAGGACAGAGGTCCTTGGACTCGTTCAGATGTGCGTAGTCATAGTGTGTCCGTATTTAACTATTTCTATAGCAGATGAGACGCCCCCGACTTCCACCTCTCTACTGATATGATCTTTACACCATTATAAACACCAGCAAAAGTATTCATGCCTGGATGAAGCTTTTCTGTGAAGGTAAAAAAAATGTAGAATGGACAAGAAATTGGCTCATATTAATTTTTTTTCTATTTAGCCGTACAGAGATGTCTTTGATTATTTTATGGAGGATTTTAAGACTTACAAACCATTGCTATGCGCCATTAAAAACGAGTATGAAGTCACTCTTGGTGAGTATGATCTCTCCATCACGTTTGTTCCACTAAAAAGCTTTTTCAGGAGTTTACGTTCAATCGTAATGTCACTCAATCCAAACTCCCACTTGTGTAATTTATTCTATAATTAAAGAGATTGTCTGTGAGGTTATCTTATTTTTCTTGTAGAAATTAACTGATGTTTAGAAAAGAATCAATATTCCCATAACGCCACAGACAGGTGACTAATTAGTCAGTCTCACCCCAAGCCAACCTGTTTTCAATTTCCTCCGAAATCATCACTTCGATTTTTCTAATACTTTCCTGTCCAATCATGAGCTTAAAACTGATCTGCAAGTCACTATATACACTGTATATAGAGGATGCACACCTGCTATTTATTTTCTTGGCTGTTTTTTAGCTCAGGGCAGAGCTGTGACTGCAGCTTAGCTACAGTGCCTACAGGGAATCTGTGGTAGTCTAAGACACGCCTCCTGTCTCATCATTGGATCAACGGCTTCTTTCTCCCTCCTCCCATAATGTATAGGACTAACTCATTGGTGGTCAAATGAACACATTATGGGGGCATCAAAGGACTGTAAATTACAGGCTAGATCTCCAATTACAAAAACAATTACATTGTTTCCTGTATTGGGGGTCACTTTTGGAGCCTCAAAATGTGTGTGGGAGCATCACACTTCGCTGGGGTGACTGTGGGTTCATCATACTGCGCATGTAAGGGGTACTGTGGAAGAGTCATATTGTATGGGCGTCATCATACTGTATGGAGGCCATGTAAGGAGTCATCATACTGTGCATTTAAGGGGTACTGTAGGTGAATCATAGTGTATGAGGGTCATCATACTGTATGGAGGCCATGTAAGGGGTCATCATACTGTGCATGTAAGGGGTACTGTGGGTGAATCATTGTATGGAGGTCATCATACTGTATGGAGGCCATGTAAGAGGTCATCAAACTGTGCATGTAAGGGGCACTGTAGGTGAATCATTGTACGGAGGTCATCATACTGTATGGAAGCCATGTAAGGGGGGTCATCATACTTTGCATGTAAGGGGTACTGTGGGCGAATCATATGGTACCGGGGTCATCATACTGTGTGGGGGCCATGTAAGGGGTCATCATACTGTGCATTTAAGGGGTACTGTAGGTGAATCATATTGTATGGAGGTCACCATAATGTATGGAGGCAATGTAAGGGGTCATCATACTGTGCATATAAGGGGTACTGTGGGTGAGTCATATTGTACCGGGGTCATCATACTGTGCATGTAAGGGGTACTGTAGGTGAATCATATTGTATTGAGGTCATCATACTGTATGTAGACCATGTAAGGGGTCCTCATACTGTGTATGTAAGGGGTACTGTGGGTGAATTATTGTATGGAGGTCATCATACTGTATGGAGCCATGTAAGAGGTCATCATACTGTGCATGTAAGGGGTACTGTGGGTGAATCATATTGTACCGGGGTCATCATACTGTGTGGGGGCCATGTAAGGGGTCATCATACTGTGCATGTAAGGGGTACTGTGGGCGAATCATATTGTATGGAGGTCATCATACTGTATGGAGGCCATGTAAGGGGTCATCATACTGTGCATGTAAGGGGTACTGTGGGCGAATCATATTGTATGGAGGTCATCATACTGTGCATGTAAGGGGTACTATGGGCAAATCATTTTGCATGGAGGTCATCATACTGTATGGGAGCCATGTAAGGGGTCCTCATACTGTGCATGTAAGGCCGGGATCACACATGCGACGAAAACGTCCGACGCTCGCATGTGAAATCCCAACTCTGGCGCCTGCACTCGGGAGTGGAGTGTGCGGCTGCATATAAATACATGCAGCCGCGCACTCCACTCCCGAGTGCCGGCGCTAGAGCTGGGATTTCACATGCGAGCATCGGACATTTTCATCGCATGTGTGATCCCGGCCTAAAGGGTACTGTGGGCGAATCATATTGTATGGGGGGGTCATCATACTGTATGGGGGCCATGTAAGGGGTCATCATACTGTGCATGTAAGGGGTACTGTGGGTGAATCATATAGTATGGGGGTCATCATACTGTGTGGGGGCCATGTAAGGGGTCATCATACTGTGCATGTAAGGGGTACTGTGGGTGAATCATATTGTATGGGGGTCATCATACTGTATGGGGCCATGTAAGGGGTCATCATACTGTGCATGTAAGGGGTACTGTGGGTGAATCATATTGTATGGGGGTCATCATACTGTGTGGGGGCCATGTAAGGGGTCATCATACTGTGCGTGTAAGGGGTACTGTGGGTCAATTATATTGTATGGGGGTCATCATACTGTATGGGGCCATGTAAGGGGTATCGTAGTGGGTGATAAAACTAAGGGGCATCAGTAGAGTCAGAACTACTGTGCAAGTTGTGCCAAACATGTTCCTTTTCCCTGTCTTTAAAAGTTGGGAAGTATGTCCTACTGTGACTGTGCCTATGTACCCTGAACTCTTCCAAATTTTTTTTATTTTATTTTTTTACAATGTTACGGAAGACAGCTCCTTTTTTTCCAGTTCCAGCTTCTTTTTACTTCCAGTCACTGATGTACAAAAGCCATCCAGAATCAGGACCATCTTTGACCAGCCCAGAAGGACATGTGACTGGGGACTATGCAGCCTGAGGCTTTGCTACTGCTGCTGCTACTATAGCTTCACCATGGTGTATATTACAAAATAATAGACTTATATGTGCTCACACTCTTCAGCCCCAATTAGTATTATTTTACAACTTCAACAATATAAGGCAGAATATCTATGTAATGACACAATTCTCCTCATTTACCGCTGCATCTTGTAGTATAAAATTATTGCAGTATAAATCAATGCTCCTCCAGGGACCATCATGTTTCTTTTGCCTCATTAGAGATTTAGCAATCCATTTGCTAATCCACTGTTCACCAGCAGGGAATTCTTAGCAATGCGTTTATTAGCCTCCACAGTGACTGGTTTTATGTATTAATATGGAAAATATAATATAATTCAGCATCTCTCATAAATGTTGTGCTAATGGAGAAAACCTGCAATGAGCACAAAATTCGCATTTTTTTTTACTTTGGCCTTTCATCATATATTTTATTGTGGGAGGTTTTCTGATACAAAGATCAAAATCCTGTTTCCTTTCACACAGTCATAAAGTGTAGCTTTGCATTTGGAAAACTCTTGACATGTCATAGGGACATATAAGGTTAGATCAGTTGGTGTCTTGCTACTTAGACCAGCACTGAGCGCTGCTCTCCTCTGAGACTGTCAATAGGAAGCCTATAGAGTCTATCTTCAGTCTTGGAGGAGATCAGCACCTGGCTGATTACTTTTGCCTTCACCAAGCAATCGGTGGGTGTCTCAGCACCTAGATCCAAACTGATCCAACTTCTGACTTGTTAAAAGTTATTTTTAAGAGTGCAGTTAAACATTAAAAGGATTGCTTTCCAATGAAAACCGTCTTCCTACAAGCCAATGTCTTGGTAAAATCCATCTCCATTAGCTATCGTGACTCTTGATCTTGGCCTGTCCATGCCATTCTTTGACCCATCTGTCATTTACTCTGGCAGTTCACTGATGGTTCTAGAATCTGGACACGCTAAGACTTTTTAAGGAGTTTTCTAACTAAATTAACTGTAATTAGCTAATCTTCATGGGTTCAGCTCATGGAGCCCCAAGAAATTGGCTCGGGGAAGTTCTATCTAATCACAACCTTCAAGAAATCAATAAAGAAAATAAGTGTCACTCACCATTAATGTAAATCAGACGTCTTTTCCTTACTGCAGTCTCATGCCATGGAACAAATGAGGCATATTGACAACAGCTATTTCGGGTAAAACTACGCTGCCCCCTGACTTATGTCACCGAACCTCCATATATACAGCATATCGAACTTTATCATTAATTACAAAATCTAAAAAAGAAACTTACAATAACTGAAGGTTCCAGTGAGCACTGTGGGGCCATAATCCGAAAGTGGAAAGAAGATCATTTCACCATAAACCGGCCATGACTAGGTGCTCCTTGCGAGATGTCAGGCAGAGGAGTGAAAAGAATTATCAGAAAGGTTGTCCAAGAGCCAAGGACAACAGGTGGAGAGCTACAGAAAGACCTGGAATCAGCAAGTACAATTGTTTCAAAGGAAACTAGTCATGCACTCAACCACCATGCCCTGTATGCACGCTCACCATGCAAGACTACATTGCTCATCAAAAAGCACATGTAAGATAGTTTTAAGTTTGCTCAACAACATTTAGATAAGCATGTGACATACTGGGAGAATATAGTCAGGTCAGTGGAGACCAAAATTGAACTCTTCGGATGCCATAATACACACCATGTTTGGAGGCCAAAAGGCACTGCCTATCACACCAAAACACTATACCAGAAGTGAATTATGGAGGTGGGAACATCATAGTGTGGGTTTGTTTTTCAGCATACGACACTGGCAAACTTCATGATTGAAGGAAGGATAAATGCACAAATGTACAGAGACATTCTTCATAAAAATCTGCTGCTATCTACGAGGATGATGAAGATGGAAAGAGGGTGGGAATTTCAGCAAGACAATGATCGCAAACACGCAGCCAGGAAACTTTCATAGAAATAAATTTGCTAGAATGGCCCAGCCAATCACCTGACCTAAATCTAATGGAAAATTTATGTAAGGAACTAGAGCTCAGAGTTCATAGAAGGAGCCGATGGAACACTCAGGATGTGAAGAGTGTTTGTGTGGAAGAATGGGCCAAAATCACACTTGAGCAATGCCCGCGACTAGTTTCTCCATACAGTAGGCGCCTATATAATGAGATAGTTAGTTTACCCATATTTTGTGAGATCTAACAACTGTATCTCTTTTGTAGAGTAGAACAATGTGAACTTAATATCGGAATCCAGATTATTTGAAAAAGTATGACATTCGCACAATTCTGATATGAAATCAATCCAGTGTAAAGAAGACATCGTCTATGTATCTCCATCACCTCAAAACATAAGTGAAGTGGTGGGACACATAGAAACGTTCCTTCACCTATGTCATAATGACCAAGTTAGCATACTCGAGCACCATATATGCAAACATAGCGGTCCCTCATTGCCGTGTATAAAATTATCACCAAATAAAAAATTGTTATAACAGAGTCAGGGCCGGCTCCAGGTTTTTATGGGCCCCGGGCGAAAGAGCCTCAGTGGGCCCCTTTAACACAGACCACGATTCATGATGCACAGATACTGCAAAGAAATATAGGTACAGTACAATGCCAAACACTTCACTTCTTTCATTATCATGAGTGATATCTATTGTAAATTGTACAATAGCTTAAAAACCGCCAAATCCTCACAGCGCACAGAACAGACTGGACATTACAGTCCTCCATACAATATTATGGGCACCACAGTCTCCCCCTCATCACCCATATAATACCCCATGCAGGATGTCACCCCCCATATAATGCTCCATACAGAATACTGGACCCAAAATAATGCTCCATACAGAATACTGGACCCAATCTAATGCTCCATACAGGATACTGGTCCCCATATAATGCTCCATACAGGATACTGGTGTCATGTGTGCATCGCCACGAAGATCGTCGCGGTTGCACATTCTGACTTCTCACAGCTGAGTTGCTGTTTCTTTGTGTTTGGCAGTTAGGGAGTTAATTCTGTCTGTGCTCAGTTCTGGGACTGGGTGCAGTTTCTCCCGGCTGCAATTAATTATTTGTTGATTGGTTTCCTTTAAATCTCTGGTTGTCTGTGTTGGGAGTTGCCAGTGAAATTCTTCATGCAGACCACAGATAGGATTGTATCTGTAAAGACTTAAGTTAAAGAGCTCCTTAGTTGTTTTAAGCTCACCTTGCTTAGAGTTTAATATCCCAGATCATTTATGTTCCTTCTGTGTTTGAGTGTGTATGCAAGTCTGTGTTTTCTCCAGTCTGTCTTATATGTCTAATCTGTGTATTTAGCAGAGATCAGCCCATATCCCTTTGGTGGTAATCAGAATCCTTCTTAGGACTGATTACAGGGTTCAGGGACTGATAGGAGACAGGGTTAGGCTGGAGACTTGGACCTCTGAACCATTATCAGTACCTCCAAGGTGAGGGATTAGTTAGGACCCCAGTTTAGGGTCAGGTTAGACCCCCGGTCCTCCTCTTTCCTGTGACAGTGTATCAAGTCCTCAAGATTAACCCTGAGTTCAACGGATATCGTGTCAGGTAAATCTATTCTATATTTACATGCTGATGTTGCTAATCTATATGTTGTATAGAGTGTTGTTCTTTTAAGAATAGTTTACTGACATCGTACACATATCATAAGACCGCGTGACATTTTCACTGGCCATAAAATTATTCCCAGTTGCCATGGATCCAGTAGCCCAGCTGGCTCTGCAGTTGCAGGGATTATCCATGGAGCTGACGGACATTAAGTCCAAA
>JARQOD010000010.1:19258676-19347905 GCA_033576555.1 Oophaga sylvatica | reverse complement strand
CAAAATTTTAACTTTTTGGAAGGTGTATGTCCCATTACATCTGGTGTAGAAGTAACACAGCATTTCAGAAAAGGAACATAATACCAACAGTAAAATATGGTGGAGGTAGTGTGATTGTCTGGGGTTGTTTTGCTGCTTCAGGACCTGGAAGACTTGCTGTGGTAAATGGAACCATGAATTCTGCAGTCTACCAAAAAACAATGAAGGCAAATGTCTGGACATCTGCTCGTGACCTCAAGCTGAAGCGAACTTGGGTTATGCAGCAGGAGAATGCTCCAAATCACACCAGCAAGTCCACCTCTGAATGTCTTAAGGAAAGCAAAATTAAGATTTTGGAGGGGCCTAGTCAAAGTCCTGACCTTATTGAGATGCTGTGGCATGACCTTAAAAAGGCGGTTCATACTAGGAATCCCTCCAATGTAGCTAAATAACAACAATTCTGAAAGATGAGTGGTCCGAAATTCATCCAGAGCGTTTTAAAGACTCATTGCCATTTATCGCCAACGCTTGATTGCAGTTGTTGCTGCTAAGGGTGGTGCAGAGTTATTAGGTTTAGGGGGCAATCACTTTTTCACACAGGGCCCTGGAGGTTTGGATTTCTTTTTCCTTTAATAATAAAGACCTTCATTTATAAACTGCATTTTGTGATTACTTGTGTTATCTTTGCCTATAATTTACATTTGTTTGGTGATTTGAAATATTTAAGTGTGACAAACACGCAAAAGAATAGGAAATCAGGAAGGGTGCAAATACTTTTTCACATCACTGTAGTTCCCAGGAGATCACCATAAAACCATATGACCCAACTGAACAAGTACAAGAGGAATTAAAAAACAAAAACAAAACAACAACCTGGAATTCTACTTTAACTCCTTTGGGTCTAGTATAATGTATAATCAGAAGCCCCCTTTTATGAGGATATATATATTTTTTTTATAAACATGGCACATATATAATTGATCTTTATTGATGCAGATAGGCGTTCTTCAGAACGACCTCTCCCAATTACAGCAGGAACACAAGTCACTTCTGGAGCTCAACCAACAAGTCGTACAGCAACGTGATTCTATCTCCCAGGAGGTGGACGATCTTCAGAAAAGCAGAACCCCTAGGCCAGACTGGGAGAAGTGTGTAGGTATGTACAACCATTGTATCATATTTTTTTCCTTTAAACGTTGAAAATACACTTATTTCATTTATAGACGGACGAGTTCAGTTTTCTACCGCTTACCTAGTGTAGTAATTATGGCAGGGTTAGCTCTGACCAGTCATCATCAGTAAACTCTGAAACCTGGTAGTATACAACACATTACAGTCAAACGAATAGCCATCTATATAGTACATGGATGACGGTGGGTCTGCCAGAATGCTTAGACTCTCTATTCTAGCTTGGGAGTTGGGGGGCCGGACCCAGGAAGCCTCCCTTCTACCTCATCCATGTGGCCTAATAGTATAATAAAGAAACCTACATCAGACATTTGATTTTTAACACTGGCATCACGTCAATGACACTTATTTGTACTCTTGGAATAAAGAATTTGAAAGATTGAAAATTTGGGTAAATTTTGCCTCCAACTGAAACTTTTTTTTATCTAAAACTGTATTACGCAGCTGATAAAATGTTGGTGACCTTTCTGCAGATCTGTTTCCTGAGGTCTTTCAGCGATGGTCCATATTATCTGACGGAAAGAGCAGCGACCAGCTTTTGGATGTGCTACTGACAGAACTGGGCACAAAAGTTCTCCAAGAGAAGGATTTCTTTCCGGGCATGGTATTAGACTCTAAGGGAAGAGTCAGACTGCCGTAAAAATCGTACGGAGATCGGAACACAGTGCATGAACTGGCTGGAGGCTCTCCTGACCCAAGAATGACGGCTGCATAAAGATACATGAAGCTGTCACGCTCAGATCAGGAGAGCCTTTGACCATTTCATACACTCTGTTCCGATCACCATCTCAATTATATGGCCGCCTGACTGCGCCCCTACATATTCATTATGGTATATCACAAATAACCAGGACCCTACTTAGGCGGGAACCTTGCAACCATTGTAGTAATATTACAATTCTTCCCTAAGTGGCAGCCAAAAGTGTAGCACTGCCCTAAGGTCGGGTTCAGACTGCAGTATACGGACTTCAATGTCTGACCTGACCGTGGGTCTCCTAACCCAAATTTACCACCTCATATACAGTATATGGTATTTGTAAGGCGGTAAGTTCAGGTCAGGAGTAGAGTTGAGCGAATATATTCGGAATCGGTCGCCGAATCTGAATTTGCCATATTCGTACCCTATTGGTGCCGAATTTGTTTGACGATGGATTCTGAACATATTCGTTCATTTCTACTTCCATGATGTTCGGCGAATATTGCAAATACAATATTCGCCACCGATCGTAATTGGAACCAAATTTTGAAAAATTCACTCAACGCTAGTCAGGAGATCGGTGGTCAATCCGGCATTGTGGTCTATATACGGACATCTGAATTCAGCCTAAAGGTGATGGATCCAATTATGTGTACGACTTCATGACTGTATGTTAGTGATCAACTTTGGCAATGGTACGTCATGAATCTAAGGATATTTTCAGCTTTGTCTTGGTTTCCGTACAGAAGCCACAGAGACGTGGGCTCTCCATGCGCCACTTTTTCCATTTTGCACTGTATTACTTTCCAAAGATTGAAATAAAATCCAACACCAAAACAAAGCTGAAAGTGTGTGATATTTGGAAGTTCGGAAGGGCCCCTAAGGAGATCTAGAGCTCTTGTGATACAGCTATTGGAATCGTTGATTCTAGGGAATTGGCGATAAAGTTCCCGTTCATCTGCGCCAGGATCGACCAGTGAAAAACTTAAGATTAAGCTTAAAAGAGGTGTACGGGATGATAAAGGAAATTTGGAGAGAAAAATTTGCCATGGATCAGCAGGTAACGTACTGAGCGTGTGTAATTGCATTCACATTGGTTAATGTCAACCGGATACATGGATTATTGTCTGTGATCATGAAAGTGACGAAACTCACATGACTGCTGCAGCTAATCAGTGACAGAGCTATGGGACGCTCTCTTCCAGATAAGGAAAACACAAGCATTCATGAAGAAGACGGGTGGGTGCCCAATAACTACCAGGTTTTTTTTTTGTTTTTTTTTATTTAAGACCACCATGGGCTTATTTTTAAAGTAAAAAAATTTATATAGTAGTGGAAATCATCAGAAAAAAATGTGCAAATGCTATTACTATATGCTGGACTGGGCTTTTACTTTATAAACCGATGAGAAAATGTATTTCTCCCTGTTGTCTTTATTGTAGAAAGGTAGGCGATCGTCTCTGCCCGAGTTTATGATAAACTATCTACAGAGGAAGTTTGGGGAGGCGTCATTCGGATGGTCATATTCTTTGCATCAAACATGTCGGATGCAACTGCAAAATGACCAACTCCATTCTTTTTATCGAGTCCTTATGGGTCAGGTGAGTAAAATGTAGGCTTGTTAATCATCCTTGGTCCGTATTGCTCTATTTTCTATATGCACATTTGCTAAAACGTTCCATTTCAGATCCTAAATATATGTAGCATCAAAACTAGTGATGAGCAAACGTGCTGGGATAAGGTGTTATCTGAGCATGTCTTCGGTGTGCTCGAATAATATGTTTGAGTCCCTGCGGCTGTTCGACAGCAGCAACACATGCAGGGATTGCCTAACATCCACGAGACATGCAGCCGCGGGGACTCGAACATACAAGTGCTACTCACTAAATTAGAACATCAAAAAGTTAATTTATTTCAGTTCTTCAATACAAAAAGTGAAACTCATACATTATATAGAGTCATTACACACAGAGTGATCTATTTCACGTGTTTATTTCTGTTAATGTTGATGATTATGCTTTACAGCCAATGAAAAGCCAAAAGTCATTATCTCAGTAAATTAGAATACTTTATAACACCAGCTTGAAAAATGATTTTAAAATCTGAAATGTTGTCCTGCTGAAATATATGATCAGTAAATGCACTCAATACTTGGTCGGGGCTCCTTTTGCATAAATTACTGCATCAATGCGGCGTGGCATGGAGGCGATCAGCCTGTGGCACTGCTGAGGGGTTATGGAAGCCCAGGTTGCTTTGATAGCAGCCTTCAGCTCATATGCATTGTTGGTTCTGGTCTCTCTCATCTTCCTCTTGACAATACCCCACAGATTCTCTATGGGGTTAAGGTCAGGCGAGTTTGCTGCCAATCAAGCACAGTGATACTGTTGTTTGTAAACCAGGTATTGGTACTTTTGGCAGTGTGGACAGGTGCCAAGTCCTGCTGGAGAATGACATTTCCATCTCCAAAAAGCTTGTTGGTAGAGGGAAGCATGAAGTGCTCTAAAATTTCCTAGTAGACGGCTGCGCTGACTTGATAAAACACAGTGGACCTACACCAGCAGATGACATGGCTCCCCAAACCATCACTGACTGTGGAAACTTCACACTAGACCTCAAGCAGCTTGGATTGTTGTCTCTCCACTCTTCCTCCAGACTCTGGGACCTTTATTTCCAAATGAAATGCAAAATTTACTTCCATCTGAAAACAACACCTTGGAACACTGATAACAGCCCAGTTCATTTCCTCCTTGGCCCAGGTAAGACGCCTCTGGAGTTGTCTATTGGTCATGAGTGGCTTGATACAAGGAATGCGACACTTGTAGCCCATGTCCTCGATACGTGTGTGTGGTGGCTCTTGAAGCAATGACTGCAGCAGCAGTCCACTCCTTGTGAATCTGCCCCAAATGCTGTTATCCTGGTTATTTGTGCACCTTTTGCTACCACACTTTTTCCTTCCACTCAACTCTCCATTAATATGTTTGGATACAGCACTCTGTGAACAGCAGCTTCTATAGCAATGACGTTTTGTGGCTTACCCTCCTTGTGGAGTGTGTCAGTGACTGCCTTCTGGACATCTGTCAAGTCAGCAGTCTTCCCCATGATTGTGGAGCTACTGAAACAGACTAAGGGACCTTTTAAACGCTTAGTAAGCCTTTGCAGGTGTTTTTGTTAATTATTCTAACTTACTGAGATAATGACTTTTGGGTTTTCATTGGCTGTAAGCTGTGAACTGTTCCAGGTGGTTGCCATCGACATGCTAACATGGAAAGTCTGTCTTGCAGATGGATGAAGATTTGTATTACGCTTGGTTTCATGGACATAAACCCCTTCAGAAGGAGCTCGCCGCTGCCAACAGCTCAAATGATGGATCAGTAACACAGGAGCAGTTCAGGTATGCTAGCTAAGTAATGGAAAACATGCAAAAACCCCCACAACTTCTGTACAGGTATTTAAAGGGACAGTCGTATGTCAGCCATTTATGGCATATCCACGGGGGATTCTCATCTTGTATTGGTATCTGCCGTACATGTATGAACAGTTCTCAACAAAGGTGGGGGAACCTGTCTAGATGTTATGTCCCACCTAGCAGACACTTTGGCATATACTATGGTAAGGTCATAAATGTCTGACATTAAAATAGACCTCTACACAACTCCACACTAACCAGGCATAATGGTAATACGTGTATGCTTCACACAGGCACCAGGTGACAAACACAGAGACCCTCTGCAGACCGACTAAACTAATGTGTGCGTTGTGAACCTACGCTTGGTTTTCTCTGATTAGAGAAGGTAAAAAATGATTAGTAGGACCCATTCCATCAGCCACGTCAGTAATCGGAGCCCCGAGAACCGTCCCCTACCTGCCAGGAGCAGCATATCTACTTTTGATTAGCTGGCTTGGTGGGATATCACACCACAACTATGATGTCGCACCAGGCTGGCTAATGAACAGAAGAGCCACAGATCTCAGGAGGCAGTACTCGGGACTCGTGTCCAATGGTCAGAGATTACTGACGTGGCCGATTGACCGGGTCCTGTCAATCTATACGCACTAACTCTGCCCCCGTATTTCACCCATTATTCAAATACAGCTATAGTGAAGGGAACCTGTATACAGAATGACTGTTCAGACCAAGCACAGGCGCTCGGTGCACCCTTGGCACAGCCAATAAATTCAGTGCACCTTCCCACCTGTTTGCCATCCATCTCTGCTTTTCTCTGGTTCCTGGAAAGCCACAGCTGTCAGTCAAGGAATAGGAAGATGGATGGAAAACAATTAGACTGCTCGACCACTGCAAGGGTGCACAGAGCACCTGATGGCAAACAATGATTGTTCAAACTCCCTTTAAAGGGACTCTTGTTGTGAATGGGTTTGAGATGAGTTCTGAGCAGAGGCTCCCTCTGGTGGGTACAAGCGGTGCTAGTGAAGATTGTGAGGACTGGGAATCAGGTGTTACTGACTGGTCTTATATAAGGGAGTCATTTTCCCATCAGGGTTGCCGGTGATCAATTGTTCTGGTCTGAATCCTTCATTCCAGTTTCCCTTGTAGCCTGCTGTGTCGTGTCTGCATCTCCTGCTTACAGATAAGACTTTTGCTTCTTTTGTGTTTGTGCTATATTTTTGCATTTTGTCCTGCACTTCTTTGGTGGCCTTCAGGGTCCCCTCCGGGGCTTCTGCCCTCTCAGTTTAGTTCAGCCACTGAGTTTTGTTCTTTTGCTTTTTCCAGTTTTTTTTCAGTGGCTGCTGTTTTGATTTTTTGTTACACCAGAGAGCTAATTTAGGTGGTAGAGGTCGTGTGATCTCAGGTGATTTTGAAATTAGTAGAGTTGGTGCTTTTCAGGGTTTTCTGAGATTGCAGTAAGTGCCCTTCCTATCCTTTTCTATTTAGATAGTTTGGGCCCCAGCGTTTGCTCATACTATTTTCTTTCTGTGTCAGTATTTCCTCTTGTCTAACCGCCATTACATGTTTGGGGGCTTTCTGTTATCTTTGGGGTTCTGCTCCGGGGCAGATAGCTTTCCTATTTCTGTCTTTAGGTGTAGTTAGTTTCTCAGGCTGTGACGAGGCGTCTAGGACCAACGTAGGAACGCTCCACGGCTGCCTCTAGTTGTGGTGGTTAGTCAGGGTACTGCAATCTCATAGATTCCAACTGCTCTGGTGTATTGCCTTTTTTACCTGCACTCCTCAGCTACCGAAACATAACAGACTCTGTCAGCACATACCAAGTACAGGCGTTCGGGGATTCATGCCACGGACAGTCTTATAAATATACCTCTTTGTTTTCCCTCTACCTCCACCCTATGAAGCCAGAGCTGGCAACCAAAGAAGAGGGAAAATGGTGATAGAGGATAAACAAGCAGGGGGACGTTGCACTGAACAGTTCGGCCACACCAAGGGTGCACCAAGAGCCTGTACTGGGTTTGAATGGTCATTCTGTGCCGACAGTCGCTTTAAGTGAACATTAAACCTTGATATGATATCAAGGCCGTATTGCCACAAAAAAGGCGGTCTGCCGCAATAACGGGCCGCAAAAAACTTGCGGATCGCCGTTTTTCAGTTTTCCAATACTATGGAAGAAGAATTGAAAAAAAAAAAACGGCGTTCCGCAAAACCGGAAGTGACGGTGCCCTGCAAAAACAAACTTCCGTTTGTTTTTGCGGCCTCATTGAGTTTCAATGGGGGCCGTGTCCGTACGCCGTGAAAAAGATCAAACAGGCTCGATCTTTTTTCACGGCCACACGGTGGAATTTTTGCGGGCCGATTTTGCAGCCCCATAGAAATCTATTGGGGCCGCAAAAACCACGGTAAATGTAAAAGAAGCCTTAGACCACGGCATGGTTACCATACTGCCACAGGAAGAAAGGAAATGATGGGTCCTGAAGCGCAAGGAGTCCTCCAGCTAGAAAACACTTTCCTATCCTAACGATAAAAGGCTAATTTTTAGGTTCATTCTCCAACTCAAATGTTAGCTAGATCGGGCCCCGTAGTGCACACAGGTTTGGGGTTCTCCATGCCTTTTTTTGATGAAGACCATTTGTAGCTCAGTACATTGCATCTAAATGGTGAAAAAATCCTGCATGTCGGGAAAAAAAATGCAATCCTACCTCCTCATTACTAGTCAGCTGGATATTGTAGGACATTTCTAGTTTACGTTTGGGGTAACATTAGTGGTAATGCCAAGCCTGGCATATCAGAGTGAGGAGACTTATAAACTATGCATGCTCCTCTGGGAAATTATATATGCAAACTGTCTCTTCAAAAAAGAAGAGGACTAGAACTTTAGCGCCACCTGTTGGAAGCTTCACGTTTGTATTATTTCCACAGGTTCCAACTCAGAAAAGCCTTTCCATCTAAGACTTCAGCTGAAATTCAGGAACTGATGGACGCTGCCGAGTCCCAGCTGAAGCCGGAGGATGAAAATATCATTTACAAGTCCTTATTCAGTGAGGTGAAGCTACATTTTTATTACATAAATGACTATGTGACACTATAATGTAATCAGGCAGCATAAAGGGGTTGTCTCACTTGAGGTACACATGTGGTCAAAATTCTTGGTACCGCTCATTTAATGACAGAAAAACCCACAATGGTGATAGAAATAACTTGAATCTGATTAAAAGTAATAATAAATCAAAAATCTATGAAAATGAACAAATGAAAGTCAGACATTGCTTTTCCACCATGCTTCCACAAATAAAAAAAAAAATAGAACTCATGAAATAGGCCTGGACAGAAATGATGGTACCCTTAACTTAATATTTTGTTGCACAACCTTTTGAGGCAATCACTGCAATCAAACGATTCTTATAACTGTCAATGAGACTTCTGCACATCTCGACAGGTATTTTGGCCACTACTCAAGAGCAAACTGCTCCAGTTGTCTCATGTTTGAAGGTTGCCTTTTCCAGACGGCGTGTTTTAGCTCTTTCCAAAGATGCTCAATAGGATTTAGGTCAAGGCTCATAGAAGGCCACTTCAGAATATTCCAATGTTTTCCTCTTAGCCATTCTTGGGTGTTTTTAGCTGTGTGTTTTGGGTCATTATCCTGTTGCAAGACCCATGACCTGTGACTGAGACCAAGCTTTCTGACACTGGGCAGCACATGACAGCATGAGCGGGCGTCACTGATGGGGGTATACATAAATACATTTTAAAAAAGTGACGTGATGTCTTTTCAATTTTTGATAACCAGCGCAGGCAAAACTGACAGCTGCGGGTTGCAACCCTCAGTTGTTAGCTTTAACATGGCTGGTTGTCAAGAATAGAGGGATCCGAAGCGGTTTCCTTTTTAAATATTGAAATAAATAATTTAAAAAACGGCGTGGGGTCCCCCTCATTTTTGACATCCAGCTAAGCTAAAGCTTGAGGGCTGGTATTCTCAGACTGGTAAGGGGCCGTGGCTATTTCCCCTTCCTCCCACCAGCCTAAAAATAGCAGCCCACAGCCACCCCAGAAAAGGCGCATCTATTGGATGCGCCAATTCTGTCCCTTTGTCTGACATGCCCTGGTGCGGTGGCAAGTGGGGTAATGGTTGTGGGGTTGATGTCTGCTGTTTCATGGTCGTTGACATCAAGCCCACAGACTAGTAATGGAGAGGCGTCTATGAGACGCCCCCATTACTAACCCAATAGTTAGATTGCAAAAAAACACAGCCAGAAAAAAATCCTTTAATTGAAATAATGACAGACTCCTTTATTTGACATAAAAGGCCACAGTTATAGTCATCTTTACGCCTAATCCATTGAAGCCCATGTCACCTATAAAAGACATAAAATAAACAACCATAATACTCACATTTATCCCTAAACCACCGATGACTATGTCCTCTGGAATAGAAAAATAATAAATAACCATATCCCTCACCTGTTCAACGTGAAGATAATCCATTCTGTCCCACGATGATCCAGATGATTTGAATAGCTGTCACATCAGTGATGCAACAGCCATCTCTGCCAGCTGGAACACACTGGCACAGGAACCTTATTAGCTCCTGCAGTGAGTAGCGCTGAGCTGCCGAAAGTTCACCGGAGTTCAAAGCTGATGAACCCCGGTGACGTCACTTATGACACTGCTCACTGCATATGAAACAGCGTGGCAAACACGGGCTGTGATCGGCGGTAAGACCATTACCGCTAGTCACAGCTGTTAGCTCACGCTGTCATCTGACAGCATGAGATCCGCAGCTCTGTGGCCGGAGGTAATAATCTTACTGTCGATCAGAGCCCGTGTTTGCAGATGACAGCATGGCAAATAAAAGATGTTTGCGCCCCCCCATTCATCTGCTAGACGTCCAGGTTTGGGTAACGTTTTGGTACCCAAACCAAACGTTTTTTTTTAGATGTCTGGCCGGACCCGAACATCCATGGGTTCGCCCATCACTAGTCATAGCCATGGATACCTAAGCTACTGCAATGCCCTGCACATGTGGTAAGCTACATAGCGAATCAGAAGAACTATACTACATTTCTAACTGGAGGTATTTGCTACTATTATTATTGTTACACCTATTACATATTAGGACAGGATGTTGGAGATGGATGTAGAGTAAATCCCTGTGATGTGCAGTTAGGACATACTTGGGTATTATCTACCAGCATTAGTAACATAGGCTAATATAATAGATAGATGCCAATAGATTGAATAAAAAAATAAAATTGATAAGAAAAACATACAAAACCCAAAACTGTTAATATAAATACTTATTATAAATAGATTTTATTATTTATTTGGAACAAAAGTACCAAAATAAAATGTATTACCCACATTTGGTTAGGACTGTCACAATCTGTACTATAGATCTAGATAATAATTTATTTTGACTGGTTTATACAAGACAGAAGAATAAAGAATGACTGCAGTGATTGTGCATTTTTCTCATTTTTGCCAAAAGTTAAATAACTACAAATTAAATGTTATATGTACCGAGAAATGGCACCTACAAAGTACAACTTGTCCTGTAACAAAAAAAAACCCTCATACAATTACTTTGAACAACAAAAAAAAAAAGTTATGACCTCTTGAATGCAAGACGACTTCTTCTAGTCTGCTGGGACCTAAAAAGTGTCTGCACACTGAACGAGACTTTTTTTTTTATAGGATGAAGAGGGAAATCCTAGTCACTTTATTGGAGTACTTCGCAATCAATTTTTTGCCGAGAGGATGCAATATCTGAAAGAGCTAAGAAATACACTTGGAAACAAGTAAGTGATTACTAGTAATCAATTAAAGCAGTCGTCTCGTGTTTGCTGATGGTTAAAAAATACAAATGGTTTGGAAAAAGCAGCAACTGTGCAATATACCACTTGTTAAAAATCCTCCACGATCTCAAGAACTTTAATTCTACAGCTGTTCTTTAATTAAGATCTTTAATTCTATTTATTTTAAGATCTTTTATTATATAATTTACAGCTCGTCGCTAGTGATGAGAGAGCATGCTCGGATATTGAGTTATCAGAGTGCCTTCGGCGTGCTCGAGTGATATGTTCGAGTCCCCACGGCTGCATGGCTCTCGGCTGTTTGACAGCCGCAATACATGCAGGAATTTCCTGTTTGTTAGGCAATCCCTGCATGTGTTGCGGCTGTCGAGCAGAGATGCAGCCGTGGGGACTCGAACATATCACTGAGCACACCGAAGGCACTCTGATAACTCGATATCCGAGCACGCTCGCGCATCACTATTCGTCGCCCATGTTAGACTGCAGTTGTGGTGGCCGGTTTCCTAAGCAAGTAACATGGGCTTGTAAGCGCTGCATCCAGCTGGCTTTACAGCCCTTGCTTGCGGCCTCAGAGCGTGGACAGTACAGACCAACGACACTGCAGTCTTTCGGAGTGCATCCCCAGGCCCCCGACTTCAACTAATAGGAGGCTGGGGAGCTATGCGTTCTTCGTGCAACATCCTCCTCTAGTATTTCACCATGTTAACCCCTTAGGCTAGTTTCACACTAGCGTCTGACCGACCTGCGTCGGTCAGCGCACGGCTGCCGCTAAGCTCCGCCCCCGGCTGCGCCTCCTCCCGATCGCTCTGCCTATGGGCGCATGACGCTGCATGCGACCTGCGTACCCTATCTTTAGCATTGGGTTCGCAGGCCATACAGCAGGTATGCATTTGCCGGCGCATGCGTCCTTTTGACGGTGCGCCGAAGCGCACCAAAATGCAGCACAGTGCGTTGGGCGCAGGTTGGCGCACCGTCAAAAGGACGCATGCGCCGGCAAACGCATACCTGCGCGCGACCTGCGAACCCAATGCTAAAGATAGGGTGCGCAGGTCGCATGCAGCGTCATGCGCCCATAGGCGGAGCGATCGGGAGGTGCGGCGGGAGCTTAGCGGCGGCCGTGCGTCGGTCAGACGCTAGTGTAAAACTAGCCTTAATTGCGAGCTATTGTTTTGCTACTGCGTTGTGGACACAGGGCTGCACCCAAATATGTGGATATGTCATTACCTACTGTAAATATACCTTTCTTTGCATTTTAGTCCCAGTAAACCTGAAGATCTTAAAGCGACGTTTTTGTCTCTGGATCCTGCCATTGACGACGAGACACTAGACAGATATCTATCCTGCGCCTTTAAAGTCAGCCCGGAACAACTCGACGTGACCAGGCCGCTGTCTCCGAAACAGTTATTTCACAATTTGGAGGCCATAAATGTAAGGAGAACTGGATCTACAGCTCAGGAGTAAGGACGTTACCTGCGAGCGAGAAGACTGTGGTGCTTATTATCTGAGAGCACATGTAAGACTGACGCCTTCTACCTGGACTGTCAGACTGCTGCAGAACTACAAATCCCAGCAAACAATGACCAGGCAGAAGCTGGGAGTTTTTGTTATGCTGCAGCCTGGAAACAGGTTAAAATCAGATATAAGAAACTTTAGCATTGATCAAACCAATATTTTGTATTGAGCTAGATCATTTTTTATTTTACAGGAAAAAATAAATTGTATTTTTAGTCTAAGAAAGTTACGCAAGATTAGAAGAAAGGGTGCACTTTTTTTTGAGCCATGGGGCATTTGATAAATTGCTAAAACCCCCATCCATACTAGATGACAATCGTCCAAAGCTGGCAATTTCGGTGGGATCAGACTCCCATCTGATGTGTGTGGGGACACCCTAACATTATCAAGGATCTGATAACTTGCAGATGGGAATAACCCTTTAAAGACTATGGTACTGATGGTTATCCAGCAGTGCGTGGGGGATCCTTCATTCTAGAAGTCAGACCCCACCATTAGTACATTTTAACCTGTGCACTGTCTCTTTTTACACGACAATCATAGCCGCAGTGTCAGATCACATTTCCCTGACAGATCTATATAGATCATGTTCACTCTTATGGGGTTTGCTTTTTTTTTTTTTTATGGGAAATATGACGAGTCCAAATTATTTTTTTTAAATTTAAACCATACCAGTGAACTTAAACTTTATTGGGGTCCAGCATTTATCATGGTAAGAACAGTTGTGCCGATTGCGACATTGGTGCCATATAAAATAATAGACAACGACTCTTCAATATATGACAACATTGGATGTGAATAAAAAGACAATGGTCTCGTGGTCTTATTTCATCACATTAATGATGTTTAGTGCGTGTTCTTGGTTTTTGTGTTCGTGTATTATCACTTCTGGGGGTCCCGTCTATTCTAATGTAAGTGTATGTATGATAGAAGATAAGATTCATCCTCATTTTACTGAACAATGACAGACTGTATGTGTAAGGGAAGAGCGATGACGGGATTTGCCTGACTATCTCGTGTGTATTGGGGTCTTTCAACTGTCCTCCATCAAAACATTTTAGGGAAAGAGCTTTCAACATGTCGATCCACAAGCTGATTTTTGTCCCTCTTCTCATGAAATTAACATGTATGCTCAGCTGAGGGGTAGTGTGCATGTTCATGGTGAGGTTTTCAGAAATTGCCATTTTTTTTTTGTGTGTGTAGCCAGACTATACAGTAAGGAACACCAGAACGTAGGAAACCGCCCAAGTGCTAGAATATGGCAATTTGTTCCCCCCTAACACCAACGTATTGTTTGAGGACCCTCTGTAGGGAAACGGATTGTCAAATGTGGACCACCACTTATTCTTCAGGAGCACAGTGCTCCCCTGACTTCCTGCTTGCTGGGGGGTTTGGGGCTATTGGCTACTGCTGAATGACATTTTGGACTGGCGGCATTGTTGCCCCACTGGTCCCGGACTACGCGCTCTCCCATGGAACGAGCAGAGACAGCTTTTGCGGCATCGGAGTACCTCTGAAGCTGGCAGCATCCAGCTATCTGTCAGGCTTCAGATGGCCCTGCTCATTGCCTAGGAAACCGGCCACCGCTGACTGCTTACAGCAGTGGATAGTAAAGCAGGCAATGAGCAGTGCACAATGGAATTAAAAAGAGAACGGAAAAGATTTTTGCTAAGAGGTAAATGGCAAAGTTGCTTATTTTTCCAAATGTCAGACATTTATGATGAGGCAATCCCTTAAAACATCAAATATAGAATTTTATTTCAATTACTTTCAAACAAAATATATATATAACAGCATTTTTGTACAAAAGGATCTTTAACACTTTAAACCCCACATTACTATTTACAGTGTAACCTGTATTTTGGCTATTTATGAGATGAGGCCGCGAGTTTGGGAAGCACCTGGTTTCCGCTCATTGCACATGGAATTAGAAGTGTTCTGCAATCCATCGGTAAATGTTTCTCGATGAGAACGTTGAGAGAAGTGGTGTCGGTCACCAGATGCTGCCTGCGGGTGGAGAACATACAATGTGGTCAATGGGATATGAACCACACACTTGACGGATAAGTCAAAGACCTGTAGTACTAACAAACATGCAAATGGATATCCAAGTACAGTACATTGATGTATAGAATGCGGCTCTCCTGGAAGAAGTGTCCATACCGAGAACGAAAGGTCTCCTATATTGTAGGGTCACAAAGACAATTATTTGTAGCAATATTACTCAGTTCTTAAAGAGGTTCTCTGAGAATACAATAAACATGACTGCTGTAACATATTTCAATCTGCAACCAGTCCTAGTAACATGTTAGAATGTGTTGGTGCGTGAAGAAACGGCACTCGAGACGTTTCTCAACAGTCAGAGGATCAGCACTGTGAACTGATCCGCTCACTCACCTGTTCTTTTCAGCCTGACGTTGGAGAAAAAAAGACGGATTTTGGTAAGAACTTACCTGTAAAATCCTTTTCAGCGAAGAAGGGAGACACACTCATTACTAGTGGGTAGGCGGAGCCCCAGATAGGATTAACACCTCAGATTCAAAAGCGTGTTGACCGGCCCCTCCAGCTCGGGCTCCTCCTACTCAGGTCTTCAGTCTTACCAAAGCTTAGGAAGAACAATATCACCAGCGAAGCAACATAACCCCTTCTGAAGGACTTCAGAGAAAAATACAAAAGTACAGGTTATGCATGCATTTGCAACGAAAAACCACACAGTCCCAGGTACTACTCACTGAACCTGACAACTGCGATAGGCTGGCAATGCTGGAACAGAGCCGTAGCGCGTCGACCTCAGCTCAGAAAATCGCTATCAGAGAAGGGCCACGCTGCTTCTGTAAATATAACAACACACTTCTGCCATGGGAGGGATGTGTGTCTCCCTTCCTTCTTCGCTGAAAAGGATTTTACAGGTAAGTTCTTACCAAAATCCGTCTTTCAGCTGCAGATGAAGGAAGGGAGACACACTCATTACTAGTGGGACGTCCCAAAGCAGTCCAAAAATTAGGGTGGGAAAAAACCAAAATAGGCAGAAACCCAACAACCTAGATAAATGCGCCACAGGCGCCAAATATAAGTTAACTAAAAACTTTAAATTACCGCTGCCTGCAGGACCCTACGTCTTAAGGCCGCATCAGCGGAAGCCCTGACGTCCATCTTATAAAACTTTGTAAATGTGTGGACGAAACGCCAGGTCGCCACTCGGCAGAGCTGAGCTGCCGAGGCCCCTTGATGAAAGGCCCACGATGAAGCCACAACCCTCGTGGAGTGAGCTCGAATCTTAATCGGGCAAGGTTCGCCTTTAAGTCGGTAAGACCAAAAAGGTCGACCGAATCCAACGAGCTATAGAGTCCTTGGAAGCTCGTTGACCACGCCTACGACCTGCTGTAATCATAAACAGGGAATCTGATTTCCGAAAACCTTGAATGACAGACAAAAAGAACTTGAAGGTCCGCACTAAATCCAATTTGTGCAAATCTCGTTCCTTTGCATTCCTCGGGCCGGGCAAAGCGAGGGCAAAACAATATCCTGGTTAACATAAAATTACGACACCACCTTAGGTAGAAAGTCGCCCCGTGTGCGAAGCACTACTCAATCCGGGTAAAAATCCAGGAAAGGCGGCGAGCAAGAAAAAGCTGCCAACTCAGAAACCCTTCTCAAAGAGGTTACCGCCACTAATAATGCAACCTTCCAAGAAAGTAACGAAAAGTTTTAGTAGCACCCATAAGCTCAAAGGGCACATGCTGAAGAGCCTCCAAGACAAGGTTGAGCCGCCAAGAAGACCCAGGTGCCTTCCGCGGTGTGAACTGACGGGTTACTCCTTTGAAAAAAAGGAACGCACGTCCCTACGCGAGGCGATAGTCTTCCGAGACAGCAAGGACAGGGAAACCTGACCTTTCAGAGTGCTAACTGCTAAACCTTCGTCCAACCCGTACTGTAGAAAAAACCAACAGATTGGGAATGGAAAAAATCCTCGGATTCCTTGAGGAACCCGCACCACGAAAAGAAGGCTTCCCAAGTTTTGTGATAAACCTTAGTAGTAGCCGGACCTGTGACAGCTCGCAGAGTGGCAATGACTGCAGCTGAGAAACCTCTACGAGTCAATATTTCGGTCTCAAGAGCTACGCCGTCAAACGCAGAGACTTCAAGTCCGGATAACGAACGGGCCCCTGGTTAACAGGTCTGGGCGAGGAGTAAGTGGGAATGGCGGTGCCGCCAAAAGCGACACCAGTGTCGCAAACCACGTCCTCCTTGGCCAATCCGGGGCTATCAACATAGCCGGAATTCTCTCCAGTCTGATCCGACACAGCACCAGAGGAAGTAAAGATAACGGCGGAAACACATAGACTAGCTCGAAATGGTCCCTCGGAGCCACCAGAGCAACCACCGCCACAGCTTTCGGGTACCTGGACATGAACGTCGGTAGTTTGGCATTGAACCTGGATGCCATCAAAACCGCTTGGGGAGTTCCCCAACGGGAGCACAGCAGTGCAAAAATTTTCGGATGAAAACTCCATTCTCCAGGATCCATCTTCTCGCGACTGAGGAAGTCCGCTGTGGCATTCTGGACTCCTGGGATGTGAATCGCAGAGATGGCTGGAACCTTGGTCTCGGCCCATAACAGAATCCGAGACACCTCATCATGATCCTGGAGCTCCTTGTCCCGCCTTGGTGGTTGATATACACAACCGCCGACGCGTTGTCTGTCTGCACTCAGACTGATAAACCGCTTAAAGGGACCGTCCAGTGTTGGAGGCAAAAGAACAATTGCTCTCAATTCCAAGATGTTGATCGGTAGAACAGACTCTGCCGATAACCATACTCCCTGGCTCCAAAAAAAATCGTTCCAGGCACCCCTCCCAGCCCGTCAGGCTGGTATCGGTGGCTATGACCGACCACCTCGGAGGGAGGAAAGATTTCCCCAGGGATAACGTTCCTGGACGTAACCACCATCCTAGGGATTCTCGCACCCTGTGAGAGATGATGACGCTGCAATCCAGAGAAGCTTGCGATCGATCCCAGTGACTCCGGATGAGCCTTTGGAATGAAACTGGGCAAACGGAAGTGTCTCCATGAACGCCACCATTAAACCCAGAAGGCGCATACACTTCCGAAGAGACATTACTGTCGAAGACTTCATATCTGTACATGTCGAGGGGAACATGCCCGCTCGTCTGGAAGTAGAGGCACCACTGCCCGTACCGTGTCAAAATGTATTCCTAAAAATAGGATAGACTGCGACGGTTCCAGAGACGACTTCTCTCGTTGTAAAAACTCTGGCCGTTAAGACCAAGCTGAATGGTCGAGCCACAAACTGGTAATGGTCCTGTCAATTGACCAGTCACCCGAAATCCTCCAGGAGCTGAAGGAATAGATTACGAGCCGTCAATGCCTCCTCCTTTGAGGACGGCACAATCAAAAGGTCGTCCAGGTAGGGAAGATCGTAAGTCCCTGTCTTTGAAGAATTGTCATGAGAGGTGCCAGAAACCTATGACAAAACGAAGGAAGCACTGGTGTGCAAATAAGCGTCGCGAATGTTGATTGACCAAAAAGACGTTCTGCGACAGGGCTGCCACAACGGAGCGAAACGACTCCATGCGGAATGTTCGAGTGTGGACAAGTCGATTCAATCTTCCAGAATAGGGCAAAATTTGTCCTCCTTTTTGGGGACCACCAAGAGGATAAAAAATCCTCTTTCCCGGTCCTCTGTGGAACCGGTATCACCACACTCTTCTACAGAAGAGAATCGATCACTCGCAGTAGAGCGGAAAATAGTTCGGCTCTGACGGAATGCGAGATTAGTAAAAAACTGTCCGGGGGTCGAGGAAGAAACTCTATGAAGTAGCCTGCCAACACCACCTGTGTCACCCGGCGTCCGACACACGGGAAACCCAAGTTGGTTTGAATTGGAGTAAACGACCCCCCACTAGAGAGCGCTCGAATGAGACCCAGACGTCAGTCTGCCTTAGCAGGTTTTTTTTTTTTTTTTGCCAGCTTCTGTGTGAACAGAAGTTCTGTTTCCAGGGTATGCGGAATTTCTGAGACTTCCCCCCCTTTTTTTTTTTTTTTAAAAAAAGAAAGAGACGACCAAAACCCCCAGAGGGTTGGCCGGATCATCCCCTGAACCGAAAAGACCGACAATTACCGTTCCAGATGCAGAAGTCACAGCTCTGCGCTGCAGTAAAGCTGTTTCTTTTGCCTTTGCTTTGGCAATCAGCTCCGTGAGGTCAGATTCAAGTAGTTGACCCTTACTAAGCTAAAGATAGCAAACCCTGCTTGGAAACTGCGTTCCACTGTCTAAGCCACAGTTCTGACTGTGACTGCTGAGGATTACGCCCTGGATAGCAGTGACGCAGTATCCTTCAACTTGAAAAGCCCATCTACCTCGATAGAAGGGATCCATCTTGCCACGGCGTCCTTAGACGGTTCCACCGGCTCAGGAAAACTTTTACAAGTACACATAGATCCTTAATACTGAATCCATGACCCGCGGCTTCGCAGATGGATATTGTTGCCATCTCCGTTTTTCTGTCCAGCGGTTCCTGCAGACTCGCCTTCCCTTTACCAGGAAGATTTGCTAAGCTGGGATAAAGGAACATTCAGTTCAGGAGAAAGGGTCCAATTAACAAACAACTCCGTAGCAACGGATACAGTTTGTAAAGCCGACGCGACCTATGCGACTCCTGAAACATCCTGGCCGACTTACCAGGACATCTAGTTACCTCCTCCGGTAACTGAAACGCCCTCATGGCTCCATTAGTACGGCCCATGAGAGAGGCAGATTGTCTCTGCCGATCCTCCTCGCTACGTGAGAAAAAACGATTTGTGTCGTCTTCCTTTAGAGAGACTAGCTGACACTCAATAACTTAGAAGATCAGACAGGCCATCAATAGAAACTAGTGAGGACCTCCATTTTGTCACTGGAACCTCCGACGCTGAATCGAGGTCTGCGTGTCAGATACGCGAGACTGATCCTGTAGCGGATCTGGGAGATGGACTGCCCTTGCACAGTATATGGCAGGTTAAACCTGTCAGTAACCAGAACTTCTTAAAGAAGAAACAAACGCTGAAGGGTTAAAGCTCTTAAAGAGAGAGCCACCCCAGCTGTCCCCATTAAGAGTTAACCGCCTAAGAAGGGGTTAAAGTAGCAGACTCCCCACAACCTTGATAATGAAAAGGGTGTGCGAGCCTCAAGCGCCTCTTATAAGGTCGCAGCTACAGGACAGTTATGCCACACTATACAAGAAAAAACGTTCCACAAAATCGCTAAAAAATTGCGTTGTTTGTATATCGCAATGCGCCAAAGTCATTAACCCCTCTCTGACATTAGACGTACTATCCCGTCCATAAAACCCGTGCCATTCTGCCCATGGACGGGATAGTACGTCATAGGCGATCAGCTGCGCTCCTGAGGGGAGCGCAGCTAATCGCCGCCGGGTGTCAGCTGATTATCACAGCTGACACCCGTGACTGTGTGTCAGGACGGTCACGGACCGCTCCCGGCACATTAACCCCTACACAACCGCGATCAAACATGGGGTCCTGGAGGGAGGCGGCTTCCTCAGTGCCTGCTGAGAGCAGGCACTGAGAAGCCTGCTGCACTGCCTGAGCGATCGCTGGTGTGACAGAGTGCTGTGCACACTGTCACACCAGCGATTTGATAAAATACAGTGATGTCCCACCCTGGGACAAAGTAAAAAAGTTAAAAAAATAAAAATAAACATGTTATAAAAAAAAATCCAAAATAAATAAAAAAAAATAAAAATATTCCCCAATAAATTCATTTCTTCCTGTAAATAAAAAAAACAAAACAATAAAAGTACACATATTTGGTATCGCCGCGTCCGTAACGACCCCCCCTATAAAACTGTCCCACTAGTTAACCCCTTTAGTGAACCCCTAAAAAAAAAAAAAAAAAAAAAAAAACGAAGCAAAAAAAGAAATCAATGCTTTATCATCATACCGCCGAACAAAAAGTGGAATAACGCGCGATCAAAAAGACCGATATAAATAAACATGGTACCGCTGAAAACGTCATCTTGTCCCGCAAAAAACAAGCCGCCATACAGCATCATCAGCGAAAAAATAAAAAAGTTATAGCTCGCAGAATAAAGCGATGCAAAAATAATTATTTTTTATATAAAATTGTTTTTATTCTATAAAAGCGCCAAAACATAAAAAAATGATATAAATGAGGTATCGCCATAATCGTACTGACCCGAAGAATAAAACTGCTTTATCAATTTTACCACACGCGGAACAATAAAAACGCCTCCCCCAAAAGAAATTCATGAATTGCTGATTTTTGTTCATTCTAACCTCCCAAAAATCGAAATAAAAAGCGATCAAAAAATGTCACCTGCTCAAAAATGGTACAAATAAAAACGTCAACTCGTACCGCAAAAAATAAGACCTCACATGACTCTGTGGGCCAAAATATGCAAAAATTATAGCTCTCAAAATGTGGCGATGCAAAAAACTATTTTTGCAATAAAACACGGATTTTGGTAAAGACTTACCTGTAAAATCCTTTTCAGCGAAGGAAGGAAGAGAGACACAGTATTCATTACTGATGGGTAGGCGGAGCCCCAGATCAGGATGTTACCTCAGATCAAAAGAGTGATGACTGGCTGGCCCCTCCAGCTCGGGCTCCTCCTACTCAGCTCCAGTCGTACCAAAGCTTTTAGGAAAAGAGCCAAGATCACCAGCAGAGCAACATAACCCCTTCTGAAGGAACTTCAGAGAAAAAACACAAGGATACAGGTTATGCATGCAAAGAAAGCCAAAAACCACAGAGTTCCAGGTACTACTCACGGAACCTGACTACTGCGATGAGCTGGCGATGCTGGAACAGAGCCTTAGCGCGCTGACCTCAGCCCAGATAATCGCTATCAGATAAGGGTCGCGCTGCATCTGAAAACATCAACACACTTCTGCCGTGGGAGGGTGCTGTGTCTCTCTTCCTTCCTTCGCTGAAAAGGATTTTACAGGTAAGTCTTTACCAAAATCCGTGTTTCAGCTGCAGATGAAGGAAGAGAGCCACAGTATTCATTACTGATGGGACGTCCCAAAGCAGTTCAAAAATAAGGGTGGGAAAAAACCAACAAAAGGCAGAAACCCAACAACCTTAACAACAAAGCGCAACCAGCGCTAAACACAAGTTCATCCAGAACTTTAAACTACAGCTGCCTGCAGGACCCTACGTCCGAGGGCTGCATCAGCGGAAGCACTGACGTCCACTTTATAAAACCTTGTAAACGTGTGGACAGAGCGCCAAGTCGCCGCTCGGCAAAGCTGCACTGCCGAAGCACCTTGATGAAAAGCCCACGATGAAGCCACAGCTCTCGTGGAATGGGCTCGAATCTTAATCGGGCAAGATTCACCCCGAAGACGGTAAGCTTCCAAAATAGCTGACCGGATCCAACGAGCTATAGAACCCTTGGAAGCTCGTTGACCACGCCGACGACCTGCCGGAACCACAAACAGGGAGTCCGTCTTACGAAAACCTTGAGTAATAGATAGATAAAACTTCAAGGCCCGCACTAAATCCAATGTGTGTAAATCTCGCTCTTTCGTATTCTTCGGATCCGGACAGAGTGAAGGCAACACAATATCCTGGTTAACATGAAATTGTGACACCACTTTAGGCAAAAAATCACCCCGAGTGCGAAGCACTACACGATCCGGAAAAAACTCCAGAAAAGGAGGCGAACAAGAAAGAGCTGCCAATTCAGAAACTCTCCTCAAGGAAGTGACTGCAACAAGGAAAGCCACCTTCCAAGAAAGTAAAGAAAGGCTAGCAGAAACCATAGGTTCAAAAGGTTTATGCTGAAGAGCCTCCAAAACAAGGTTGAGCCGCCAAGGAGACACGGGTGCCTTCCGCGGCGGAAACTTACGAGAGATACCTCGGAAAA
Organism: Oophaga sylvatica; assembly: GCA_033576555.1. Classification (NCBI taxonomy): domain Eukaryota; kingdom Metazoa; phylum Chordata; class Amphibia; order Anura; family Dendrobatidae; genus Oophaga; species Oophaga sylvatica. The sequence goes on along the minus strand of JARQOD010000010.1, from coordinate 19,325,402 downwards.
AGGAGAGCACGTCTCTATTCGAAGCAATGGTTCTCCGGAACAATAAGGACAGAGCAGAAATCTGACCTTTCAGAGTGCTAACTGCCAAACCCTTGTCTAGCCCATGCTGCAGAAAAGCCAACAGGTTGGGAATGGAAAATTTTCTCGGGTTCCGAGAAGACCCCAAACACCACGAAAAGAAGGTTTCCCAAATTTTGTGGTAAATCCTAGAAGTAGCCGGACATCTTGCAGCACGAAGGGTAGCAATGACCTCGGCTGAAAAACCTCTACGGGTCAAGATTTCGGTCTCAAGAGCCACGCCGTCAAACGCAGGGACATCAAGTCCGGATGACAAACGGGCCCCTGAGTCAACAAGTCCGGTTGAAGAGGGAGTGGAAACGGAGGTGCCGCCAACAGCGACATTATTGTCGAGAACCACACCCTTCTTGGCCAGTCTGGAGCTATCAGAATAGCTGGAATTCTCTCTAGTCTGATCCGACGCAGCACTAGAGGAAGTAAGGATATCGGCGGGAATACATAGATCAGCTCGAACTGATCCCACTGAGCCACTAGAGCATCCACCGCCACCGCCTTCGGGTCCTTGTACCTGGACATGAATGTCGGTAACTTGGCATTGGACCTGGATGCCATCAAATCCACTTGGGGGGTTCCCCAGCGAGAGCACAGTAGTGCAAAGACTTCCGGGTGGAGGCTCCATTCCCCGGGATCCATCCTTCTGCGACTGAGAAAGTCCGCTGTAATATTCTGAACCCCTGGAATGTGAATCGCCGAAATGGCTGGTACATTGGCCTCTGCCCAAATCAGAATTCGGGACACCTCTACCATGAGTCTGGAACTCCTTGTCCCACCTTGGTGATTGATATACGCGACAGCCGTCGCATTGTCTGTCTGCACACGGACTGGCAGACCGCTCAAAGGGACCGTCCAATGTTGGAGGCAAAGGAAAATCGCCCTCAATTCCAGGATGTTGATCGGAAGCACAAGACTCTTCCGGTGACCATACCCCCTGAATCCAGAGATTGTTCCAAACACCCCCCCAGCCCGTCAGGCTGGCATCGGTGGTTATGACTGACCACTTCAGAGGGAGGAAAGACTTCCCCAGGGAGAATGCCCCTGGACGTAACCACCATTCTAGAGAATCCCGCACCGCGCGAGAAATGGTGACACTGCAATCCAGCGATTGCGACTGATTCCATCGACTCAAGATGAACCTTTGAAGAGTCCTGGAGTGGAACTGGGCAAAAGGAATTGCCTCCATGGACGCCACCATCAGTCCCAGAAGACGCATACACTTCCGTAGGGACATTGCCGTTGAGGATATCATAATCTGTACATGTCGAAGAAGACATGACTGTTTGTCTGGTGGTAGGGAAACTACCGACCGAAACGTGTCGAGATGCATTCCCAAAAAGAGAATTGTCCTCGATGGTTCCAGGGACGACTTCTCCCAATTGACCAGCCAACCGAAGTCTTTCAGAAACTGAAGAGACAAATCCCGAGCCGTCAACGCCTCCTCCTCCGAGGAAGCCACGATCAAAAGATCGTCCAGATAAGGGAGAATCGTAATCCCCTGTCTTCGAAGGAGTGCCATGAGGGGCGCCAGAATTTTTGTAAAGACCCTTGGCGCTGAGGCTAAGCCGAACGGCAGAGCCACGAACTGGTAATGATTCTGACCTATGGCAAATCGAAGAAAGCGCTGATGAGCCTTTCCGATGGGAATATGCAAATAGGCGTCGCGAATGTCGATTGACACCAGAAAATCGTTCTGTGACAGAGCTGCCACAACGGAACGAAGCGACTCCATGCGAAATTTCCGGGCATGGACATGCCGGTTTAATCGCTTGAGATCCAGAATCGGGCGAAATTTGTTCTCCTTTTTGGGAACTATAAAAAGGTTGGAATAAAAACCTTTCCCTCGGTCCTCTGACGGAACCGGTATCACTACACCCTTTTGTAGTAGCGATTCGACCTCTCGCTGTAGAGCGACAACAAGCTCGGGTTCCGACGGAACGCGAGATTGACAAAAAACATTTGGGGGTTGAGAAGCAAACTCTATGAAATAGCCTGCCGACACTATCCGCGTTACCCAGGAATCTGGAACGCGAGCCATCCAAGTCTCCTTGAAAAGAAGCAGGCGACCCCCCACTCGAGAATCCTCGAGTGGACCCCTGGCGTCAATCCGACTTTGCGGGTTTCTTGTCAAGTTCCCGCTTGTTCTGGCGGAAACTCTGCTTCCAGGGAGTACGAGTTTTCTGAGAGGATTTCTTTCCTGAGAAAGAAGGACGACCCGATCCCCACGAGGAGTGACTAGATCGTCCTCGGCCCCGAAAGGACCGCCGACCACTATAAACACCAGGCTTACTGGACACCGAGGCCATGGCCCTTCGCTGTGGTAATGCTGATTCCTTCGCCTTAGCCTTGGAAATCAGCTCTGTGAGGTCGGATCCAAAAAGATGGCCACCCTTGTAAGGTAAGGCCAACAACCCTTGTTTGGAAACTGCGTCCCCGGCCCACTGTCTGAGCCATAAAGCTCTTCTGACTGTGACCGCTGAAGCTTGCGCTTTGGCCAGCAGAGATGCCGTATCCAGACCGGCATCAAAGATATAACAGGCTGCCGTTTCTAACCATTCACAAGTTTCCCGTATCTCAGATAACGAGATTCATTTTGCAACTCCGTCTTCAGACGTGCCAACCAGCTTAGAGAAGCTCTAGCAGCACACATGGATCCTAGCACTGCTCGAAATCCATGACCCGCAGCCTCATAGCTTGCTTTTGCCGCCAATTCTGCCTTTCTATCCAAAGGCTCCTGTAAGCTCGCTTTTCCCTTAATAGGGAGTAGAGAGGATTTACTAAGCTGAGACAAAGACACATCCACTTCAGGAGCAGAAGTCCAATTAGCCTTTAACTCCGTAGAGCAAGGATAAAGTGTATCAAAGAAATGCGTTCCATGAAAACGCTTATCTGGACATAGACGTTCCTCCTCTATTACACCATTAAGCTCATCCAGAGCTGGCAATGTTGTGCGCGAAGCACGGGACTCCTGGAACATGCGTGCTGATTTACCAGGACGACTAGTTACCTCCTCCGGTAACTGTAGTATATCTCTCATGGCTTCAATTAATGCCTCCGTACGCTTCGTCATAGAGGAACGCCCCTGCGGCTCGTCCGCATCTGAATCGGATATTTCTCCATCCGAATTTAAAGGGGAACTCTGCCCAATATCAGATACATCTGACTCGCTCCGTGTAGAGGCCGGTAACGGCCTGCGTCGCTTCCTCTGAGAGGAATTAGCAGACACATATTGACCTAAAAGGTCAGATAAGTTATTAATCGATCGAGCGATATCATCCAATTTTCCACCGCTGTCGACCGCAGCGCTAGACGCTGTGGAGGTCTGCGTATCTGATTGCCGCAATGGCACTGGGACGTGATCCGCGGCATCTGAACTCTGTTCAGACATGTCTCACCTGTATGAGCAGGTCAAAGCGGTAATACCAGCAAAAAACTATGCGGTTTTTTTTTTTTTGTTTTTTTTTTTCAAACGCTGAAGGGTTAACGCTCCACCAAGCAGAGTTACCCCAGCGGTATTCAGTCAGCAAATTTAGCTGGTAGAAATAACCCTCAAAGGGGTTAATATTGCAAACTCACCAAAATATATATATATTTGTGAGCCCCAGCCAATTTTTATGTCTCTGATGAGACTGCAGCTGCAGGATAGCGATCGCTGCGCTGCGGGGTGAGGAATCCGCACTCACCCAGCTGGCCGTGGTGTCTATATGAGGAGAGGAGCGGTCCGAGGAGCCCAGGAGCCTGAGTAATGGCCGCCACAGTGAGGGGGTCGCAGGAGAAAAGCCAGAGCGCGCGTCTTCCTGCTCAAAAGACCGGGATAGATAGGCCACGCCCCCTGCTAGCTCAAATAATGAGCGCGAACTCTCCCCGCTCCTGCTCCCTCTCTGTCCTGCAGCTATCTGCCTGCGGACAAAAAATCACCACATCTTCTTGTAACAGCGCTGTCACAGCAGCGCTGAAGCATACTGACATTACATGTAGTAGCGCTGTCACAGCAGCGCTGAAGCATACTGACATTACATGTAGTAGCGCTGTCACAGCAGCGCTGAAGCATACTGACATTACATGTAGTAGCGCTGTCACAGCAGCGCTGAAGCATACTGACATACATGTAGTAACGCTGTCACAGCAGCGCTGAAGCATACTGACATACATGTAGTAACGCTGTCACAGCAGCGCTGAAGCATACTGACATTAGTAATAGCGCTGCTCATTCAGACGCTAAAGCACTCACACATAATTATTATTAAAATTTGTGTGGAGTACTCACCAGCCAAGGCGCCACAGGGACCCTCAGGGGTTTCTGGCGCAGTGCCCATGCTTCCCCCCAGGGCGAAGAACGCAGTGACCGCACGTGTGGTTTGCGTTCCCGCCAGAGAAGCTCTCCTCATCCCCCAGGGCCGGCAAGGATTCTGCAGGGACTTTGAGTAAATACAGATCCGCCAAGGGAGAGGTTGGGGTACAGCAGCGCTGATACCCCTGAGACCTCTAGACCAACTAGTGATCCAAGTCTCCTGTCCGAATATTAAAATAATAAAATCTTCTGAGGAGCTGCATTAGCAGCGACCATCCTCTGGACCTCAAATCTTAGACTGGAGCTGAGTAGGAGGAGCCCGAGCTGGAGGGGCCAGCCAGTCATCACTCTTTTGATCTGAGGTAACATCCTGATCTGGGGCTCCGCCTACCCATCAGTAATGAATACTGTGGCTCTCTTCCTTCATCTGCAGCTGAAAAGCGTCTTTTAGCGTGACAGCTGCCAATCATAAAAACCCGCTATAAATAGTAAATCAAACCCCCCTTTATCACCCCCTTAGTTAGGGAAAAATAATAAAATTAAAAAAATGTATTTATTTCCATTTTCCCATTAGGGTTAGGGTTGCGGCTAAAGTTAGGGTTAGGGTTGGCGCTAAAGTTAGGATTAGGGTTAGGGTTGGGATTAGGGGTGTGTTAGGGTTAGGTTTGTGGTTAGGGTTGGGACTAGGGTTAGGGGTGTGTTGGGGTTAGGGTTGGAGTTAGAATTGGGGGTTTCCGCTGTTTAGGCACATCAGGGGCTCTCCAAATGTGACATGGCGTCTGATCTCAATTCCAGCCAATTCTGCGTTGAAAAAGTCAAACGGTGCTCCTTCACTTCTGAGCTCTGCCATGCGTCCAAACAGTAGTTTATCCCCACATATGGGGTATCAGCGTACTCTGTACCCCAAGAGTTATTGTGCAATTTGTCCTATTTCTTCTGTTACCCTTGGGAAAATAAAAAACTGGGGGCGAAAATATCATTTTTGTACAAAAAAAATTATTTTTTTGTTTTTACGGCTGTACATTATAAACTTCTGTGAAGCACTTGGGGCTTCATAGCGCTCACCACACACCTAGATAAGTTCCTTGTGGGGTCTATTTTCCAAAATGGGGTCACTTGTGGGGGGTTTCCACTGTTTAGGCGCATCAGGGGCTCTCCAAATGCGACATGACGCACCCAGACCATTCCATCAAAGTCTGCAATCCAAAACGTCACTACTTCCCTTTCGAGCCCTGACGTGCGCCCATACAGTAGTTTTCTCCCACATATTGGGTATCAGCGTACTCAGGACAAATTGGACAACAACTTTTGGGGTCCAATTTCTCCTGTTACCCTTGTGATAATAAAATATTGGGGGCGAAAAAATCATTTTTGTAAAAAAAAAAAAAAGGATTTTTTATTTTTACGGCTGTGCGTTATAAACTTCTGTGAAGCACTTCGGGGTTCAAAGTGCTCACTACACATCTAGATAAGTTCCTTGTGGGGTCTATTTGCCAAAATGGGGTCACTTGTGGGGGGTTTCCACTGTTTAGGTGCATCAGGGGCTCTCCAAATGTGACATGACGCCCCCAGACCATTCCATCAAAGTCTGCAATCCAAAACGTCACTACTTCCCTTCCGAGCCCCGACGTGTGCCCATACAGTAGTTTTCGCCCATATATTGGGTATCAGTGTACTCAGGACAAATTGGACAACAACTTTTGGGTTCCAATTTCTTCTGTTACCCTTGTGAAAATAAAATATTGGGGGTGAAAAAATCATTTTTGTAAAAAAAAAAAAAAGATTTTTTATTTTACGGCTGTACGTTATAAACTTTAGTGAAACACCTGGGGGTTCAAAGTTCTCACCACACATCTAGATAAGTTCCTTGAGGGGTCTAGTTTCCAAAATGGTGTCATTTAGGGGGGTTTCCACTGTTTAGGCAGATCAGGAGCTCTCCAAACACGACATGGCGTCCAGCCAATTCTGCGTTGAAAAAGTCAGACGGCGCTCCTTCCCTTCCAAACTCTGCCATGCACCCAAACAGTGGTTTAACCCCCACATATGGGGTATCAGCGCACTCAGGACAAATTGCACAATAACTTTTGGAGTCTTGTTACCCTTGGAAAAATAAAATTGGGGTGAAAAGATCATTTTTGTGGAAAAAATATGATTTTTAAATTTTACGGCTCTACGTTATAAACTTGTGTGAAGCACTTGGGGGTTCAAATTGCTCATCAAAAATCTAGATAAGTTCCTTAGGGGGTCTAGTTTCCCAAATGGGGTCATTTGTGGGGGGTTTCCACTGTTTAGGCACATCAGGGGCTCTCCAAATGCAACATGGCATCCAAACTCAATTCCAGCCAATTTTGGTTGGAAAAAGTCAAATGGTGCTCCTTCCATTCCGAGCTCTGCCGTGCGCCCAAACAGTGGTTCCCCCCCACATATGGGGTATCAGCGTACTCAGGACAAATTGTACAACAACGTATGTGGTCCAATTTCTCCTGTTACCCTTGGGAAAATAAAAAATTAGTGACTAAAAGATAATTTTTGTGGGAAAAAAATAGGATTTTTTATTTTCATGCCCGGGTATTATAAACTTGTGTGAAGCACTTGGGGGTTCAAAGTGCTCACCAAAGATCTAGATAAGTTCCTTAGGGGGTCTAGTTTCCAAAATGGGGTCACTTGTGGGGGTTTCCACTGTTTAGGCTCATCTGGGGCACTGCAAACGGAACATGACCCCCATTAACGTCTGCATTCCAAAACGTTACTACTTCCTTTCCAAGCCCTGCCGTGCGCCCAAACAGTTCCCCCCCCCCCCACATATGGGGTATCAGCGTACTCAGGACAAATTGGACAACAACTTTTGGGGTCCAATTTCCTTGGGAAAATTCAAAAATTTGGGACTAAAAAATCATTTTTGTGGAAAATTGATTTTTTTTTTTTTCACACCCAGGCTTTATAAACTTTTGTGAAACACTTGAGGGTTCAAAGTGCTCACAACAGATCTAGATAAGTACCTTAGGGGTCTAGTTTCCAAAATGGTGTCACTTGTGGGGGGTTTCCACTGTTTAGGCGCATCAGGGGCTCTCCAAACGCGACATGGCATCCAATCTAAATTCCAGCCAATTTTAGTTTGAAAAAGTCAAACGGCGCTCCTTCCCTTACGAGCTCTGCCGTGTGCCCAAACAGTGGTTTTCCCCCACATATGGGGTATTGGCGTACTCAGGAGAAATTGCATAACAACCTTATCTGTCCATTTTCTCCTTTTACCCTTGTGAAAATAAAAAAAAAGTTTGTAAAAGATAAATTTTTGTGGCTAAAAAGTAAAATATTCATTTTTTCCTTCCACGTTGCTTTAGTTACTGTGAAGCACCTGAAGGGTTAATAAACTTCTTGAATGTGGTTTTGAGTACCTTGAGGGGTGCAGTTTTTAGAATGGTGTCACTTTTGGGTATTTTCTGCCATATAGACCCCTCAAAGTGACTTCAAATGTGAGGTGGTCCCTAAAAAAAATGGCTTTGTAAATTTTGCTGTAAAAATGAGAAATCGCTGGTCAACTTTTAACCCTTATAACTTCCTAACAAAAAAAATTTTGGTTCCAAAATTGTGCTGATGTAAAGTAGACATGTGGGAAATGTTATTTCTTAACTATTTTGTGTGATATATTTCTCTGTTTTAAGGGAATAAAAATTCAAAGTTTGAAAATTGCAAAATTTTAAAAATTTTCGCCATATTTGCGTTTTTTTTTTCAAAAATAAACGCAAGTTATATCGAAGAAATTTTACCACTAACATGAAGTACAATATGTCACGAGAAAACAGTCTCAGAATCGCGAAGATCCGTTGAAGCGTTCCAGAGTTATAACCTCATAAAGAGACAGTGGTCAGAATTGTAAAAATTGGCCCGGTCATTAACGTGCAAACCACCCTTGGGGGTGAAGGGGTTAAGGGGATCGCTAACCGCTTATGCGATGTTAATGAGATCGCTCAGATTGGCAGCTACTAGCGACATTAAAAGAGATCACACAAACGATCGCATAGCATGCGTCGTTATCAGGATCTTTAGTGGAAACGTTAGTGGCAATAATAATATTAATATCGCAGGCTCCCCACAACCTCTTTATTAACCCCTTCAAGACCCAGCCTATTTTGACCTTAAAGACCTTGCCATTTTTTGCAATTCTGACCAGTGTCCCTTTATGAGGTAATAACTCAGGAACGCTTCAACGGATCCTAGCGATTCTGAGATTGTTTTTTCGTGACATATTGGGCTTCATGTTAGTGGTAAATTTAGGTCGATAATTTTTGCGTTTGTGAAAAAATTGGAAATTTGGCGAAAATTCTGAAAATTTTGTAATTTTCAAATTTTTAATTTTTATTCTGTTAAACCAGAGAGTTATGTGGCACAAAATAGTTAATAAATAACATTTTCCACATGTCTACTTTACATCAGCACAATTTTGGGAACAACATTTTTTTTTGTTAGGAAGTTATAAGGGTTAAAAGTTGACCAGCGATTTCTCATTTTTACAGCAAAATTTACAAAACCATTTTTTTAGGGACCACCTCACATTTGAAGTCACTTTGAGGGGTCTATATGGCAGAAAATACCCAAAAGTGACACCTTTATAAAAACTGCACCCCTCAAGCTACTCAAAACTACATTCAAGAAGATTATTAACCCTTCAGGTGCTTCACAGGAACTAAAGCAACGTGGAAGGAAAAAATGGACATTTTAATTTTTCCAACAAAAATTTTCTTTAGCATCAATTTTTTCATTTTTACATGGGCATCAGGATAAAATGGATCCTAAAATTTGTTGGGCAATTTCTCCTGAGTACACAGGTACCTCATATGTGGTCATAAACCACTGTATGGGCGCACGGCAGGGCTCAGAAGGGAAGGAGCGCCATTTGACTTTTTGAATGGAAAATATGCTGGAATATTTAGCGGTTGCCATGTCGCATTTGGAGAGTTCCTGTGTGCCTAAACATTGGAGCTCCCCCACAAGTGACCCCATTTTGGAAACTAGACCCCCTAAGGAACTTATCTAGATGCATAGTGATCACTTTGAACCCCCAGGTGCTTCACAAATTGATCTGTAAAAAAAAGAAAGTACTTTTTTTTCACAAAAATTTTCTTTTAGCCTCAGTTTTTTCATTTTCACATGGGCAACAGTATAAATTGGATCCTAAAATTTGTTGGGCAATTTCTCCTGAGTACACAGATACCTCATATGTGGTCATAAACCACTGTTTGGGCGCACGGCAGGGCTCAGAAGGGAAGGAGCGCCATTTGACTTTTTGAATGGAAAATATGCTGGAATATTTAGCGGTTGCCATGTCGCATTTGGAGAGTCCCTGTGTGCCTAAACATTGGATTCGCAGCGAAATCAGTCGCGGATCCGCAGCGAAATCAGTCGCGGATCCGCAGCGAAATCCGCCGCGGATCCGCAGCGAAATCAGCCGCGGATCAGCAGCGAAATCAGCCGCGGATCAGCAGCGAAATCCGCCGCGGATCTGCAGCGAAATCCGCCGCGGATCCGCAGCGAAATCCACCACACGTTGCGTATTTTGCTGCGGATTCGCGGCGTATTTTGCTGCGGATCCGCGGCGGATTTCGCTGCTGATCTGTGGCGGATATCGCTGCTCATCCGCGGCTGATTTCGCTGCTGATCCGCCGCGGATCAGCAGCAAAATACGCCGCGGATCCGCAGCAAAATACGCCGCGGATCCGCAGCAAAATCCGCAACGTGTGCACAGGGCCTAATAGGAAAAAAAAAAAAAAAAAAAAATCTTTATTTTTTTTATTTGTCCCTACCTATGATGAAGGGGGGGTTCATTTACTTTTTTTTATTTTGATCACTGTGACAGTTTATCACAGTGATCAAAATAAATTTTTGGACACTGGAGGGCGCACTGCGCATGCGCCGGCCGGCGGGCGCACTGCGCATGCGCCCGCCATTTTCCAAGATGGCGGCGCCCATGAAGAGGCCCGGGCGGACGCCGGGACCGATCCAGGGACATCGGTGGATCGGGAGAGGTGAGTAGGGTGGTCGGAAGGTTAGGGGGGGGGGATCGGAAGGTGAGGGCACCGGAGCAAAGGAGGAGGGGAGCTGTTAGTGACGGCGGTGACCGATCGCTGCCATCTTTCGGTGGCGGTGGCCGATCGCCGCCGTGACTACGTGTGGGGGGGTCAGGTCTCGGTGTCCAGCCATGGCAGATGCTATTGCAGCATCGGCCATGGCTGGATTGTAATATTTCACCAATTAAATTGGTGAAATATTACAGATTGCTGATTGGCTGTTTCACTTTTAACAGCCAATCAGAGCGATCGTGGCCACGGGGGGGTTAAGCCAACCCCCCTGTGGTGAAGCACAAAGGGTCCTGTAACTGCGGGTCGGGTGACCTTTGAGTGACCCCGGTCTCCCGCCCGCAGGAACGCGATCCTTTCATGACGCAGGGTATGCGTCATAGGTCGGATTGGCACCGACTTTCATGACGCATACGCTGTGTCAAAGGTCGGGAAGGGGTTAATTGAAAAGAGTGTGCGAGCCCCTTATGCGATAACAGCCGCAGAACCGCGCAATCTGTCACTCCTAAGTGCCCCAGACGGCGTCCGCGCTGTGGGGGTGGTGAAAGAGTTAAGCTTCTGCCCGCGGGCTAGAAGCGACTCACCCAGCTGGTAACGGCTCTTGCTGGGAGGGGAGGGGAGCGATGTCCGGGGAGCTTGCTATCCCCTCAGCCTTTCATGTAATGGCCGCCGCGCTCTGCCTCCGATGTGCTCCCTGTACAGGAGCCAGAAAAGGAGACTGCCATAAAGTGCGCGCTCAGAGCGCGGGAAATTCAAAAATAAAAAGCGCGCACTCTCTCTCTCTCTCTTCTCCTCAGAGTCACCGGCATGTATAATGTACAGCGCTGCCGCAGCAGCCGTTAAATCACTCACACACATCTTTATAAAAATGTGGAGTACTCACCAGCCGAGCGACACAGGGACCCCCAGGGGTTTCTGGCGCGTGCCCATGCTTCCCCCCAGGGCGGGGATCGCAGTGACCCCTGCGCGTGGTTTGCGTCCCCGCCAGGGAAGCTATCCTCATCCCCCCGGGCCGGCAGGGTTCTGCAGGGACCACCCTCAGGGTAATTACAGATCCGCCAAGGGAGAGGTTGGGGTCCAGCAGCGCTGAGACCCTGAGACCTCTAGACCAACTCTGGTGATCCAAGTCTCTTGTCCGAATAAAATAATAAAATCTGAGGAGCTGCTTCCAGCAGCGACCATCCTCTGAGACCTCAAATTCTAGACTGAAGACCTGAGTAGGAGGAGCCCGAGCTGGAGGGGCCGGTCAACACGCTTTTGAATCTGAGGTGTTAATCCTATCTGGGGCTCCGCCTACCCACTAGTAATGAGTGTGTCTCCCTTCCTTCATCTGCAGCTGAAAAAAAGCCTGTTCTGAGGGACAAGTATCTTTATTCTCTTGCTACAGCCTTGCTGTGACAGCTTGTGAACCCACTGGGTCGTGGTGACGAACCTCCCCTGGGTGAGCTAACCTAGTGAGGACCGACCCCTATACAGGGAGCATCAGGGGCAGGCCCAGGGGAGACTATCACTGTGACGGCCGGTACCAAGTGACGGCCCGTAGGAGACACAAGAGGCAGAAGAGGGTTAGGTGTCCTGGGGAGAGAGGATGAGACCGGAGTAAGACCAGGTAAAGGCCAGGACGGACCAAGCAGACCACTAGTAAGAGGTACGGTGAGGCAGCCGGAGGCCGGCGAGGACTGGAGAAGACGGGCACTAGAGGGAACACAAGAACGGAAGGAGTTAAGTAACAAGGAGTACGGTAACGCCGGGAACACACAAAGAGCAGGGACCCGGAAGGTACGGAGACGCAGGGAACATACAGGGGTGCACAAGTGATAATCAGGTGCATCCTACAGGAAGAGGCTGCCTGATATAACCGGTACGTACCGCAAAGCTTCCGGGTCAGGATCCTGCTGCAGCATAAGGGACCAGAGGCGCGTGGCTGCGACCTAAGCCGCGTAGTGCGCATGTGACCTGATCCCGAAGCCGGCCGCGAGACTAGAAGTTAGGACACGTCCAGAGACACGCCGGGACGCCGAGGAAAGTATGGCGGAGCGTTGTGACACTTGCTACATGGCCGAGTTAGCAAATCAGATCACTATGCTGCTCCTCTGACAGTTGAGACATGTCTTGAGCTGCATTTTCTCAGACGGCAAACTGCCCTGACACGTATCTCGGACAAGTTACAGCTTGAAATATGTCATAGCGGCCATTTTTTATCGCATTTTCTGAGAACCCATCCAAGACAAATGCATGTCCCATCGGTGAAACCATCATGTAGTATACATGTATTGCATGTTTTCTGGATATACCATATAAATGTAGGAGATGCGAATACCGCTCTGAGCATTTTTAAGGCTACATTCTCACTAGTCAGATTTTACACTGATTGTGGCTTGGCCGCCTTTGGATAGCTGGGCACTTGCTCTTTCCGACACAAGTTACCAGTGCAACGCACAGTGTTCTACTCTAAAACCCCTTTGTGACCACCATAAAAGGCCCTCGTTCTAGTGATATGTGAGGGTCTCAGTAAGCATACATTTATCACTTATCTTGATGTAGAATTATGAATACATTTTCCACTACTGGCATGATTTTTGCTATATCTGACGATTACATTATATTAACATTTTCAAGCGTGGGTCGATAGAAGTTGACCTCACCTTTTCATCAAAAGCTCCATGTCGGCCCGGGTTATCGTTTTTCTCTTGGCGTGAGAAGTGTACGCAGACAGATCGTTTGTCAGCTGGTTCATATATGCCTCTAAACTGTGGAGAAGAAAAATATAAGGACTTATTGATGTGTATGACTCATGCAAGTGTAGGGTTTTGTACTGTGAAAAAGCCATGGTAGAAGTTACAAGATGCCAATGGATAGCAATGACCCGCCACTGTGGCTACCTGCTGAATCAGGTGTTGAGGGTTCTTGGGATCAAAGTAGAGCAGAAATTTCTAAAGCTGCTCTTCCCCCCCAATTTATGGCAGTGCTGGCTCACTAAATCAGTGTACAATAAACTGTGTGGGATTAGTAGGTAATGGTACCCGCGGCTGTTAGAGGCAGATGATGGCTGAATAATTCAGCCATCAATTGCCGGAAAAGATGCGTGCTCAGCTTGTGAGCCCGCATCAGTCAGGCAGTAGACGTAAATATATACATATGTCAGGAAAGGGTGAATAAGGCATTCCACAAATAACTCCTTTAAGTGCAGCCTAAATTCTTACCATTTTTCTACATCTGGAAACGCTTCCTTAGAGACTCGCACTTGAGCGTGATGGTTAAATATCTGCTTCACCTGGCTGCTGCTAAGCACCGATCCAGATTTTTTAGGCTTTGTGCTTTTTGTTTTCTGGATCTTCTTGCGGGCGGGAGCAGGTTTATCTGTGTGTCTAAAAACATGAGAAAAACCTTGAAAAGGATCCTAGAATCTGCTCTGCGGACAGCGTGATATAAAGTCGTCGGAGAGGAGCAGATCGATCTGTAGGTTTGAGGGCACATTTTGCATCATTTGTGTTTTAACCATTTAAATCCCTATAGGAGTCCAGTGGGCGGTGCTAATTGCTGATTGACAGTCTTCCTTTTAGGCAGGTAGTCTTAGGAGAAAACCACTTAAAGTAGTTCTTATCACCCGTATGGTTCTGCCTTAATCTGGACTGTAAAAAACGAGAGCTTGCTCTTTTACGAAGAACAGGGCCCACAACCTGGAAGTACGGACCCGATTTTTGCTAAAAAACAAGTGTAAACAGTTGGTATTACTACTCTTTCCATTACAGTTTGCTGCATATCAGCAAGAGGAGAACAAATCCTTCAAATTGCTCCTCCATCATACAAATGAAGGTCACTGAGGAGCATGGTCGTCCTCGCTTCACATGGTCGATGCACCGGGATTCATCAATCCGTCGTAATAAAGCACAACCTCCGGTGAAGTATCTAGAGATATTATGCGTACTTACGCAAAGCGAATAGATTTCACGTAAGGCGGAGGTTCTGGCAATTCATCAAGAACCAGCTGGTTACTTTCTACTTTTTTAAACTCTGTTAGAAAAAAAAAAAAGTTTATTAATAAATATAATTAAACAAAAAAAAAGCCCTATAGCGTCATACTTGTACCCAGACATGAAGGTAGGCGTAGACGCTATTTTCTGAGAGTATAAGAAGCACTCCCAAGAAAGGGATGATCCTCTAGTCCCTTTGAAATAGTTATAATGCACACAATGCATGCGTTCATATAATAACCAAGCGCCGCCTCTCCTGCACCAAGTGTCCACGTATTCGGATAGCCAGATCCTACGGAAGTCACTTCTCAGTTAAATCCTATCACGGCCTCGGAATGAAGAAGAAGCCTTTGGTCTACGCAGAAGCGGAGAGATCCAACTAGTCTGATATGGGGTCATGGGATGCAGAAGAGGACCTGGACGGTGCCATATCAGAAGGTGGTGCTTGGTAAGTATAAGGACACATGTTCCTTTGGGAGAGAAGCTGCTGTCGGAGGTGCCCAGCAGCAGCTTATTCCCCTCTCCCCGTGGGAAACAGTTGGGTGAGCATTAGCTCTGCCGTTTTGGATCACAGGCCCCTTTGTTACACTCCGGTAAGTGGTTTAGTAACAAACCTAAACTACATTCACCCAGAAGAACACCAAATAAAACATAAACCTACCCCGAGCCATGGCAAGATCCAAGCTGTTATCGCCAGCGGTTTCTAGTAATTCTGAACCTTCCTCTGATCTTGATACAGATACACTTTGCAGATGAATGGATTCTGCCGTCTTCATATTATTTCCATAACTCAACCTTGAACTAAGCCTTGCACGCTGCTCCGGGTGTGAATAATCAGCGACGCCTGAGGACTTTCTATTACTGTGTGTCACACTGGATTTATTTGGTTGCATGTTACTGTCATTATCTGGGAGGTCATCAGCAACTTTGGCTTCAACACGGACATCATCAGCTTCGTCAATGTCATCCTCAACCTCATCTGCATTGCCATCATCAGCTTCATCTTCACACTGTTGTCCTCAACCTCACCTGAGCCATAAACAACATCAGCTCCATCTTCATCTGCAGCATGGCCATCAGCTTCATCTTCACTATTGTCATCTGTAACTTCTCCTGAGCCATGGACAACATCAGCTCCATCTTCACCTGCAGCATGGCCATCATCAACATCATCTTCACTATTGTCGTCAGTAACATCACCTGAGCCATGGACAACAACAGCTCCATCTTCACCTGCAGCATGGCCATCATCAACGTCATCTTCACTATTGTCGTCAGTAACATCACCTGAGCCATGGACAACAACAGCTCCATCTTCATCTTCACTATTGTCATCTGTATCTACACCTGAGCCATGGACAACATGAGTTCCATCTTCACCTGAAGCATGACTATCATCAGCTTCATCTTCACCTGAAGCATGGCTATCAGCTTTATCTTCACCTGAAGCATGGCCATCATTAGCTTCATTTTCACTATTGTCATCTGTATCTTCACCTGAGCCATGGACAACATCAGCTCCATCTTCACCTGAAGCATGGCTATCAGCAGCTTCATCTTCACCTGAAGCATGGCTATCAGCTTCATCTTCACCTGAAGCATGGCCATCATCAGCTTCATCTTCACCTGAAGCATGGCCATCATCAGCTTCATCTTCACTACTGTCATCTGTATCTTCACCTGAGCCATGGACAACATCAGCTCTATCTTCACCTGAAGCATGGCTATCAGCAGCTTCATCTTCACCTGAAGCATGGCCATCATCAGCTTCATTTTCACTATTGTCATCTGTATCTTCACCTGAGCCATGGACAACATCAGCTCCATCTTCACCTGAAGCACGGCCATCATCAGCTTCATCTTCACCTGAAGCATGGCCATCATCAGCTTCATCTTCACTATTGTCATCTGTAACTTCTCCCGAGCCATGGACAACAGCTTCACCTTCACCTGCAGCATGGCCATCATCAGCTTCATCGTCGCTATTGTCGTCAGTTACTTCTCCTGAGCCATGGACAACATCTAATCCATCTTTATTCGGAGCATGGCCATCATCAGCTTCATCTTCACTATTGTCATCTGTATCTTCACCTGAGCCATGGATAACATCAGCTCCATCTTCACCTGCAGCATCGCCATCATCAGCATTGTCGTAAGTAACTTCTCCTGAGCCATGGACATTATCAGCTCCATCTTCACTACTGTCATCCACAACTTCACCTGAGCCATGGACAACATCAGCTCCATCTTTACTACTGCTATCCACAGCTTGATCTGAGACATGGACAACACCATCCTCACTATCTTCCCCTCCATCGCTGTCCTTGTTAACCTTGCTTTGGTCTCCTCTGAAGTCTTTAATCACATTTTGTTCTATAGGGCGATCATTTGCCTTTAGCTTTCTAGTTCTTCTCTCCGATAGTTCACCGCTGGCTTCTTTTCTCTCATCCTGGGACGAAACAATGAGTTTGCTTGCTCGTCTTTGCTTTCTGTGTTCAGACTTAGGTGTGTTTGCGTCCTTCCTCAGCGACTGAGTGTGCAACTCGGTGTTCATTAGCGCTAGACTATCGGATGAAGTTTCTGATCTGTCCTCCATAGCAGGTGGAATGAAGCATTCTTGGCTACCTGAGGGAACAGTAAAGTCAGTAGGATTTTAAACGGAAGTATGGAAAGTATTTGCTGTGCACATTTGAAGGGAACCTGTCAGCAGACTTTACCCCAATAAATTAGTCCCTCCATCTATGGCCAGTAGGGTACTGTACATCCAACCCTGCATCAAAAGAGGACAGATGTGCAGTGCCCGGTCACTGTAAAATTGACCGAGCTGTACAGCTCTGCAACTACGCACTTCCACCGGGAATAGTTGATCTGCGGGGGTCCCCGAAGAATAGGTCATCAATGTACAAGTCCCAGACAACCCCTGTAATCCTTCATTTGTACACGGCATTATAGCAGACCAATAGATACAACTTTAGAAATATCTCATCATGCCACAAACGATGGAGGGAACGTTTTTTGGGGGAAGATGATGCACTACACACTAAGGGCGCTGTTCCAAAATGGATGCAGTTCCTACACAGCACAGGGATGATGTGGGCTCGAAAGCTTATACTCTGCTGAAATAAAATTGCCATGATAGGTCACCATATGGTGAACGCCATGCCAAAAAAAAATAAAAAATTAAAAGTAGCTGAATTGTTTCCCTTCATTACCAATACATCCGAAAAAAACATTTGGCTGATTAGTTGATTGTCTGCAGCATATGATGTACAGATTTAGTAGATGAGTAAGGCTTTTTTTTCTTTACCTTTTACACTACCTACTTCAAAGTAGTGGACAACCCAATGGGGTTCATAAGGGCTCCTGTATTTTTGACTACAATAGTTCTGCAGAAATACAAAAACATTAAAATAAAATAATGTGAACAAGGGCTTTTCAAAGGAGACTAAAGCCCACCATACACATCACATGGCTGTCGGATGGACGATGGTTCGGCTGACCGCTATCTATTCCATGCACAGGAGCGTTTGTTAGGCCAAGTCTGTGCTTTCTATTAGAAAGTCATTGTCGACGTGCAGGGATAACCAGTGAAGAAGATTCCCGCTACACCGGTCCTTTCAGTCCCAGTGAGGGTCCTAGAGGTCGGCCCCCACTAATAAAGTCACGGCATATCGTCTCATCTGATGAGCTAATATGATATAACAAGTTTGTACAGGAAGTCACCTTTTAGTCGCTGATACTTGTCGTCTACCCCTTGCTCAAAGTCATCTACGGACACCAGGTACACTTTGTTCGGTCGCCGCGATAAGACTTTCCTGAAAGTGGTTTCTGGTACGGCCAAATTATCCAGTTTAGTCTCAAATGGCCTGAAATGAATAAATTATAAAGGGTTACGTTTTTGCAATGAGAGCAATACTTTCTATTGGTACCATTCTTAGGTCAATAAGACTGATTGTTTTTTATTTTGGGGGGGGTTGAAAAGGGAGTAAGTCATAGTGACAAAACAACAATTCTGCCATTTTGATTTTTTGTTTCGGGGTTCAAAATATGGGAGACCCTTAATATCCTATTAGTTCGGACACTTGGGTCTATTTGTTTTTTATTTTAATTTTTCTTTTCTTTTAGATTATGCCATTTACGTCCCAGTAGAAAGCAGAGGGAGAATGTGATCTGAATATAAATATATATATATATATATATATTTTTTTTTTTTTTGACAATTTTATTTTTTTACATTTTTATTATTTTAATATTGTTAGTCCTAGATACCATAATAACATCTTAAATACCACTCTGACGATTGACAGGGATATTACGGGGATAGATTCGATGCCGGCTGTAGAACACAGCCAGCACCCCATCTGTATGGAGCAGGTTAAGCTACTGAGCCCACTTCACATATGCAGTGCACAAGGGGTTAAACACATGGTGGCCATTATATTGGCAACTCCATTTTTTTTTTTTCTTTGGCCGGTCACAGTTCCTTTTGTGAAGCCAGCTATTTATTGGGGGGGAGGATGCCTGGAACTTGACCTGCGCCGATCCACAATATCTTTGCTTTTTTTTTCCACATTCGCTGGATTGCAGTCATATTCTTCTAGCACTAATGAAGGGTGAATTCACACACAAAAGTTATTTTTTAATTTATTTGGGTCACCAATGTCTGAGACCACTTTTTTTTTTATTATTTCAGAAACGGACCGGTGTCAGGATTTGATTTTGTGAGTCAAAGTTTTGGATTTTTTTGGAACTTTTTCAGGGGACTGGTGGGAAAGCGTTGGGATCCCTTCCTCCCCCTCCACCCCAAAAAAAATGGAATTTCTAGTTTCAATTTTATTTTGACATTCAAATTATGGGATAATTAATTTTATACTTTATTACTTTGGGTAATCATGCACACAGCAGTGCCAAATAAATTAAAGGGAATCTGTCAGCATTATTTTGCTATGTAATCTGAGAGCTGCACGATATAGGGGTCGAGACTCTGATTCCAGTGATGTGTCACTTACTAGGCTGCTTGAAGTAGTTTTGATATAATCCCTGTTTTCTCTGCTGCAGATCTAGCAGTGCTCAGAAAGCGGAGCTGTGTATAGTCCCGCCCACACCTCTGATTGGCAGCTTCCTGTGTACATTGTCATTATGCTGCCAATCAGTGGTGGGGGCGGGGTTACACAGATTAGCTGGACTGCAGTACACATGAGACCTAGTCAGGTAGTGATAATCTCCTGCTGATAAACACTGATTGTATTAAGACTACAGCAAGCTGCTGAGCAAGTGACACATCACTGAAATCAGGCTCTCAACCCCTATATTATGCTCTTCTAAGATTAAATAGCAATAAAAAATTCTGACAGATTCCCTTTAAAACATGTTTAGTTTTTACATATTGCCATTTACAATAGGGAGAAATAAAACTTTTTTCCCCTTCTAAAACCCTGCCCACCGGAATCAGCGTTGATGTTGGAGTTTACCAGCTAGCAAGATATACAGATTATTTTAGCTCTATATTTCCATCTGCTCTTTTGAAAAAGACATCAGCAGGGAGGAAGTAAAGGGCCACAGTAATTCAAAACTCCTCCTACCTATACCCATATCACAAGTGTGTGCCCTGTGAGAAAATACAACTAGCACATAGAACTCCATGTGTACATATAAAAATATTAAATACATATTATTACCTTGAGAGTGTATAAGAGCTCGCTCGTGAAGATGAGCTGGCAAAACTATCAAGGGAAACATGGTCGTTAACTAGGAGAAATAAAAACACCTTTTAAAAGAGAGTTTGTCAAGAAAAGGTATAAAGGCAGCTATTTACTTACATTATGACATCTCTAAACCTCTCCAAAACGCCAAGAGGAGGAAAAAAAATAAAAAATCAAGTGGCCGAACACAAAAAAAGTCGCCATTTGCCCTTCCTCAGTCCGGGTGAAAATTAAAGGTGATAAACAGAGCAGCATGGTGAACTCTGGCAATGGACAGCTGCTCAGTTTATCACCTTTAATTTGCACCAGGACTGAAGGAGGGCAAGTGGCGACTCATTATATAATTTATAAATAAAAATTGTGACGAAAGCAAACACTGCCCAAAAGGGTTGTAATATTACTTTTAGGCTAAGTGCACACGTTCAGGAATATTTGCGTTTTTTTCGCGGTAAAAACCGCAAGCATTAAGCATCCTATACATGTTAATTGATTCCGCATGCTTTGGCCACATGTTGCGTTTTTTTCCGCGAAAAAAAACGCTTCGCGGAAAAAATAGCAACATGTTCATTAATTTTGCGGAATGTAAGCGGTTCATGTGCGGTGGTACCCAGGGTCTGGAGGAGAGGAGACTCTCCTCCAGGCCCTGGGTACCATATCCCTGGTAAAACAATAATTAAAATAATAAATAATGACATTCTCACCTTCCGGCGGCCCCCGCAGCCTTCCCGCCTTCAGCGACGCTCCCGGCAGCTCCCGGTCCCAAGAGTCCTTTGCGAGAATCACCCAGATGGCGTAGCGGTCTCGCGAGATGCTACGTCATCGGTGTGATTTGTCGCAATGCATCCTTGGGACCGCGAGTTGCCGGGAGCGTCGCTGAAGGCGGGAAAGCTGCGGGGGCCGCCGGAAGGTGAGAATATCATTATTTATTATTTTTTTTATTATTTTTACATTAGATCTTTTTACTATTGATGCGACACAGGCGGCATCAATAGTAAAAAGTTGGTCACACGTGTCAAACACTATGTGTGACTCGTGTGACCAACCTGTCAATCAGTTTTCCAAGCGATGCTACAGATCGCTAGGAAAATGCTAGCATTCTGCAAGCTAATTACGCTTGCAAAAAGCTATTATTCTGGCGGGAATACACTTACAAAAAACGTGCGTATTTCCCGCGGGAGAAGTGCGGGATTGCCGCGGAAATTCCGCAACGTGTGAACTTAGCCTTAAAGGGACGTCTCACAATTAACATCCCTTTTATGGGTCTGGCACCTGATGTTTTGAGTGTGTAAAAGGGGTTCAGACCACATGACTAAGTTATCTATGCACACAACTGGGGGTTTTGACTGCTGGGAGCCCCACAGAACCAGTAAAAAAGGACACTGGGGTCCCATGTGAATGGAGAATTGATTAAGCATTCGGTACCACCACTCCATTCATTGACTATGGAACTGAGGGTGATAGCGGGGCTGTCAGGATCCCGTCTGGGTTGGAGCCGATGTTACTGCAAACACTAGGGAAAGCAGAGGCAGGTAGCGTAGTCAGAAGGCAGGCCGAGGTCGGTACACAGGAAAGCAGTGTTTGTAGCAGGGAAGCAGGCAAATAACGTAGTCAGGTGGCAGCCGGAGGTCGGTACACAGGAAAGGCAGTTCGGTAGCAGAGGAGCAGGCAGATAACGTAGTCAGGTGGCAGCAGGAGGTCGGTACACAGGAGAGCAGTGTTTGTAACAGCAGGAACAGCAGGAGAAAGAGCTTGACTAAAGGCTGGAAGCACAATAATCTCGCAATGACACACCCACAGGCCGGGTTTTATATAGGGTGTGTAATTGGCAATCAGAGGCCCAATCAAGAGAGCACTAGATGTAGCCAATCAGGAAGAACAGTCAATGGTATCTGGGTTCAGCAAGGAACTTTGCAGCCAGCAGAATAGCTCAGATGGTAGAGCTGCTGGCCAGTGGACAAGAGGTACTGTGTTCGACTCCTGACAGTACTCCCCTCCTTCCAGGATGGCCTCTGGACATCTCAGGAGCTGGCTTATCCGGGTACCTTTGATGAAAGGCTCTTGTTAGTCTAGGAGCATGGACGTTGTCCCTTGGTTCCCATGAATTTTCCTCTGGTCCGTAACCCTTCCACTGCACCAGATACTGCAGTTTACCTCTGAATTTTCGGGAGTCCAGAATCTTATCCACAATGTATTCTTCTTCACCACGGATCCTTTCTGGTGGAGGAGGTGGCTGAATTCTTCCTGGAAACGGGTTTTTCACAGAAGGGTTTGAGCAAGGATATGTGAAACACTGGATGAATCTTTAGATTGTTGGGAAGTTTTAAACGAAAAGCAACCTGGTTAATTTTTGCAGAAATTTGAAAAGGTCCAATGAATTTCTGACCCAATTTGGAGGATGGCACATGTGTCTTAAGGTTTTTAGTGGACAGCCAAACTTTGTCTCCAACCTGAAGAGCAGGGGCACTCTCCGATGTTTATCTGCTGCTTCCTTATATTCTTCCTGGGTCTTGAGCAATATCTCTGATAATTCCTTCTGGGATTCCTGTAATTTTGTAAGCCTGTCATTAACAGCAGGAATGGGAGTGTTCACTGGCAGATTAGGGATAAATACTGGATGTACTCCATAATTAGCAAAAAATGGGGTTTGAGATGTAGCGCTATGTATGGAGTTGTTGTAGGCAAACTCTGCTGTTGGTAAATAGTCCACCCAGTCATCCTGAAGATAGGAAATGAAGCAACGGAGGTATTGCTCCAAAGTCTGGTTCGTTCTCTCCGTCTGGCCATTGGACTGAGGATGGAAAGCGGTAGAAAGATTCACCGTGACTCCCAAGGCTGTACAGAAACTCTTCCAAAATTCTGACGTAAACTGAACGCCTCTGTCAGACACCACGCTGTCAGGAATTCCATGTAACCTGAATACCTCTTTGATTATCAGTTCTGCAGTTTTTTCAGCAGTAGGAATTCCTTCAGTTGGAATAAAGTGGGCCATTTTTGTGAGTCGGTCCACTATGACAAGGATGACGGTCATCTGTTTGGAAGGGGGTAGTTCCACAATAAAATCCATGGAAATAGATCCCCAAGGCCTGGATGGAACTGGGAGTGGTTGCAAGAGTCCTAGAGGAGACGATCGTGGGGTCTTGTTTCGTGCGCATGTTAAACAGGTTGAAACATATTTCCTCACGTCCTTCCTACAATTAGGCCACCAAAAGAAACGAAGTAGTAAGTCTTGTGTTTTTGCAACTCCAGGATGTCCTGCCAGTTTAGAATCATGGACACTTTTGAGGACTTCAAGGCGAGAAGATTCAGGTACATATATTTGGTGTTTCTGCATCCAAAACCCCTCTTTGAATGAAAGATCGACGTCTTCCGAAGGATGGTTAAGGAAAGAGTCCTCTTGATATCCATCTTTAATTCTATTACCTAGTCCTCTAGAGTGCAATATTCCCAAAAAATTTTTAGGGCCTAGAATTGTATCATCATTACTAGACCTCTCCTGAGGTTCCGAACACATCCTGGACAGGGCGTCAGCCTTGCCATTCCTTGAACCAGGCCGGTAAGAGATTATAAAATTGAATCTTGAGAAAAATAAGGCCCATCGTGCTTGTCTTGCAGACAATCTTTTTGCTGTACGGAGGAATTCAAGATTCTTGTGGTCCGTGAGGACAGTCACAGGGTGATTGGCACCTTCCAGAAGATGTCTCCACTCGGAGAAGGCAACTTTAATGGCTAACAGTTCTTTATTACCAATGTCGTAGTTCTTTTCTGCAGATGACATGGTGTGGGAAAGAAACGCACATGGGTGAAGTTGCATCTTGTCCCCAACTCGCTGAGACAGAATAGCTCCCACTGCAGAGTCCGAGGCGTCCACTTCGACAGTAAATGGCAATTCAGGATTTGGGTGTACTAACAATGGAGCAGACGTAAAAAGAGTTTTCAACTTGTCAAAAGCCTCCTGTGCCTCTGGAGACCAGAAAAATGCTTTTGTCTTTTTTGTTAGTGTAGTAATTGGTAGTATGATCCGTGAAAAGTTCTTTATAAATTTTCGGTAAAAAATTTGCAAATCCTATGAAACGCTGGACGTCTTTTAAATTTCTTGGAACAGGCCAGTCCACTACAGCATTGATTTTGCCGGGATCCATGCTCAGACCTTCTGGGGAGATGATATATCCCAGAAATTGGATACTGGTTTGTTCAAACTCACATTTTTCAAGTTTAATGTAGAGATGGTTCTCCTGTAGTCGTTCCAAGACTAACTGGACGTGCCTGCGATGCTCTTCCAAGGTGTCTGAAAATATAAGAATGTCATCGAGATAAGCCACAACGAATTGGTCCAAGAAATCTCGAAATACATCATTAATAAAATGTTGAAAGGTGGCTGGGGCATTGCTAAGGCCAAAGGTCATAACAAGAGATTCAAAATGTCCATATCTCGTTCTGAAGGCGGTCTTCCACTCATCTCCTGGGCGAATCCGTATGAGGTTGTAAGCCCCTCTAAGATCCAACTTCGTAAAGATTTTCGCAGAACGGAGTCTCTCAAATAGTTCAGGAATCAAGGGTAGCGGGTAGCGATTCTTGACAGTGATATTATTCATCTCTCTGTAGTCAATACATGGCCGCAGAGTGGAGTCTTTCTTTTCAACAAAAAACAGGGGTCCCCCAGCTGGAGATGTGGAAGGTCGAATAAAGCCTTTCTCTAAATTTTCATCCAGGAACTTTCTTAATACCTTCAATTCAGGTTCAGAAAGATTGTAAATCCGTCCAAATGGAATGGTGCTCCTGGCAGCAATTCAATGGGACAGTCATAAGGACGGTGAGGAGGTAATTGATCTGCTTTCTTCTTACTGCAGACATCAGAGAACTGCTGATATTGAGGTGGTAGTTTCTCTTCCTTCTCATGCGAAATCTCAGAGATTTGGACTTGTTGGAGAACAGGGGGTTCCTTATGACAATTATTCTTACAGTAGTCAGATGGAAAGGTGATGGTCCTTGATGCCCAGTTGATAGAAGGGTTATGGACTGAAAACCAGGGATCCCTAGAATAACCGGAAATTTCGGAGATGAAATAAGGTGGAAACTGACAGCTTCATGATGATCCGGGTCGATACAAATCTCCAGTTCGATTGTCTCATGCGTGACAGGTCCAGAAGACAAAGGTGATCCATCCACAGTTTCCATTTCAATTGGTGTGGATTTGGTCCTACTGGAAATATCATTATCACGTGTAAATTTTAAGTCCATAAAATTTCCTCCTTCTCCCGAATCCAACAGGGCAGAGCATTGTATTTTTTGGGTGCCCATTACAACCTGAATGGGGATTACAAAATGAGATGATGTGGTATGTATTTTGTCTATTTCTGGCGTTACTGATGAGATAGTCTGCAAGATGGAATCCGACTGCTGAGAAAGGTCCGTATTGCTGGCAGACCTGTTGTTGGTAAAGGCTATAGTCCTTTTGTTAGGACAGTTGATGGCATAGTGTCCAGGGTCCCCACAATAGAGGCAGAGATGTTCTGCACGTCGCCTCTCCTTCTCCTGTGCAGAGAGTGGTCTTCGGATGACGTCGATCTGCATCGGTTCAGACACAACTTGCGTCTTTTCTTGGTGGTCTGATGCTGAAAATGAGAAGCCAGGGCTATTCCCAAGTGCTCGCAGTCTCTCCTTTCTCCTTTCAGTAAGTCTCTGGTCAATCCGGATACATAGTTGAATAAAGTCCTCCAACTGGTCAGGGGTCTCAACCCTGGCAAGCTCGTCTTTCACTGGTTCTGATAACCCTCGTCGAAATTGACTTCTCTGGGCCGCTGGATTCCAGGTGGTGTCGGCCACCCAGCGACGGAACTCCGATGTATATTCCGCAACAGAGCGACGTCCTTGGCGCAAATTATGTAATTTGGTTTCTGCTGTGGCACAGCGGTTTGGGTCATCAAAAACTTGATTCATAGCTGCGATGAAAGCTTCCAGGTCATTAAGGAGGGCATAGTCCTTTTCTACATAAGGTGAAGCCCAAGCAAGAGCTTCATCCGTCAGGAGATTTATCATGAAAAAAACTTTCTTCCTCTCACTGGTAAAGGGAGCAGGTTGCATCTGGAAGTATATGCGGCATTGATTGAGGAATCCTCGGTACTGCTTGCGATCCCCACTGAACTTTGCAGGCAGCGGCAGCCGCGCATTTGATTCGGACCCTGAATTGCGCACGTCCAGTAGTTGTTTTTGTAGCTCAATTACTTCCTGTTGTATCGCCGTGAAATCAGTTTGTAACTTGGCATATTTTCCTTGAGAGTCAGTACAAAAACTTTGAAGCTCCGTAACTTGCCGCCTCAGGGTGTTCACAGCGGACTCCATTTTGGCGCGGAGATTATTCTGTCAGGATCCCGTCTGGGTTGGAGCCGATGTTACTGCAAACACTAGGGAAAGCAGAGGCAGGTAGCGTAGTCAGAAGGCAGGCCGAGGTCGGTACACAGGAAAGCAGTGTTTGTAGCAGGGAAGCAGGCAAATAACGTAGTCAGGTGGCAGCCGGAGGTCGGTACACAGGAAAGGCAGTTCGGTAGCAGAGGAGCAGGCAGATAACGTAGTCAGGTGGCAGCAGGAGGTCGGTACACAGGAGAGCAGTGTTTGTAACAGCAGGAACAGCAGGAGAAAGAGCTTGACTAAAGGCTGGAAGCACAATAATCTCGCAATGACACACCCACAGGGCCAGGTTTATATAGGGTGTGTAATTGGCAATCAGAGGCCCAATCAAGAGAGCACTAGATGTAGCCAATCAGGAAGAACAGTCAATGGTATCTGGGTTCAGCAAGGAACTTTGCAGCCAGCAGAATAGCTCAGATGGTAGAGCTGCTGGCCAGTGGACAAGAGATACTGGGTTCGACTCCTGACAGGGGCAATGCTCGGACCCCAGCAATCAGCAACAGATAAGTGAAAAGTTATTACGGTCGACAAACCCCTTTAAAGTAATCAAAATAGCCAAGGGGACACATACGTGTTGTGGAATAATTGCAAAAAATTTGATTTATGTAAAACGAATAGTAAAAAAAATAAAGGATTCCTACCGTTGTTCATTGTCAGTCTTTTATCAACTTCTCTCTCAAACTCAGAAACTCTCAACTTTCTCTTTTTCCAGTTTTTCTCAGTACGGTTACGTGTTCGGTGTCCTCCAATTCTGGCAGGCTTAGGCTTACGTCACGCACGCTACAAGGTGAAGCACATTGTATGTTCCATTAGTTTTCAATCCTCGTTATTTAGGGTAAAAAACACAATAGATCATTGGTTTTACGTACGTCAGACTAGCAACGATAATCTGAACAGAAAAAGTGCAATTCACTTGTGAAAACGTGAACTATTCCTGCAATAAACAGGGCCGATTTATTAACGGACGTCGAGAGAAGCGGTATATGGCAAAAAAGGGGTACAAACACAATTTTAATACACTTTGCTTGCACCCTCTTGCCCAAAAATTACATTAAAGGGAATATGTCAGCAGATTTTTGCGATGTTATTGGAGATCAGCATGAGGTAAGGGCAGAGACACTGATACCAGCGATGTATCATTTACTGGGCTGTGTGTTGCCGTTTAATAAAATCAGTGTTTTATCAGCAGGAGATTATCACTACAGGACTAGGTGTCTCGTGCCTCCTGGTCCATCCCTGCCGCCACCACTGAACGGCTAGATCTGCAGCAGATAAAACAGGGATTTAGTCAGAACTGCAGCAAGTAGACCAGTAAGTGATACATCGCTGGAATCAGGGTTTCTGCACCTACATCAAGCTGTTTTCAGATTACTTAGCAAAAACCTAGTGACAAACTGCCTTTAACCCCCTCACGACATCAATCTCTGACAGCGACATTTAACTTGTGCCCTGTGGAAACATGTCACAAGACACACACTTCGCGGGGCGCCGATGGGTTGTCCCGACAGCCGGAGGGCTGCATAAGGCTCCCGATGCTGTCCTATAAACACCGGCCTGAGGAAAAAAAAAAAAAACGATTAAAAATATTTACAAAATTTTAAAAAATATAAAAAAAGACGGATTTTGGTAAGAACTTACCTGTAAAATCCTTTTCAGCGAAGGAAGGAAAGGAGACACACTAGTTATGACTAGTGGGTAGGCGGAGCCCAGATAGGATTGACACCTCAGATTAAAAAGAGTGTTGACCGGCCCCTCCAGCTCGGGCTCCTCCTACTCCTGCTTCTTCAGTCGTACAAAAGCTTAGGGAAGAGCAAATATCACCAGCGGAGCAACATAACCCCTTCTGAAGGACTTCAGAGAAAAAGCAAGAATACAGGTTATGCATGCATGTAGGCAAAAAAAACACACAGTTCCAGGTACTACTCACTGGACCTGACCACCGCGATGAGCTGGCAATGCTGGAAAGGAGCCGTAGCGCGTCAACCTCAGTCCAGATAATCGCTATCAGAAGGGTCACGCCGCATCTGAAAACACATCAACACACTTCTGCCATGGGCGGGTGCTGTGTCTCCTTTCCTTCCTTCGCTGAAAAGGATTTTACAGGTAAGTTCTTACCAAAATCCGTCTTTCAGCAGCAGAATGGAAGGAAAGGAGACACACTAGTAATGACTAGTGGGACGTCCCAAAGCAGTCCAAAAATTAAGGGTGGGAATATAACCAAGAAAAAAACAGGCAGAATCCCAACAACCTTGGTAAATGCGCAACAGGCGCCAAATACAAGTTAACTAGAACTTTACACTACAGCCGCCTGTAGGACCCTGCGTCCTAAGGCCGCATCAGCGGAAGCACTGACGTCCACCTTATAAAACTTTGTAAACGTGTGGACGGAGCGCCAAGTCGCCGCTCGGCAGAGCTGAGCTGTCGAAGCCCCTTGATGAAAGGCCCACGATGAGGCCACAGCCCTCGTGGAATGAGCACGAATCTTAATCGGGCAAGGTTCGCCTTTAAGTCGGTAAGCCTCCAAAATGGCTGACCGAATCCAACGAGCTATAGAGTCCTTGGAAGCTACTTGACCACGTCGACGACCTGCTGGAATCACAAACAAGGAGTCTGACTTCCTAAAACCTTGAGTAACAGACAAATAGAACTTCAAGGCCCGCACTAAATCCAATGTGTGAAAAACCCGTTCCTTTGCATTCCTCGGGCCCGGGCAAAGTGAAGGCAAAACAATATCCTGGTTAACATGGAATTGCGACACTACCTTAGGTAGAAAGTCGCCCCGTGTGCGAAGCACTACTCGATCCGGGTAAAATTCCAGGAAAGGAGGCAAGCAAGAAAGAGCCGCCAACTCAGAAACCCTTCTCAAAGAAGTGACTGCGACTAGGAAGGCAACCTTCCAAGAAAGCAAAGAAAGGTTAGCAGAATCCATTGGCTCAAAAGGCCCATGCTGAAGAGCCTCCAGGACAAGGTTGAGCCGCCAAGGAGACACAGGTGCCTTCCGCGGCGGAAACTGACGGGTTACCCCGCGAAAAAAGGAGCGCACGTCCCTACGCGAGGCGATAACTTCCAGAACAACAGGGACAGGGCAGAAACCTGACCCCTCAGGGTGCTAACTGCCAAACCCTTGTCCAGCCCGTACTGTAGAAAAGCCAACAGATTGGGAATGGAAAAAATCCTCGGGTTCCTTGAAGAACCCAAACACCACGAGAAGAAGGCTTCCCAGGTCTTGTGGTAAATTCTAGTAGTAGCCGGACCTCTGGCAGCTCGCAGATGGCAATGACTTCGGCTGAAAAACCTCTACGGGTCAGTATTTCGGTCTCAAGAGCCACGCCGTCAAACGCAGAGACTTCAAGTCCGGATGACGGACAGGACCCTGGGTTAACAGGTCCGGGCGAAGAGGAAGTGGAAATGGCGGTGCTGCCAAAAGCGACACCAGTGTTGAGAACCACGTCCTCCTTGGCCAATCTGGGGCTATCAACATAGCCGGGATTCTCTCCAGTCTGATCCGACGCAGCACCAGAGGAAGTAAGGATATCGGCGGAAACACATAGATTAGCTCAAATCGGTCCCACGGGGCCACCAGAGCATCCACCGCCACAGCCTTCGGGTCCTTGTACCTGGACATGAAGGTCGGCAACTTGGCATTGGACCTGGATGCCATCAAATCCACTTGGTGAACTCCTCAAAGGGAGCACAGCAGTGCAAAGATCTCCGGATGAAGACTCCATTCTCCGGGATCCATCTTCTCTCGACTGAGGAAGTCCGCCGTGGTATTCTGAACTCCTGGAATGTGAATCGCAGAGATGGCTGGTACTCTGTCCTCGGCCCAATTCAGGATCCGAGACACTTCCACCATGAGCCTGGAACTCCTCGTCTCGCCCGTGGTTGATATACGCGACCGCCGTTGCGTTGTCTGTCTGCACTCGGACTGGTAGACCGCTCAAAGGGACCGTCCAGTGTTGGAGGCAAAGAAAAATTGCCCTCAATTCCAAGATGTTGATCGGTAGAAAAACTCTTCCGATGACCATACTCCCTGAACCCAGAGATCGTTCCAGACAACCCCCCCAGCCCGTCAGACTGGCATCGGTGGTTATGACCGACCACCTCGGAGGAAGGAAAGACTTCCCCAGTGATAACGTTCCTGGACGTGACCACCAACTTAGGGACTCTCGCACCCTGCGAGAGATGAGGATACTGCGATCCAGTGCAATCTGCGATCGATCCCAATGACTCAGAATGAGCCTTTGGAGGGCTCTGGAATGAAACTGGGCAAACGGAAGCGCTTCCATGGAAGCCACCATCAGACCTAAAAGGCGCATACACTTCCGAAGGGACATTGCTGTCGAAGACTTCATAGTCTGTACATGTCGAAGGAGACATGCCCGCTTGTCTGGAGGTAGGGACACCACTGCCCGTACCGTGTCGAAATGCATCCCCAAAAACAGGATTGACTGCGACGGTTCCAGAGACGACTTCTCCCAATTGACCAGCCACCCGAAGTCCTCCAGGAGCTGAAGGGATAAATTGCGAGCCGTCACCGCCTCCTCCTTTGAGGACGCCACAATCAAAAGGTCGTCCAGATAGGGAATAATCATGACTCCCTGTCTTCGAAGAATTGCCATGAGAGGCGCTAGAATTTTTGTAAAAACTCTGGGCGCTGAAGCCAAGCCGAATATCCCCTCTCTGACATTAGACGTACTATCCCGTCCATAAAACCCGTGCCATTCTGCCCATGGACGGGATAGTACGTCATAGGCGATCAGCTGCGCTCCTGAGGGGAGCGCAGCTAATCGCCGCCGGGTGTCAGCTGATTATCACAGCTGACACCCGTGACTGTGTGTCAGGAGCGGTAACGGACCGCTCCCGGAACATTAACCCCTAGCACACCGCGATCAAACATGATCGCGGTTTACTGGGGGCACAGGGGAGGATCGCGCAGGGTGGGGGCTCCCTGCGCGCCCCCCTGAGACCCTCAGACCAGCGCGATGTGATCGCGCTGTTCTGAGGCTTCCTCCCTCCCAGGACCCGGATCCAAGATGGCGCCGGGGTCCTGGAGGGAGGCGGCTTCCTCAGTGCCTGCTGAGAGCAGGCACTGAGAAGCCTGCAGCTTGCCTGAGCAATCGCTGGTGTGACAGAGTGCTGTGCACACTGTCACACCAGCGATTTGATAAAATACAGTGATGTCCCACCCTGGGACAAAGTAAAAAAGTTAAAAAAATAAAAATAAACATGTTATAAAAAAAATCCAAAAAAATAAAAAAAAAAAAAAAAATATTCCCCAATAAATTCATTTCTTCCTGTAAATAAAAAAAAACAAAACAATAAAAGTACACATATTTGGTATCGCCGCGTCCGTAACGACCCCCCCTATAAAACTGTCCCACTAGTTAACCCCTTTAGTGAACCCCTTAAAAAAAAAAAAAAAAACGAAGCAAAAAATCAATGCTTTATCATCAACCGCCGAACAAAAAGTAGAATAACGCGCGATCAAAAAGACCGATATAAATAAACATGGTACCGCTGAAAACGTCATCTTGTCCCGCAAAAAACGAGCCGCCATACAGCATCATCAGCGAAAAAATAAAAAAGTTATAGCTCGCAGAATAAAGCGATGCAAAAATAATTATTTTTTATATAAAATTGTTTTTATTCTATAAAAGCGCCAAAACATAAAAAAATGATATAAATGAGGTATCGCCATAATCGTACTGACCCGAAGAATAAAACTGCTTTATCAATTTTACCACACGCGGAACAATAAAAACGCCTCCCCCAAATCATGAATTGCTGATTTTTGTTCATTCTAACCTCCCAAAAATCGAAATAAAAAGCGATCAAAAAATGTCACCTGCTCAAAAATGGTACAAATAAAAACGTCAACTCGTACCGCAAAAAATAAGACCTCACATGACTCTGTGGGCCAAAATATGCAAAAATTATAGCTCTCAAAATGTGGCGATGCAAAAAACTATTTTTGCAATAAAAAGCGTCTTTTAGCGTGACAGCTGCCAATCATAAAAACCGCTATAAATAGTAAATCAAACCCCCCTTTATCACCCCCTTAGTTAGGGAAAAATAATAAAATTAAAAAAATGTATTTATTTCCATTTTCCCATTAGGGTTAGGGTTGCGGCTAAAGTTAGGGTTAGGGTTGGCGCTAAAGTTAGGATTAGGGTTAGGGTTGGGATTAGGGGTGTGTTAGGGTTAGGTTTGTGGTTAGGGTTGGGACTAGGGTTAGGGGTGTGTTGGGGTTAGGGTTGGAGTTAGAATTGGGGGGTTTCCGCTGTTTAGGCACATCAGGGGCTCTCCAAATGTGACATGGCGTCTGATCTCAATTCCAGCCAATTCTGCGTTGAAAAAGTCAAACGGTGCTCCTTCACTTCTGAGCTCTGCCATGCGTCCAAACAGTAGTTTATCCCCACATATGGGGTATCAGCGTACTCTGGACCCCAAGAGTTATTGTGCAATTTGTCCTATTTCTTCTGTTACCCTTGGGAAAATAAAAAACTGGGGGCGAAAATATCATTTTTGTACAAAAAAAATTATTTTTTTGTTTTTAACGGCTGTACATTATAAACTTCTGTGAAGCACTTGGGGCTTCATAGCGCTCACCACACACCTAGATAAGTTCCTTGTGGGGTCTATTTTCCAAAATGGGGTCACTTGTTGGGGATTTCCACTGTTTAGGCGCATCAGGGGCTCTCCAAATGCGACATGACGCCCCCAGACCATTCCATCAAAGTCTGCAATCCAAAACGTCACTACTTCCCTTCCGAGCCCCAACGTGTACCCATACAGTAGTTTTCTCCCACATATTGGGTATCGCGTACTCAGGACAAATTGGGCAACAACTTTTGAGGTCCAATTTCTCCTGTTTCCCTTGTAAAAATAAAATATTGGGGCGAAAAAAATCATTTTTGCAAAAAAAAAAAAAAAAAAAGATTTTTTATTTTTACGGCTGTGCGTTATAAACTTCTGTGAAGCACTTTGGGGTTCAAAGTGCTCACCACACATCTAGATAAGTTCCTTGTGGGGTCTATTTTCCAAAATGGGGTCACTTGTGGGGGTTTCCACTGTTTAGGCGCATCAGGGGCTCTCCAAATGCGACATGACGCACCCAGACCATTCCATCAAAGTCTGCAATCCAAAACGTCACTACTTCCCTTCCGAGCCCTGACGTGCGCCCATACAGTAGTTTTCTCCCACATATTGGGTATCAGCGTACTCAGGACAAATTGCACAACAACTTTTGGGGTCCAATTTCTCCTGTTACCCTTGTGAAAATAAAATATTGGGGGCGAAAAAATCATTTTTGTAAAAAAAAAAAAGGATTTTTTATTTTTACGGCTGTGCGTTATAAACTTCTGTGAAGCACTTCGGGGTTCAAAGTGCTCACCACACATCTAGATAAGTTCCTTGTGGGGTCTATTTGCCAAAATGGGGTCACTTGTGGGGGGTTTCCACTGTTTAGGTGCATCAGGGGCTCTCCAAATGTGACATGACGCCCCCAGACCATTCCATCAAAGTCTGCAATCCAAAACGTCACTACTTCCCTTCCGAGCCCCTGACGTGGCCCATACAGTAGTTTTCGCCCACATATTGGGAATCAGTTACTCAGGACAAATTGGACAACAACTTTTGCGTTCCAATTTCTTCTGTTACCCTTGTGAAAATAAAATATTGGGGGCGAAAAAATCATTTTTGTAAAAAAAAAAAAAAGATTTTTTATTTTACGGCTGTACGTTATAAACTTTAGTGAAACACCTGGGGGTTAAAAGTTCTCACCACACATCTAGATAAGTTCCTTGAGGGGTCTAGTTTCCAAAATGGTGTCATTTATGGGGGTTTCCACTGTTTAGGCAGATCAGGAGCTCTCCAAACACGACATGGCGTCCAGCCAATTCTGCGTTGAAAAAGTCAGACGGCGCTCCTTCCCTTCCAAACTCTGCCATGCACCCAAACAGTGGTTTACCCCCACATATGGGGTATCAGCGCACTCAGGACAAATTGCACAATAACTTTTGGAGTCTTGTTACCCTTGGAAAAATAAAAATTGGGGTGAAAAGATCATTTTTGTGGAAAAAATATGATTTTTAAATTTTACGGCTCTACGTTATAAACTTGTGTGAAGCACTTGGGGGTTCAAATTGCTCATCAAAAATCTAGATAAGTTCCTTAGGGGGTCTAGTTTCCCAAATGGGGTCATTTGTGGGGGGTTTCCACTGTTTAGGCACATCAGGGGCTCTCCAAATGCAACATGGCATCCAAACTCAATTCCAGCCAATTTTGGTTGGAAAAAGTCAAATGGTGCTCCTTCCATTCCGAGCTCTGCCGTGCGCCCAAACAGTGGTTCCCCCCCACATATGGGGTATCAGCGTACTCAGGACAAATTGTACAACAACTTATGTGGTCCAATTTCTCCTGTTACCCTTGGGAAAATAAAAAATTAGTGACTAAAAGATAATTTTTGTGGGGAAAAAAATAGGATTTTTTATTTTCATGCCCGGGCATTATAAACTTGTGTGAAGCACTTGGGGGTTCAAAGTGCTCACCAAAGATCTAGATAAGTTCCTTAGGGGGTCTAGTTTCCAAAATGGGGTCACTTGTGGGGGGTTTCCACTGTTTAGGCTCATCTGGGGCACTGCAAACGGAACATGACCCCCATTAACGTCTGCATTCCAAAACGTTACTACTTCCTTTCCAAGCCCTGCCATGCGCCCAAACAGTTTCCCCCCCCCCCCCCCCCACATATGGGGTATCAGCGTACTCAGGACAAATTGGACAACTTTTGGGGTCCAATTTCCTTGGGAAAATTCAAGAATTTGGGACTAAAAAATCATTTTTGTGGAAAATTGATTTTTTTTTTTTCACACCCAGGCTTTATAAACTTTTGTGAAACACTTGAGGGTTCAAAGTGCTCACAACAGATCTAGATAAGTACCTTAGGGGGTCTAGTTTCCAAAATGGTGTCACTTGTGGGGGTTTCCACTGTTTAGGCGCATCAGGGGCTCTCCAAACGCGACATGGCATCCAATCTAAATTCCAGCCAATTTTAGTTTGAAAAAGTCAAACGTCGCTCCTTCCCTTACGAGCTCTGCCGTGTGCCCAAACAGTGGTTTTCCCCCACATATGGGGTATTGGCGTACTCAGGAGAAATTGCATAACAACCTTATCTGTCCATTTTCTCCTTTTACCCTTGTGAAAATAAAAAAAAGTTTGTAAAAGATCATTTTTGTGGCTAAAAAGTAAAATATTCATTTTTTCCTTCCACGTTGCTTTAGTTACTGTGAAGCACCTGAAGGGTTAATAAACTTCTTGAATGTGGTTTTGAGTACCTTGAGGGGTGCAGTTTTTAGAATGGTGTCAC
This sequence comes from Oophaga sylvatica, assembly GCA_033576555.1. NCBI lineage: Eukaryota > Metazoa > Chordata > Amphibia > Anura > Dendrobatidae > Oophaga > Oophaga sylvatica. The sequence continues at coordinate 19,289,517 of JARQOD010000010.1, read as the reverse complement.
TTTTGGGTATTTTCTGCCATATAGACCCCTCAAAGTGACTTCAAATGTGAGGTGGTCCCTAAAAAAAATGGCTTTGTAAATTTTGTTGTAAAAATGAGAAATCGCTGGTCAACTTTTAACCCTTATAACTTCCTAACAAAAAAAAATGTTGGTTCCAAAATTGTGCTGATGTAAAGTAGACATGTGGGAAATGTTATTTCTTAACTATTTTGTGTGATATATTTCTCTGTTTTAAGGGAATAAAAATTCAAAGTTTGAAAATTGCAAAATTTTAAAAATTTTCGCCATATTTGCGTTTTTTTCAAAAATAAACGCAAGTTATATCGAAGAAATTTTACCACTAACATGAAGTACAATATGTCACGAGAAAACAATCTCAGAATCGCGAAGATCCGTTGAAGCGTTCCAGAGTTATAACCTCATAAAGAGACAGTGGTCAGAATTGTAAAAATTGGCCCGGTCATTAACGTGCAAACCACCCTTGGGGGTGAAGGGGTTATAGACAAAAAAACCTGACTGGCACATCCAGACTAATGTGAACTAGGTGCAAACCAAGGGAAGCTACCCCATGTAAAACATACAAAAAAAGGCTGCACTCAAGCATACTAAAGCATGACAATATGGAATACAGTCATGGCCAAAAGTTTTGAGAATGACACAAATATTATATTTTCACATGATCTGCTGCCCTCTGGTTTTTATGTGTGTTTGACAGATGTTTTTATCACAGACAGAAATATAATAATTGCAAACATATGAGTAACAAAAGCTTATATTGACAGTTAGAATGAGTTAATGCAGCAAGTCAATATTTGCAGTGTTGACCCTTCTTCTTCAGCACCTCTGCAATTCTCCCTGGCATGCTCTCAATCAACTTCTGGACCAAATCCTGACTGATAGCAGTCCATTCTTGCACAATCAATGCTTTCATTTTGTCAGAATTTTTAGGTTTTTGTTTGTCCACTCGTCTCTTGATGATTGACCACAAGTTCTCAATGGGATTAAGATCTGGGGAGTTTCCAGGCCATGGACCCAAAATCTCTATGTTTTGTTCCCTGAGCCATTTAGTTATCAACTTTGCTTTATGGCAAGGTGCTCCATCATGCTGAAAAAGGCATTGTTGTTCGCCAAACTACTCTTGGAGGGTTGGGAGAAGTTGCTCTTTGAGGACATTCTGGTACCATTCTTTATTCATGGCTGTGATTTTAGGCAAGACTGTGAGAGAGCTGATTCCCTTGGCTGAGAAGCAACCCACACATGAATGGTTTCAGGATGCTTAACAGTTGGCATGAGACAAGACTGGTGGTAGCTCTCACCTTGTCTTCTCAGAATGAGGCATTTTCCTGATGTCCCAAACAATCGAAAAGGGGATTCATCAGAGAAAATAACTTTACCCCAGTCCTCAGCAGTCCACTGCCTGTACCTTTTGCAGAATATCAGTCTGTCCATGATGTTTTTTCTGGAGAGAAGTGGCTTCTTTGCTGCCCTCCTTGAGACCAGGCATTGCTCCAAGAGTCTCCGCCTCACAGTGCGTGCAGATGCACTCACACCTGCCTGCTGCCATTCCTGAGCAAGCTCTGCACTGCTGGTAGCCCGATCCCGCAGCTGAAACACTTTTAAGAGACGGTCCTGGCGCTTGCTGGTCTTTCTTGGGCGCCCTGAAGCCTTTTGGCAACAATGGAACCCTCTCCTTGAAGTTCTTGATGATGCGATAGATTGTTGACTGAGGTGCAATCTTTCTAGCTGCAATACTCTTCCTGTTAGGCCATTTTGTGCATTGCAATGATGACTGCACGTGTTTCTTTAGAGATAACCATGGTTAACAGAAGAGAAACAATGATGCCAAGCACCAGCCTCCTTTTAAAGTGTCCAGTGGTGTCATTCTTACTTAATCATGACAGATTGATCTCCAGCCATGTCCTCATCAACACCCACACTGTGTTAATGGAGCAATCACTGAAAAGAGGTTAGCTGGTCCTTTTAAGGCAGGGCTGCAATGATGTTGAAATGTGTTTTGGGGTATAAAGTTCATTTTCTAGCCAAATATTGACTTTGCAAGTAATTGCTGTAAGCTGATCACTCTTTATAACATTCTGGAGTATATGCAAATTGCCATTAGAAAAAGTGAAGCAGTAGACTTTGGAAAAATTAATATTTGTGTCATTCTCAAAACTTTTGGCCATGACTGTACATGAAAATTTAGAATAGCAATATGGCTTTGGAATATAAGGAAAAATTTGAGACGCTTAGTATAAAAATTTGGCCAAACATTTTAAAGCCCACCAACCATCGTCAAGGTGGTCTCAATACTGGTGAGTCCCTGACCTAATGTGAACATACCTCTATTAGGCTGATATCTGAATTTCTGGGTGAATATGCACCTCTGTCAGCAATTCCTGCATTTATGGGTAAAGTAGGGACCTGTGTAATTAAAATCACCACTGGTGGGGGCGGAGTGCTCGGTCAGCAAGCTAGCATTCAATAGACAAAAAAACCTGACTGGCACATCCAGACTAATGTGAACTAGGTGCAAACCAAGGGAAGCTACCCCCATGTAAAACATACAAAAAAGGCTGCACTCAAGCATACTATACGCTTAGTATAAACATTTGGCCAAACATACTAAGCGTCTCAAATTTTTCCTTATATTCCAAAGCCATATTGCTATTCTAAATTTCATGTATTCCATATTGTCATGCTTTAGTATGATAGAGTGCAGCCTTTTTTTGTATGAAGCCAAGCCGAATGGCAGGGCCACAAATTGGTAATGGTCCTGACCTATGGCAAAACGAAGGAAGCGCTGGTGAGCCCTTCCGACGGGAACATGCAAATAAGCGTCGCGAATGTCGATTGACACCAGAAAGTCGTTCTGCGACAGGGTTGCCACAACGGAACGAAGTGACTCCATGCGGAATTTTTGGGTGTGGACATGCCGATTCAATCTTTTGAGATCCAGAATAGGACGAAATTTGTCCTCTTTTTTGGGGACCACAAAGAGATTTGAATAAAAACCTTTTCCCCGGTCCTCTGTTGGAACCGGTATTACTACACTCTTCTGCAGAAGGAATTCCACCTCTCGCAGCAGAGCGGCAAATAGCTCGGGCTCTGACGGAATGCGAGACTGGCAAAAACTGTCCGGGGGTCGAGATGAAAACTCTATGAAATAGCCTGTCGACACAACTCGCGTTACCCAGGAATCCGGAACGCGGGAAATCCAATTCGCCTTGAATTGGAGCAGGCGACCCCCCACTCGAGAGCCCTCGAGTGAGGACCTGGCGTCAGTCTGCCTTGGCGGGCTTCTTGTCAGTTTCCCGCTTGTCTTGACGGAAACTTTGTTTCCAAGGGGTGCGGGATTTCTGAGAAGACTTCTTTCCCGAAAAAGTGGGACGACCCGATCCCCAAGAAGACTGACGGATCGTCCCCGAGACCGAAAATACCGCCGACCATTACCGGCACTAGGTCTGCCAGACGTAGAAGCCATAGCCCTTCGCTGTGGTAAAGCCGCTTCTTTAGCCTTTGCCTTGGCAATTAGCTCTGTGAGATCAGATCCAAATAGCTGACCACCCTTGTAGGCTAAAGACAGTAAACCCTGCTTGGAAACTGCGTCCCCGGTCCACTGTCTAAGCCACAGTGCTCTTCTGACTGTGACCGCTGAGGATTGCGTCCTGGATAATAATGACGCAGTATCCAGACCTGCATCACAGCTATATCGGGCTGCAGTCTCCAATAAATCGAGAAGTCCATCTATCTCGGATAATGGAGATCTATTTTGCAACGCCTTCCGTAAACGGACCAACCAGCACAGGGAAGCCTTAGAAGCACACATGGATCCTAGTACTGCTCTGAATCCATGACCTGCAGCTTCATAGATGGATTTCGCCGCCATCTCCGTTTTTCTGTCCAGCGGCTCTTGCAGACTCGCTTTCCCTTTAACCGGAAGCAATGAGGATTTACTAAGCTGGGATAAAGGAACATCCACTTCAGGAGAAGGAATCCAATTATCCGTCAATTCCGTTGAACACGGATATAATGCTTCAAAGAACCGTGTCCCTTGAAAACGTTTATCTGGACACAGACGTTCCTTCTCCACTACCGTATTAAGCTCTTCCAGAGCCGGTAATGTTGACCGCGACTTATGGTACTCCTGGTACATGCGGCCCGACTTACCAGGCCGTGTAGTTACCTCCTCCGGTAACTGTAACGCCTCTCTCATAGCTTCAATTAAAGCCTCTGTTCGGCTCACAAGAGAGAAAGAATGTCCCTGCCGATCCTCCTTATCCGAATCGGATAACTCCCCTTCTGAGTTTGAAGGAGAACCCTGTCCGCATTCCATATCAGATACCTCTGATTCGCTACGCGGAAAAGATGGCACCGGCCTGCGCCGCTTCCTGTCATGAGAGGATCTAGCTGACACCCACTGACCTAAAAGGTCAGACAAGCCATTAATTGACTGAGCGATGGCATCTAATTTGGTATCGCTGTAAATCGCAGCGCTTGATGCGTCGAAGTCTGCGTATCAGATACTTGCGACTGATCCTGTAGCGGATCTGGCAGATGGTCCGCACCTTCCGGACCCTGAACCGACATGTCAGCAGTAAATGGCAGGTCAAAACCCTGTTAGTAACTGGAAACAGTGTGGTTACTAAGCAGACTGAGCAAGTACGCTGAAGGGTTAAAGCTCTTAAAGAAGAGAGTTACCCCAGCTATCTCTCAGTATATAAATAACCTCCTGCGTTCTGATCCCTACCGGGTAGAACCTGCGGCGGTTATTGCTGAAAGGGTTAACCCTTCATAGGGGTTAATGCCGCCAACTCCCCACAACTCCCTATATAAAATAAAAGGAGTGTGCGAGTCCCAGGTCTCTATAAGAGAACGCGGCTGCAGATAAACGCTATCTGTCACTTGGAACACAGATAGGTTCTGCGCTGTGGGGTGATGATATTCACTCACCCAGCTGGCCTCGGTGAAAGTATACCTTAAACAGGAGGAGCGGAGCATGAGGAGCCCGGAGCCTCTGTAATGGCCGCCGCGCTGAGAGAAGCCGGAAGAGAAGGACAGTGAAGCTGCAGTCTCCTCAGAGCGATTCCTGTCACAAAAAGAGCGGGAAGCGTGAAGCCACGCCCCCCTCCAGCTTCAAAAAAGAGCGCGAACTCCTCGCTCTCTGCTCTCCTCTGTCCTGCAGGTATCTGCCTGCGGACATAAAATACAGTCACCAAACATGTCATCTAATACATGTACCAGCGGCTGCCGCAGCAGCCACTGAGAGCACACACACATTCACATAAAAATGCCGTACTCACCAGCCGAGCGCCACAGGGACCCCCAGGGGTTTGTGGCGCTGTGCCCATCGCTTCCCCCCCGGGCGGGGAACGCAGTGACCCCCGATGTGCGGTTTGCGTCCCCGCCAGGGAAGCAATCCTCATCCCCCAGGGCCGGCGTGAAACTGCAGGGACCACCTTACAGGGTAATACAGATCCGCCAAGGGAGAGGTGGGGGTCCAGCAGCGCTGAGACCCCTGAGACCTCTAGACCACTTCTGGTGATCCAAGTCTCTTGTCCGATAAAAATAATAAAGTTTTCTGAGGAGCTGCTTCCAGCAGCGACCATCCTCTGGACCTCAAATTTTAGACTGAAGAAGCCGGAGTAGGAGGAGCCCGAGCTGGAGGGGCCGGTCAACACTCTTTATAATCTGAGGTGTCAATCCTATCTGGGCTCCCCTACCCACTAGTCATTACTATGTGTCTCCTTTCCTTCCATTCTGCTGCTGAAATTAAATCGCCCTCCTTTTGCCCCATTCAAAATAAAAAAATAATAATACACGTTTGGTATCGCCACATTCAGAAATGTCCGATCAAAATATAAAGTAAATTAATCCAAATCGGTAAACGTCGTAACGAGAAAAAAAAGATAGAAAATGCCAGGATTAAGGTTTTATTGGTCACCGAAACATTGCAATAAAATGCAATAACAGGCGATCAAATCCCCGTATCAACCCCAAAATGGTATCAATAAAAACGTCAGTCTGGCAAAAAATGAGCCCCAGATCACGAAAAATGGAGATGCCACGAGTCTCGAAAAATGAAGCCATTTTTTTTCTTACAAACTTTGGATTTTTTTTTTGTCACCACTTAAATAAAGAAGAACCTACTGTATATACTCGTGAATAAGCCAAGTTTTTCACCACATTTTTATGCTGAAAAAGCCCCCCTCGGCTTATACTCGAGTGAGGGTCCCACTTACGGTATTTTCCGGACTATAAGGAGGGGGAGCGGTGGAGCAGCGGGTCACAAGAGGCAGGAGTCTGCTGCTGCGGCTAACACCTGTGCCCACTGCTAAAGAGAATGAATACTCACTGCTCTCCACGCCCATGAGAGTGGAGAGCAGTGAATATTCATTTCTCTTGAATAGCGGGCACATTAGTCGCAGCCGCCAGCTTCCTGCAGCGGCCGGGCGATCACATGTGCCAGCTACTTAAGGGAATGAATATTCACTGCTTTCCACTCCCATGGCACCGGGCCAGTCCTGAAGCACCGGGCTATCTTTTGTAGTGTGCTGGTAACCATGTAATAAATTGTTTTAATCCAGTAATAACAAAATATGTATTTAATAGGGACGTACCCACTTAATTGTGCAGTAGGGCTGTTCTCTGGATTTCTATCATCAGCAGCAGCAGCCGCTTTCGATCTCTGAGAAACAACTAAGGAAACTTCATTCTCTGAGGACAAAAAGGAGAAATGAAAATGTTATTCTAGGTGAAAGCCGTAACCATACAACTGAAGTCCTAAAGCGGCAGTCCCGCTCCGGACAAATGGTGCATATCGAAAGGACGAGGTACGATAGATAGGCGTCTCGGGAACAACAAGTTCCCATTACAGGCCATAGAAAAAACAAAGATAGAAACACACGTATGGCCACGTCTCCAATTCTGATGGTTTCAGATGGAGTTAGATGTGTGTCCGACCACCTATCAGACTTTCATGGCACACCTATAGAGTATTGGTGGGATGCCAGCCTAATTCACTAATACATATATTACTGGTAGAGTTGAACAAATAGATTACAAGATATTTTGTAAGTGACAAGGTTACTGTAACAAGGATAGAAGATGTGTTTAAAAGACAGCTAATCTAGCTTGTTGTGAAGGACAGTGTACCATTATCATTATTTGCACGACCAGCTTTTACAGCTCTTAATGGAGAAATGGCCCGCAAACTTGGTGTTTCTCTGGAAAGAGAAAGTATTAGAAAATTAGAGATTGAAGAAGCCCTCAACCAAAAGGGAGATCTTAAAAAGACTCTCAAAAGACAGTTTGTGTTTCTTAAAATGGATGCCTGCACACGTCACAGAGTGAACTATTTTGCTATCAATGTTCGATATGTTTGCGACACCCAAAAAAATTGTTTCTAAGACGCTGGCAGTAAAAGATATTAAAGCTCGCCACAGCAGCCAGTTTCCCCAGGCCTTAGTGGAAAAAGTTCTGCAAGATTATGAACTCAAAAAAGAACAGGTTCTTGCTATTTTAACTGATAATGCTGCAAACATGATAAGTACAATTACACTGATGAATGAGAATAATGAAGGTGAACAGCAGCTAGAAGAACATTTCACATTCAGTATGTTGGAGATGGAAGGCCACAGTCCTGTTCCCATAACAGAAGAACAGCAAAATTATTCCTTACAATTAGATGATCTTGATGAAGCTGCTTCACACCTCTTTCCTATTCATCACATGCGCTGTGTTGTGCACACTCTGCAATTGGCAATAAGAGATAGTCTGCAAGAGGGACATGCTGGAACTCTGATTAGCAAAGTTAGGAAATTGGCTATTGCTGCCAGAACCCCTAAAGTCGATTTAATCTTCAAGAGACGTGCTGGAAAAGGGGCAATTGCGGATCAAGCCACTCGGTGAGGCAGCACCTATTTAACCCCTTACTGCCATCGGACGTACTATCCCGTCCATGGTACCTGGGCCCGTATGACCATGGATGGGATAGTACGTCTCGTGCGATCGCGCAGCCGATCGCGGCCGGGTGTCAGCTGATTATCACAGCTGACACCCATGACTGTGTGTCAGGAGCGGTCACGGACCGCTCCCGGCACATTAACCCCTTGCACACCGCGATCAAACATGATCGCGGTGTACTGGGGGCACAGGGGAGGATCGCGCAGGGTGGGGGCTCCCTGCGCGCCCCCCTGAGACCCTCAGAGCAGCGCGATGTGATCGCGCTGTTCTGAGGGCTTCCTCCCTCCCAGGACCCGGATCCAAGATGGCGCCGGGGTCCTGGAGGGAGGCGGCTACCTCAGTGCCTGCCGAGAGCAGGCACTGAGAAGCCTGCTGCACTGCCTGAGCGATCGCTGGTGTGACAGAGTGCTGTGCACACTGTCACACCAGCGATCTGATAAAATACAGTGATGTCCCACCCTGGGACAAAGTAAAAAAGTTAAAAAAATAAAAATAAACATGTTTTAAAAAAAAAATCCAAAATAAATAAAAAAAAAAATATATATTCCCCAGTAAATTCACTTCTTCCTGTAAATAAAAAAAACAAAGCAATAAAAGTACACATATTTGGTATCGCCGCGTCCGTAACGACCCCCCCTATAAAATTGTCCCACTAGTTAACCCCTTTAGTGAACCCCTTAAAAAAAAAAAAAAAAAAAAACCGAAGCAAAAAAATCAATGCTTTATCATCATACCGCCGAACAAAAAGTGGAATAACACGCGATCAAAAAGACCGATATAAAAAAACATGGTACTGCTGAAAACGTCATCTTGTCCCGCAAAAAACGAGCGTCATACAGCATCATCAGCGAAAAAATAAAAAAGTTATAGCTCGCAGAATAAAGCTATGCAAAAATAATTATTTTTTATATAAAATTGTTTTTATTCTATAAAAGCGCCAAAACATGAAAAAATGATATAAATGAGGTATCGCCATAATCGTACTGACCCGAAGAATAAAACTGCTTTATCAATTTTACCACACGCGGAACGAATAAAAGCCTCCCCCAAAAGAAATTCATGAATTGCTGATTTTTGTTCATTATAACCTCCCAAAAATCGAAATAAAAAGCGATCAAAAAACGTCACGTGCTCAAAAATGGTACCAATAAAAACGTCAACTCGTCCCGCAAAAAATAAGACCTCACATGACTCTGTGAGCCAAAATATGCAAAAATTATAGCTCTCAAAATGTGATGATGCAAAAACTATTTTTGCAATAAAAAGCGTCTTTTAGCGTGACAGCTGCTAATCATAAAAACCCGCTATAAATAGTAAATCAAACCCCCCTTTATCACCCCCTTAGTAAGGGAAAAATAATAAAATTAAAAAAAAGTATTTATTTCCATTTTCCCATTAGGGTTAGGGTTGCGGCTAAAGTTAGGGTTGGCGCTAAAGTTAGGATTAGGGTTGGGATTAGGGGTGTGTTAGGGTTAGGTTTGTGGTTAGGGTTGGGACTAGGGTTAGGGGTGTGTTGAGGTTAGGGTTGGAGTTAGAATTGGGGGTTTCCGCTGTTTAGGCACATCAGGGGCTCTCCCAAATGTGACATGGCGTCTGATCTCAATTCCAGCCAATTCTGCGTTGAAAAAGTCAAACGGTGCTCCTTCACTTCTCAGCTCTGCCATGCGTCCAAACAGTAGTTTATCCCCACATATGGGGTATCAGCGTACTCTGGACCCCAAGAGTTATTGTGCAATTTGTCCTATTTCTTCTGTTACCCTTGGGAAAATAAAAAACTGGGGGGCGAAAATATCATTTTTGTACAAAAAAAATTATTTTTTTGTTTTTACGGCTGTACATTATAAACTTCTGTGAAGCACTTGGGGCTTCATAGCGCTCACCACACATCTAGATAAGTTCCTTGTGGGGTCTATTTTCCAAAATGGGGTCACTTGTTGGGGATTTCCACTGTTTAGGCGCATCAGGGGCTCTCCAAATGCGACATGACGCCCCCAGACTATTCCATCAAAGTCTGCAATCCAAAACGTCACTACTTCCCTTCCGAGCTCTGACGTGCGCCCATACAGTAGTTTTCTCCCACATATTGGGTATCAGCGTACTCAGGACAAATTGGACAACAACTTTTGGGGTCCAATTTCTCCTGTTACCCTTGTGAAAATAAAATATTGGGGGCGAAAAAATCATTTTTGTAAAAAAAAAAAAAAAAGTTTTTTTTTATTTTACGGCTGTACGTTATAAACTTTAGTGAAACACCTGGGGGTTAAAAGTTCTCACCACACATCTAGATAAGTTCCTTGAGGGGTCTAGTTTCCAAAATGGTGTCATTTATGGGGGTTTCCACTGTTTAGGCAGATCAGGAGCTCTCCAAACACGACATGGCGTCCAGCCAATTCTGCGTTGAAAAAGTCAGACGGCGCTCCTTCCCTTCCAAACTCTGCCATGCACCCAAACAGTGGTTTACCCCCACATATGGGGTATCAGCGCACTCAGGACAAATTGCACAATAACTTTTGGAGTCTTGTTACCCTTGGAAAAATAAAAATTGGGGTGAAAAGATCATTTTTGTGGAAAAAATATGATTTTTAAATTTTACGGCTCTACGTTATAAACTTGTGTGAAGCACTTGGGGGTTCAAATTGCTCACCAAAGATCTAGAAAAGTTCCTTAGGGGGTCTAGTTTCCCAAATGGGGTCATTTGTGGGGGGTTTTCACTGTTTAGGCACATCAGGGGCTCTCCAAATGCAACATGGCATCCAATCTCAATTCCAGCCAATTTTGGTTGGAAAAAGTCAAATGGTGCTCCTTCCATTCCGAGCTCTGCCGTGCGCCCAAACAGTGGTTCCCCCCCACATATGGGGTATCAGCGTGCTCAGGACAAATTGGACAACAACTTATGTGGTCCAATTTCTCCTGTTACCCTTGGGAAAATAAAAAATTAGTGACTAAAAGATAATTTTTGTGGGAAAAAAATAGGATTTTTTATTTTCATGCCCGGGCATTATAAACTTGTGTGAAGCACTTGGGGGTTCAAAGTGCTCACCAAAGATCTAGATAAGTTCCTTAGGGGGTCTAGTTTCCAAAATGGGGTCACTTGTGGGGGGTTTCCACTGTTTAGGCTCATCTGGGGCACTGCAAACGGAACATGACCCCAATCAACGTCTGCATTCCAAAACGTTACTACTTCCTTTCCAAGCCCTGCCGTGCACCCAAACAGTTTCCCCCCCCCCCACATATGGGGTATCAGCGTACTCAGGACAAATTGGACAACAACTTTTGGGGTCCAATTTCCTTGGGAAAATTCAAAAATTTGGGACTAAAAAATCATTTTTGTGGAAAATTGTTTTGTTTTTTTTTCACACCCAGGCATTATAAGCTTTTGTGAAACACTTGGGGGTTCAAAGTGCTCACAACAGATCTAGATAAGTACCTTAGGGGGTCTAGTTTCCAAAATGGTGTCACTTGTGGGGGTTTCCACTGTTTAGGCGCATCAGGGGCTCTCCAAACACGACATGGCGTCCAATCTCAATTCCAGCCAATTTTAGTTTGAAAAAGTCAAACGGCGCTCCTTCCCTTACGAGCTCTGCCGTGTGCCCAAACAGTGGTTTTCCCCCACATACTGGGTATTGGCGTACTCAGGAGAAATTGCATAACAACCTTATCTGTCCATTTTCTCCTTTTACCCTTGTGAAAATAAAAAAAAAGTTTGTAAAAGATCATTTTTGTGGCTAAAAAGTTAAATATTCATTTTTTCCTTCCACGTTGCTTTAGTTACTGTGAAGCACCTGAAGGGTTAATAATCTTCTTGAATGTGGTTTTGAGTACCTTGAGGGGTGCAGTTTTTAGAATGGTGTCACTTTTGGGTATTTTCTGCCATATAGACCCCTCAAAGTGACTTCAAATGAGAGGTGGTCCCTAAAAAAAATGGCTTTGTAAATTTTGTTGTAAAAATGAGAAATCGCTGGTCAACTTTTAACCCTTATAATTTCCTAACAAAAAAAAATTTTGGTTCCAAAATTGTGCTGATGTAAAGTAGACATGTGGGAAATGTTATTTCTTAACTATTTTGTGTGATATATTTCTCTGTTTTAAGGGAATAAAAATTCAAAGTTTGAAAATTGCAAAATTTTAAAAATTTTCGCCATATTTGCGTTTTTTTTCAAAAATAAACGCAAGTTATATCGAAGAAATTTTACTTCTAACGTGAAGTACAATATGTCACGAGAAAACAATCTCAGAATCGCGAAGATCCGTTGAAGCGTTCCAGAGTTATAACCTCATAAAGAGACAGTGGTCAGAATTGTAAAAATTGGCCCGGTCATTAACGTGCAAACCACCCTTGGGGGTGAAGGGGTTAATGATTGAGTGATTGCTTGAGCTGAACCCTTCCTTGTAGATATGGCCGACCCTTACCAGCCCTGTTGAAGGCAGTTTACTGGGAAAGGTCAGAGAGGCCCAGCGCCTGCGCACTGCAGTACTTTGCTGTGCCTTCAACATGGCAGATACGTAAGTATGCCTGCGCAGGATCGCGATGAAGCAAGCAGGAGGGCGGCATCGCAAGAAGATGGAGGCACGAGACCAGGACCTGCGACACCCATCGGACTGGACCGCCCCGCAGGCAAGTATAATAAAACTTATTTTTCTTCTCTTGCAGATCGGATTGGAGGCTTATCTACAGCATTATAGAAAACTGCAGATAAGCCCTGAAAGGAGGTGGCCGTAATGCGCATCTACCAAAACAGCTGACAGGTTCCCTCTAATTGTAAAGTGCTCTGGCATAAGTTGACGCTATAGAAATAAAATTATTATTATTAGATGGTTGTTCAGGCAGGATAGATTCCCTGGACTCCTGAGGATCATCATTCCGGCAAGCAGTCTTGAATGGTTGCAGCCAGCGTTCATGGACTCCTTTACCACAAACTTACCATTTTGAATAATTTTTTTTAACAAGGTCCTTGGAGTAATGTCATCCAGATACTCCATCAGAGGAACAGTTCCCTTCCGTACAGATTTCACCTTGGCTTGGGAAATTGTATCGACCTTTCTTTTGAGAACTGGAGATTCGACACCCTGAGACAAAAAGAAAAAAAAAAAAAAAAAAACAGGAATTAGAATTTTGCGCTTTGAAGTCCATTTCCGCAACCTACAGGCAGATAAACATTTACCGATTTTCGAAGAGAAAGTTTCAGTCTTTCCTTCATTTTACTGCGCAAATTCATAGATGGCGAGGATGGAATTTCGGCTTGATGAGCAGAAGACGTGGACAGCTGCAGATTCCCCCTGAATGTACACAAAGAAGATTAGAAATGGGGTGGGAAGCGTCTAAACGACAAGGGCGGGAACAATGGCGCACATTTACTGATGGTATCTGATACTAAAGCCCCTCACATACATTACATTAACGTCAGCCACACGCACCAGTATCGTCAGGTTTGGACGACGGTCTAATGCGTATATGGGAGCCCTGGACAACTGATTATTGGGGGAGACGGCGGTCAGGGATGTGCGATATCGAACTTCCCATTGCATTGTTCTCTCGGAAATAAGACAGCGGAGGCAACTCTCTACTAGTGAACACGAGCGCTCAGCCGAGGTTCATACAGGGTAATATGTGACTGGTAAATATTATACAGAAACTACAGACATCCGACAGTCTATACAGGGTAATATGTGACCGGCATATATTTATATACTGACTACAGAGCCAGACTGTCTATACAGGGTAATATGTGACCGGCATATATTCATATACTGACTACAGGGCCAGACAGTCTATACAGAGTAATATGTGACCGGTATATATTTATATACTGACTACAGGGCCAGACGGTCTATACAGGGTAATATGTGACAGCAGTGTTGTATATATGTGTGTGCTGCAAAGAGTGTACATAATGTGTGTGCTGTAAAGTTGTGTATACATAGTACACATGAAACAGAGAAATCCAACAGTAGATTTATTACCTCCCTATTCTGGCCTACAGTATTATAACAAGTGATACTGACCCCTCTGCTTCACGCTTCCTAAAATTGAGGTGCATCTTAAAGTCCGAAAAATACAGTATATCCTGCGCAGTGCACGCCCAGCAGTCTTGGCGCACCCTGCGCGATGCACGCCCAGCAGTTTCGGCGCACCCTGCGCGATGCACGCCCAGCAGTTTCGGCGCACCCTGCGCGATGCACGCCCAGCAGTCTTGGCGCACCCTGTGCGATGCACGCCCAGCAGTTCTCGGCGCACCCTGCGCGATGCACGCCCAGCAGTCTGCGCACCCTGGCGATGCACCAGCAGTCTCGGCGCACCTGCCGATGCATCACAGCAGTCTCGGCGCACCCTGCGCGATGCACGCATGCATATCACAGCAGTCTCGGCGCACCCTGCGCGATGCACGCCCAGCAGTCTCGGCGCACCCTGCGCGATGCACGCCCAGCAGTCTCGGCGCACCCTGCGCGATGCACGCCCAGCAGTCTCGGCGCACCCTGCACGATGCATACACAGCAGTCTCGGCGCCCTGCGCGATGCATACACAGCAGTCTCAGTGTATCCTGTGTGGTGTATACAGCTGTCTTACGTCATATCACTGCGCTCTTATATAAAGCAGAAATATTTGACCTGATTCGTGAAACTAACTAAAAACAAGAGCAACCAATTAGAGCTTTCATTTAACCAGTGCAGAACACAAATGAAAGCTGCTCTCTGATTGGTTGCTATGTGGAGCAAAAGGCAATTTTTCATTGCATAGTTTCCTGAGCGTTCAAGTAAATTTGCGCTTCTAACGTTCCTGTTCTTGCTCACAAAATCAGCAGTAAATCATGATTTTACCACCCACTTTCCTCACAAATCCGATTCTCGCGCTCTGTAACTACTGCTTTGGAGTTGAATGTACCTTTTCGATGGATTCTTCACCGCTGTACGGATCGGTTCAGTGGCTAGTATTCCTCTGAGCAGAGAGCGCGTGGTAAGATTGTCTGCCGGAGAGCCTTCCATTGTGCTAAAAGCAATTTAAACAAATTAATTATGGATTGGGCAGAGATATAAAGCCGCACAGTATGGTACAAGTCATGGGGACAGAGGTATAAATAAAAATCTGCTCAGTGAGGAAAAAGAGGGAGCTGCCTATTTGTAAAGTCCTGTGCTCACAGCAGCAAAGGCACCATTTCTAAAAGCTAAACATCAGAGAACACAGGTTCATACAGAACTCATATTTTTATTAATTATGGAGCTATGACACCGCCCCGTACCTACCGGACCTTCTACTCTCCGACTGACACAAACGCTCCCGCTGTTTCCTACTCTCGCGATACTATCTGGTACTGGAAGTGTCCCGCGGTGCATTGTGGGAGACGTAGTCCTCTCCGCCGAGGCCTCCCTGCCTTCCGGAAGTGCAGGGTGTGATGGGATATGTAGTTTCCGCCGTCCGCTCTCCGTGTCCTGCAGCCGCAGCATCCCCGATGTTAGCGAGTTGCCGCTGCTAGTTGCAGTGATGCCGGGCTTCACCTGCTGCGTCCCCGGATGCTACAGCAACTCTCACCGGGATAAGGGGCTGCACTTTTACACGTTCCCCAAGGACCCGGAGCTGAGACACTTGTGGCTGAAGAACGTGTCCCGGGCTGGAGTCACCGGCTGCTTCAAT
Source organism: Oophaga sylvatica (assembly GCA_033576555.1). Classification (NCBI taxonomy): domain Eukaryota; kingdom Metazoa; phylum Chordata; class Amphibia; order Anura; family Dendrobatidae; genus Oophaga; species Oophaga sylvatica. The sequence continues at coordinate 19,273,927 of JARQOD010000010.1, read as the reverse complement.
ACTTTCCAGCCTACTAACGGGCACCGGGTGTGCAGCCTGCACTTCCATGGGGGGCGCAAGTCCTACAGCATCAAGGTGCCCACCATATTCCCCCTGCGAGGGGTCAACGAGAGGAAAGCCCGCCGGGGCAATGCCGGGGAGCGCTCCAGAAAGCGCCACTACCAGCCCAGCTACTCCACCGGGGCCACCACGGTGCTGGTGACCGGGCTGCCGGAGCAGGAGGTGCTGGAGTTGACGGCGGGAGGGGCGGAGATGATGCTGCTGGGGGCTGCACCAGACCTGGAGGCGTCGGTAGCCATGGGCCGATCCGCCACCGCCGATCATCCTATGGGGTTGGAAGCCAACCCGGTGAACCTGACGGTGAAGCTGGACCCCTCCGGATCCGGACTGGGCGCGCACTTCTCCCCGGTGACGGCTCACCAGCAGCTGCAAGTGGTGGTGGTGGGAGAAGAGACCTACCCCATGCCCGAGTACTACCCAGCCCCTCAATACGCCGACCACTCCTACTCCATGTCCTCTGGGACCACCACCGAGGAACTGCTGCGCAAGCTCAACGAGCAGCGGGACATCATCGCCCTGATGGAGGTGAAGATGAAAGAGATGAAGTCCAGCATCAGACACTTGAGGCTCACCGAGGTGAAACTGCGAGAGGAGATCCGGCAGAAGGACAAGGTCCTGTCCATGAACGCCGCCAAGAAAAAACTTGAGGGCAACTCCTAAGACCACCAAGTGACCTCTGTCTGAGGTTGTGCACCTAAGGATAGCTTGGTTTGGGGGGAGGGTTACCTTTTTTTTTTCAGATACTCTCCCTAAACAACAAGGAGTAAAAAAACCAGAGTTTCGATTGCAGAAAGAAAACAGCCCCAAGGGTCTTTCCTACGGGAGTTTTTGGAGGAGATACTCTTTAAAATCCTAATTTAAAAACTGGATTTCCCACACAAATGAATTGAAGTTGAGTTTTCGTAGCGTTTTTTTGGGAGAGTTTTCACTCTTAAAAACTCCTGGACACACTTTTTTTTTTTTTGTTTCCGAAAATGGCGGAAAGTCTCCAGAGAAAAAAAAATGACTTGAGTGGAGATTTTCTGCACCACAAACACCTAAATAAAAAAAATTAAATTTAGAGAAAAAAAATTGTGTGAACACACTCCTAAGGAGAAGTTTTCCATTTTTTTTTTTTTGTTGTTTTTTTCAGAGCAGATCAGTTTTTTTTAAAAAAAAAAAAAACCTCTTCCTGTTCGCTTTTATTGGAAATCCACTTTGCTGTTCATCTAAGAAGTTTTTTTTTTCATGAAAAGGTTTTCAAAACCCCTCTTGGAAAAAAAAAAAAAAGTGCATGTCATCATTTTGAGTCTAGCGCAAAATAGACACTGTCCAATCAAAAGGCTGCAAAAACAAAAACAAAAAACTTTATGTACAGATATATTTTATTTCTTTTATGCTTTCAAAAACCACATTTTTTTTTTTTTTTTATAGCCCAAACCACCAGTCTTTTAATTGGCCAGCGCCTAGTTTGGAAAAGTTTCCTTCAGGATCCGCTTGGAAAAAGTGACATGGACTTTCATTTTTTAAAAAAAAAAAAAAAAAAAAACCTTTTTCAGGGGGGAGGGGAGGAAATAAGTTAAAAAAAAAACATCATATGAACCTCAAAAGTGGATTTTAATACGTTTTTTGGTAGCGGTTACCACTAGAAAAACGTTTAAAAAACCAAATTAGTGTGAACCAAGCCTGAGACTTTCATACATGTAACCCGCCACGTCCAGGCGGCAACGATCTTGTGAGAATTCGGGCGGCAACGATGTTGTGAGAAGGAACCCTAAGAATGTAATCGTGTCTCCGAGTTGCAGATGTCGATGCAACAGATGTGCGGAAAAGTCCATGGTACAAAAGTAGTGAAAAATGTATTTAGTTGTTACATTTTCTCTTTTGCATGCGTGTCGTATTCTGTGACGCCGGAGGAGGATTTTAGGTTCAGTTTTCCTTCGAGAGGAGACATATTTTTTTTTTTTTTTTGAGACTGAGAATTGTGATGCACTTATTCAACATTGTTTTGCAAAGTTGTGTGTTTTTTTTTTTGTTTTGTTTTTTTAAGGCCAAAAATAATTGCCAATGGTTTTTTCAGGACATCCGCAGTTAAAGGTCAAAGTGACTTGTGGATGGATTGCTCTTGTCGGACGCTGCCGATGCAATCTCTATCCTATGGAAAGGGACTATGGACGTATACAGTGTATACTGCGCGTGAAACATTGGTAAAGACTGGTCTGAGAATCATTCATGGTTTTTTGTTTGTTTTTTTTTAATAAAAGTTTATTTTGATGGTAGATTTTGAGGTTGTTGCGGGAGCGTCCAGCGTGACTGGTTGCTCCTACCGCAATATTTTTATGCAGCGAATCTCTCCTACAGCGTGCCGAAAACTTATGACCGCGGTGATATGTTATATGGGATTGATACAATGAATGGGAGATGGTGACTTGGTTAAAGGGGTTGTCTGGCCTTACGCTAAAAGTCTGCAGTCACTTTATGTGGTTTGCTATGTGACTGTAGACTTATGAATCTTCACACGGCGCACACTGTGAGGATTCTCCGGTGTCGGGCACGTGACTGTAAGTGTCTGATTTCCATACATGTGGTCACATGCAGACTAGATGTGCACGACCTCACTCAATGCAAGTGTATTGAGCTAGGCCGGACACTTCTAGTCAGAATTTGCCCAGAAGTGTGCAAATTCCATACTTGTGGTCACATGGTTGAACAATCCCTATAAAGCAAATCTTGTCACCAGATTCATGGTTCCCAATCTGAGACCAGCATAACATAAGGGCAGAGATCCCCGATTCCAGTAGGCTTGATGTAGTTGGCTAAAGTTACAGATTTATCTGCTGCATCTCTGCTAGTCTTCTCAGTGTTGTTAGCCAAAGGTAGATGTTGACCAATCAATGCACCCCCCCATGACAGACAGCTTTATGACTACAAAATCTGTCATGGGCGGTCATTGCTATCTGAAGCTCATTGTTGAGCAGACTCGACACTGAGAGGACTAGCAGAGGTGCAGCAGATAAAACAGTAACTTTAGCAAACTCCAGCAAGAAGCCCAGTAAGTGACACTATTGGAATCATTGACACTGCCCTTACTTTATGCTTTTGTCAGCTGTGGAATCATAAACCTGGTGATGGATTTTCCTTAAAGGGTTAGTCCCCACATTAAAGGGAGTCCAACAGCACAAAATGACTGTTCAGATCAAGCACATGCGCTCAGTGAACCCTTGACGTGGCCAGAAAGTTTACTGCACTGTCCCTCCTACTTGCCTTCGGTCTATCTCTGCTCTTCTCTTTGACAGCTCTGGCTCTACAGGAGCCGATGTATGTGAAAAAAACAGTAGATAAAAAGGTGTATTAAACTGACTACTAAGGGGCGCCCAGCGCCTGGATTGGTTTGAATAGTCATTTTGTGCTCATAGATTCTGTTTAACAGTTATCTCCTATTCAGACTTATGGAGGGTCCCTCATCAGTCCGGACTACAGGGCTGGTAAATGCCTCATTGTAGTGGGGTCCGCACATCCGTGCCTCAGAACCATTCATTGTTTATAGAACTGCGGGGTGAAAAAAACCCTCAATGCTGTGCTTGACTATATCTGGCAGTCTCAAAGGGTATGGATGGAGTGGTGACATGGCTACCACGCCACTCCAATGATGCATTTAAGAGCCCTGTTCTTGGGATTGGTGGGAGTCCCAGTGATCGAACCCCTGACAGTCACAACGTTATCGACTATTGTTTCAATAGGTGATCACTTTAAATGTTGGGAAGAACCCTTTCATGATTCTGTATTGATCAAAGCGTATTGAAACTATTTTTGGGGGGGCATTTTTAGGGAATCTATGTGAAAAATAGTGCCAAGTTGGGCATATTGAGATATAGTAAAAGTGTAAGCGTGCCTTACCTGACCATGGAGCTTGTACTGAGGCTTAAAGTGGTTTTCCTATTGCATACACTTATCATTTATCCACAGAAATAGGTGATAAATGTGTGATTACAGGGGGTCCGATGTGACCCCTACCAGCTACGAATTGGAGGTTCCAAAGTCTACTATGTGAATGGACTGGCAGTGCACATGTGTGACCAGGGCTCGGTTCACTTTCTATGGGACAAGTGTTAAATGACATTGGGTCACTGGTCTTATAACTCCCGCACAAAACGGAGATCCACGTCAAAATCGGTTTTCTTTCAGGCTGGCCAAAGAGGCTACTGATCTAAAAAGCTGGCATTAAAGTTGGCAAATTGCAACTTTGGACTGGTTTGAATAAGTTTTAAGGGTTAAAGGAGTTATCCCAAGTAAAGCTAAAAGTCTGCAGCCTCGCTATGCAACTGCAGACAGTGGTTTCCCATATAGGGTATCAGCGTACTCAAGAAAAATTGCACAACAACTTTTGGAGTTCAATTTCTCTGGTTACCCCTGGGAAAAAAAAAATAGTGGACTAAAAAATCATTTTTGAGGGAAAAAATGATTTTTTATTTTCACAGCTTTGCGTTTATAAACTTCTGTGAAGCACTTGGGGGTTCAAAGTGCTCACCACACATATAGATAAGCTCCTTGGGGGGTCTAGTTTCCAAATGGGTTTACTTGTTGGGGGTTTCCACTTTTGGGGGGTTTCTACTGTTTAGGCACATCAGGAGCTCTGCAAATGCAACATGATGCCCGCAGAAACATGCCATCAAAGTCTCTATTCCAAAACGGCGCTCCTTGCCTTCCGAGCCCTGCCATGCACCCAAACAGTGGTTTTCCCCACATATAGTGTATCAGCGTGCTCAGGAAAAATTGCACAACAACTTTTGTGGTCCAATTTCTCCTGGTACCCTTGGGAAAATAAAAAATAGCGGGCTAAAATATCATTTCTGAGGAAAAAAATGATTTTATTTTTACGGCTCTGTTATAAACTTCTGTGAAGCACTTGGAGGTTCAAAGTTCTCACCGCACATCTAGATAAGTTCCTTAAGGGGTCTAGTTTCCAAAATGGGGTCACTTGTTGGGGGTTTCCACTGTTTAGGCACATCAGGGGCTCTCCAAACGCGATATGGCGTCCAGCCAATTCTGCGTTCAAAAAGTCAAACGGAGCTCCTTCCCTTGGGAGCTCTGCCGTGCACCCAAAAAGTGCTTTACCCTCAGATGAGGAGCATTGCGGCTTTAAGTCTCCTCATCTCAGCATGCTTAGCATGTCAATCTCCGCAAGGAGAAACAATACTTCTTGGATATCGGTCAGACGCCTCTCACACAGCCAAACCAGATCATCTCACACTTTGCACTGACGAGGGGCAGTGCCCCGAAACACAGTGTCTGCAAATTGAGATCCTGGTTTGGCTTTTATCCTAAGTCTTGTTAAAGGGTCAACATTGACTTTTAGGATTGTTATAGGAGTTCTCTGCCCATGGTAAGAGCTTGACCCAATCGTCATGATGTGCATTTGTGACGTGCTGCAGGAAGCTAGCTTGAATCTGGTTGATTCTAATTGTCTGTTGGATTGAGGGTGGTATGCAAATGAGAAATCTAGGACTACGTTCAGAAGCTTGCACAAAGCTCACCAAAATTTAGATGTAAACTGGACTCCTCGGTCGGACGATGTGGCGAGGGAATTTGTGAAGAAGGAAGATATACTGGATGAGTTTCCCCGGAGCGGATGGAAGTAGTGGGGTGAAATGTGCCATCTTTGAGAAGCGATCCACCTCTACCCAGATAACGGAACAGCCCGAGGACAAAGGAAGATCTGTAATAAAGTCCATGGCATTATGCTTCCAAGGTACCAAGGGTAAAGAAAGTGGTAAGAGTTGCCCAGACAGGAGTTGCCTAGAAGTTTTGGCACAGAAAGGGCAGGCAGAAACTAACTCCATGATTTCTTTATGCATGGTAGGCCACTAGTAGTGACGAGATATAAGCTGCAAAGTCTTTTTTTCCCTTCCCATGACAGCACCGACATGAGAGTATGCAGTGGCGTAACTAGAAATGGTGGGGCCCCACAGCAAAATTTTGAACGGGGCCCCCTCTCCCAAACGGGCGGCGGGGTTCTGATAGTGGGCGGAGCCAATAGCAGTGGGCGGAGCAAATCACAGCAATTCTCTAGGCCCAAAAAATACTCTTCAGTCTCATAACGGCCAGCTTTTTGCCCAAATCAGAGCTGTATTTAAAGCAGACATTATGGAAACACAATATAATATAATGGACTGGTAGCAATGCAGCCCCCTTATGCTACCATTACTAGTAACCATGTCCCGCATAACTATTAATGCAGGCACATTATGCCCCCATAACTAGTAATAAGCCCTCTTATTCTCCCATCAGTAGTAATGTGCCCCTCAAGTAGTAATGCAGCCAAGAATGCAGAGTTATCACTCACACAGTATGTGCCCCGTAATCTTCGGTGGTATCTTCAGCTCCACAGTGGAGCACACTCACCACCAGTCTTCACCCTTCTGGGCGCCGCCGACGAGTGACGTCAGCAGCGTGATCACATGACATGATCACGCTGCAGACGTCGCTCTGACCCGGCGGTCAGAGCTTCAATTGTACTGGCGTCTGTATAGACACCAGTGCAATTGATTCCTGGGAGACGGCACGCAGCAGCTTCTCTGCGCCGGCTGTCAGCATGACAGCCAGCACAGGGAACCGCCGACTCTCAGGCCATGGGCGGCGGAACACAGCCGCAGGGGAGACAGCTGCAGCAGGGACGGGCCCCCTGCTAGCCCGGGCCCTATGGCAGCTGCTTCCCCTGCTTCCACGATAGTTCCGCCCCTGAGAGTATGGTATCCGCCCCAGGAACAGGAAACCTGCAGCAGAGATAAAAGAAGGCGGTACCTCTCCCTCAGTTTTGGTTTCCTGTTCCTGCAGGTGGATGCCTGTGGGACAGAGTACCTGTAGGGGAATCTTCCCCTGGATGGCCGGTCTGGAGACCGAGGTCCTGAGGGGAGGCATCGCAGCTGAGCGCGGCGGCGCGCGCTCTTCATCCTGGCTTCTTGGGGGCTGCCTGGCTGCATCTCGCCCCCCGGTGGACTCCCCGGCGGCCGCTCCGAGCAGGAGGCAGAGCCGAGGGAGGCGTGTCCACCACGACGCTGGCGCCGACTGAGTGACCGGAAGTGACGCCACACGCCGGGAGAAGCGGTGTGCTGGACACTTCCGGGCGGAAGTCGCTCCAGAGGCGCGCACACGGCTCTCCCCCTGAACCCCCCCCCTCGCATACATAGCCTGCCTGAGGCAGGAGATCGTGTCCAGGAGACCGACGAGCTGAAGTCCACTGCAGAAGCGCTTCACATCGCGGCTGGAATGGAAGGAGCAGATGAGGTGCGCGTGCCAGAGGAGGGAGGCCAGCAGACCGCTGTGGTACCAGGGGGTCGGTGGGTGAGTGCCTTTGTAAGGCGAAGAAACATATAGTGATGGCCTTTACCCTGTTCCCCTCTCCCTAGGGCAGGAAAGCTACGGCCAAACAAAAAATCAAAGCATGTGCTTTGTGTAAAAAAACGCTTCCCAGAGATTACGATAAACGGTTGTGCCGTTCATGTGTGCAGAAAACGGTAGCGGAGTAATCACTGTCCTTGTTACAGGATATTAGAGCCGTTATTCGTCAGGAAGTGAAAACAACGGTTAAAGAGGAGTTAAAACAGCACACGCCAGTCAGTTCAGGCCATCCTCCCCCCCCTCCTACGGAACAAAGTGACGTAGAATCGGATGGCGAACCGACGGAGTTAAAACTCTCGGGAAGCTCAGACCGAGATTACTCAGACGAGGAATATGGTCGCCCTTATTTTTTGTCTGAAGAGTAGACATTGGAAAATTGTTAAAATTGATTAGATCTACCATGGGGGTTGAGACGCCAAAAGAGCATCTTTCGGTACATGACTCTATGTTCAGCGATCTAGAGGGGAAAAAACGTAAAGTTTTTCCCTTCCATGGAAATCTATTAAAATTGATTAAAAAAGAGTGGAAGAAATCCAACAAGAAAATGTCTGTGCCACAAGCATTAAAACGGAAATATCCGTTTGATGAGGAAATTTGTGGGGAATGGGAAAAAGCCCCTAAGCTAGATGCCGCCATTGCTAGTACATCTAAAGGAATAGCGTTTACCATTCGAGGACATGGGGGCCTTGAGAGACCCCCTCAATAAAAAAGCGGATGCTTTTTTAAAATCTGCATGGGAAGCATCGGCCTGGTCAATTAAACCGGGGGTAGCCGCCACTTGCACCGCTAGGGTTATGGTCAAATGGTTGGAAGAGCTCAGTAAACAGATAAAGAATAAATGCCCAAGAGAGGAATTATTGGACGTAATACCGTCACTACAAAAAGCGGCAGGGTTCCTAGCAGATGCAGCGGTGGATTCCGTGCGAGGTGCCGCCCGTGCATGCGCTCTCTCTAACTCAGGTCGCAGGGCATTATGGCTTAAAAATTGGGCGGCAGACTTCCAGTCAAAGGTAAAACTCTGCGCAATCCCCTGTGAGGGACAATACTTGTTCGGGAAGGCATTGGATGAAATATTGGAGAAAGCATCGGATAAGAAAAAACGATTTCCGCTACCACCTGTTTCAAGACGTCGTTGGAATGATGCTCGCTCGTCCTTTCGTGGAGCAAGGAATAGAGGGGGCAGAAGTCGGCCAGATGAGAGGCCCATCGGGGCAGGCCTTGGGGATAGAGAAGGGAGAAAGGATTCCTCTTCAAGGGCCCTCCCAGATCAGATACTAAACGTCAATGATGCCAAGACTCCGGTGGGAGGAAGACTGAGAAAATTTGAACATCAGTGGGAAGCATTGCCCACCTCACGGTGGGTAACCAATCTACTATCCGAAGGCCTACAACTAAGTTTTCTCAACCTCCCGCCACAGCGGCTAAAGATAACTCAGGTCGCCAAAAAGAACCAAGCCACAATGGAAAAAGAAATCACCCTCCTTATGGAAAAGAAAGTGTTAGTGGAAGTACCAAGTCACCAAGTAGGAGAAGGGTTCTACAGTACCCTGTTTCTTACTCCAAAACCAGACGGCTCCCTGAGAGTAATATTCAACTTGAAGGCATTAAACCAATACATCCGAGTGGAAAAGTTCAAAATGGAAAATTAAGATCAACAGTGAAGTTGCTAGAACCGGGCTGCTACATGGCAGTGATCGATCTGACAGATGCATACTACCATGTACCAATCTGGGAAGAACATCAAAAATACCTAAGATTGTTGGTACAGATTGCACAGGGCCCTACGCATCTGCAGTACCAATGTCTTCCCTTCGGGATATCGGTGGCACCCCGTATATTCACAAAATTAATTTCAGAAGTGGCATCTTTTGTGAGAAAAGAAGACATATTACTGGTACCCTATTTGCACGACTTCCTAGTAATAGCAAATACCGAAGGAGAATGCAGGAACGCAATAAAAAAGATGTTAGAAATCCTAACCAGCTTAGGCTGGATAATAAACGAGAAAAAGTCAAAACTAATCCCAGCCAGAAAACAAGAATTCTTGGGAATAGTGTTAGATTCCTGCAATCAACAATGTGTCCTCCCGGACAGGAAAGTAGACTCCATTCAAAACAAAATACAACAGTTGAGGTCGAGCAGGGCCATAACAATCCGACAAGCAATGTCGTTGTTAGGAACATTAACGGCAACAATACCAGCGGTCCAGTGGGCACAAAACCACACAAGAGACCTGCAAAAGCAAATCTTAGCCGAACAGGCAAAAGATCAGACCAGCCTAAATCGGCGATTCACCCTAACGCCACAGGTCCTCAGCTCATTGGAATGGTGGCTACAACCCGAAAACCTCAAGAGAGCTGTGCCCTGGTCGATTCACAACCAGGTGATATTGACTACAGACGCAAGTCCCTCGGGATGGGGAGCACATCTAATAGGACGGCTTGTACAAGGCCTATGGGAACCCTCAATGAGGGAAACATCCTCCAATTTGAAAGAGCTAACAGCAGTGAGGCTAGCGCTGTATCAAGTGGAAAAAGAGGTACAAGGAAGACACGTCACAATACTATCAGACAACAACACGACAGTAGCCTACATAAATCGACAGGAAGGTACAAGATCACCATCCTTGATGGCGGAAGCAAGAAAGCTATTCGCATGGGCAGAAAACAACCTGTTATCCCTGTCGAGCACACACTTGAAAGGGACAGAAAATACGGTGGGGATTTCCTAAGTCGGCATGTACTGCACCAAGGAGAATGGTCCCTAAATCAGGACATATTTGGGAAAATTTGTGCCAGCTGGGGCAGACCAGAAGTGGACCTGTTCGCTACAAAAGAAAATCGGAAAGTAAACAGATTTTACTCCCTGAACCCGAGGGAACAACCAGAAGGAGTAGATGCGCTACTACACCGCTGGAAATTCAAACTAGCATATGCCTTTCCACCATTTCCTCTAATACCAGTGGTCCTGAGAAAAATACGGGAAGACAAAGCCGTGTAATCCTTATAGCGTCCTTCTGGCCGAAGAGAGCGTGGTTCACATGGCTCACACGCATGTCTGCCTCGGACCCATGGATCTTACCCGATGTTCCCAATCTACTACACCAGGGACCAGTGGAACATCCTCAGGTGCACAATCTACACCTCACTGCCTGGAACCTGAGAGGGGACTCCTATTGCAAAGGGGTTCTCAGGACCCTTGGTGACTACCTTGCTCACTAGTAGGAAAAAAGTCACCTCGGCCAAATATAAAATCTGGCAAAAATTCTTAAACTTCTCAGGACGACGGTTTTCGGAGACAGTCCAGATGGTCCCGATGACGGAGATCCTAGAATTTCTACAAAAAGGCCTGGAAAGAGGATTGTCCACAAGCACTCTAAAGGTGCAAGTCTCGGCACTAGGTGCGCTGTTTGACAAAAAACTGGCTGACCACCCATGGATCTATAGATTCATTCGGGCCTCCTTTTCAGCCAGACCCTCGAAATTTGTACCTAAGGTAGCTCCCTGGGATCTAAATTTAGTGTTAAATGCATTATCTACAAACCTGTTTGAGCCTATTTCATCTATTTCAATAAAGGCTCTAACACTAAAAACAGTGCTCCTGGTTGCCCTGACGTCAGCTCGGCGAGTCAGTGAGCTACAAGCTATTTCTGTAAATCCCCCATATACTACCTTTATGGATGACAGAGTGGTCATAAGAACTGACCCAGCCTTCCTTCCGAAGGTTAATACAAAATTTCACAGGGACCAGGAGATAATTTTGCCCTTGTTTTGTGCCAACCCAAAATCCCAGGGAGAGCAAACCTTTCATTGTTTAGATGTAAGACGTTGCCTACTTCAATATATAGAAGTTTCAAAATCTTGGCGACAGTCGTCAGCCCTTTTTGTCTCCTCCAGGATAAACAGGGGTAAAAAAGCTTCAAAAGCTACAATTGCACGGTGGCTACGCATGGCTATCTCACTTTCTTATTCTTCGTCAGGTCAGACTCCCCCACTGGGTGTAACGGCTCACTCCACAAGGGCTGTTGCGACATCTTGGGCCGAACGGGCAAATGCGTCAATAGAGCAGATTTGCAGGGCAGCGGTATGGTCGTCACCCTCCACCTTTTTTCGTCATTATAGGCTAGATTTAGGTCCCTCGAATTTAGCCTTTGGTAGAAAGGTGTTATCTGCTGTTCCACCCTAAGAGGCTCTTCTATTTCTTCCTCTCATGTCGGTGCTGTCATGGGGAAGGGAAAAAAATGATAATTACTTACCGGTAATTTGATTTTTCAGAGCCATGACAGCACCGTATTAATTCCCGCCCTATCTTGGTGATGGTTGTGTGACTCACAAAAAAAAAAAAAAAATATATATATATATATATATATATTATATATTATATATATATATATAATATGCATGTATAAATTAATATATAAAGAAGGTAGATGTCGTAAATATGCTAGTATGTGTATATATAACGACTAATTTTGGCGGTTACCTTGCATACTCTGAAACAAACTGAGGGAGAGGTACCGCCCCCCTTCTTTTATCTCTGCTGCAGGTTTCCTGTTCCTGGGGGCGGATACCATACTCTAATGTCGGTGCTGTCATGGCTCTGAAAAATCAAATTACCGGTAAGTAATTATCATTTTCTGCCCAGCATGACTGTCCAACCTGGAGGAGGGCCACCATTTCAAAACTCACCTCTTGTCTGATTCTGATACCAAGGTCTTAAGGCCCCGTCACACATAACGTGATCGCTAGCGAGATTGTTGATACGTCACGGGTTTTGTGACGCAATAACGATTTTGCTAGCGATCTCGTTACGTCTGACAGGTAGCAACGATCAGGCCCCTGCTGTGAGATCGCTGATCGTTACAAAGCTTCCTGGACTATTCCTGGGTCGTTGCGCTCCCACTGGGCAGTGTGCATCACTGTATTTGACACCTAACCAACGACCTCGTTAGCGATTCAGAACTGAAACACGTAGGCGTGCATAAATTGGACTTTTCTGCGCCCCTCGTCCCCGATTGGTGTCGCTACAGAGTTCTCATTTCCCGCCGTGCATAAAGAAAGCAACAGAATAGCGATTCCATCCTTTGTTTCTGACCTCGTGCTGGATTGCGGATCTTAGCAGAATTCTCCGAGCTGTGTGGAGTTACAGCCGAAGAACACTACAATCCACAAACCAGAACGCTTGTCAGGAACAAAGCCCAGATGAATGGATACAGAGTCACAGCCAAGAACGCTGCTACGATCCGAACCAGAACGCAAACAGGAACAAATGGACGGAATTGCTACAACGTGGTTCTATTCTAAACCTGCCACCCAATCAGAACGCAGTAGCGTCCACCAATCGGAGATGATTAGTGACACAGTACAGCCCCTATCAAGGTGTGGATCGTTGAAATAGCTGCTGTGTGAAAGCGTCCCAACGAGCAACGAGATCGTAAGTTAGATGGCTGGGGCGGCCGAAATCGTTGGGAAGTTCTGCATGTTTGACAGCTCCCCAACGATCACAATACGTCTCTCCAGCGATCTCAAAATCGTGACGTAATAACGATCTCGCTAGCGATCTCGTTATGTGTGACGGGGCCTTTACCAGGCGGAATTTGGGACAGGTTTACTGGAGCCTCAGTAACCATCTCGGATAGCTTGATGATGAGTTGAGGTTCCTCCTCTTGGTGGGCAGGAAGGAGCGGGAAAGTGCATCAGGCTTGATGTTTTTGTCAGCTGGCTGGAAATGCAGAAGAAAATCAAAATGGGCAAAGAATAACAACCACCTTGCCTGGCGGAGGTTCAGTCTTTGCTCGGACTGCAGATACGCCAGGGTCTTGTGGTTGATATAAATGACTGGATGGACTTCTCCTTCGAGAAGTTGCCGCCACTCCTCTAGAGCCATCTTGATTGCTAACGACCAATCGAGTAGTTGCTCTCCAGGGCAGAGAAGGCCTGGGAGAAGAAAGCACAGATCACCATATGGCTGAAATGGTCTTCTGAGGAAGAACTGCTCCAGCCCCAGAAAATGAGGCGTCTACCTCCAAAAAGAATTGTTTATTCACTTCAGGCCGATATAATACTGCAGCGGAGGAGAAGGCTTGTTTCAGAGAAAGAAAAGCGTTCTCAGCCTCTGGAGTTCATGCCTTCACATCTGCACCCTTACAAATCATAACGCACATGAGCGGTCCAAGAGGAAAAATGTGGAATTAATTGTCGGTAGTAGTTGACGAATCCTAGGAATCACTAGTAACGCCATCAGGACGCCACCACTTGAGGATGGAAGACACCTCCTGATCCATCTCCAGGCCTGTGTCTGAGATAATCTAACCTAGGAAAGGCAGAGAAGATTGTTCAAACATTTATTTCTCAAATTTAGCATACAGGCAATTCTCTCTGAGTCGCTGCAGGACTTGGTGAACGTTCCGCCTATGCTAGGACAGATTTGGAGAGATCAAGATATCATCTAGGTAAACCATGACACAAACAGTAGAGGAGATCTCGAAAGATTTTGTTCACAAATTCTTGGAAGACAGCTGGGGCATTGCTGAGCCGAAACGGTATAATTCGGTATTCCTAATGACCGTCCTGGGTGTTGAAAGCATTCACATCATCTACTCAACGTATCCTGATGAGCTTGTATGCTCCTTGCAGATACAGTTTGTTAAAGATTCTAGCACTTCTGAGGAGGTTGAACAACTCCGAAATCAACGGCAACAAATACCTGTTTTAACAGTGATCTGATTGAATCCCCTATAATCAATGCAAGGTCAAAGAGTCCTGTCCTTTTTTCCTTTCACAGAGAAGAAACCGGCTCCAGCTGGAGAAGAGCCAAATTCTCCTTAACATACTAGACATAGCTAAAGTTTCCATTTGGGACATGGAGTAAACATGGTCTTGTGGAGGTGAGGATCCTGTCCTTAAAGCAGGTTATATAGGGCAGTCATACGGCCTATGTGGAGTAAGGTCTCTTATTTCTTGTTAACGAAGTCTGCATATGACAGTAGGCAGATGGAAATTACCGATAGAGAAGAATGGTGCCACCAGCGGCCACACCAAACGTACAGGTACAAGACACTTCTCATAACAAGACTGACCCCAATAAAGCACCTCTCTCGGATCTCTAGTCAAGGATGGGTTCATGCATGCAGAATTCATGGAAGACACAGAAGAAGCGGATGAGACAGGCTAGGAAGCACGTAAAAGGTGATCTTCTCAGTGTGCAGCATCCTATTCGGAGCTCTACTTGCTTGGTGACACCTGAATGTCTTCAAATAGGGGTTTCCCATCGACAGATGACATCGGCAATGGATTTTGGAGTTGTCAACAGTGATCTAGTAGTGATATACCATTGCTTGCTGTATGAAGTTCCCTGCTGCATGGGAATTCAGATACTCTCTCTCAACGAACCGGAACCTCCACAAGCCACAGATACGATCAGGATCAATGACAGAGAAGTATTGACTCTCACCAGGGTTAGCCTCTCCTAACTGGCGTAAGGTTGGGAGTTTTTCAGCTTTTTGGGACAAGGGCAAATGTGGTGACCGGTATCTCCACATAAGAGCCCACACCCCTGGTTCGACGAATCTCCTGCCGTTGCTCAGCCAGCCCCACGTTGTCGACTTGTATAGGTTCGCTGCTGGCGAGGGATGCTGAGGAATGGCAGCGTTTGTCTGACCCGTCCCCTTCCAAAGTGTTTTCTCTCTCGCATTGTCTCTCAGGAGTGTTCCAGGAACCATTGATCAATTCGGATGGCCAGGGAAGCTAGATCGACCATGTAGTAGAAATTTATGATTCCAAAGGGGGTGCAACAAAAAATTAAGTTGAGGGTGC
>JARQOD010000010.1:19152918-19258576 GCA_033576555.1 Oophaga sylvatica | reverse complement strand
TGAGAGCTTTATTCTTGATTATTCACTTTTTTTTTCTTCCCTTTCATCCAGGTTTCAGTCGTAGAAGCGTTCAGAATGGACGACAAGCGGATTTGGGAGCATATTGGCTGCAGCTTTGTACAACATTATTATAATCTGTTTGACACTGATAGAGGTCAACTAAAAGCAATATATGTGAGTATCTGAAAAGACTATTAGGCTGGAGTCACACACAACCACAAAAAATCGGTCCGTTTTAGACGGTCGACAATCGGATCAAAATGCAAACATCACACATCCTTCTGGCATCCGATTTTCCTTCAAAGATGCGATTTAATCGCATGTGTGTGTACCTTGTAACATCCGATTTTCATCCGACTTGCGAGATTTTCTCGCAGGCTTGCAAAACTGACATATAATGGATCCAAAAGAATAGTATTTAAATGCCAAAAGAAAGAATAGATATATACACATAGAGCACATATATATATATATATATATATATATATATAAAATATATATGTCATTGTGACATATATATATATACATATATTTATAATTCTTACACTTCTACATACTGTTATAGCCGCTAATTCAATTGCCGGCTTCAGTGAAATCACAGAAGCCGACATGAAATGATACATTGTTTCCACACATTTAACCATGTAATTTCATGTATTTTTATATATGTTTGAAACATACAATTACATGAGTATATGTGTGCTAAATTTCAGACATGTAGGGGTTAATTAAAGGTGTAAATTCGTTGAAAAAAAATGCGTGGGCTCCCGCTGTATTTTCTCCACCAGACAGACAAAGCAAGCGAGTGGGGGCAGATAATAATAGCCTAGGGAGGGTACATTTTTTTTGTGCCCCCCCTGGCTACTAACATCTGCCCCCAGACACCCCAGAAAGGGCAAATCTATAATTAGATTCGCCCTTTCTGGCACTTTGCCCGTCTATTCCCATTGCCCTGTAGCGGTGGCGAATGGGTTAATAAGGGGTTAAAATGACCTTGCAATTGAAAGGTCACTTTAAGCCAGGTTAATAATTGATAGCTGTCAATTAGACAACTATCAATTATTAATCCTATTGTATGAAAGAAAAATCAAACACACACAGTTTAATAAAAAATAAGTTTAATTAAATAATCACACAGTTTTTGACCATATTTTATTTTCCTGCTAAAACCATTTCCTGTAATAAAAATAAAATAAAAAAGCAAAATTATACTTACCAATCCGATGTACAGTCAGGTCCCACGGTGTAATCCATCAGAAAGGGTTAACAGGTTACAGGTCGCAGAGAGCTAATAATGCTGTCTCAGACCTGTATTCCCCTGAATGAATAACTTCCTCTCCCAGCGAAAGTAGAGGAATAGATTCATGAATGGAGCTTAATTGATTTATTGGCAATTTAACTGTAGTGACCTGACCTAAAGGGAAAGTGGACACAATCAATTAAGCTTCATTCATGAAACACATCCTCTCCTGTCGCCAGGAGAGGAACTTATTCATTCATGAGCTTTGAGCTGAGCATGCAGGATTACTTGCACTGCTTGGCTCAAAGCTAGTTAACCCTTTGTGAAGGATTACAGCGTGGGACGTGACAGATCGGCGGAATAGGTAAGAATAATGTTGTTTTATTTCTTTTTCTTTATTTTAGGAGATCAATGGCTTCGCACGGATTAAGTGTAAAATAAAATATGGTCAAAAAAATGTGTTTTTATTTCATTAAAATTATTTATTCTTAAAGTGTGTGTGTTTTTTTATTTACTTCAATAGGATTAATAATTGATAGTTGTCTAATTGACAGCTATCAATTATTAACCTGCCTTAAGGTGACCTTTCAATTGCAAGGTGACATTAAGGTGAGATTAACCCATTCGCCACCGCTACAGGGCAATGGGAATAGACGGGCAAAGTGCCAGAAAGGGCGAATCTAATTATAGATTTGCCCTTTCTGGGTGTCTGGGGGCAGATGTTAGTAGCCAGGGGGGGCACAAAAAAAATGCACCCTCCCTGGGCTATTATTATCTGCCCCCACTCGCTTTGCTTTGTCTGTCTGGTGGAGAAAATACAGCGGGAGCCCACGCATTTTTTTTCAACGAAATTACACCTTTAATTAACCCCTACATGTCTGAAATTTTGCACAAATACACTCATGTAATTGTATGTTTCAAACATATATAAAAATACATGAAATTACATGGTTAAATGTGTGGAAACAATGTATCATTTCATGTCGGCTTCTGTGATTTCACAAAACCCGGCAATTGAATTAGCGGCTATTACAGTATGTAGAAGTCTAGGAACTATAAATATATGTATATGTACATGTCACAATGACATGTATGTATATATATATATGTGTTCTATGTGTATATATCTATTCTTTCTAGTCTTTATTAAAGCTGTCAGTGTGATTTTACAGTATAGGCGGGGATGAATTGCCGGCTTTTCTAAAGGACACCGATGCGATTTCATCGCAAGTCACACATGCGGTCCGTTTGTAATCAGATTTTTCATCGCTCCCATAGACTTGCATTGGCGATCGTCGACCCACAATCGGTGACAATCGCAGCATGCTGCGATTGTACACGGACGTTGAAAACGGACCACAAAAAAACGGCTACTGAGAGCTGCTCCATAGATTAACATAGGGCCGACTGCAATACGATTTTTCATCGCATTGCAGTCGTCCGATTTTGTCGCCAGTGTGACGCCGGCCTTACACTTCTGATGGGGTCTAAGAATATGTTCACATGTTGCACTTTTAACTTTTTTATTTTTTCGTTGTTTTGTGCCTTACTGGATTTTGTCATTGGGGTTTTTAACCCCTTCATCCCCAAGCCTATTTTCAACCTCCTGACCAGGCAAAATTTTACAATTCTGACCAGTTTCGCTTTGAGATTATAACTCTGGAACGCTTCAACGTATCCCAATGATGGAGATTTTTTTTCGTGCCATATTGTATTTCATGATAGCGGTATAATTTCTTAAATACGACTTGAGTTTATTTGTGGAAAAAAAAAACAAAACAGAAATTTGGCAAATTTTGAACATTTTGCAATTTTTAAACTTCTAGCTTGTATGCCCTTAAATCAGTGAGCTATATCACAAAAAATAGTTAATAAATATAATTTCCCTCATGTCTACTTTACATCAGCACATTTTTTTAAACATTTTTTTTGTTAGGAAGTTAAAACGGTTAAAATTTTTTCTCATTTACAAAACCTTTTTTGGGACCACATCACCTCTGAAGTGACTTTGAGGGGTCTATATGATAGAAAATACACAAAAACCAACATCGTTCTAAAACCTGCACCCCTCAAAGTACTCAAAACCACATTCAAGAAGTTTATTAACCCTTCAGGTGCTTCACATGAATTAATGTAATGTGGAAGGGAAAAAAAATGAACATTTACCTTTTTTCTCACACAAGTTTTACTTGTGGAAATCCCCCACAAGTGACCCTATTTTGGAAACTATATCTCTCAAGGAATGTATGTAGATGTGTGGTGAACACCTTGAACCCCTAGGTGCTTCACAGAAATTTATAAAGTTGAGCTGTGAAAATATATAAAAACATCAAATTTTCCACAAGAAAATGTTCTTTAAGCACCAAATATTCTAATTTTTACAAGGATAGCAGGAGAAAATGGACCTCA
Organism: Oophaga sylvatica; assembly: GCA_033576555.1. Lineage (NCBI taxonomy): Eukaryota > Metazoa > Chordata > Amphibia > Anura > Dendrobatidae > Oophaga > Oophaga sylvatica. Next base: position 19,254,927 of record JARQOD010000010.1, on the reverse strand, counting down.
GATTTGTTGTAGAATTTCTCCTGAGTACGCTGATACCCCATATGTGGGGAAAACTACTTTTGAGGCACAGTGCAAAGCTCAGAAGGGAAGAAGCGCCATATTGGAGTTAAGATTTTGCAGGACTGGTTTGAGGGTACCATGTCACATTGCAGAGCCCCTGAGGTTCCAGAACAGCAAAACTCCCATAAGTGACCCCATTTTACAGACTACACATCTCAATGAATTCATCTAAGGGTGAAGTGATCATATTGACACCACAGGTGTGTCACAGAATTTTATACCATTGTGCAGTGAAGAAAAAATAATTGCATTCTTACCGCCAAAATTTAGTTTTAGCCCCAGATTTTACATTATCACATAGGGAAATGAGTAAAAATTGTAACAAAATTTGTCCCACAATTTCTGCTGAATGTAGAAATACCCCCATATGTGGATGTACAGTACTGCTTAGCCATACGGAGTGACTCGGGAGGGACGGAGCGCTATTTGCCTCCTGGAGCGCAGATTTTCCTAGACTAGTTTGTGGATTCCATATACAGAGTCCCTAAGTGCTAGAAAAGCAGAATCCCCCTTTAAGTGACCACATTTTGAAAATAAATTCCCAAAGGGTTATAATATACAGATGTAGTGATGATTTTGACTCCATGGGTGTTTTCCAGAAACAGGCAGCAGTGGATGTTGCTGAGTGAAAATTGCAAGCTGCCGTTGTAGTGACCAGTACGTTGTAGTGACCAGCTCATGCTTCTGGAGACATGCACCCGTAAATTAGGCGGCTCTCATCACTGCATAAATGCCAAACTTGTGGACGCTAAATGTGGTTTAGACACACTGGGACTCAGAAGTGAGGGGGGTATTGGGATTTGGGAGTGCAGAATTTGCTGGATTTCTTTTGGAGGGTGAGTAGCCATGAGTTGAAGCTTTGATTGGGAACATTTTAATTGCTATGCTTTATAAACTCAGTGCTGCACTGACATATAAGTTTGATACAGCATGCCTTGAGCATGGTGTAACAAGCTTGCTAGTACTGGTGACCCGGATATAGTCATAACTACATCTGGTCACCAGAGCAACGATCGGGTCCCTGCAATGAGCAAAGGGGACTCCTTGCCTTGTAAATGTTGTGGTCGTTATTGATCGCATCATTTAGCGGGTTAAACTGCCCACAGTGCTCCCAGCAGTGAGTGCTGTGTATCGGCTGGCAAATCAGCTGAACACCTGGCGGCGATCGCGAGCACAGCCTGTGTGCATGCAAAATCGCCATGGCATATGTAAACTTGCATGTCTGCCATATCCTTAAGCCTATCAGAACCCACTGTAGGTGCGGACTAACGGGCTACCTGTCGAACACTGATGGGTTAGATAATGCACTGTACTACGCAAGTGGTACAGTGCATCATTAATGTGATCAGATTCACATGTTCCAAGTCCACTTATGAGATCATTATGCATTGTTAAAAGAAAATCAATTAATTAAAACCCAAATAAGTTGAACAATATAAAAAAAAAAGCGTAAAATAAAATCCCCTGGAAAAACTCATTGCTATCTGTTTGTAATCACTCGTACTATAGACTTGTTCTTCATCCTGTATGGTGAACACCATAAAAATTTTGTTGCTCTCGACTCTCAACTTTTTGATCACTTACATAAAAATACAATATCCCAATACAGTATCAATATAAAGTACAGCTCATTGTGCACAAACATCCTTTGTGCAGTTCTGTAAAGAGACACATGAAACCGTTAGGCTAAGTTCACACGTTGCGGAATTGCCGCGGAAATTTCCGCGGCAATCCCGCACTTCTCCCGCAGGAAATACGCACGTTTTTTTATGCTGATTCCCGCCAGAATAATAGCGTTTTGCAAGCGTAATTAGCTTGCAGAATGCTAGCGTTTTCCTAGCGATCTGTAGCATCGCTTGGAAAACTGATTGACAGGTTGGTCACACGAGTCAAACATAGTGTTTGACAAGTGTGACCAACTTTTTACTATTGATGCCGCCTATGACGCATCAATAGTAAAAAGATCTAATGTAAAAATAATAAAAAAAATAATAAATAATGATATTCTCACCTTCCGGCGGCCCCCGCAGCCTTCCCGCCTCTCAGTGACGCTCCCGGCAACTCCGGTCCCAGGAGTGCTTTGCAACAAATCACACCGATGACGTAGCATCTCGCGAGACCGCTATGCCATCTGGGTGATTCTCGCAAAGCACTCTTGGGACCGGAAGTTGCCGGGAGCGTCGCTGAAGGCGGGAAGGCTGCGGGGGCCGCGGGAAGGCTGCGGGGGCCGCCGGAAGGTGAGAATATCATTATTTTTTATTTTAATTATTGTTTTACCAGGGATATGGTACCCAGGGCCTGGAGGAGAGTCTCCTCTGCTCCAGACCCTGGGTACCATCCGCACATGAACCGCTTACATTGCGCATAGTGGGCATAGCCACATGCGGAAAGTAAGCGGTTCAATGCATTCCTATGGCGGCGGAATCACCGCGGTTACGCTAAATTAATGAACATGTTGCTATTTTTTCCGCAAAGCGTTTTTTTCGCGGAAAAAAACGCAACATGTGGCCAAAACATGCGGAATCAATTAACATGTATAGGATGCTTAATGCTTGCGTTTTTATCGCGTTTTTACCGCGGAAAACCGCGGAAAAACCGCGAAAAAAACGCAATTATTCCTGATCGTGTGCACTTAGCCTGAAGGCTTAAGCAATCAGACGATCACCAATTAGATTTTTTTTTTAAGTGATTTTTGTTGTGCATCAGTAGTAAAACACAAAAAAAGTCTAAATTAAAGTGATAACTAATCGTATCCACCCGCAGAATAAAATTTCATGTCAGTTATATGATTGCATGGTGAGTGCTAAAAATGATATTTAAAAAAATTTTTTTTTTCGAGCTTCCTAAAAAAAAAAAAGTGATCAGAGCTGTATGTACCCCAAAATAATACCAGTAAATATAAAAAAAAATTGTCAGAGGCCAAAATTGGCTGTGACACCAGGAGGTTGAGGAACAGGCTTTTTTTTACATTTTCATTGATTGTAGTTATTATCCTTTTTTCATTTTTCAGACTGATACTTCATGCCTAACTTGGGAAGGTCAGCAATATCAAGGCAAGGATGCGATTATTGAAAAGTTGTCAGTAAGTACAGCGGCTAAGCTGAATAATTTTATTTTTTTTTGTTATCAATTTGACATATGTGCAGAATTTGACACAAATGTGTAATTGATGGGGTACCTGTCTGTGAGATAACAGGTGTAGACTGAAAGTAGAAGAAGACACAGAAATGTGGGCAGGAAGGTATTGAAGTCTCTGCCCACTATGTTGCGTCTACAGTGTGGTCTTGGTAGACTTGCCCATTTATTTCACTGCTAACGTCAATTATTTCATTTCTTAGTAACGTTTCTGCTTTGCATTCTCTATAACAAGGTTGTCGCTCTGTTTTTCCAGAAGTCGGCTAGACTGTGTGTTCTGTTCTGGATGAACCAGAATGTAACCTGTGACAGTAATACCACTATAAATGGGCCAATTATTTGGTTAAATCTCAGAATATTTTTTTCTCTTCCTTCAATCCAGTCTATTGATATCTCGTATTTATTTCATCTTGCAGTTGCTTCCTTTCCAGAAGATCCAACATAGCATCACGTCACAAGACCATCAGCCGACACCTGACAATTGTATCATCAGTATGGTTGTAGGTCAGCTCAAGGTAATCGCATCTACTTCACCCCTAGGACGAGGTATCCTGCTCTGTGTGTGTACTGAGCATGCTTTGTGAATATCACGTCATCCTCTACTTAAAGGGTTTATTCTGGACTATTTTTTTTTTTTTTTTATAACTATGGACCTAAAAACTAACAGGGTGATAACTACCTGCCTGTTCTACCTGTTGTTGGCACAGATCGGTCATTGACCGCTCCTGCTGGCAATTCAGCTGCTCCACATCAACAGAGCAGCTCTTCCTCTTCCAGGTTGCTCTGTCGATGAGGCATGACTCCCAATGTCATGTTTGACAGCCGGGCCACTGCAATCGGCATGATGTCGGCAGTCACACCTCATCAACCGAGGAAGCCGTTGAATCGCCAGCAGGAACGGTCTGTACTGATAGAGATCAGCACCGGGCACAACACATAAGTAAGTAGCAACTACCTGCCTGTTAGTTTTTAGGCCCATACGTTAAAAAGTTCCTGGATAAGCTCTTTATTCTTGTATAGTGGAAGGGGTATATAGGTGGCGTCTGAACCCCTCATCTTTTCAACTCCCCCTTCAGTTCCTAAAGGTGCCATACACAATTGGTGGAAGTTGCCCAGAGCAGCTCACTACCTAATGTGTGTTGGGGTTTTGCCCCAATTTTTGCAGGATAAGCCCGCTGTCAGTGTGTATGCAAGTTTCCTTCTAACAACTTTCAGTAGTTGCTTGGACTGAGAGCGAGTAGACATGTTGCCTTTTTACATGCCCAATCCTTTTCTGCCAGAACAGTCTGGCAGCTGCTTTTCTTTAGTAAGGATACAAGCACTCTTAGGGCTCATACATGCGTGGAAAGCGTCCGATGCTCGCATGTGAAATCCCAGCTCTGGCGCCGGCACTCGGGAGTGGAGTGCGCGGCTGCATGTAGTTATATGCAACCGCTCGCTCCACTCCCGAGTGCCGGCGCCAGAGCTTGGATTTCACATGCGAGCATCGGACGCTTTCCTCGCATGTGAGTATGAGCCCTTACTTTGTGTATGGGAAAGTCTGAAGGAATAGCAGTCAGCCATATAATCGTTATGTAAAGCATTTGAGTAGTTCTGGTTTAAATAGTGGTAAAACACGGATTTTGGTAAAGACTTACCTGTAAAATCCTTTTCAGCGAAGGAAGGAAGAGAGACACAGTATTCATTACTGATGGGTAGGCGGAGCCCCAGATCAGGATGTTACCTCAGATCAAAAGAGTGATGACTGGCTGGCCCCTCCAGCTCGGGCTCCTCCTACTCAGCTCCAGTCGTACCAAAGCTTTTAGGAAAAGAGCCAAGATCACCAGCGGAGCAACATAACCCCTTCTGAAGGAACTTCAGAGAAAAAACACAAGGATACAGGTTATGCATGCAAAGAAAGCCAAAAACCACAGAGTTCCAGGTACTACTCACGGAACCTGACTACTGCGATGAGCTGGCGATGCTGGAACAGAGCCTTAGCGCGCTGACCTCAGCCCAGATAATCGCTATCAGATAAGGGTCGCGCTGCATCTGAAAACATCAACACACTTCTGCCGTGGGAGGGTGCTGTGTCTCTCTTCCTTCCTTCGCTGAAAAGGATTTTACAGGTAAGTCTTTACCAAAATCCGTGTTTCAGCTGCAGATGAAGGAAGAGAGCCACAGTATTCATTACTGATGGGACGTCCCAAAGCAGTTCAAAAATAAGGGTGGGAAAAAACCAACAAAAGGCAGAAACCCAACAACCTTAACAACAAAGCGCAACCAGCGCTAAACACAAGTTCATCCAGAACTTTAAACTACAGCTGCCTGCAGGACCCTACGTCCGAGGGCTGCATCAGCGGAAGCACTGACGTCCACTTTATAAAACCTTGTAAACGTGTGGACAGAGCGCCAAGTCGCCGCTCGGCAAAGCTGCACTGCCGAAGCACCTTGATGAAAAGCCCACGATGAAGCCACAGCTCTCGTGGAATGGGCTCGAATCTTAATCGGGCAAGATTCACCCCGAAGACGGTAAGCTTCCAAAATAGCTGACCGGATCCAACGAGCTATAGAACCCTTGGAAGCTCGTTGACCACGCCGACGACCTGCCGGAACCACAAACAGGGAGTCCGTCTTACGAAAACCTTGAGTAATAGATAGATAAAACTTCAAGGCCCGCACTAAATCCAATGTGTGTAAATCTCGCTCTTTCGTATTCTTCGGATCCGGACAGAGTGAAGGCAACACAATATCCTGGTTAACATGAAATTGTGACACCACTTTAGGCAAAAAATCACCCCGAGTGCGAAGCACTACACGATCCGGAAAAAACTCCAGAAAAGGAGGCGAACAAGAAAGAGCTGCCAATTCAGAAACTCTCCTCAAGGAAGTGACTGCAACAAGGAAAGCCACCTTCCAAGAAAGTAAAGAAAGGCTAGCAGAAACCATAGGTTCAAAAGGTTTATGCTGAAGAGCCCCAAAACAAGGTTGAGCCGCCAAGGAGACACGGGTGCCTTCCGCGGCGGAAACTTACGAGAGATACCTCGGAAAAAGGAGAGCACGTCTCTATTCGAAGCAATGGTTCTCCGGAACAATAAGGACAGAGCAGAAATCTGACCTTTCAGAGTGCTAACTGCCAAACCCTTGTCTAGCCCATGCTGCAGAAAAGCCAACAGGTTGGGAATGGAAAATTTTCTCGGGTTCCGAGAAGACCCCAAACACCACGAAAAGAAGGTTTCCCAAATTTTGTGGTAAATCCTAGAAGTAGCCGGACATCTTGCAGCACGAAGGGTAGCAATGACCTCGGCTGAAAAACCTCTACGGGTCAAGATTTCGGTCTCAAGAGCCACGCCGTCAAACGCAGGGACATCAAGTCCGGATGACAAACGGGCCCCTGAGTCAACAAGTCCGGTTGAAGAGGGAGTGGAAACGGAGGTGCCGCCAACAGCGACATTATTGTCGAGAACCACACCCTTCTTGGCCAGTCTGGAGCTATCAGAATAGCTGGAATTCTCTCTAGTCTGATCCGACGCAGCACTAGAGGAAGTAAGGATATCGGCGGGAATACATAGATCAGCTCGAACTGATCCCACTGAGCCACTAGAGCATCCACCGCCACCGCCTTCGGGTCCTTGTACCTGGACATGAATGTCGGTAACTTGGCATTGGACCTGGATGCCATCAAATCCACTTGGGGGGTTCCCCAGCGAGAGCACAGTAGTGCAAAGACTTCCGGGTGGAGGCTCCATTCCCCGGGATCCATCCTTCTGCGACTGAGAAAGTCCGCTGTAATATTCTGAACCCCTGGAATGTGAATCGCCGAAATGGCTGGTACATTGGCCTCTGCCCAAATCAGAATTCGGGACACCTCTACCATGAGTCTGGAACTCCTTGTCCCACCTTGGTGATTGATATACGCGACAGCCGTCGCATTGTCTGTCTGCACACGGACTGGCAGACCGCTCAAAGGGACCGTCCAATGTTGGAGGCAAAGGAAAATCGCCCTCAATTCCAGGATGTTGATCGGAAGCACAGACTCTTCCGGTGACCATACCCCCTGAATCCAGAGATTGTTCCAAACACCCCCCCAGCCCGTCAGGCTGGCATCGGTGGTTATGACTGACCACTTCAGAGGGAGGAAAGACTTCCCCAGGGAGAATGCCCCTGGACGTAACCACCATTCTAGAGAATCCCGCACCGCGCGAGAAATGGTGACACTGCAATCCAGCGATTGCGACTGATTCCATCGACTCAAGATGAACCTTTGAAGAGTCCTGGAGTGGAACTGGGCAAAAGGAATTGCCTCCATGGACGCCACCATCAGTCCCAGAAGACGCATACACTTCCGTAGGGACATTGCCGTTGAGGATATCATAATCTGTACATGTCGAAGAAGACATGACTGTTTGTCTGGTGGTAGGGAAACTACCGACCGAAACGTGTCGAGATGCATTCCCAAAAAGAGAATTGTCCTCGATGGTTCCAGGGACGACTTCTCCCAATTGACCAGCCAACCGAAGTCTTTCAGAAACTGAAGAGACAAATCCCGAGCCGTCAACGCCTCCTCCTCCGAGGAAGCCACGATCAAAAGATCGTCCAGATAAGGGAGAATCGTAATCCCCTGTCTTCGAAGGAGTGCCATGAGGGGCGCCAGAATTTTTGTAAAGACCCTTGGCGCTGAGGCTAAGCCGAACGGCAGAGCCACGAACTGGTAATGATTCTGACCTATGGCAAATCGAAGAAAGCGCTGATGAGCCTTTCCGATGGGAATATGCAAATAGGCGTCGCGAATGTCGATTGACACCAGAAAATCGTTCTGTGACAGAGCTGCCACAACGGAACGAAGCGACTCCATGCGAAATTTCCGGGCATGGACATGCCGGTTTAATCGCTTGAGATCCAGAATCGGGCGAAATTTGTTCTCCTTTTTGGGAACTATAAAAAGGTTGGAATAAAAACCTTTCCCTCGGTCCTCTGACGGAACCGGTATCACTACACCCTTTTGTAGTAGCGATTCGACCTCTCGCTGTAGAGCGACAACAAGCTCGGGTTCCGACGGAACGCGAGATTGACAAAAAACATTTGGGGGTTGAGAAGCAAACTCTATGAAATAGCCTGCCGACACTATCCGCGTTACCCAGTAATCTGGAACGCGAGCCATCCAAGTCTCCTTGAAAAGAAGCAGGCGACCCCCCACTCGAGAATCCTCGAGTGGACCCCTGGCGTCAATCCGACTTTGCGGGTTTCTTGTCAAGTTCCCGCTTGTTCTGGCGGAAACTCTGCTTCCAGGGAGTACGAGTTTTCTGAGAGGATTTCTTTCCTGAGAAAGAAGGACGACCCGATCCCCACGAGGAGTGACTAGATCGTCCTCGGCCCCGAAAAGACCGCCGACCACTATAAACACCAGGCTTACTGGACACCGAGGCCATGGCCCTTCGCTGTGGTAATGCTGATTCCTTCGCCTTAGCCTTGGAAATCAGCTCTGTGAGGTCGGATCCAAAAAGATGGCCACCCTTGTAAGGTAAGGCCAACAACCCTTGTTTGGAAACTGCGTCCCCGGCCCACTGTCTGAGCCATAAAGCTCTTCTGACTGTGACCGCTGAAGCTTGCGCTTTGGCCAGCAGAGATGCCGTATCCAGACCGGCATCAAAGATATAACAGGCTGCCGTTTCTAACCATTCACAAGTTTCCCGTATCTCAGATAACGGAGATTCATTTTGCAACTCCGTCTTCAGACGTGCCAACCAGCTTAGAGAAGCTCTAGCAGCACACATGGATCCTAGCACTGCTCGAAATCCATGACCCGCAGCCTCATAGCTTGCTTTTGCCGCCAATTCTGCCTTTCTATCCAAAGGCTCCTGTAAGCTCGCTTTTCCCTTAATAGGGAGTAGAGAGGATTTACTAAGCTGAGACAAAGACACATCCACTTCAGGAGCAGAAGTCCAATTAGCCTTTAACTCCGTAGAGCAAGGATAAAGTGTATCAAAGAAATGCGTTCCATGAAAACGCTTATCTGGACATAGACGTTCCTCCTCTATTACACCATTAAGCTCATCCAGAGCTGGCAATGTTGTGCGCGAAGCACGGGACTCCTGGAACATGCGTGCTGATTTACCAGGACGACTAGTTACCTCCTCCGGTAACTGTAGTATATCTCTCATGGCTTCAATTAATGCCTCCGTACGCTTCGTCATAGAGGAACGCCCCTGCGGCTCGTCCGCATCTGAATCGGATATTTCTCCATCCGAATTTAAAGGGGAACTCTGCCCAATATCAGATACATCTGACTCGCTCCGTGTAGAGGCCGGTAACGGCCTGCGTCGCTTCCTCTGAGAGGAATTAGCAGACACATATTGACCTAAAAGGTCAGATAAGTTATTAATCGATCGAGCGATATCATCCAATTTTCCACCACTATCGACCGCAGCGCTAGACGCTGTGGAGGTCTGCGTATCTGATTGCCGCAATGGCACTGGGACGTGATCCGCGGCATCTGAACTCTGTTCAGACATGTCTCACCTGTATGAGCAGGTCAAAGCGGTAATACCAGCAAAAAACTATGCGGTTTTTTTTTTTTTTTTTTTTTTCAAACGCTGAAGGGTTAACGCTCCACCAAGCAGAGTTACCCCAGCGGTATTCAGTCAGCAAATTTAGCTGGTAGAAATAACCCTCAAAGGGGTTAATATTGCAAACTCACCAAAATATATATATATTTGTGAGCCCCAGCCAATTTTTATGTCTCTGATGAGACTGCAGCTGCAGGATAGCGATCGCTGCGCTGCGGGGTGAGGAATCCGCACTCACCCAGCTGGCCGTGGTGTCTATATGAGGAGAGGAGCGGTCCGAGGAGCCCAGGAGCCTGAGAAATGGCCGCCACAGTGAGGGGGTCGCAGGAGAAAAGCCAGAGCGCGCGTCTTCCTGCTCAAAAGACCGGGATAGATAGGCCACGCCCCCTGCTAGCTCAAATAATGAGCGCGAACTCTCCCCGCTCCTGCTCCCTCTCTGTCCTGCAGCTATCTGCCTGCGGACAAAAAATCACCACATCTTCTTGTAACAGCGCTGTCACAGCAGCGCTGAAGCATACTGACATTACATGTAGTAGCGCTGTCACAGCAGCGCTGAAGCATACTGACATTACATGTAGTAGCGCTGTCACAGCAGCGCTGAAGCATACTGACATTACATGTAGTAGCGCTGTCACAGCAGCGCTGAAGCATACTGACATTACATGTAGTAGCGCTGTCACAGCAGCGCTGAAGCATACTGACATACATGTAGTAACGCTGTCACAGCAGCGCTGAAGCATACTGACATACATGTAGTAACGCTGTCACAGCAGCGCTGAAGCATACTGACATTACATGTAGTAGCGCTGTCACAGCAGCGCTGAAGCATACTGACATACATGTAGTAACGCTGTCACAGCAGCGCTGAAGCATACTGACATTACATGTAGTAGCGCTGTCACAGCAGCGCTGAAGCATACTGATATTACATGTAGTAGCGCTGCTCACAGCAGCGCTGAAGCATACTGACATTACATGTAGTAGCGCTGTCACAGCAGCGCTGAAGCATACTGACATTACATGTAGTAGCGCTGTCACAGCAGCGCTGAAGCATACTGACATACATGTAGTAACGCTGTCACAGCAGCGCTGAAGCATACTGACATACATGTAGTAACGCTGTCACAGCAGCGCTGAAGCATACTGACATTAGTAATAGCGCTGCTCATTCAGACGCTAAAGCACTCACACATAATTATTATTAAAATTTGTGTGGAGTACTCACCAGCCAAGGCGCCACAGGGACCCTCAGGGGTTTCTGGCGCAGTGCCCATGCTTCCCCCCAGGGCGAAGAACGCAGTGACCGCACGTGTGGTTTGCGTTCCCGCCAGAGAAGCTCTCCTCATCCCCCAGGGCCGGCAAGGATTCTGCAGGGACTTTGAGTAAATACAGATCCGCCAAGGGAGAGGTTGGGGTACAGCAGCGCTGATACCCCTGAGACCTCTAGACCAACTAGTGATCCAAGTCTCCTGTCCGAATATTAAAATAATAAAATCTTCTGAGGAGCTGCATTAGCAGCGACCATCCTCTGGACCTCAAATCTTAGACTGGAGCTGAGTAGGAGGAGCCCGAGCTGGAGGGGCCAGCCAGTCATCACTCTTTTGATCTGAGGTAACATCCTGATCTGGGGCTCCGCCTACCCATCAGTAATGAATACTGTGGCTCTCTTCCTTCATCTGCAGCTGAAATTGCTCCGCTCATTGGGTACCTGCAGCGTTTACATTGGCAGATGTCATCTTTAGCATACATTCACCTGCATTAGATCTTTCGGATGCTGCTATTGCATTGCCAGAAAACAAACCCCCTGCCATTGTAGGCTCACCCCATCCCACTGACCACCCTGTCACCTACTTCATTTGCTTCCACTTGTTCATGACATTTGTTCCTTCTAATGATTGCTGTGTTACTGGGTGATGCCTGTTGTGTTTTTGGTGTCTGGTTGTGAGGTTCGGGCAGTGTTTGCCGGTGTGTTGATATTGGTGGGAGGCATGTTGATCCCTTTTGGATACCGGGCTCTATAGCTGAGTGCATGGCTTACATGCATGATGCACACGCTCGCCATCTGTGTACGTTCAGCATGTTTTCTGAAGGCTATTCCTGTCCTAATTACTACTTTCGCTCACATGCAATTTTTCTCTGCTGCTACGTTACAGCCAGATGATATATTTAAGAATAATATCTACACAGTGCCTTTTCCGGAATGCAACATTTTTTTTTTTTCTTTTCTTTCGATGAGGAAAATGTGGGGAAATTTTTTTTTTTTTTTTTTTCATGTCAGTGTTTTACCCTTATTTGAAAAAAAAATAAATAAAAAAAATTGCACACTTCTGTCTGCAACCTTTATTTTTGTATCCATTTTCAGACCCCTTGGTATGCAGTTTGCATCATGATCAAAGGTTCAGGTTTTTTTTCATTGTAGTAGTGTATCTGCGGTACTACACTTTTCATTAGCTCATGTATCCGTACAGCTGTTGGCTTCAGATTTTTTAGTCTTTAGGCCAAATTTGCACATCCGCTAAATGCGGACCATGCTTAGATCCAACCTGCAGGCCCCATGAGCTTTGCTGACTGCCTCATGTGCCTCTGCCTTGGGAGATCCACCTGTACGTCAGGTTATCCGAGGTCTAAATGCAGCCTTAGCTAAGAATTTTTCATTTTTGCACTTTCATATTTTATTCCAAGAGTCATAATTTTTTTTTTTTTTTGTCAACAAAATCATGTGACTGCTTTTTTTTTTTTTTCCCTTTGAAATTGCAACGAAGGAAAAAAAACGCAATTCTGTCACTTTTTATTTTTTTATTTTTTGGGGGGGTGGGGGGGTTCGCTTTCACGCCTTTCATTGTGTTGTAAAGAAGACCTGTCAGCTTGTTTCTAACCAGGTCGGTGCTCTTAACGACCGCCGATACGCCTTTTAACGACCGCAGTTTAGGGTACTTGTTCCTCACGGTCGCTTTTCAACAGTGATAAGAAATAAGGTTATAGAGCGAAAAATTTCCTGGCTCTCAGCTACCTCCAGACAGGGCAGGGACCCGTGCAGGTCTCTCGAGGACCCGATGCAAACTGGAGTAGCGGGCACTTAGGCTCAACATTAATGATGACTTATTCAATATGACGACTTAATAATAATAATAATAATCTTTATTTTTATATAGCGCTAACATATTCCGCAGCGCTTTACAGTTTGCACACACATTATCGTCGCTGTCCCCGAAGAGGTTCACAATCTAGATTCCCTATCTGTATGTTTTTGGAGTGTGGGAGGAAACCGGAGTACCCGGAGGAAACCCACACAAACACGGGGAGAACATACAAACTCCTTGCAGATGTTGTCCTTGGGGACTCGAACCCAGGACTCCAGCGCTGCAAGGCTGTAGTGCTATCCACTGAGCCACCGTGCTGCCAAATTCTGTGTTGTAGCTGTGGGTTCAAAATGCTCACTATTCCCTTTTTGTTCCACGTTGCTTCAGGTCTCTTGAAGCAACTGAAGGATTAATAAACTTGAATGTGGTTTTGAGCACCTTGAGGGGTGCAGTTTTCAGAATGGTGTCACTTTTGGGTATTTTCTGTCATATAAAACCTTCAAAGTCGCTTCAAATGTAATGTGGTCCCTAGAGAAAAAAAAAAAACTTGTAAATTTTGCTGTAAAAAAAAAATCAGAAATCGCTGGTCGACTTCAAACCCTTCTAACTTCCTAACAATAAAAAAAAGTTTCCAAAATTGTGCTGATGTAAAGTAGACATGTGGGAAATGTTATTTATTAACTATTTTGTATCTTATTTAAGGGCACAAATATCAAGTTTTGAAAATTGCTATATATTTGTCAAATATCCATTTTTTCATTAAATAAACACAAGTAATATCGAAGAAATGTTACCACTCATGTAGTACGATGTCACGAAAAAACAATCTCAGAATCGGTGGGATACATTGAAGTGTTCCAGTTATTACCTCATAAAGTGGTCAGAATTGTAAAATTTGGGCTGTTCATTAAGGTCAAAATGGGCTCGGTCACTAAGGGGTTAAGTTGATGCCAAACTTGTCCAGTTTTTTTATTTATTTTGTTTTAGTAGAAAAAAAAATAAAACTTTTGTCTCCATTTTAGCGACACAGAACCTCATTTTTCCATCGTTAGGGATGTATTGGAGCTGACTTTTTTTATTGACACCAATTTGGGGGTACATGCAACTGTTTTCTTTTTATTGTATTTTTTTTGTGGGTGAAGAGTAGGGAAGTGCAACTGAAAATCCGTAGTTTTGGCTTTTCAGATTGTTTTGGCGTTTTCACATGTGGTTTTATTTTTAAAGGGAAGAAGTCAATGATTTTATATTTTATTTTTACTTTAAATTTTGTAGTTATTTTATTTTTGTCATTTTGGGAGTGTGAACCTGCAATTATTTGATTACACTATACACTGTGATAACTTGGTATTACACTATATATATGGAAATCTAGGTAATCCTATGAAGCTCCGCAGTATCTGGGCTTCATTTCAGGAGCAAGATGGTAGCAATTCCCCCGCAATCGTGACACGGGCAGCCAATGGAAGCAAGCTAGCGCGCGGCGGCAGCACTGATGCCATTTAAATGCAGTTTTCAGAGACTGACAGTGGCATTTAAGTGGTTAACTGCACGCTCTAGTTACAGGCAGGTGCCGCCCATGTAGCACAGCTGGCATCTGCCAGGTAAGGTGCGGGCTCAGCGCCTGAAGCTGCTCCATATGTTGCTTATCAAATTATTGCAAAAATAGGTTGCACAGGGGTTAAAGAGGTTTCCACTTCTCATGTATTTATGGCCTGTTAGGAAATATTAATTTAGTCGAGGTTCACAAATGTGATTGTGTAAGGAAACTCTGGTCCCTAAATCCATTACGCCTATAGGTGGGAAGATTAATGATAAATACGGACGGATTGTAACTGGGTCTGATATAGCTGTTCTGGTGCTTTGTTACTTCTATGCACTGTACCAATGGTCTGTCCGCAGCAGTGTCCTACCTAGGACATTATGCTGGGGGAGGAGTATGAGGGTGTAGGCGGAGCTACCGGTCTGCTCACTGCTGGCTTGCAGCCCAATAAAGTAGGAAGGCAACAGAGGATGCTGAGATCAGAGCTGGTGCTAGGGGACAGGGAGTGAAGCAGAAAGGCGTCAAACGACCTGAAGATGGCAGAAGAGGTATATGGGGGTCTTTAGGGACATTATCCTTAAGCATTTATGACAAACAGTAACCTACTCTGGATAGTGGATAACCTCCCATGTGTGCCTCGGGGGTGTTCCAACTCGACACTGTGAGCAAGTCTCGCGGTTGCTGGAAGTAAGCAGCTGATTAGTTGGTCTGCTTGGTCTTGGACCCCTAACAATCTATTGATGATTAGTGAGGAGCTCGAATAAGGTGTTATCTGAGCATGCTCGAATGCTAATAGTATTAGAGCACACCGAAAATACTCTATCTTCGAGTCGTCATGGCTGCTTGTCTTGCGACTGTCACACAGGCTACAGCCATGTCGACTTGTAGAGTATTTTCGGCGTGCTCTGATACTATTAACACCTTATCCGAGCACGCTCGCTCATCACTAATGATTATACCAAGGATTGGCCATCAGTATTCTGGTCCTGGACCACCCTTTGACATGCCAGATACAATCACTTCCCGCAGTGTTTTCTATTTTATACGCCATTGCCATACTATAGTTTGCAGCATTACATGAGTTGTTGTGGTGTTATACTTGTGCATGTGTGTGGATTTCTAAGGAAAATATGGCTTTTTACAGCTAGAGAGTTTGACTGAGCTTTTAACCCTTTTCTGTCTTGGCTGTACAACTACTTTACAACTTTGCTTGAAAGTTTCATTCTTCTCTTCTGTCCCGCTGCGCCTCTCATTTCTCTTCTTTTCTCCCACCCCTCCCCCATTCATACTTTCTGCTCAGGCAGACGATGACCAAGTCCTGGGATTTCAGCAAATCTTTATATTGAAATGTATTTCTGGTGCTTGGGTGTGTACCAATGAGGTCTTCAGGCTAGCGCTGCACAACATATAGCTGATTCCTGGTCCGGATGAGAGGTGTGTGCTTGCTTTGGTTGACTTTTTTTTTTTTTTTTTTTTTGCCATGAGTTGCTTACTTTTCGTTATAGGACACCTTCACAAATGTTTTTAAGCTTTCAGCTTATCTACAGTATTATGTAGGGTTGCAGATATCAATATACTCTTAATATTTCTCAATACAGACTACGCCGGCCTACTAAAAACCCAAACCTGCCTGATCTTGCTTTCTTATTTTCTTACTGATATACGATTGGTCTGATTAGCATGACGTAGGACACACGTGGCAGGCAGACGGCATCGGATCAGACTACGCAGGGTGGGTTTGTTGCACGCTACACACCTGTTCATGCAATGGTTTTCCTTCATCATTTATAAGAATGTGTGCATTGTAAATTGAGAGGTAGGCAGAAAAATCCCGACTAACACATGGAAACGAGTAATTTTACAGCTTTGTCATTCTCACAAGCCGTTTATTTTGTGTCACCTGGAATGGCTTCCAACAGTCTTGAAGGTGTTCACAAAGTTGCCGAGTGCTTGTCTGCTTCTTTGCCTCCACTTTGCTATTCAATTCAACCCAAACATCTCACCTAGGTTGAAGTTGGGTGATTGTAGAGGCAATGACATCTGACGCAGCCTCCATCCTTCTCCTTCTTGGTCACATAGCCTGGATTGGGTCACTGTATGGTTTCAACATAAATTATGGTCCCGCTAAGCGCAAACAGGATAGGTTGGTGTATCGTTGCAGAACGCTGTAGTAGCCATGTTGAGTAAGTGCGCCTTGAATGTGGAATGAATCGCCAGCAAATCTCTGGCACATCTCTCCCTCCATGCGACATAGTGGGCACCACACGTAAAAACAGTCTACTCACCTCTGTATCTCACAAAAGACATGGCAGCTGCAACCAAAATCTCAAATTGTGAATCCTACATATTACCACTCATCTACTCTCCAGTCACTGTATTGCTTGACTCTCTTCTGGTTTTTGGCCCTTTAGCAGTGAGTTATTTGCAAGAAGCCAGCTTTTATGGTCGAATTGATGCGTCTCTTCTGGACAGTTGTTAAAATGTGCCTACTACTTAATATGTGCATCAGGCTTGTAACTCCAAACTTATCCTCTGGAGCAGATGTTGGTCTTTTTTTTATTTTTTATTACTTGGTGCAGTCCAAATAAGAGCCAGTTTCATCATCATAGCGACTGAGTTTTTTTCATTACTGCACTTGAGGATACCTTCAAGGTTGTAGCAATTTTGCATATTGACTGGATACCTTCAAGGTTGTAGCAATTTTGCATATTGACTGACCTACATGTCTCATTGAGGCTGGACTGTTTCTGTTTCCTTAGTTGAGTGGATCTTGCCATAATCTGGCTTAGACCAGTTATTTGATAGGGCTCTGCACTGTGCGGAGCTGTGTACCAACGCTGCCTCTGCTAATCGCACCTGATGGTGGAAAACACTAACTGGAGGCCGGTGATCCCACAAATGAACTCTTGACGAGACGACCTGTTCATCGGAAGCCATTACAGGAGAAGACCCTGATGAACTGCTATAGAGAATGCCAATGTGGAGTAAAGCCACCATCAGTTTGTTCCATGCATGCTGACTTGTGTTTTTGCTTTGAAAAAATGCCAGTCTTTTTCTTTCAGTCTAAATATAATACTGCTTTGCAATTTCAACTTTGTATATGGGCATAGAAGCTTCCGATGCCGTCATCAAATGTCTCTACCGGGTTGGTGTATATAGAGTATGTCTGTCTGCCGTGCTGTTACATCCAAGGGCATCCTGCAAAGAAACAAACACTGCATAGTATACTCATTTATTTTTTTTTTTGACCTAACGGCCCAAGTGTGACGCATGCCGAGGTTTGTAGTCTGCATGTCCTGAATGTGAGTATTTTCTAGAGCTGTGACCCTCGGATACTCCCCATATGAGCAGAGCATGGCCACTGCTTATGGGAATAGATAGATGTAACGGTCTTTAAGAAAGATCTTAAAGGATATTGACACCATCAGTGCCTTTTTTTTTTTTTTTTTCTTATGCATGTATTTTGGGCTATAAATCCCCTCTGATTACTAAAACCTAGGAACTGAAGCATTCATCTGAACATCTCCTACAGACGGCTTCATTTTATAACCCAAATAGTTCACTCACTTCAGAGGGAATCTATCAGCACAGAATAACCAAGCACAGGCGCTCTGTGCTTCACAGCAGAGTCAAATTTTTATCTACACTGTAAAACCTGCTTGGTTTCCATCTATATCTGCCCTTCTCTAGCTCCATGAAACAAGTGCGGCCAATCAAGTAAAGGGGGTGGGGGGTTGGGAGGTGGAGATAGAGGGGAAAACAATCAGGTGGGAAGGTGTCAAGTGGCCTGTAAAAGTTTGGGCAGCCGTGGTCAAAATTACTGTTTTTGTGAACAGTTAAGCAAGTTAAAGATGAAATGATCTCTAAAAGGCCTAAAGTTAAAGATGACACATTTCCTTTGTACACTGCTCAAAAAAATAAAGGGAACACTTAAACGGAATATAACTCCAAGTGAATCAAACTTCTGTGAAATCAAACTGTCCACTTAGGAAGCAACACTGATTGACAATCAATTTCACATGCTGGTGTGCAAATGGAATATTCAACAGATGGAAATTATGGCAATTATCAAGACACACTCAATAAAGGAGTAGTTCTGCAGGTGGGGACCTCAGACCACATCTCAGTACCAATGCTTTCTGGCTGATGTTTTGGTCACTTTTGAAAGTTGGTTGTGCTTTCACACTCGTGGTAGCATGAAACGGACTCTACAACCCACACAGGTGGCTCAGGTAGTGCAGCTCATCCAGGATGGCACATCAATGCGAGCTGTGGCAAGGAGGTTTGCTGTGTCTGTCAGCGTAGTGTCCAGAATCTGGAGGTGCTACCAGGAGACAGGCGAGTACACCAGGATGTGTGGAGGCAGCCGTAGGAGGGCAACAACCCAGCAGCAGGACCGCTACCTCTGCCTTTGTGCAAGGAGGAACAGGAGGAGCACTCCCAGAGCCCTGCAAAATGACCTCCAGCACGCCACAAATGTGCATGTGTCTGCACAAACAGTTAGAAACAGACTCCATGAGGATGGTCTGAGTACCCGACCTCCACAGATGGGGGTTGTGCTCTCAACCCAACACCGTGCAGGACGCATGGCATTTGCCACAGAACACCAGGATTGGCAAATTCGCCACTGACACCCTGTGCTCTTCACAGATGAAAGCAGGTTCACACTGAGCACGTGACAGTCTGGAGACTCCGTGGAGAGCGTGCGTGCATGCAACATCCTTCAGCATGACCGGTTTGGCAGTGGATCAGTAATAGTGTGGGGTAGCATTTCTTTGGAGGGCCGCATAGCCCTCCATGTGCTCGCCAGAGGTAGCCTGACTGCCATTAGGTACCGAGATGAGATCCTCAGACCCCTTGTGAGACCATATGCTGGTGCGGTTGGCCCTGGGTTCCTCCTTATGCAGGACAATGCCAGACCTCATGTGGCTGGAGTGTGTCAGCAGTTCCTGCAAGATGAAGGCATTGAAGCTATGGACTGGCCCGCCCGTTCCTCAGACCTGAATCCGGTTGAGCACATCTGGGATATCATGTCTCGCTCCATCCACCAACGTCACGTTGCATCACGTTGTCCAGGATTTGACGGATGCCTTAGTCCAGGTCTGGGAGGAGATTCCTCAGGAGACCATCTGCCGCCTCATCGGGAGGATGCCCAGGCGTTGTAGGGAGGTCATGCAGGCACAGGGAGGTCATACAGGCACGTGGAGACCACACACACTACTGAACATCATTTCAGCTGCAGATGAAGGAAGGGAGACACACTAGGCATTACTAGTGGGTAGGCGGAGCCCCAGATAGGATTGACACCTCAGATTAAAAAGAGTGTTGACCGGCCCCTACAGCTCAGGCTTCTGCTACTCAGCACTTCAGTCTAAAATTTGAGGTCTCAGAGGATGGTCGCTGCTGGAAGCAGCTCCTCAGAAGATTTTATTATTTTTTATCGGACAAGAGACTTGAATCACCAGAGTGGTCAGAGGTCTCAGGGGTCTCAGCGCTGCTGGACCCCAACCTCTCCCTTGGCGGATCTGTATTACCCTAATGGTGGTCCCTGCAGAACCCTGCCGGCCCGGGGGATGAGGATGGCTTCCCTGGCGGGGGCGCAAACCGCGCACAGGGGTCACTGCGTCCCCCGCCCTGGGGGGAAGCATGGGCAAGCGCCAGAAACCCCTGGGGGTCCCTGTGGCGCTCGGCTGGTGTACTGTGTGAGTGATTTAGCGGTTGCTGCGGCAGCCGCTGTACAGTATAATGCCGGTGACTCTGAGGAGAAGAGGAGTGCGCGCTTTTTTATTTTTGAGTTTCGCGCCGCTCTGAGGGGAAGAGAGAGAGAGGAGTGCGCGCCTTTTTTATTTTTGAATTTCGCGCCGCTCTGAGCGCGCGCTTTACTGCAGCCTCCATTTTCGGCTCCTCTACATGGAGCACATCGGAGGCAGAGCGCGGCGGCCATTTCATGACAGGCTGAAATCGCTCCCCTCCCGGCAAGAACGTGACCAGCTGGGTGAGTCGCTTCTAGCCCGCGGGCAGAAGCTTAACCCCTTCACCCCCACAGCGCGGGCGCCGTCTGGGGCACTAATGAGTGACAGATTGCGCGGTCCTGCGGCTGTTATCGCATAAGGGGCTCGCACACTCTTTTCAATATTTAATAAAGAGGTTGTGAGGAGCCTGCGATATTATTATTATTATTATTATTGCCACTAACGTTTCCGCTAACGATCCTGATAACGACGCATACTAATGCGAACGTTTGTGTGATCTTTTTTAATGTCGCTAGTAGCTGCCAATCTGAGCGATCTCATTAACATCGCATAAGCGGTTGGCGATCCCCTTAATGACTTTGGCGGTCATTGCGATATACAAAACAGCGCAATTTTTTAGCGATTTTGTGGAACGTTTTTTCTGTATAGTGTGGCATAACTGTCCTGTAGCTGCGACCTTATAAGAGGCGCTTGAGGCTCGCACACCCTTTTCATTATCAAGGTTGTGGGGAGTCTGCTACTTTAACCCCTTCTTAGGCGGTTAACTCTTAATGGGGGACAGCTGGGGTAGCTCTCTCTTTAAGAGCTTTAACCCTTCAGCGTTTGTTTTTTCTTTAAGAAACATACTGTTCTGGTTACTGACAGATTAAACCTGCCATATACTATGCAAGGGCAGTCCATTTCCCAGATCCGCTACAGGATCAGTCTCGCGTATCTGACACGCAGACCTCGACTCATGCGCAGCGGTCGAAAGTTCCAGTGGTGTCAAAATGGAGGTCCTCACTAGTTTTTATTGATGGCCTGTCTGACCTTCTAGGTTATTGGGTGTCAGCTACATCCTCTCAAGGAAGCGACACAAATCGGTGCCTTCCTTCTCGCGTAGCGAAGATGTCCGATTCGGACAAGGAAGATCGGCAGGGACACTCTGCCTCTCTCATGGGCCGTACTAAGATTTCTCCATGAGGGCGTTACAGTTACCGGAGGAGGTAACTAGACGTCCTGGTAAGTCGGCCCGGATGTTTCAGGAGTCGCATGGGTCGCGACGGCTTTACAAACTGTTTCCGTTTTTTTTTTACGGAGTTGATTGTTAATTGGACCCCTTCTCCTGAAGTGAATGTCCCTTTACCCCAGCTTAGCAAATCTTCCTGGTAAAGGGAAGGCGAGTCTGCAACCCGCTGGACAGAAAAACGGAGATGGCAACAATATCCATCTGTGAGGCCACAGGTCATGGATTCGGTATTAAGGATGTACTTGTAAAGTTTCCCTGAGCCGGTTGGACCGTCTAAGGACGGGATCCCCTCTTTCGAGGTAGATGGGCTTGTCAAGTTGAAGGATACTGCGTCACTGCTATCCAGGGCGCAATCCTCGGCAGTCACAGTCAGACTCTGTGGCTTGGGACAGTGGACGCGGTTTCCAAGCAGGGTTTGCTATCTTTAGCTTAGGAAGTGGTCAGCTATTTGAATCTGACCTCACGGAGCTGATTGCCAAGGCAAAGGCAAAAGAAACAGCTTTACCGCAGCGCAGACCTGTGACTTCTGCGTCTGGCAGGACTAGTGCCGGTAGTTGTCGGCGGTCCTTTCGGTTCAAGGGATGATCCGGCCAACCTTCTGGGGGTTTGGGTCGTCTCTCTCTTTTTTTTTTTTTTAAAAAAAAAAAAAAAGGGAAATTCTCAGAAATTCCGCATACCCTGGAAACAGAACTTCTGTTAAGACAGAAGCTGGCAAAAAACCCGCTAAGGCGCACTGTCGTCTGGGTCTCACTCGAGCGCTCTCGAGTGGGGGGTCGTTTACTCCAATTCAAACCGACTTGGGTTTCCCGTGTGTCGGACGCCTGGATGACACAGGTTGTGTTGGCAGGCTACTTCATAGAGTTTCTTTCTCGACCCCCGGACAGTTTTTGCCAATCTCGCATTCCATCAGAGCCGAACTATTTGCCGTTCTACTACGAGAGGTCGATTCCCTTCTGCAGAAGGGTGTGGTGATACCGGTTCCGCAGAGACCGGGGAAGAGGAATTTTATTCCAACCTCTTTGTGGTCCCCAAAAAGGAGGACAAATTTCGCCCTATTCTGGATCTCAAAGATTGAATCGACATGTCTACACCCGACAATTTCACATGGAGTCGTTTCGCTCCGTTGTGGCAGCCCTGTCGCAGAACGCCGTCGGAAGGGCTCACCGGCGCTTCCTTCGTTTTGCCATAGGTCAGGACCATTGCCAGTTTGTGGCTCTGCCATTCGGCTTGGCCTCGGCGCCCAGAGTTTTTACAAAAATTCTGGTACCCCTCATGGCAATTCTTCAAAGACAGGGGGTTACGATTTTTCCCTACCTGGATGATCTCCTCAAAGGAGGAGGCGGTAACGGCTCGCAATCTATCCCTTCAGCTCCTGGAGGATTTCTTACTGGCGGTAACTTCTTCTTTAAGAAGGGTTTCTGAGTTGGCAGTTTTTTCCTGCTTGCCTCCTTTCCTGGAGTTTTACCCGGATCGAGTAGTGCTTTGCACTCGGGGCGACTTTCTACCTAAGGGGTGTCGCAATTTCATGCTAACCAGGATATTGTGTTGCCTTCGCTTTGCCCGGGCCCAAGGAATGCAAAGGAACGGGACTTGCACAAATTGGATTTAGTGCGAGCCTTGAAGTTCTATTTGTCTGTCATTCAAGGCTTTCAAAAGTCAGATTCCCTGTTTGTGATTACAGCAGGTCGTAGGCGTGGTCATCGAGCTTCCAAGGACCCTATAGCTCGTTGAATTTGGTCGGCCATTTTGGAGGTTTACCGACTTAAAGGCGAACCTTGCCCGATTAAGATTCAAGCTCACTCCACGAGGGCTGTGGCTTCATCGTGGGCCTTTCACCAAGGGGCCTCGGCAGTTCAGCTCTGCCGAGTGACGACCTGGCGTTCTGTCCACACATTTACAAAGTTTTATAAGGTGGACGTCAGTGTTTCCGCTGATGCGGCCTTAAGATGTAGGGTCCTGCAGGCAGCGGTAATTTAAAGTTTTTAGTTAACTTGTATTTGGCGCCTGTGGCGCATTTATCTAGGTTGTTGGGTTTCTGCCTATTTTGTTTTTTTCCCACCCTAATTTTTGGACTGCTTTGGGACGTCCCACTAGTAATGCCTAGTGTCTCCCTTCCTTCATCTGCAGCTGAAAGACGGATTTTGGTAAGAACTTACCTGTAAAATCCTTTTCAGCGAAGAAGGAAGGGAGACACACATCCCTCCCATGGCAGAAGTGTGTTGTTGTATTTACAGATGCAGCGTGGCCCTTCTCTGATAGCGATTTTCTGAGCTGAGGTTGACGCGCTACGGCTCTGTTCCAGCATTGCCAGCTTATCGCAGTAGTCAGGTTCAGTGAGTAGTACCTGGAACTGTGGGTTTTTTCTTTGCCAAATGCATGCATAACCTGTACTTTTGTATTTTTCTCTGAAGTCCTTCAGAAGGGGTTATGTTGCTTCGCTGGTGATATTGTTCTTCCTTAAGCTTGGGTACGACTGAAGTGCTGAGTAGGAGGAGCCTGAGCTGGAGGGGCCGGTCAACTCTTTTTAATCTGAGGTGTCAATCTTATCTGGGCTCCGCCTACCCACTAGTAATGCCTAGTGTGTCTCCCTTCCTTCTTCGCTGAAAAGGATTTTACAGGTAAGTTCTTACCAAAATCTGTCTTTTGACTTGTTTTAAGGACATCATTACATGCCACTTTAATTTTGTGGGTGACTCCAAATCCAGGCCTCCATTGGTTAATAAATTTGATTTCCATTGATTTTTGTGTGATTTTGTTGTCAGCACATTCAACTTTGTACAGTAAAGTATTCAATGAGAATATTTCATTCATTCAGATCTAGGATGTGTTATTTGAGTGTTCCCATGGTTAGTACCTACTAGCACCCCTTTTGCAAGTATCACAGCTTGTAAATGCTTTTTGTAGCCAGCCAAGAGTCTTTCAAATCTTGTTTGAGAGATTTTCATTCTTTCTTCCTTATGAAATTCTTCCAGCTCTGTGAGATTCCTGGGTCGTCTTGCATCCTCTGCTTTTTTTGAGGTCTAGCCACCGATTTTCAATGATGGTCAGATCAGGGACTGTGAGGGCCATTGTAAAACCTTCAGCTTACGTCTTTTGAGGTCGTCTATTGTGGATTTTGACGTGTGTTTAGGATCATTATCTATTTGTAGAAGTCATCCTCTTTTCACTTTCAGCTTTTTTTTTTTTTTTTTTTTACAGATGGTGTTAAGTTGGCATCAAGAATTTGTTGCCATTTTTTCTCCACACATACCTTTGATTATTGTCGCCAAAGAGTTCTATTTTAACCTCATCGGTCCACAGGATGTGTTTCCAAAATGCATCAGGCTTGTTTAGATGTTCTTTTGCATACTTCTGACGCTGAATATTATGGTGCGGATGCAGGGGAGGTTTTCTTCTGATGGCGTGATTTCTTAATCACGTTTCGAACTGAGGAAAGAGCGACTTGAAAACGCCGTGCTATTTCTTATCGCCTTCTCCTGCTTTGTGGGCCTCCACCATTTTCATTTTTAGCTGCTTAGAAGAACCCATTGCTGCTGTTTTTTTGGAAAAGGTTAGAGGCGGCTGGGATTTTATAAAGCTGGGAAATGCATCACCTGACTTTTCCTAACGATGATGGTGAACAAGTCATAACCCTAACAGGCTAAGGTCTACAACCTTTGTCAAAGTTATCTGAGCACACACATCTCTAAGGGTGCCCAAACTTTTGCACCAACCCATTTTCCGTTTTTTTTTTTCCCCTCTAAAGTACAAAGAAATTATCATCTTTAACGTTAGGCTTTTTATAGCTCATTTCATCTTCAACTTGCTTAACTCTTCACAAAAAGTCATTTTGACCACGGCTGCCCAAACTTTTACATGACACTTTACACCTTTCCACCTGATTGTTTTCCCCTCTAACTCCCCCCGTATTTAAATGATTGGTCGCACTGTGCAGCACCAAGCGGTGGGACTTAAAGGCTATTCAGACCAGGGCTGTGTAGTCGATAAGTCAAACTTTTGACTCCTCAGTTTTCATGACTGACTCCACCAAAATGTACTCCGACTCCACAGCCCTGGTTCAGACTCTGTGCTGACAGTCCCTTTAATTAGCTACCCTGGTGTTTCCTGCACAAGGTTGACATGGTGTGCCCTTTTCATCAATGCTGCTGTCCTTTGTTTTTGAAAACCACTCGGTCCCTTTAGCCAGTCCTTAACTTTTTGCTATCACTTCAAATTGTTTTTTTTTTCCCTAATATAATGTTTTCTCAAGCAATATTGTCATTTATTGCATCCGTACATCTTATTTCATTATTAGCAGCTGTCATGTGTACTTAAGTCAACTATAGTCATCAATTGCATCCTTCGTCATAGTTGCAACACTGCGACACCTCTCTGTATCCCACCTTATGCCGCTACAGATATAAATTATCCTTAATAGAAGAGGGCAAAAAATATAGATACCATAGAATGATTGGCGGTGAACCTTGACTGACTCTATGTAAAAGTGCCATGTGCAGAGGTTCCAGTGCATTCCTATAAGATGAAGCTTCAGCTTGCCTCCTGATAGGAAGAATCATATCACAAGCAGGTGGCTGGAAACAGGCTGTATTGCAGGAGTTTTTCTTGCCTGAAATCTTAGGTCTTCTTGATGTCATATTCTGACTATATTTTGTAGGCATCTGTTCAGCTGAGGGGTTCACAATGTAGCTTTATCTATATGTATGAGATAAGAATGATTTCTTTGTTTACATGTAACTTGTAACAGAGTTCTTTATAATATTCAGATGTGTAACATAGTAAACTGCTTTACCTTAAACTGCATTGATTTTAGAAATCTTAATGGGAACCAGTCACTTGAAAAAGAAACGCTAATATCCTGCAAATATTAGGTTAAACTTTACGTTAATAGGGTTGTAAACCTGCCTGATGCTGGCACTTAGACCCCCGCTGCCGGGAGCAAATTAACTTTATTCCCCTTGGCAGCATTCAGGTTTCAGCCATAGAAGCAGCGCCGGTGCGGTTTGTCACCGCTGTGTACAGATTCAGAACGCTATTAACCTGCAGAGTAACCCTCAATTGTAGGGTAATGACTTTTTTATTTCAGGTGACTTGTTTCTTTCAAAGCAGTAATGGCCTGATTTTAAAGGGTTTTCTGCTACATTTTTTAAGTCAGCGAAGGGAAACTACCCTGGTAAATGGGGGGGAGAAAAGCACAAATACCATCGTTATCTGACCCCCCCCCCTCCCCGCGCCCTCAACAGGCTCTGCCGTACGAGAAGTGATTACGTCCCACCCATCAGTTAGGTCACTGGTGGTCGTGACGTCGTTGCTTCTGGGCTGGCAGAGACTGTTGGGGAGAGAAGATTTTGTTGGTAAGTGTGCTTACCTTTTTTTTTTTTTTTTTCTTCGGGGTATTCCAAGGTGTGTGTGTCTGTAGAAGCAACTTGCTGCTACAAAGGTCTTGTGATCACAGCAGCCTCTGCACTATTTCATGGACTCAGTATAAATGTATAATAACACATCAGAGAAGTAAACCGTAGAGGTGATTTGGGGGATGTAGAAGTAATCACCAGGCATCCGGATCCACTGTATCTGTTCCCTTAAAGATGGAGAATAATTGCTGGTTAGTGAGTTTGTTCATGGATTTGCTCAGCTTTACTTGCAGGAAATGTGATCAAAAATGGCATCCTTAGGTTTGTGCAATTTTATATATAATGTTCTATACTTTTGATGTAATGTACTGATGTGACTGTAGTTTTATCGTATATTTCTAGGCTAATTCTGTCATGTTTATTTTTTTTTTTGTTTGTTTTTTTAGGCAGACGATGACCAGGTTATTGGATTCCATCAAATGTTTCTACTTAAGAACGTGCAGGACACCTGGGTCTGTACAAATGACATGTTTCGGCTAGCACTGCATAACTTTGGTTGAATTGCCTCAAGAGGAGACAGGATAATACTAATCTGCCCTTCAGTTTTTTTTTATTTTTTATTTTTTTCCTTCGCCTCCACAAAGGATTCTCCTTATCACAGAACAATGCAGACACCATACACCGTTTATCAGTTGAAAACTGGGCATGAAAGTATTAAGCCTGATGCAGCCTAGTTATTGCAGTGGCTACTGTTTGCATACTAGCCATCTACGCGTGACTTTCGGAGTTGTTTTGCATTTAACAGTTTCCAAGCATTTGGCTTTTTGAATTGGATTGCTTTTTATGTAAGCTCATTTATTTGGTAATCCAAAGAAATTGGAAATAAAAGTAAAAAAAAACCCTGTTTACTTGGGTTGTCTATTGTAGTTTTATTTTTTTTTTCCAATTGCACCTTAAATCCCCAGACTTCGGTTGCACCAAATCTCATATTGGCTCACATCCTCTAAAAGGAAAACCTCAATATTAAAGAAAAAAAATACATTGTGGGCTTGCATTTCCAATCCGTCAGGTGTATAAATATGCACGGAGGAGAGCCCGAGTCTTAAAAGAAATGCAGTTCGTAAGTGGTGTCATGTACATAGACTAAAGCAATCTCGTTCACACCGCACGTGTTCTCTGAGCAAATTCACTTCGGGCTTCCCGTGTAAGTGATGTCATTTAGGTTCCAGTTACCTCCTACACTTCCACCAGTTTTGGTACATTTTTCCTATGAATGTGTCATACATTTTTGTGTTCTCATTTTGATTGCTTGCAAAAATGTGACCAGTAATGTTATTGCGCCTAATCAGCCAGAACTTATCATTGTGTGGCTCTTATTAATTTGATCTCTTGCTTCTGGACCATCGTTGCTTCATTAAAGAGGTTGTGCACTACTTTTATATTGATGCCCTATCCATTGGATAGGGCATCAGTGTTTGAATGGCTGGGTCTGGCGCTTTGCGCCCCTACCAATCAGCGCCCAGAAGTACTTGCTTGCGGAGCTTGGCCATCTACTTGTATTGGCTGGGGCTTGTTACCGCACATCCGCCTCCCATTTTATTGAACAGGAGGCGGATGTGTAGTACCCGCAGCTACCACTACAAGTAGACGGCCAAGCTCCGCAAACAAGCACTTCTGGCCAGCGGCTGACACCGATGACAGCTGATCGGCTTGGGCGTTGAGTGCCATAGCCTGGCCAATCAGACATTGCCCTATCCTAAACATAGGTCATCAATGTAAAAGTAGTGGACAACCTCTTTAAAATGCTGAATTGATATAGCTCTGTCTAAAATGATTGCAGTGGAAGACTCCTGACACATTTCTCTGCAGAAGAGCAGTATTATAGCCACTGTATAGTCACAAAGTAATATATTGTACACAAGCTCCTTGTTATGTTTATTAGGACTTCTTCTGTCCCCATGGCTCATTCTCGTTCTCCCCAGGTGCATTGCCCCACCTCTTGTCCGCTCATCTGCCACAGTAAAGGGGGAAAAAAAACAACTCTTATTCCACCTTGGATCCCATGATTGTCACTGTTGCCTCCTTGTGTGACCATGACCTCTTCTTCCAGCCGCCCTGCAGCGCTCCTTGGAGAACAGTGAAGTGGCAGATACACAAAGTTGGTCAAAGTGGGTGACCATACAGTGGCTCAATTCAGCATTATCTTGGGACAAGCAATTCAGGGTTCTCTGTGTTTGCTGAGGTCAGGCAGAAGGAATTGGCAGCTCGATTTTCTTTGTAAAAGTGGACTAGAGGTTGATGACTGGCATGGTAGAGAAATGACCCTTGTATTAGCATCGGTATTGGGCCATTTTTCCAGGGCGTCCCTCCTGACCGCACCATGGATGTAGACTCCTCCTCCTTACAGGGACAGGAAGCACACGAGAGGTTAAAAGGCCCCACCCACCCCTCTGTGTTTTTCCTGTCCCTGCATCGAGGGACTCACGAGAGAGCAAGCAAGAGCTTACAAGATGGGTTCAGGGGGATCGTGCGGCACAGCTAAACCTTCCCTCTGTCAAGAGGCCTGAGGCAGACACTCTCCGATGGGGAGTCCCTCAGCCACAGAGACCAGTCTAGCCGCTTCCTCCCGATGGGGGGGGGGGGTGGGGGAGAGGTGGATGCACGTGCCCATCGGCAGGGTGCTGCATCTTCCGGACGACGCGCAGTGTGCAGGTCCGTCACACTTCCGGTGACTTCAGAAAGGCATCGGGTTATGGGGCCGGCGTGTGCTCCAGGGTGGAACGCGGAAGTGATGCGGAGACAGGTAATAAAACCATTACCTGTGTCTCGGGAGGCACTCGGCATGCATAGGGTCACTATGAAGGAAGCTGGCAGAGGAGACCAGGACTGCGTGGTGTGTTCTGTGCAGTCCCACATTCCTTTACAGCAGCCTGATTATCCCTTCTCTCTATACTAATAGGATAAGGGAACTCCAGTTTGTCCCTCCCTATGCCTAAGAGGTATGGCTAGGCCTCTGCTAAGTCCAGGCAGTGTCCTATATGCAATATAAAATTGCTGGA
Organism: Oophaga sylvatica; assembly: GCA_033576555.1. Taxonomy (NCBI): domain Eukaryota; kingdom Metazoa; phylum Chordata; class Amphibia; order Anura; family Dendrobatidae; genus Oophaga; species Oophaga sylvatica. The sequence continues at coordinate 19,225,176 of JARQOD010000010.1, read as the reverse complement.
GACATATGGACAAACGCTCTGCGAGGGCTGCACCACCAAAGTTGTGAGGGAAGAACAGCCGTCCCTGCTGTCTGAAATGAGGTCCCTAATTCGTGAGGCGGTCCAGGCCTCTATAACCTCACCCTGCCACAACCTTCCAATCCAGGTCCAAGAGCTAAGAAACCTCGAAGGGACCTGGAGCTAAGCTCTGAGGAGGAGATCCGGTTTCCTGTTTCAGACCAGGAAGAAGAGGGTGAATTAGTGATGGAAAATTCATAAAGGGGCAGAAGATATTTGCCTCTGAGGATACTGACGACCTAGTCCAGGCAGTCAGAAATACGATGCAGGGGGAGGAGGTCCCAAAACTGCAGACCATACAGGATGAGATGTTTGGGGGTCTCAGAGCACAGAAGCAAAGGGGGTTTCCAGTGAATGAACATATCCGGGCAATGGTCCTTCAGGAATGGGAGGATGCGGAGAATCGCTTGGCGGTACCACGAGACTTTAAAAATCGTTTACCTTTTAATCCTGAGGACATTAAGATCTGGGAGGAGGTTCCCAAGATAGACGTACCGGTGGCTAAAGTAGCTAGGAAGTTGTCTATACTCTTTGAGGACTCATCGAGACTCAAGGACCTTATGGACAGAAAGGCGGATAATCTGAAGCGGGCTTGGGAAACGTCCGCAGAATTGATCAAGACCAATATAGCCGCCACTTCAGTTGCCAGGTCTATGTTTCTATGGATGAGGCAACTGGAGGAGGATTTGAATAGTAAGACTGCTAGGGAAGATATCATAGGCTCCCTTCCACTGATGGTCGACCCCAGCCTTTTTGGCGGATACATCCGCCGAATCAGTAAGGTTCTTGGCTAGGAATAGCTTGTTGTCTAACGCGGCCCATAGGGCCATCTGGATGAAGACCTGGTCTGGGGACAACGCCTCTAAAAATTGTTCCGTTCCCTTCTAAGGGTTAAGGGTGTTTGGGCCGACCTTGATTGATATCTTAGAGAAAGCGTCGGATAAAAAGAAAGGTTTCCCCGAAGATAGGTTTAGAAGGACTCCGTCCTTTCGGAAACCTGGGCCGTCTCCTCCCGGAGACAGTCCGATTATAGGGGCCAAGGGAAGTCCAGTAGAGGAACCTACCACAAAGGAGGGTAAGTAAGGGATCCCTATTTGGGAAAGGTTCAAGATCAAGGATTCAATGACGCCATCCTGCTCAGGGGGCGACTCAGGCAGTTCGCGGGAAGTTGGCACCATAGTACCGAGGACCAGTGGGTCTTGAGAACCATTGCGGATGGTTGCGCAATAGAGTTTACAGCGCCTCCCCACCCACCCTGAAAGGTTTATTGCTCCTCGTACTTTGTATGCAAATTCGCTTATGGTAGCAGACATAAGAGAGCTTGTCGACACAGCTATTGTAATTCTGGTCCCCCAGTCAGAAGAGGGCAAAGGACACTATTCAGTATTATTCAGCTGCAGATGAAGGAAGGGAGACAGTCATTACTAGTGGGTAGGCGGAGCCCACACAGGATAGAACACCTCAGATTACAAAGCGTGTTGACCGGCCCCTCCAGCTTGGGCTCCTCCTACTCCAGCTCTCCAGTCTAAAATATGAGTCACAGAGGATAGTCGCTGCTGAAGCAGCTCCTCAGAAGATTTTTTTTATTTTTATCGGACAGAGACTTGGACCCCCGTGGTTTTGAGGTCTCAGGGGTCTCAGCGCTGCTGGACCCCCACCTCTCCCTTGGCGGATCTGTATTACCCTTTAAGGTGGTCCCTGCAGAACCCTGCCGGCCCTGGGGGATGAGGATTGCTTCCCTGGCGGGGACGCAAACGCGCTTCTGGGGTCACTGCGTTCCCCGCCCTGGGGGGAAGCTACGGGCACAGCGCCACAAATCCCTGGGGGTCCCTGTGGCGCTCAGCTGGGTGAGTACTCAACATTTTATTGAATGTGTTTGAGTGCTTCAGCTGCTACATTTTTCAGTGTGGTGATGGTGTACTTTTGTCCGCAGGTGGATGCCTGCAGGACATGGGAGCTGGACAGGGGGAGAGCGGAGTGAGTCGCGTGCCATTTTTTTGAAGCCAGCGGGGGGCGTGGCTTCGCTTTTTCCCGTCTTTCGCGGGCAGGAAGCGCTCTGAGCGCGCGCTTTACCCTGCCCTTCTCTTCTGGCTTCTCTCTAGCGCGGCGGCCATTACTACTCCGCTCTTCCTGACCGACCGAAAGGAAAAAACTACACCGCGGCCAGCTGGGTGAGTCGCTTCTACCTTCCTGAGGGCAGAAGCTTGACCCCTTCATCCCCACAGCGCAGGGCACCTTTTTGAAGGTGCTGCCAACTGAACGCTCCCGCTAACGATCACAATAACGACGCATACTAATGCGATCGTTTTTTGTGATCGTTTTAATGTCGCTAGTAGCTGCCACAGTGGGCGATCTCATTGACGACGCATAAGTGGTTAGCGATCTATTTAGCGACTTTGGCGGTCATTGCGATGTACAAATCAGTGCAATATTTTAGCGATCTCGTTGGCGTTCTTGTTTAATGTGGCACATTGTCCTGCAGCTGCTACCTCATAAGAGGCACCTGGGACTCGCACACCCTTTTCATTAACGGGTTGTGAGGAGTCTGCGACATTAACCCCTTCTTAGGCGGTTAACCCTTAATTGGGGGACAGCTGGGGTAGCTCTCTTTAAGAGCTTTAACCCTTCAGCGTTCGTTTAATTGGGGGACAGCTGGGGTAGCTCTCTTTAAGAGCTTTAACCCTTCAGCGTTCGTTTTTTCTTTTTTTAAAAAAAAAAAAAAAAGACCACACTGTTCTAGTTGCTGTCAGGTTTAACCTGCCATATACTGTGTGAGGATGCGGACCGTCTCCCAGATCCGCTACAGGATCAGTCTCGCGTATCTGACACGCAGACCTCGACGCGTCAAGCGCAGCGGTCGGAGGTGTCAGTGATGTCAAAATGGAGGCCCTCACTCGTTCTATTGATGGCCTGTCTGACCTTCTAGGTTATTGGGTGTCAGCTAGATCCTTTCATAGCAGGAAGCGACACAGGCCGGTGCCATCCTTCCCGTGTAGTGACTCAGAGAGGGTTACCCTTCAAATTCAGATGGCGAGATGTCCGATTCGGATAAGGAGGATCGGCAGGGACACTCTGCCTCTCTTTTTGGCCGTACAGAGGCTTTTATTGGAGCCATGAGGGAGGCGTTACAGTTACCTGAGGAGGTAACTAGACGTCCTGGTAAGTCGGCCCGGATGTTTCAGGAGTCGCATAGGTCGCGATCAACATTACCATCTCTGGATGAGCTTAATGGGGCAGTGGAGAAGGAACGCCTGTGTCCAGATAAACGTTTTCAGAGGACACGGTCTAACGCTGTATCCGTGTACGACGGAGTTGATTGATAATTGGATTCCTTCTCCTGAAGTGGAGGTCCCTTTATCCCAGCTTAGCAAATCCTCATTACTTCCTGTTAAAGGGAAGGCGAGTCTGCAGGATCCGCTGGACAGAAAAACGGAGATGGCGGCGAAATCCATCTACTAGGCCGCGGGTCATGGATTCAGAGCAATGTGTGCTTGTAAAGTTTCCCTAAGCTGGTTAGACCGTCTACGGACGGCGTGGCAAATGGATCCCCACTATCCGAGGTAGATGGGCTTTTCAAGTTCTCGGAGGATGCAGCCCGATATGGCAGTGATGCAGGTTTGGACACTGTGGCTTAGACAGTGGACCGGGGACGCGGTTTCCAAGCAAGGTTTGCTATCTTTAGCTTACAAGCTGATTGCCAAAGCAAAGGCAAAAGAAACGGCTTTACCGCAGCGAAGAGCTGTGGCTTCTGCGTCTGGCAAGCCTGTGCCGGTAATAGTCGGCGGTCTTTTCGGTCCAGGGGACGGTTCGGTAAGCCCTCTTGGGGATCGGGTCGTCCCTCTTTTTCAGGAAAAAAGAACGCCCAGAAATCCCGCACTCCCTGGAAACAGAGCTTCCACCGAGACAAGTGCGAAGCTGACAAAAAGCCCGCTAAGGCGGTCTGACGCCAGGATCTCACTCGAGGGCTCTCGAGTAGGAGGTCGCCTGCTCCAATTCGAGCCGTTTTGGGCTTCCCGCGTGTCGAACGCCTGGGTGACGCGGGTTGTGTCGGCAGGCTATTTCATGGAGTTTCTTTCTCGACCCCCAGACGGTTTTTGCCAATCTCGCATTCCGTCAGAGCCCGAGCTTTCTGCCGCTCTACTGCGGGAGGTCGGTTCCCTTCTGCAGAAGGGTGTGGTGGTACCGGTTCCGCCGGAGGACCGGGGAAGAGGGTTTTATTCCAACCTCTTTGTGGTCCCCAAAAAGGAGGACAAATTTCGCCCCATTCTGGATCTCAAAAGATTGAATCGGCATGTCCGCACCCGGAAATTCCGCATGGAGTCACTTCGCTCCGTTGTGGCGGCCCTGTCGCAGAACGATTTTTTGGTGTCAATCGACATTCGCGACGCTTATTTGCATGTTCCCGTTGGAAGGGCCCACCAACGCTTCCTTCGTTTTGCCATTACCAGTTTGTGGCCCTGCCATTCGGGTTGGCCTCAGCACCCAGAGTTTTTACGAAAATTCTGGCACCTCTCATGGCGATTCTTCGAAGGGTTACGATTCTTCCCTATCTGGACGACCTTTTGATTGGGGTGTTCTCAAAGGAGGAAGCGGTGACGGCTCGCAATCTATCCCTTCAGCTCCTGGAGGTCTTCGGGTGGCTGGTCAATTGGGAGAAGTCGTCTCTGGAACCGTCGCAGTCAATCCTGTTTTTGGGAATGCATTTCGACACTGTACGAGCAGTGGTGTCCCTGCCTCCAGACAAGCAAGCGAGTCTTCTTCGACATGTACAGGTTATGACGTCTTCGACAGCAATGTCCCTTCGAAGGTGTATGCGCCTTCTGGGTTTGATGATGGCGTAGATGGAGGCAATTCCGTTTGCCCAATTTCACTCCAGGGCTCTTCAAAGGCTCATTTTGAACCGTTGGGATCGATCGCAGGTTTCACTGGATTGCAGTGTCATCATCTCCCACAGGGTGCGAGAGTCTCTAGGATGGTGGTCACGTCCGGAAGTGTTATCCCTGGGGAAGTCCTTTCTCCCTCCGAGATGGTTGGTCATAACCACCGATGCCAGCCTGACGGGCCGGGGGGGTGTCTGGAACAATCTCTGGACTCAGGGAGTATGGTCGTCGGAAGAGTCTGTCCTGCCTATCAACATTCTGGAATTGAGGGCAAATTTTTTCTTTGCCTCCAACATTGGACGGTCCCTTTAAGCGGTCTACCAGTCCGAGTGCAGACAGACAATGCGACGGCGGTTGCGTATATCATGGAACGAGGAGCTTCAAGCTCATGATGGCGGTGTCTCGGATCCTGGTATGGGCCGAGGCCAGGGTGCCAGCCATCTCTGCGATTCACATTCCAGGAGTCCGAAATGTCACGGCGGACTTCCTCAGTCGCGAAAAGATGGATCCCGGAGAATGGAGTCTTCATCCGGAGATTTTTGCACTGCTGTGCTCCCATTGGGGAACTTCCCAAGTGGATTTGATGGCATCCAGGGTCCATGCCAAGTTACCGACGTTCATGTCCAGGTACAAGGACTCGAAGGCTGTGGCGGTGGATGCTCTAGTGGCTCCGTGGGACCAATTCGAGCTAATCTGTGTTCCCGCCGATATCTTTACTCCCTCTGGTGTTGCGTCGGATCAGAATGGAGAGAGTCCCGGCTATGTTGATAGCCCCAGATTGGCCAAGATGAACGTGGTTCTCGACGTTGGTGTCGCTTCTGGCAGCGCCTCCACTTCCACTTCCTCTTCGCCCGGACCTGTTAACTCAAGGGCCCGTTTGCCATCCGGACCTGAAGTCTCTGCGTTTGACGGCGTGGCTCTTGAGACCGAAATTTTGACCCGTCAAGGTTTTTCAGCCGAAGTCATTGCCACTCTGCGAGCTGCCAGAGGTCCGGCTACTACTAGGATTCATCACAAGTCTTGGGAAGCCTTCTTTTCGTGGTGTTCGGGTTCTTCTAGGAACCCGAGGATTTTTTCCATTCCCAATTTGTTGGCCTTTTTGCAGTATGGGCTGGACAAGGGTTTGGCAGTTAGCACTCTGAAGGGACAGGTTTCTGCTCTGTCCTTGCTATTTCGGAAGGCTATCGCTTCGCGTAGGGACGTACGTTCCTTTTTTCGCGGAGTAACCCGTCAGTTCCACCGCGGAGGGCGTTTGTGTCTCCTTGGCGGCTCAATCTTGTTTTGGAGGCTCTTCAACATGGGCCTTTTGAGCCGATGGACTCTGTTAGCTGAGAGCTGGTGGCCAACCCCCACATCCTCGATGGATCCACCCGCCTTGGCTTGGGTGAGCAGATCGAGGAGGGTTTCTGCCTCTCCTTCCTCTGGAAGGTTGCACACTGGGTGAGCACAAGCCTCCCGCTCATGATGGGCCTTCATCATGTTCACATGGAAGGCCTTCCTCCTTCCACGGGCGTGGTCCAAGGTGACCAGGTAGGTGACGGCGTTGAGCTGCTCGTGCACGCGGTATGGACCCTCCCAGGCCGCCTGAAGCTTGTTTTGGGGTACGGGGACCAGTACCCACACCTTTTGACCCACCTGGTAGGTCCGCTCACAAGCATTCTGGTCGTACCATCGCTTCTGGTCAGCCTGAGCTTGGGCCATATTGTCATGCACCAGCCGCGTCAAGGCCATCATTCGGTCCCGGAAGCGCACGACATACTCAATGACCGACACTCCAGGGGTGGCTAAATCCCCTTCCCATGCTTCCTTCACCAGAGCAAGGGGCCCCCGTATACGTCGCCCGTACAGGAGCTCAAAGGGGGAGAACCCCGTTGAGGCCTGTGGGACCTCCCGGTAGGCAAACAGCAGGTGTGGGAGATACCGCTCCCAGTCTCTCCCGTGGGAGTCGACCAACATCTTCAGCATCTGCTTTAAGGTGCCATTGAACCGCTCACACAAGCCATTGGTCTGTGGGTGATACGGGCTGGCCACCAGATGTTGCACCTGTACCTGCTTACAGAGAGACTCCATCAGCTGCGACATGAACTGGGTCCCTCGGTCGGTGAGCATTTCCTTGGGAAACCCCACTCTGGAGAAAATCTCCAGTAAGGCAGTGGCCACTTTGTCGGCCCGAATGGACGACAAAGCTACCGCCTCCGGGTACCGGGTGGCATAGTCCACTACCGTTAGTATGAAGCATTTCCCGGAGCGGCTGGGAGTGGACAGAGGTCCAATGAGATCCACAGCCACCCTCGAGAAAGGCTCTTCGATGATGGGCAGAGTTACCAGTGGGGCTTTGGGGCGCGGCCCCGCCTTCCCCACCCTCTGACAGGTGTCACACGAACGGCAGTAGGCTATCACCTCGGTCCTCATTCCAGGCCAGTAGAAATGCTGAGCTAGCCTGGCCCTGGTTTTAGTGATCCCTAAGTGTCCGGCCATTGGAATCTCATGTGCGATCCGCAACAATTCCGCCCTGAACGGATTGGGCTTACCCCCTCTCCAGGTGCTGCTGGCAGGCTTCTTTGGCTTCGGCGCCCTGTTGTTGGCATACTCGTCTGCCAGGGCGGCTGTAGCAGAAGCCCCCTTTGGTTTCCGGTCACGGAGGAACTGCTGGAGGTCTTCTGGGCAGTTCCACAAAAATTGCTCCACGACAAACAGTTCCTGGACCTCCTGGCGGGTAGTGAGTAGGGTTGAGCATTCCGATACCGAAACCGTTCCGATACCTGAAATCCAATGTAAGTCTATGGGAACAAAATATCGGAATATTTTACTTCCGATATTTTGTTCCCATAGACTTACATTGGATTTCAGGTATCGGAATCGGGTTTCGGTATCGGAATGCTCAACCCTAGTAGTGAGCTCTAGACCCGAGGTCCAGTGCTCCGCAGCTCTCAGCAGGGCCCGCATGTGGTCGGTCCAGGTGTCCTTTGAACCCCGCTGCAGGCTCCTGAACTTCCTGCGGTACGACTCCGGGGTGAGGTTGTAGTGCTGGATCAGGGCCCGCTTGATGCTGTTGTAGTCCTGCTCCTCCCCGGCAGGTAAGTCCCCCAAAACTTCCAGGGACTTACCCCTCAAACGGGGGGTCAGGTACCTTGCCCACTGATCCGGGGCCAGATGATGTTGGAGGCATGTCCTCTCAAAAGCCAGCAAAAAGGAATCCAGGTCTCCATCCTTTTCAAGCAAGGGAAAGTCCTCCGCCCGGACCTTGGAAGCCCTTGTCTCCGGTGGGCCTGGTGCGTCCAGTGGGGGCCCGTGCTGAGCCATCTCCAGTCGGTGCCGGCGCTCCGCAGCTTCACGGCGTTCTGTATGCTCACGCTCCGCTGCTCTCTCTGCCGCTGCTTGCTCCCGCTCTGCTGCTTTCTCTGCCGCTGCTTGCTCCCGCTCTGCTGCTTTCTCTGCCGCTGCTTGCTCCCGCTCTGCTGCTGCTTGCTCACGCTCTGCTGCTTTCTCTGCCACCACCAGGAGTCTGTCATAGGCGGCGTCATTACCAGCCTCGAGCTGTGCCATAGCCGCTTGGTTGGAAGAGGGCCTCCGATCTGGACAGGCTGGGATGGGCAGGGGTGGACAGTCCACTGTGTGACTGAGCACGGGGGTCGGGAGCCCTGGCTGAGCTCCCCCTCATCGGTATCGAACCCCTCATAGGCCACAGCATTGGCCTCCCCCTTTGCCCTACTCCTGGTGCCTACCGCCATCTTGGGAACCTTTGGTTACTGAAACACAGCTGCAACCCTGACCTTGCACACAACTTGTTATATTTACACTATGACTGTCTAGTGCTGGGCTGACCTTAAGACCCCAGCAGTGAAAGTACTGCTGGTAGTCTCTAGTGTCTGGGAGTAGGGGTCCCACGCACACTATTACTCTGATCCCACCGCTGCCACCAATTGTGAGGAACTAAGCCGACCGCCACACGGTAGCCCGGGTATCACAGCTTCTGATACCACCGCCGCTACCAAATGTGACGGTCGATCCCTTTCCTCCCACGTCACCAATGGGACGTAACTCCACAGGTACAGCTCTCCGGCGCCCCCCTTTGTCTCTCAGGTCAGTAAGAGAACTGCACCTAGAGCAAATGGCCGCCGGGGAAGGTATCCTGTTACCCACTGGGTATTCTAAGATTCGTGATCAGAGTAAAAGCATCAGCCCAAGATTAATTTTATGGTTTAATTTGCCTTAAGGGCGCACTAGATAATTACAGGAATAAACAGTAAAGCTATACAACGTAATTACAATGGATTTGCAGTCAGAGTAAGAATACAACAATAATGTACAAGGCTTAAAGGTATTAGCTATAGATCAATATTACCGGGTTGTAGTATGGTCATGGGGAGGCATGGAGCTCTGCGTTCCCCAGGTGAAAGTCTTCAGTTGCTGGACAGCCCCCAATGCATGTGCTGCAGCTCCATTTGGCAAGTCTGTCCCTGGTGCTTCTGTGTGTGAAAATGGAATGAGAGACCAGCCTCTTCTTGGCTACAGCTTTTAAACCTGCTAGGCCCTTCCCCATTTGCTTTGAAGCACGCATATTAACTGGCCTGCAATTCATATGGAGCAGGAAACAATGGCTTGAGCTTGAGCTAATTACCATACGACTGACCATCTTATTCAGACCCTGGCCTAAACCAATTAGCATGTAAAGGCCTATTGATTCATAGTGGACATCAAAGCTGGCCGTACTGAATATGCTAATAGGCCCTGTGTAGCTAAAAGTCGTGGCTGTGTGAACTGACAAAATGGAGGCTGGTACAGGCCCTATACAAAATGGCGACAACCTTTTCCTTACAGTGTTGTTTCATGATGTCTTAATATATCTGTTGAAATAAACTTAAGTTGCAGCAATCATGGTGTGGTACTTGTTAAATTACTGATGGAGGTGGGTGGAGAGGGCCTTTTAAACTCTTGTGTGTACCTGTAAGGAGGAGGAGTGTAAGGAGGAGGAGGATGACCTCCATGGTGCTGTGAGGATGGACTCCTGGAAACATAATTAACCGGTAGGTCTAATACCTATTTTTCTAAACTACTTGACTTTGCGTTGAGTAATGGAGCCATATTAATGTGTAATTCTCTGATATTGGTTGTACATGTAGTTGCGAAACGTGATGTGAACAAGTCCTTATATAATACAAAAAATGGAGTGCTACTTGTATATAGAGATGTGATCGCCCACCCTTGGCATCTGGTATTTTTGAGAAATCCGTGTGAGATGTTTAGGGGGAATTACACAACCTTTAGTATAGTCCTTAATATAGGTAGGTTTGGCTGACGTTAGTCTGGGGTCGGGTCAGCTTAGCTATAGCCAAGGCTTGTGCTTGATTCTCTGCTGAGCCGCACATACTATACAGCATGGGGGGTTAGGAAACAACAGGGTGAACTGTCCTTGTGTACATTATTCTCCTTAGAGTATTTTTTGTATTTTTTTTAGGTTTTGGGCCTAAACCTTGAGACTTTCCTCAGACTTTTGTATTTCACAGAATAGCACTATGGAAGGTGACAACCGTCCCTGATGAGAGGATTTCTACATGTTTACGGGCTTCTGTGCCCTATATTAAAGACTGGTACCATGCTTTCACCATTAGCAGATACTAAGGCTACTTTCTCACTTGTGTTTTTTTGCGCAGCGCATCGTGCGCACATGAAATTCTTTAAAAAAATGCATGCAAATGCTTAAAAGCTGCGATATTTAGTCGCATCAGCGTGCGCATTACGACCAAAAAACTCAGCGTTTGTATGCGATTTCAAGCGTTTTTGCATGCGTTTACGTTTTTTCGGCGCATGGGTTGTCTGTGTCACATTTCTATCAACTGTTGCTATCTTCTCTGTCGCTATCTTCTCTGTCGCTATCTTCTCTGTCGCTATCTTCTCTGTCGCTATCTTCTCTGTCGCTATCTTCTCTGTCGCTATCTTCTCTGTCGCTATCTTCTCTGTCGCTATCTTCTGTCGCTATCTTCTGTCGCTATCTTCTGTCGCTATCTTCTGTGTCGCTATCATCTTTTTATCTACACTCCTCACAATGTACCTTGTGTAGGGGGTTGTAACAAGTTAGACATTATTTACTCCAAAATCGCGTGCGCGCAAAAGCGCTGACGAGCGCAAAGCCATGCGCACGCCGGCGCACCCATAGACTGCAATGTTTTTTTGCGCATAGCGTGCGCACCAGTTTTTTTAAAGCGGTTGGGCGGAAAAAAAATGCAACATGTAGCGTCTAGCGCGTATGGACGCACACCTGGAAAATGCGCAGCGCACGCTAAACGCAGATGAATGCGTGCAAGCGCTAGACCCTGCGCCCGCCATGTAAAAGATAGGGGAACATTGTGCATGCGTCCGATAGCGCACGATGCGCTGCGCAAAAAAACGCAAGTGTGAAAGTAGCCTTAGTCCTACTGTGTGATAGCCAAAGTTATCCAATAAGTGTCAGAGCCCACCTACATTTCAGCATCTATCCCTGTATTCTCCAGCCAAAAATGACCCAAAGTGCTTCTTAAACTTCCCAATGACTCATGGTAAACCTCTTCCCAGCGTATCAAACAGGACAGGTACACGTTATCGGCCAGTCATGCATCCCGGACGCTATCTATAGAGCTGACCTCATTTTGGGGAAGGGAGGGGTGATGGAATAATTTTTTGCATTCTCCTTCCCTTTGCAGAAACAATCTGCACCAGAATGACCCTTCATAAGGATTAACCCCTCTCTGACATTAGACGTACTATCCCGTCCATAAAACCCGTGCCATTCTGACCATGGACGGGATAGTACGTCATAGGCGATTAGCTGCGCTCCCGGAGGGAGCGCAGCTAATCGCCGCCGGGTGTCAGCTGATTATCACAGCTGACACCCGTGACTGTGTGTCAGGAGCGGTCACGGACCGCTCCCGGCACATTAACCCCTTGCACACCGCGATCAAACATGATCGCGGTGTACTGGGGGCACAGGGGAGGATCGCGCAGGCAGGGGGCTCCCTGCGCGCCCCCCTGAGACCCTCAGACCAGCGCGATGTGATCGCGCTGCTCTGAGGGCTTCCTCCCTCCCAGGACCCGGATCCAAGATGGCGCTGGGGTCCTGGAGGGAGGCGGCTTCCTCAGTGCCTGCCGAGAGCAGGCATGAGGAAGCGTCCTGCACTGCCTGTCACATCGCTGGTGTGACAGAGTGCTGTGCACACTGTCACACCAGCGATCTGATGAAATACAGTGATGTCCCACCCTGGGACAAAGTAAAAAAGTAAAAAAAAGTAAAAATAAACATGTGTAAAAAAAAATCCAAAAAAAAAAAAAATTCCCCAATAAATTAATTACTTATTGTAAAAAAAAAAATAAAACAATAAAAGTACACATATATGGTATCGCCGCGTCCGTAACGACCCCCCCTATAAAACTGTCCCACTAGTTAACCCCTTTTGTGAACCCCTTAAAAAATAAAAAATAAAAACGAAGCAAAAAATCAGTGCTTTATCATCATACCGCTGAACAAAAAGTGGAATAACACGCGATCAAAAAGACGGATATAAATAAACATGGTACCGCTGAAAACGTCATCTTGTCCCGCAAAAAACGAGCCGTCACACAGCATCATCAGCAAAAAAATAAAAAAGTTATAGCTCGCAGAATAAAGCGATGCAAAAATAATTATTTTTTATATAAAATTGTTTTTATTCTATAAAAGCGCCAAAACATAAAAAAATTATATAAATGAGGTATCGCCATAATCGTACTGACCCGAAGAATAAAACTGCTTTATCGATTTTACCACACGCGGAACAATAAAAACGCCTCACCCAAAAGAAATTCATGAATTGCTGATTTTTGTTCATTCTAACCTCCCAAAAATCGAAATAAAAAGCGATCAAAAAATGTCACGTGCTCAAAAATGGTACCAATAAAAGCGTCACCTCGTCCCGCAAAAATTAAGACCTCACATGACATTGTGGGCCAAAATATGCAAAAATTATAGCTCTCAAAATGTGGCGATGCAAAAAACTACTTTTTGCAATAAAAAGCGTCTTTTAGCGTGACAGCTGCCAATCATAAAAACTGCTATAAATAGTAAATCAAACCCCCCTTTATCACCCCCTTAGTTAGGGAAAAATAATAAAATAAAAAAAATGTATTTATTTCCATTTTCCCATTAGGGTTAGGGTTAGGGTTTCGGCTAAAGTTAGGGTTAGGGTTGGCGCTAAAGTTAGGATTAGGGTTAGAGTTAGGATTAGGGTTAGGGTTGGGATTAGGGTTGGGACTAGGGTTAGGGGTGTGTTGGGGTTAGGGTTGGAGTTAGAATTGGGGGGTTTCCGCTGTTTAGGCACATCAGGGGCTCTCCAAATGTGACATGGCGTCTGATCTCCATTCCAGCCAATTCTGCGTTGAAAAAGTCAAACGGTGTTCCTTCACTTCTGAGCTCTGCCATGCGTCCAAACAGTAGTTTATCCCCACATATGGGGTATCAGCGTACTCTGGACCCCAAGAGTTATTGTGAAATTTGTCCTATTTCTTCTGTTACCCTTGGGAAAATAAAAAACTGGGGGCGAAAATATTATTTTTGTAAAAAAAATAAGATTTTTTTGTTTTTACGGCTGTACATTATAAACTTCTGTGAAGCACTTGGGGCTTCATAGCGCTCACCACACATCTAAATAAGTTCCTTGTGGGGTCTATTTTCCAAAATGGGGTCACTTGTTGGGGATTTCCACTGTTTAGGCGCATCAGGGGCACTCCAAATGCGACATGACGCCCCCAGACCATTCCATCAAAGTCTGCAATCCAAAACGTCACTACTTCCCTTTCCGAGCCCTGACATGCGCCCATACAGTAGTTTTCTCCCACATATTGGGTATCAGCGTACTCAGGACAAATTGGACAACAACTTTTGGGGTCCAATTTCTCCTGTTGCCCTTGTGAAAATAAAATATTGGGGGCGAAAAAATCATTTTTGTAAAAAAAAAAAGGATTTTTTATTTTTACGGCTGTGCGTTATAAACTTCTGTGAAGCACTTCGGGGTTCAAAGTGCTCACCACACATCTAGGTAAGTTCCTTGTGAGGTCTATTTTCCAAAATGGGGTCACTTGTGGGGGGTTTCCACTGTTTAGGCGCATCAGGGGCTCTCCAAATGCGACATGACGCCCCCAGACCATTCCATCAAAGTCTGCAATCCAAAACGTCACTACTTCCCTTTCCGAGCCCTGACATGCGCCCATACAGTAGTTTTCTCCCACATATTGGGTATCAGCGTACTCAGGACAAATTGGACAACAACTTTTGGGGTCCAATTTCTCCTGTTACCCTTGTGAAAATAAAATATTGGGGGCGAAAAAATCATTTTTGTAAAAAAAAAAAGGATTTTTTATTTTTACGGCTGTGCGTTATAAACTTCTGTGAAGCACTTCGGGTTCAAAGTGGTCACCACACATCTAGATAAGTTCCTTGTGGGGTCTATTTTCCAAAATGGGGTCACTTGTGGGGGGTTTCCACTGTTTAGGCGTATCAGGGGCTCTCCAAACACGACATGGCGTCCAGCCAATTCTGCGTTGAAAAAGTGAGATGGCGCTCCTTCCCTTCCAAACTCTGCCATGCACCCAAACAGTGGTATACCCCCACATATGGGGTATCAGTGTACTCAGGACAAATTGCACAATAACTTTTGGAGTCTTGTTACCCTTGGAAAAATAAAAATTGGGGTGAAAAGATCATTTTTGTGGAAAAAATATGATTTTTAAATTTTACGGCTCTACGTTATAAACTTGTGTGAAGCACTTGAGGGTTCAAATTGCTCACCAAAGATCTAGATAAGTTCCTTAGGGGGTCTAGTTTCCCAAATGGGGTCATTTGTGGGGGTTTCCACTGTTTAGGCACATCAGGGGCTCTCCAAATGCAACATGGCATCCAATCTCAATTCCAGCCAATTTTGGTTGGAAAAAGTCAAATGGTGCTCCTTCCCTTCCGAGCTCTGCCGTGCGCCCAAACAGTGGTTCCCCCCCACATATGGGGCATCAGCGTACTCAGGACAAATTGGACAACAACTTATGTGGTCCAATTTCTCCTGATACCCTTGGGAAAATAAAAAATTAGTGACTAAAAGATAATTTTTGTGGGAAAAAAATAGGATTTTTTATTTTCATGCCCGGGCATTATAAACTTGTGTGAAGCACTTGGGGGTTCAAAGTGCTCACCAAAGATCTAGATAAGTTCCTTAGGGGGTCTAGTTTCCAAAATGGGGTCACTTGTGGGGGATTTCCACTGTTTAGGCTCATCTGGGGCACTGCAAACGGAACATGACCCCCATCAACGTCTGCATTCCAAAACGTTACTACTTCCTTTCCAAGCCCTGCCGTGCGCCCAAACAGTTTTCCACCCCCACATATGGGGTATCAGCGTACTCAGGACAAATTGGACAACAACTTTTGGGGTCCAATTTCCTTGGGAAAATTCAAAAATTTAGGACTAAAAAATCATTTTTGTGGAATTTTTTTTTTTTTTTTTTCACACCCAGGCATTATAAACTTTTGTGAAACACTTGGGGGTTCAAAGTGCTCACAACAGATCTAGATAAGTACCTTAGGGGTCTAGTTTCCAAAATGGTGTCACTTGTGGGGGGTTTCCACTGTTTAGGCGCATCAGAGGTTCTCCAAGCGCGACATGGCGTCCAATCTCAACTCCAGCCAATTTTAGTTTGAAAAAGTCAAACGGCGCTCCTTCCCTTACGAGCTCTGCCGTGTGCCCAAACAGTGGTTTTCCCCCACATATGGGGTATTGGCGTACTCAGGAGAAATTGCATAACAACCTTATCTGTCCATTTTCTCCTTTTACCCTTGTGAAAATAAAAAAAAAGTTTGTAAAAGATCATTTTTGTGGCTAAAAAGTTAAATATTCATTTTTTCCTTCCACGTTGCTTTAGTTCCTGTGAAGCACCTGAAGGGTTAATAAACTTCTTGAATGTGGTTTTGAGTACCTTGAGGGGTGCAGTTTTTAGAATGGTGTCACTTTTGGGTATTTTCTGTCATGTAGACCCCTCAAAGTGACTTCAAATGTGAGGTGGTCCCTAAAAAAAATGGCTTTGTAAATTTTGTTGTAAAAATGAGAAATCGCTGGTCAACTTTTAACCCTTATAACTTCCTAACAAAAAAAAATTTTGATTCCAAAATTGTGCTGATGTAAAGTAGACATGTGGGAAATGTTATTTCTTAACTATTTTGTGTGACATATTTCTCTGTTTTAAGGGAATAAAAATTCAAAGTTTGAAAATTGCTAAATTTTCAAAATTTTCACCATATTTGCGTATTTTTCAAAAATAAACGCAAGTTATATGGAAGAAATTTTACCACTAACATGAAGTACAATATGTCACGAGAAAACAATCTCAGAATCGCGAAGATCCGTTGAAGCGTTCCAGAGTTATAACCTCATA
Source organism: Oophaga sylvatica (assembly GCA_033576555.1). Taxonomy (NCBI): domain Eukaryota; kingdom Metazoa; phylum Chordata; class Amphibia; order Anura; family Dendrobatidae; genus Oophaga; species Oophaga sylvatica. The sequence continues at coordinate 19,208,813 of JARQOD010000010.1, read as the reverse complement.
AAGAGACAGTGGTCAGAATTGTAAAAATTGTCCCGGTCATTAACGTGCAAACCACCCTTGGGGGTGAAGGGGTTAATGGTCTGAAAAGTACAGACAAGGGTACTATAGGATTCCCATCTGATCTTGGATATGGGGGTAGATTTGCTAATCCTGTCTAAACATATGATGAAACCTTGATGCTAAATGGCAAGTTCATACCAGCTGTGTGGTCGGCTTTCTTTCCACCTAAATGATGCATCAACATTTTGGCACATGGTCTTGCATTTCAAGCCATGCATCCCTTTCACGAGGAGCTGTGCGCGAATTTCAAGCAGGGTGCAAAAAAAAAAAGCGCCTAACACACATAAATGTGGTATGTACGACAAGTGCACAAATTGACCCAGAACTCAAACCCCATTGAAAAGAAAAGAGACCTGAACTTTTCAGCTCTAAAATTCTCTATCTACTTCTGGAACGCTAAACTTTGCATCGGGGAAAGTCTGTGGTTGGCGTTTTGCACAGGACAAGAACTGTCCGGTATTAACCCCAAACTTTTAGGTTCGGGTTCACTCATCTTTATTCGTAAGGGCATTGAAGAGACTTTATCTGTGAGTGATCATCACTGCACAGAACTGCAAGTAAATGTTTATGAAACAGCATGATCAGGACTCTGCTGCCACATAGTGCTGAAGGTTTATATTGCATCTTAAGGAGACAAAGGAAAACTGTTCAGCTTTCCTGTAATGTAAATTAATTGAATTAATGAAGTCCTCACTGTGATATTCCTTCCGATGCTGTAACATTACTTTGTACATTTTCTTTATGCTGTCATCTGATGGAGTATATTAGTTTTCCTGAGTTGTAATTCCACTCCTTTACTTTGTGCATTACAAAAATTAAAAAAAAGCCTGCATACGTAATAGTAATAAATTAATGTACAGGTGCACAAATACGCTCTATGGCCAGTATATAAACATCCATACATAATGCATTGAACACTGCGATTAATGAATACATGAACTCCATTATTGCTGTAAGGTACGTAGTGGTTTTTGATCAAAGAGTGCAAAAGTCATACAACCATGTCAAGGTGACCTTGTATGGCTGGTCCCTGTCACTAATGCCCTATCTTAAATGAAGTCCCCTTCAGACTCTTTGGGACATCTGGAAGAATGGGTGTTTGAAGAATTAAAGGTGAGTGCTTCCATGTGTCATGCCAACAGTAAAGGGACTCCTGAGGAAGGGACTGACTCACAATTTTGCCGAAGAACACGGCCATGAATAAAGAATGGGATCTAAACCTCCAAGAGCAACTTCTCCCAATCATCCAGGAGCAATGAGGTGATGAACCATGCTTTTTCAAGCATGTTGAAGGCCATGTCACAAGACAAAAGCGATCACAAAGTGACCCAAGTAAAAAGAAAAAAAATTGGCACTTTGGGTCTTTGTCCAGGAAACTTGACATCTCAATCTCATTGCGAACTTTTGGTCAATCCTCAAAAAGCTTCAGAAATTGTGATAAACTCCCTGCACTGATTAGGTAAGACTGGTTAGTCATCAGTCAGGATTTTGAGCTAAGGGCAGGAGTTTTGAAAAATAAGGGACAACATTTGTCATAACCTTGATGTATTTGTCAAAAGTATAAAAAGTTATGAAATGCTTCTAATTGTACTTCAGTAACCATAAAAACATCTGTTCAAAAAGATCTAAAAACAGAAGCCGCAAACTGTGGAAAACAAGATTTGTCTTTGTCTCAACTTTTGGCCACAACTGTAGTAAAGTCATGTAATACACTGCTTAAAAAAAATGAAGGGAACACTTGCACAAAGCAGTAAAATGGTTTCTTCACATGTCTGTTTTTTGTGTCCTATTTTTGTAAGGGCCACAAATACGGACACACACACACAACCATTGTATTCAATGGTGGTGCGCACTAATCAGGTTTTTCACATGGACCGTGTGTGCCGTATGAAAAACCCGCAGACATAATTTTGCGCAGCACGGTCAAAATGTGCCGCACATGTGCACACTGATGACTCAGGGATGACATCCATGTGTCATCAGCGTGATATGTACCTGTGCCTTGGAAGAAGCAGTACAGTTTGCGCTGAAGGCAGCTATCATCATTTTCCCTTGCTCGCGCTAAGATCAGTGCGATCAGGAGACAATGCTGGGAGTTGTACTCAGCATCCACTGTTTGTCCTGTGTAAAATAAATAAAAAATAGCGTTGGTTCCCAGGCAATTTTCATAACCAGCAGAGGGAAAACCCATGGCTGAGGGCTGATGTTAATAATCTGGGACAAGGGACAATATCCTATAACGTTCCCAGTCTTTTAATAACAGCTCATAGCTGTTTGCTTATCCTTTACAGGTGAATGTATGGGGACCCCAGAAAAAAAATGATGTAGGGTCCCCCTATAACTTCAAACCAGCAAAGGCTAAACAGACAGCTGTGGGTTGATATTAATAGCCTGGGAAGGGGTCAGAGATATTGCCGCCCCAGAAATGACGCATGGCTTGAGGTTGTAGGGGAACCCTATGTAATTTTTTTTCTGGGGTCCCCTGTAAATTCAATAGGAAAGGCTAAGCAAACAGCTGTGAGCTGTTATTAATAGCCTGGGAACCTTATGGGATATTGTCCCTTGTCCCGGATTGTTAACATCAGCCCCCGGCTGTCGGCTTTCCCTCTGCTGGTTGTGAAAATTGCGCAAGAGACCACATCGTTTTTTTAATTTGATTTAATTCTTTATTTTACACAGGAGTTACACAGCTGCTGCTGAATACTACTCCCAGCATTGTCTGCTGGTTGTGCTGATCTCAGGAAACCAAGTGACAATGATGAGAGCAGCCTCCAGCAGCTGTCCGGCGCATGGAAACAGCACGAACTGAACCGCTTCTTCCCAGGCGCCGGTACGTGTCACACGGATGTAACACTGAGACAGACAGCAAACACAGATACACGGATGTCACGGACACGGAACATGAATCTCACCAGTACTGGCTTTTCCTGTACAGGAATCACCAGGACGTGTGATGGAGGCTTTTACCCTGTGCTCGGCATAGATTAGAGCAACGTCACCCTGACACATGGGACCGGCGTGAAAGACTCTGGAGACACCGTGGAGAACATTATGCTGCCTGCAACATCATACAACATGACCGGATTTCCCAGACGTCGGAAGTGCACACAGGCTCGCTACTGAATCATATTATAATTTGCTTTGATGAAATTCAATAAAATTGGATCCACCTGTAATCTTAATCTTTTACTTTGATTTTTGCGGTGAGTCTGCTGACGATTCGGGTTTCCATTGACCGTAGATATGTCAGTTTATTGTTTATTCTTCAAGAATCACAGAATTTCCATCAGTGCAGAGTTTCATCTCAAATCTTTTTTTTTAAATTTATCAGAATCTGATGTGTGATTTACGTGTTCCCTTACTTGATTTTTTTTTTGAGCGCTGTACATGGTTAACTTATGTCACCCAACGATAATTTGGGCAGATCTCATTAATGTCGAGAGGATCTGATGAAAATCTAACGTATAGAAGACCAGTCTGTTGGTAAGGAAGACAGGGTATGGTGTTTTGGATTTTTTTTTTTCTCTACCTATGGCAATAAACATGCATGCTTGGGTAACTGAATCATTACTCATAAGCAATGACGCCAGGAAAATAAAGTTGTATACTTCTTCCCCCCCAAATGGGGAATCTTTTATTTTGCTCGTTCTCCTATGTCTTGCTGCCAGAAGGGTCTGCAGGGAACGGTGTAGGAGGCTGCAACACAGTTGTTGCCCTCCCTATCTTCTAGCCCTGCACGTTGTTGATTGCTCTATTATAGGATTTGTCATATATTTTGCTTGTAGGATTCTACTACAAAAAGGATCTTTCAGTCCAGCAATAATCTGGTGCTGTGGGGGTTAATAAAGGACATCCTACACACCACATCTGGCCTCCCTCCTCCTCTCCTGTTTCCTCTACAGAATGCTCAGTACATCTGGATCCTTCACATACAAAGGAACGTAGCCCAACCAGAAACCTCAGAAGCCACACACAGGGGATTCGTTACCTCTCCTGTGCCCAGAGCTTCGGGTAGAAGCTTCTCAGATAACTACAGACGTGGCAGTGCCCAGCAAACATGAAGACCCTTCACATACTTCAGCTCTGCGCCTTTTATTACCAGCTCTTTGTTCAGTTTGATCAGAGTTCAGCTGCTCCATCTCCCATCATAAAGTTTCCAGGAGACAACTCACCCAAGACGGACAAAGACATGGTCACAGTAAGTAGCCTTATGTCAATGACTTCTTCTTTTTCAGTTTGTGTATGAGCATCCTTTCTATTTGTTAGATTGGACTTCCAGACCTGAAGAAACTTGTTTTCTACCTATAAAGAAGGTCTAGCTACATGTAAGAACCATCAACGTTACAATATTTGGATAAAAGGAGTAAAAAAAAAAAACAATTGTCTAACGGCATAAAAGAGACTATCAATGAATTGAGAGTGCAAAAGTAGGGCATTGTTGGCCGCAGCTTACTCAAGGATGGTCGAGTTATTCCCATCAAAATGTTGTAAGACTAACGTCCTTTTAGAATAATAGAAAAAAACTATCACACGTATGTAAACCCAAAGTTCTACCAAAATACAAAGTCAACTGACGAACCAAAGAGATATGGCTATGAATCAAGTGTGGCCACCACATGTAAACCCAACATGGTAAACTAAGCTATGAACTAAGGGTTGGTAAACCAAGGTGTTACCAAAATACAAGGCTCACTAACTTGTAGTAATGGTTTGAACCAAAAGCGGGCACCACACATGTAAACCTGAGATGTTACCAAAAATCAGAGCACTCTAGTATCTATAATTCTATAACCAAGGATGGGCACCACAAATGTAAACTTGAGATGGTACCAGAAAATCAGAGCACACTAGCAGCTATAATTCTATAACCAAGGATGGGCACCACAAATGTAATCTGAGGGCACACAAAATAGTGAAACATTGCTATACACCACCGTAAGTACTGTAGATGTAAAGCCAAGATGATACCAAAATTCAAAGCTGACTATTAATTAGAATTACGGCTATGAAGGTAGGATAGACACCACAAATGTGCCAAAAATTGTAAAACTTGGGTACCATACATGGTACCAAAAATTCAACGCATGCTAATGATTGTCAGTCTACTACCACAATAAATTTAAAGCCAAGGGGATACTAAAATATTGCTATAAACCAACAGTGGGCACCAAACATGTAAATCTGAATTACAGTGACAGTGACCACCACGTACTGTATGTAAAACCAAAGCACACTAACAATACAAAGCACACTAACAATTGTAATATGGCTACGAACGAAGGGTGTTCCCAAAATATAAGGTTCGATAACCGTTTTAATATTGCGTTGAAGCAAAAATTGGCACCAAACTTGTAAACCCAAAATGGTGCCAACATTCAGAGATGACTATTATCTATAGTTTTTGGTAGAAACAAAGACTGGATTTCGCAAATGGGGTCTTGTGTACTGGTCGTAATGAAGGGAGCCCAAGAGTAAGATGTGCCAAATTTATTTTGAGCAGGGGAATTTGGCACATCTTTCAACTGTCACGCGCCACCGCCAGAAACGTTACTCCAGGCAGGGACTGACGTACATTTCTGTTGTTATTTTTGCCTCTTCTGAATAAATTAGGATGAATTTATTGGACGCACTTGGTTATGTCCCTCTGTGCCAAGTTGCTTAAGCTTTTCAAAAAGTTGTCGGAGTTGGCTGGGACTGGCATAAAAACGAAAAACTTCAACTTGCGGAATGTCAAAAAGTTTAAAGTCAGAATTTTGGCAAAAACAGCTTGATCTATCGGACCCATAGTGCACTAAAAATTGTAGCACTGCTTTAAACCAACAGTTAATACTGTACATGTAGACCTGAGATAGTTTGAAACACGTAAAGACTGCGGGAATGTTTTGTCAGGGTTGGTCTTTCCCTCTTGTCAGGAGGACATGCGCTAATCTTGAGTGACTCCTGGTAGGACATTATTGCACAACAAAGTTAGATATTAGAAAAAACTTTTTGACAATGAGGGTGATCAATGAGTGGAACATGCTGCCACGAGAGGTGAGTTCTCCTTCAATGGAAGTCTTCAAACAGAGGCTGGACAGACATCTGTCTGAGATGGTTTAGTGAATCCTGCATTGAGCAGTGGTTGGACACGATGACCCTGACGGTCCCTTACAACTCTACCATTCTATGATTCTATGTATGTTGTACTGTAAGACCGTTCTGAGCGTAAAATCCTATCATGTTTTTTTCTAATTGTTCCACTTACATAAAATTTACCTAACAGCAATACCTCCTGAAGTATTATGGCTGCCCTAAAGACTCGTGCCTGATGGTGCTAAAGGATACTTTGAAGAAAATGCAGAAGTTCTTCCGTATTCCAGAGACCGGAGAGATGGATCAAAAGACCATTGAAACTATGAAAAAGCCAAGATGTGGTAACCCAGATGTGGCCAACTACCAATTCTTCCCAAGGAAGCCCAAATGGGAAAAAAATGATGTAACATACAGGTGAATTGATGTTCTAGCATTCCGCCATATAAGATTTAAAAGGGTCACCGACCAGGGCGAGAACTCTCAGGGAATTAGTAGTCAATAAAGGGGTCCTTCTTGTTCAGGATCTTTATTTCTTGACCATGGCAAAGAGATCTTTCACAAAGAGTGTCTGGACGACCTGTCCTGGATTATACAGAGAAATCATTGATTTTTATGCTGTGTAATGCTCAATACCTCCCCCGGAGGTGCTGCAGGAATACTGAACACTTACTGCCATGTTTCCCGACAACTGGTGATGAGCGAACGTGCTTGGATAAGGTGTTGTCTGCCATGCTCGGGTGCTAACCGAGGGACTTCGGATTGCTCGAAAAACATGTTTGAGTTCCCGCGGCTTCTTGTCTCGCGACAGCCACAACACATGTGGGTATTGCCTCACAAACAGCCGCGCGGATTCGAACATGTTTTTTGAGAACGCCAAAGTCACTCAGTTAGCACCCGAGCATGGCGGGTAACACCTTATCCCAGCACATTCACTGATCACTGGAGATCCCAGCAGTGCAAAACTGCCTTGTAGTCAGTTGGATGTCAAAGCTTTGATCATGACAAATTCTTTCCGCTAACCATTTATTAGTTTTCTTTAGGATCTTGGGTTACACCATAGATCTGGACTCCGAAACTGTGGATGATGCTTTTGCTCGGGCATTTCAAGTCTGGAGTGACGTCACCCCTTTGAAGTTCACTAGACTCATGGATGGCGATGCCGATATCATGATCAATTTTGGCCGCTGGGGTAATTGACTTTTTCTTCCTTGCTTGTACGGTTTGTGCTTTCTTATAGATTTCATTATTACTAAACTTTTTTTTTCTTCAGAGCATGGAGATGGATATCCGTTTGATGGTAAAGATGGCCTGTTGGCTCACGCTTTCGCCCCAGGGTCAGGGATTGGTGGCGACTCTCACTTTGATGATGATGAGCTTTGGACTTTAGGAGAAGGACAAGGTGACACAAATGTGTTTGCACATGTAATGTAATGCCCTTTACATCAAAGAGCGGACTACCGTTACCGCTAAAGTGAATGCCTACTTTTTAATATCACGTCATTACTTGGTCTTTTCTGTTTAATTTCTTAATATATTTTGACCACTGCAGCCAATCACTGACTGTAGCAGGCCACTGCTTCAGCCGATCACTAGTTCTGTCTCCTCTGAAGTCAATGATTGACAAAAATGGTCACATTTCCATGTCGGGAAGTGTCAGGACTGAGGCAGTTCAATACGACATTTTTGGTATTTTATTTAATTTTAGGCCATAAGGACAACCCCTTTAAAGGGAATATGTCACTATGTTTTTTTCGCCTAATCTGAGAGCAGAGTGCAGAGACTTGGATTTCAGCAATGTGTCACTTACTGGGCTACTCGCTGCCTTTTTGATTGAAAATTGCTAGAGATCTACCAGTTCTCTGAATGCTGAGCCCTATATAACCCCTCCCACACCACTGATTGGCCGCTTTCTGTGTACACAGTGCATAGGCAAAAAGTTACCAATCAGCTGTGGGGGCGGGGTTAGACTACCTTACAGCAGGCTAAGTAGTCCTCTAGTGATAATCTCCTGCTACTAAAACACTGATTTTATACAAAACTACAGCAAGCAGCCCAGTAAGTGACACATCTCTGGAATCAGGATCTTTTTCTCTACATCATTCTGCTCTCAGATTACGTAGCAAAATTCTCTTTAAAGGGTTCTATAATGGTTTTTCGCCCTGCCATTCTACTAGGTAGGAGACGAGGATCACAGATTAGACCACTGTGTATGGCTTATTATTAGCATCACTGTAATAGAGAAGTTTTAGTAGGGCGCAGCATGTTTTCTAATGGGGGTCCTGAAGACTTAAATGCTCTTGGATGTCTGCAGTAAGCACCCTCTGCTCGAGTGACGGCGGTACCTTCCAATCAGTGGACCTCCACAGGCAGCACTCGGTTTTTCGGAGCTCTTAGTACAGAGCGCTCTTCAGCTGTAGGCACCCACTTCAGGGTTTTTGGTGTACTGTGATGTGTTTCCCGCTTTCTCGTGCTGTTAAACAGTTGTCATTCTCCATCCACAGTTGTGAAAGTTAAATATGGAAATGCCGATGGCGAGTTCTGCAAATTTCCTTTCCTCTTCAACGACAAGGAATACAACAGCTGCACAGACGCCGGACGGAGTGATGGATTCCTCTGGTGTTCAACCACGTACAACTTTGATAAAGAGGGCAAATACGGCTTCTGTCCTCATGAACGTAAGTGCTCATTACTAAATACGTTCCTTTGTTTTTTTTATTCTTTTTTTTGTGATTTCCTATTGTTCACATACTGTAGATTGCCAACATTCAAATTAGCACTGGTTGCTTTGGAGAGATCATGTTTTACATATCTGCCTACATGTCTGAATGTGACGGTATTAGCTCCAGGAGTTTGAGTTTGAGAACCTATTCTCCCATAAGATGGCTGTTAGGAGACTTTTCAGTGGTGTGGAAGTCAAGTTTATGCTTTGCCACTATGGCTCTAAGAAAAACTTGGCTTTTGTGAAACCTGGACGATAAAGAAACAAGACAGAAGAAAAATCAACACCTTCGAAATGTGCTGGAGAAGAATGTTATCAGAACCATAGATGGCAAGAAGAACAAACAAATCAATTGTGGAACAAATCAAGCCAGACATGTCACTGGAAACAAGGATCATCAAGCTATGACTTGCTTGCTTTGGACACATCATTCTTAGAGAGCAATCATTGGAGAAGGACATCATGGTCAGGAGATTAGAAGGCACACGGCGAAGAGGAAGACCAGCAACCCAACCCTATGGCTTGATACTATCAAGATCACAGCAGAGAAGACCCTGGTGGACCTATCTGGGCTTGCACATGATCGATCCTCCTACAGAGCATTCATCCATCAAGTCACCATTGCTCAAGATCGAGACGAAGGCCGTTAAATAATAAATAATATTTCATTGGTGCCATAGACATTGAAGGTTGTGCTTCCCCTCTGAGTTGGTGAGACTCACCCAGCAGATGCCCTCAGCCTCAGTTCTCTTGCAGAGACTCAGGAGTCCATGCCAAGTCTCCTAAAAGTCAAGGAGGCTCGAGGGACCTTCTGAACTACGGGAAGAATTGACAAATCTCTTGAGATGTATGCTGAAACCTCCTGGATCTCAGCGCTATTGAGAGGTTTCTTGTGAATAACGCTCTATCACCAGATAAAGCTCCAGTGTCCAAACACAAAGCCTGGAGACCCTTCACATGAAAACCCAGGGAGCTTTGAAAGGCTTACTCTACATTTAGACCGATAGACTAGTCCACAGCGGGTAGTGGTAGACTAGTCGGACAGGCAGGTCCCCGGCAGCTTCTCCCCGCCCACTGCCGATGACTGACAGCTCCATGCCAGTGCAGCAGATTATAAACTATGATTTTCTCTGAGTCGCCGGAGCTTTTCAAAGATGGCTGAAATTGGATCGATCCATACTGCCCATGGATTGGACAGCATGTATCAGCTGTCCCGGTTCCCTTTAAACTTTGGCAAATATGGGTTTTGTGCCACTGTTGTGTCAGTATAGTCCAATCTGCTGGCTGAGACTTCCGCGGTCAGATTGGTGGAAGATAATTAATGATGTAGTTTCCCTTTAAACAGGATGCCGGTATGGACAAACTGTGGTTTGAAAATTCCATTTGATAATACACAATGAGTATGGAGATTACGATGCAGGAGCCGTACACAACATTCTTTGTGCATGCTGAAAAAAACATCAGAAAACCAGAGCAGGACATCATACTGGGAAGGAAAATACATTCTTCCGGAAGATTTCTTCTGTTAGTTTATCTAGGGAAGAAGAACAAAGTCACTGTCAGTATGCGCTTAGTTGTAATGTAATCTACACACTTTTGCAATTGAAATCTATACACTTTTATCAAACTCAGCTCGATGGATCGAGAACTAAAGGGAACTAACATCGAATCCTGCACGGCCACACATAGACGTCGGATTCCAAGTGCCCACCAGTAACCAACTTTTCAGCTACATGCAAATGTGACATTATCCCCGATCACAATTCTATATAACAATGAACTGGGTAGATTGTTAAATAAATAAGATGCCGCCTTTTTCGAAAAATATTCCAGTATATTGTGCCAAGTTCTGCCCATATAAGAGGGGGGCCCACCTGAGGATTCTCCGGTTCTCCCGGAGGCCAGTCCAAGACTGTACAGAGCCATAGAAACTCTGAGGATTCTTGTTGAATACCTGAACTCTACATCTCCACAAGGTCTTCATGTTTGAGTAATGAGTGTACGGTATAGGCTGAGGGTCTTAAATTTTAGCTATATGTTTTCTGTTGCCTCCATATTGGATCCCAATAATACTAGAAAGCACCCTGCTTACAGTAATACACATTGCTCAAGTAGTGCTGCCATGCAGTGCCTAAATATTACTTATGTAAAGCAAAAAGTTTTTTTTTTTTTCAGTTGCTTTTTTCAGACAATTATTTTTTCTTTCTTAAATGCATGTATTTTTGGCTACAAATCATTTTTGCAATTGGGTTTCACTAAAAATAATTTGCCCCATTTGTCTATTGCCGGCTACAGAATAGCTTTACTATGAATCCATCAGTGAGCTCATTTTGATGTTTGTAACTCTTTTAGCCGTCTTTTTTTTAGCTCTTTTCAGATGATTTATAACCAAAGACCACATCAAAGTTCAATGTGGAGAGAAACAAATTGCCCAAATATACTGCAAGAGTTTACGTTAAATAAAAATTGTCCTCAGAGGTAGACAACGCCTTATCCGAGCACGTTCGCTCAATGCTAGCCTCTAGGAGAGAATTGCCTAGGACTGCTGCCTAATTTACCACCGGCCAAAATAGGCCCTGCCTGAAAGGCAAAATTGGCAACTGGAACCCATTGGTTTGGGTTTTGTTTTCCTCTGGACCTTAGCCGGGTATTGGGAGACCAGTGTTATAAATTATAATTCATTTTTGGGTGGCACCGATACAGATTTTGAGATTTAGTTGCCCGAGGCGTAACTTCTGGTGGAGTCAGTATCTTTCAGGGCTGTGGAGTCGTTAAGCCAAACCTCTGACTCCGACTCCTCAATTTCCATGACACCAACTCCGACTCCACGACTCTGACTCCAACTCCCTCATACCAGGGCTGTGGAGTCAGTAAGTCAAACCTCCGACTCAGACTTCAACTCCTCAATTTCCATAACACTGACTCCACCAAACTGGGCTCCAACTCCGACTCCACGACTCTGACTTCACAGCCCTGGTATCTTTCAAACACATTCTTCTATGACTAAAAGCATAAAGGGGTTAATGGCTTCTACGTAGCGTTTTCCTTGAATCATATATTTTAATTTGCAGGCACTTTTTCATCTATTCAAACATTTCTCGGGGATTTTTCTGTAGGCAGCTGGGACATATGTTTCTCATTAGAAATTCCCTCTCCTTCCAAGGTTTTCTACGCTCCTATGTAGTTACAGCCCCGGCTTGTATGAGTCAGTGTCATTATGAGCTTGAAAAAAAAAAAAAGTTCTTTGTTTTCTAACTTATCCAGAAACAATTTAGACCGCAGTAATCTGGAAGTGGTGTCAGCAGAAAACATAGGAAAAGTCACGAGGTCCAGTAAATCCAGACAACGATCAGAAAATAATATTGCTCTTATTATCAAATAACACAAAGGTGGTTTCACGGAAGTGGTTGTACAGAAGTAGAAAAATGTAGCTTCGATCACCCAGAATTGTGGTGCGTCTTTGAAAACTCTGGTAAAAACGACACGTTTTCCATGGAATTCTTGAAAGTTCCAATTAGACTGCATTGTGTGAACCCACCCTGAAGGAGATTTAGGGGACGTCCAGGTTTGTTACGAAAGACTGCAGTCACTCTATGTGAAGGCAGACTTCTGAATCCTCACATGCGTGCACATCGCACGCTGTCAGGATATTCCAGTGTCGGTGAGCAGGCAATCACACAAGCGGTCATGTGCCAACTTGACGGGCACTGCCGCGCTCAGTTCACTTGGCCAAGGACGTCTAGTAGGAATGTGGCCGGAAGTATGCGTATTGCATACTTGAGGTCATGTGAGTCATGACCAACTGCTCTCAGGATCCTGAAAGCGTGCATTGCGCACGCTGTGAGGATTCAGAAGTCTGCAGTCACACAGCGTGACTTCAAACTGTCATCACAATCCTGGACAACCCTTTTAAGATTGATGGCCTAACTTTAGGTTGAGCCACCAATATCTGCTCAGTAGGGGAGGTAGTGGACAAACTTTTTAAGAATCTTTGCAAATAGTGTTAATAGGGTTGTCCACCAGTGCTGCCACTCATTAACTGCTTCACTTACACATATAAAGTTAACACACACCCATCTCACCAGATCGGCGCCGTTTTGGAGATGTTGACGCTGTTTCTTCCAGCGCTGATGAGACATTGTTTTGCTTGCTGTCAGCGACCTTTGACAGGCTGCAGTTGATCGCCGATAGGCTTCAGGTGTCACGTGACATATTATCACATGAGTGCTGGGAGGAACGTGAGAGCTGCAGCCGATCAGCGATAGGCTGCTGCCTCTCAAAAGCCACTGATGGGATTCAATGCTCACATGACAAACCAATATCACGAGTGCTGGGAGAAACAGCGCCATCATTATTGGAATGGCGCCGGTCCGGGAAGTGAGTGTGTGGTTTTTTTTTTAAATTCTTTTTGTTGTACTGTAGCATTTAAGAAAAAGTTGTCCAGTTGGTGGTCAACCCCTCTAATTAAAATCTTCTGCTGCAGAGCTGTGTGTCTGATAAGACTACAAACAACCTCTGTGTAGTCTAGTCCTCCATTCTGTCGTCTAGCACTTCTTATAATAAATGTGTGATAAAATCAGCACCTGAAACCTCTTTCTTTTTTTCCCTCCAGTATTATTCACTTTAGCTGGAAATGCAGATGGAAAACCCTGCAAGTTTCCCTTTAAGTTTCAAGGCAAAAGCTACGACAGCTGTACAACTGAGGGAAGAACGGATAGCTACCGGTGGTGTGCAACAACTGAAGACTATGACCAGGATAAATCCTATGGATTCTGCCCAGAAACAGGTATGTAATTTGAAGAGTTTTACATATACAGTAATGGCCGCCTGACACCCTTGAAAGTATTTCTCCCAGAAAATTATTGCAATTACACATCTTTTGTTATACATGTTTATTTCCTTTATATATATATTGGAACTACTCAAAAAAAAAAAAACAGAGAAAAAGGCAAATTGGACATAATTTCACACAAAACCCCCAAAATGGGCCAGACAAAATTGTTTTCACCTTTCAACATTGTGGGTAAACAACTATTTTTCAAGCATGTGATGCTCGTTCAAAATTACCTGTGGCAAGTAACAAGTGTGGGCAAATCACACTTGTAACCAAATAATAAGAGGAGAGATTGAATCAATTTTTGCATTGTGTGTCTTTATGTGCCACACTAAGCATGGAGAACATAGAGAAGAGAACTGTCTGAGGACTTGAGAACCAAAGTTTTTGAACAATATGAACAAACTCAAAGGTACAAGTCCATCTCCAGAGACCTCGATGTTCTTTTGTACATGATGCAAACCATAATCAAGAAGTTTACAACCCATTGTACTGTAACTAATCTCCATGGACGTGGCAGGCAGAGAAAAATTGTTGAAAAGTTGGAACGCAGGATAGTTCAGATGGTGGGTAAGCAGCCCCAATCAAGGTCCAAAGAAATTCAAGCTGTTCTGCAGGCTCAGGGTGCATCAGTGTCAGCACAAACTATCTGTGGACATTTGAATGAAATGAAACATTATAGCAGGAGACCCAGGAAGACCCCACTGCTGACACAGACATAAAAAACAAGACTGCAGTTTGCCAAAGTGTACGTGAGTAAACCAAAATTGTTCTGGAAAAGATGAGACCAAGATAGAGCTTTGTGGCAAAGTACATCATTCTACTATTTAGCAAAAAAGGAATGAGGCCTACAAGTAAAATAACACAATACCTACAGTCAAATATGGTGGAACTTCAAAGATGTTTTGGGTTGTTTTGTTGCCTCTGGGACTGGGTACCTTGACTGTGTGCAAGGCATCATGAAATCTGCAGATTACCTAAGGTTTTTGAGTCACAATGTAGTTGTCATGGTCCAGTCCGGAGTTTGTGCGCTGCTGTCCTCTCTCAGGACTGGTCATGCGGGGGTCAATTTCCTCGGCCTCGTTCTGGAGCGGGCTGGGCTATTTCAGTCCGTCACAGCCGGCTTACCAGTGTTAGTGATAGCTCAAGCTTCCAGTCTAGAGCCTCTGACCCCTGTTACCTGGTGATCCTCCTGCCTTTGACTTGTTTACTCGTGTATGATCCGGACTGACTCTGACCTCGTCTCTTGGTATCCGTCTCTGCTGCTACGTTCCCTGTCTGGCTATTTGACCCTCGGCTTGGTATATTGACTACGTGTATTGCTGCTCCTTCTGGTACTTCTGCCTCCGTACGGTTTTGACTCGGCTTGCCTGACCACGCTCTCACCACTTGGTGATACCAGTGCTTCTGGTTTGTATAGCTTCTCTGTGTATTCAGTCTCACGTCCCTCCCTAGCTCCCTCTGGGGAAGATTGCACTACACTGCAGTAGTCTGACAGCTCCCATCTGGTTTTGACCTATTAGTTTGTTTCGGACCACGGGCTTGCTGAGACCTGTAGTTCTTATATGACTGTTTATTCCTAACTCAGCTTTGGATGTTTTTGCTGCCACCTGGTGGTGGTTTTGGCTGCTGCAGTGCAGGCTTGTCCTGAGCACACTGGCCTGCATTTCAGCTGCTTTACAGTAGTACCCAGTGTCAAGAAGCTGAGTTTGTGTCCTAGATCATGGGTCTTCCAACAGGACAATGCCCCCAAATATATTTCAAGAAGCACCCAGAAATGGATGGAAACAAAGCACTGGGAGTTCTGAAGTGGCCAGCAATGAGTCTGGATCTAAATGCCATTGAACACCTGTGAAGAGATCTTAAAATTGCCTTTGGGAGAAGGCGCCTTCAAAGATGAGAGACCTGGAGCAGTTTGCAATAGAAGAGTGGTCCAAAATTCCAGGTGAGAGGTGTAAGAAGCTTGTTGATAGTTATAGGAAGCGATAGTTATTTATTCCAAAGGGTGTGCAGCCAAATATTAAGTTGAGGGTGCCAACAATTTTGTCCTGCCCATTTGGGGAGTTTTGTGTGAAATTGGATCCAATTTGCCTTTTTCTCTCTGTTTTTGTTGTTGTTCCATTACACACAAAGGAAGTAGACATGTGTAGAACAAAATGTGTAATTGCAATAATTTTCAGGGAGAAATACTTCATTTTCTGGAACAATTTCAAAGGTGCCAACTTTCAGGCGTGACTGTATGTATGAAATGATGATTCTTACGTGAGGCCGGTACTGGCACACATGGGGCACATGTCGTATTCTAATCAATGCATATGTGATACCTGCCCTGCACCACTCCCAATGCTGAAATACAATTTCCTACTGGTCATTTTCAATTTCTTTGTTAACAGTTATTGCTTATGGTCAAAAGTCGCTCAGACGTACAATACCCAAAAGAGCATGATTTGGCAGTGCACATTACACTTGTGGCTTTACAATATGGAGCTTCCGGGGACTTCATGTGTCATTGATCAGCCTCCTGATATCATCAGACCAGACAATGTGTGACCATAGCTGTGTTTGAAGAGAGCTGGTTTTCAGTATCTAAGGGTATGCCACACTAAACAGCGTCGCTAACGAGATCGCTAAAATACGTCACTATTTAGCGATCTCGTTCGTGACGCTAACGTGTGTGGCATGTAGCAACGACGTGGCCCCTGCTGTGATCTCGCTGATCGTTCACTAGAGTTCTGGACCCTATTAGATCGTTGGCGTCCCGCTGGTGAGCCTATATCGCTGTGTCTGGCACCTTTTGTGAGCGATGTGCGCTGTTTTTTACATCGCAATGACCGTTAAAGTCGTTAATGAGATCGCTAACCGCTTTTGAGTCGTTAACGAGATCACTAAGTGTGGCAGCTACTAGAGACATTAAAACGATCACAAAAACGATCTCATTAGCTTGCGTCGTTATTGAGATCGCTAACGAGATCACTAAGTGTGGCAGTACTCTTTGGTTTTGTATACATTGGCTGTGACAGAGAAGGGGGCTGGCTCAGCTGTTGAAATGGACATCCCGCCAGACTCTGCTCTGGTCATGTGCAACACAGGAAACCTTCTCCTGTGTCAATCACTGGACCAGAAGTGAAGCAGCCGGGACCCCCGGATGGAGCGCCTACCTAGTGATGGGGGCATCAGTTATAACAGAGCTAATGGCCAGCAATATCTTGTCCTACTACTACTACCTTTATATTATTACAGTGGAAAAGTCATATTTTTTTGCTATCCCCTGAAAACCCTGATCTCTCTTAAATTCAGCATTTGACTTAAGAAACTTTTCACAGTCTAAGTGACTCATCGGATTTGACGGAGGCAAGTGGAAGAAAATCCGGACTCTAGTATTTTTTGGCTAGCTTCTCCAGCCCTAGAAGTGAATATCTCAGTAGGCTTTTCTTTGATCAAATATTGTCCTCTGGTGACAGATCTTTTCTATGGATCATAGGGGTTTTTATGAACTTATTAGCCCTCGTTGGGTTGTAAAGTGAAGAAATAGTAAATTCATTATATCGTTCATAGAGAGTAAAGAATGGGAAAAGGATGACTCAGTGCGGCTGGCCGGAAAGCGCTGTGTGCACAGCCAGTAACACGGGGCATTTTGGGCTAAGCTGGCTAAGAAAGCAAACAGAAAGCCACTGTAAGGATTTCTTGGGAGGTCTATTCACTCTTACAAGGCTGCTGTTTTGTAGCTTGCCAAAGCTGTGTGTTCCTTACCTAATTTATATCAACAGTGTCTATTGAGTAACGTACAATGTGCTGTTATTTTTATGTATATTTTTAAGAAGCCTTTTTTGTTGCTTTTGGGGTGATTTTCAGAACTTACCAACTATCAATATATAAAACTTTTAGGATTTTCATTTTCACACCGGCCACTAGGTGTCAGCGCAGGAGGCATGCAAAGTTGATGCCAATGGCAACGCTTCACAGCTGTGCTGTTAAATCGAAATTTTAATGCAACGGCCATATAACCATTAATAGTGAATGGACGATAGAGCGACAGATTTACAGGACACACAAATATGTGAGATCTTGTGCACGAATTTGGTAAAATCTTGTGTTAAATCTCTCTCTTTTTTTGCTAAATTTAAATGGGCTGTCAGGTGACGAAAAGTCGTCACCTATCCACAGGATCGGTGATAACTTATAGATCGATGGGTGACCAGAAAGCAGTACTTTTAAAAAATTTCTTCGTTAAATTGAGGTGTTCACATCTCCTGTTTTTTCCAGTACATTAAGAACACTTTTTCCAGGCATGACTTTTTTCTGTGCCGAGCCAGTACCTGTTCCAACCCATTGGTTCCCATTACGGTACCTATCACTTGAAAGTTAAATGGTGTCATATTTATAGTTACTCTAAAAAAAATAGTGCAGACAGCACTCCTAAAAATAGTGCCAAATAGATATTGCCCTCAAACTTGAGTGCCAAACAGATGGCACCCATATTGATTCGCCGATAGTAATACTGAATAATACCATATTAGTGCCACCTTTTTTGACTCTGCAGAGTAAGAGGGTCCACCTTTTGCCCCATAAGCAAGAATAATGCCCCTTTTGTACCCCTACATAATAATAATGCCCACTGTAGTGCCCCTACATAGTAATGATACTTCTCTTCTTCCCCTAGGCCAGTAATTGGCTAATGTCCCTTCTGATCTGTGAGGTTGGCAGCCCTGCACAGGTGTTGAAATTCTTTGAGATCGTAGCGCCACCTGTGCCATGTCACTAATGTCTGTGCATGTTTCTGCTGTCCTCTCGGCCACAGGTCTAAATTCCCTTGTGGCCAAAGAAAAGGTAGGAAGCCTATACTGCTAAATTTGGCAATTCCCTCTCGTAGATGTAATACAAGAAAACATTGGCCCCACTCAAAATTGTGACTGCTGTGACTAATATAGCTAGGCCACTGACAACGGGCACCAGAACTGGTACTGTATGTAACAGCATAGGGTGTTTGTTGGTCATTGCAGTGCTTTCCCGTTAAATGGGCCATAATTTTGTCCTTTTTGTAACCCGTACATAGCTGCGAAATAAGATTTTTTAAATTATTTTTACAGCACTGTCTACAATTGGAGGAAATTCAGAAGGCTCCCCATGTGTCTTTCCTTTTACTTTCCTTGGCAATAAGTATAACTCGTGTACAAGTTCTGGAAGAAGCGATGGCAAACTATGGTGTGCGACCAGCAGTAGTTACGATGATGACCGAAAATGGGGTTTCTGTCCTGATCAAGGTACACAAGTGGGAAGGGACAGGATAAGAAAGGCAAAATGTATGAGTGATTAGGAGATCTTCCTAAATATACAGTATATAGTCCGTCATTCCATTTCCTTCCATCAAAAACAAGCTTTTTTTTCCCCCTCCAGGTTATAGCCTCTTTCTTGTTGCGGCCCATGAATTTGGACACGCTCTTGGACTCGAGCATTCGGATGACCCCGGTGCCCTAATGGCACCAATATACACGTATGTCAAAAACTTCCGACTCTCACAAGATGATGTCAGTGGGATCCAGGAACTTTATGGTGCGTTTGAACCTTAAAGTATTAGTATGGTAAAAGATAAGACTGATTTGTGTTGAAGGGTATAAACCCCAATCTCTTATTCAGATGACAGTATACTTTGGGCGTCTTTACTTTTTACGATCCAGATATGCAGCTACATGTCTCTAAAATCTGATTAATATTTTCAGCACATGGTTGACTAGCTATAGTACAGTGTGCTCAATATGATATGCAACGCCTATTCATTTCTATAGAGTGACTGTGGAAGTATGAGCTACTCTACATTGGCAGTCGAGACAAAACCTAGCCAATTCTCGGGATTGTTTGGCATCCCAGCAGCTAGATCTTCATGAATTAGTGACCCTAACAACATATTATGGGTTACTTTCATTGGAGAATCCTTTTAACCTGTTCGTCTTTTAAATTTGTTTCTTTCTCCTACTAAACTGATCGTTCATTCTAAATACTCTCACTTTACGTGTAAAATTTGTCTTCAGTGAATACACATTTTCACATTCGTGAGATAGGAGATGACAGTTGGTGCTTCTAAGAGTCTATGGAGGTAGAGGGAGGAGTTAGAATCAGACACAAACAGCAAACATTCTACCGCAAGTTCTTCCTAAATGACAGTTTCGGTTTGAAATGTAACTGTCATTTCAGGAGAACTTGCAGCAGAATGTCTGTGTCTGCCTCCAGCTCCTCCTTCCTCTTCTCCATAGAACTTTATAAGCACTAAATGTCATATCCTATTTAATTGATATGAAAATCTGTCTCCACTGAATACAGATTTTACCCCTCAACTGAGTGAAAGATAAATCCTGAAGGAGAAAGAAGCAGATTTCTCTGATAAGATTTATTACAAAGTTGCTTGTTTTCATGTGTCCTATTGATTTATGACATAAAAATGAAAATGATGGTTCACCTTTAATTTGGAGAGGTTACTGAACTCAATATTTGCTTCTTCATCTGGTACCGAATCCAACAGTCCATACTACTCCTACTGTTTTGCTAGTGGTTTCATAATCATGCATATATCTTCCAGGTAAGGGAGCTAAGCCTGGACCTGGACCTGAACCTGGACCTGGACCTTCACCAACCTTAGGCCCCGTTACTCCTGAGCTCTGTAGCAAAGACATTGTATTCGATGGAATTTCACAAATTAGAGGAGAGATATTTTCTTCAAAGATAGGTAAGAGATAAGAAAGTGATTTTCGTACAGTTTTTTTGTTATTTATTAATTGGGTCCATAAGTCAACGTTTAGATCCATCGGCAGTGTCAGACTGAAGAACATTGAGCCCACCGGAGGATTTGACTCTGAGAGCCCACCTTTATTCCCCAATGAAGAGCACCGTAGGAACTGCAAGGTTTGCACTATGAACTCTCCTGAAGGAGATGCCAGGGCCCACCGGAGGATTCCCCGATTCTCTGGTGGGCCAGTCCAACCCTGTCCATTGGATTAATGGCATGGCTGTGGAAGCCAGGGCATCAGTGTGAACAGAACCTCTCGACTCTTTGTAAATATTATTTTTATTATATGATGAATAAATGGATAAAGTGAAGAAGAAATGGGAGCACCACTTGGCAGGGAAAAATAGTTTTTCATAGGGACTTCATAAAGGTTCCCGATCACGCAGCAACAAAATTTTTAAGATACCGTAAATATATTGTATAGACAATAAGCAACAAAAATAAAAATAAAAATTTCCAATCAATATTTAATTTTTCTCAAGGTTTATATGGAGGTCAGTAAACCGAAGAAGCAGGCCCTCAGGTCCCCTGCTCACTGCTACGTTCTGGCCAGAGCTACCTGACAAAATTGATGCTGTTTACGAAGATCCCCATGAGGAGAAGACAATTTTCTTTGCAGGTGAAAATAAATTGACTTCATCCATGTTTGTGTGTAAATGTAGAAAAATAGCAGAAAATCAAAATGTATAATGATTGAGCTTAATGTAAAATGTTATTCATCCAGGCACTAATAATTGTGGGCACCATATGTTCTAGGAGGAGATAAACAAGTAGAGTCACTTGTAGAGAAGGACCTAGGTGTTCCTGTAGATCAGGGTTCCCCAACTCCAGTCCTCAAGGCCCACCAACAGGTCATGTTTTCAGGATTTCCTTTGTTTTGCACAGGTGATGCAATTATCACCAGGGCAATACTAAGGAAATCCTGAAAACATGACCTGTTGGTGGGCCTTGAGGACTGGAGTTGGGGAACTCTGCTGTAGATCACAGACTAAGCGGCAAAGTCAATCGGCGGTTTCTAAGGGGCATGGAGGTTCTAAGTCTTGAAAAGAGTAATTAAAGGGGGGACATGACTCACTTGTACAAGTAAATCACTCGTAAGGCCACATCTTGAATATGGGAACCAGTTTTAGGCTCCACATTTTAAAACAGGATATTGGGAAGATAGAGTCAGTTCAAAGGCGGACAACTAGATTATTACAAGGGATGGAAGGCCTCTCATATGAGGAGAGGTTGGAAAAGTTGGTCTTGTTTAGCTTAGAAAAAAGACGCCTCAGAAGCGATCTCATTTATACGTATTAATATATGCGTGGACAATATAAAGAAGTGGAATACGACCTACAGTGGCTTGCATAAGTATTCACCCCTCCACCTTTGCATTTTTCATGTTTTGCTAACCTACAACCTGGAATTTCAGCTGCAGATGGAAGGAAGAGAGCCACAGTCATTACTAGTGGGTAGGCGGAGCCCAGATAGGATTGACACCTCAGATTAAAAAGAGTGTTGACCGGCCCCTCCAGCTCGGGCTCCTCCTACTCAGCTCTTCAGTTTACAATTTGAGGTCTCAGAGGATGGTCGCTGCTGGAAGCAGCTCCTCAGAAGATTTTATTATTTTTTATCGGACAAGAGACTTGGATCACCAAATGTGGTCTAGAGGTCTCAGGAGTCTCAGCGCTGCTGGACTCCCACCTCTCCCTTGGCGGATCTGTATTACCCTAATGGTGGTCCCTGCAGAACCCTGCCGGCCCGGGGGGATGAGGATGGCTTCCCTGGCGGGGGAGCAAACCGCGCTGCAGGGGTCACTGCGTCCCCCGCCCTGGGGGGAAGCATGGGCATAGCGCCAGAAACCCCTGGGGGTCCCTGTGGCGCTTCGGCTGGTGAGTACCTCACATTTTTATTAATGTGTGTGTGAGTGTTTAAGCGACTGCTGCGGCAGCCGCTGTACATTACATGTCGGTGACTGTGTTTTTTGTCCGCAGGTGGATGCCTGCAGGACATAGGAGAGGAGTGCGCGCCTTTTTATTTGAATTTTCGCGCCGCTCTGAGCGCGCGCTTCACTGCTGTCTCCATTTCCGGCTTCCTTCATGGAGCACACGGAGGCACAGCGAGGCGGCCATTAAAGAAGCAGGCTGAAAGCTTCTTCTGGCTTTTCTCCCTCCTCCCCTCCTGGCAAGATGTTACACTGTTACCAGCTGGGTGAGTCGCTTCTAGCTCACGGGCAGAAGCTTAACCCCTTCACCCCCACAGCGCGGGCGCCTTCTGGGGCACTAATGAGTGACAGACTGCGCTGTCCTGCGGCTGTTATCGCATAAGGGGCTCGCACACTCTTTTCAATAATAATAAAGAGTTTGTGGGGAGTCTGCGATTTTAATACTGCCACTATACGTTTCCGCTAACGATCCTGATAACGACGCATACTAATGCGATCGTTTGTGTGATCATTTTTTTAATGTCACTAGTAGCTGCCAATCTGGGCAATCTCATTAACATCGCATAAGCGGTTAGCGATCTACTTAACAACTTTGGCGGTCATTGCGATATACAAAACAGCGCAATTTTTAGCGATCTTGTGGAACGTTTTTCTGTTAGTGTGGCATAAAAAGCTGTCCTGCAGCTGCTGCCTTATAAGAGGCACTTGGGGCTCGCACAACTTTTTCATTATCAAGGTTGTGGGGAGTCTGCTACTTTAACCCCTTCTTAGGCGGTTAACTATTAATGCTGGGGTAGCTCTCTCTTTAAGAGCTTTAACCCTCAGCGATTGTTTTTTCTTTAAGAAACACACTGTTCTAGTTACTGACAGGTTTAACCTGCCATATACTGTGCAAGGACATGTCAGATGCGGACTATCTGACACGCAGACCCCGACAGCGTCATGCGCAGCGGTCGGAGGTTCCAGTGGTGTCAAAATGGAGGCCCTCGCTAGTTTCTATGATGGTGTAATGTATGTAGTACAGTTCATATAGCGTCTTGTGCTTGGGTGCGATGAAAATACATGAGACACAGGTTTGATATAGAAAGTCTTGTATTACTTCATACAAGTTGGCAAAAATAGTCACACAGTTTGCAGACACAGAAGCAGGAGACACAGCAGGCCAGAATAATCCAAGCTCAGCAATCACTCTCCACAACAGGTTCAGGATCTTCTTCTCTGTTACCGTAAGTCCATGCAAACGTGGGTCTTTCAAAGAGCAGGGTTCAGAGTCCACAAGTGCTTCAGAGTTCCTCAGTAGGAATAGCTGGAGTACAAGGTCCAAGGCTTTAGGAGTCAGGTCACAGGTTCACTGCAGGCTAGATTCTGAAGCACTGATTGCTCAGCTGTGGCTGCTTAAGAAGCAAAAGGAGAGAATCAGGGCGGGAACATGCAAGCTGGAAACTCCATTTTGACTGAGGGCAAGATAGCTGCAGCAAGACAGAAAGTAAAATGGCTGACGAACAAACTGAGTTTCAGGAACATGTACACAGAACCTTACATTACTCCCCCCTTAGGGACAACCTCCGGATGACCTCAGGCCAGGCTTGTGTGGGTACCTCTGATGAAACTGACGGAGCAAGCGAGGAGCATTAACGTTATTGACTGGTTCCCATGAGTTGTCCTCCACTGGGTAGCCCTGCCATTTAATCAGATATTGTAACTGATTTCTATACAACCTGGAATCTAAAATCCTTTCCACCACAAATTCTTCCTGACCATCGACTAGCACTGGGTCAGGGCAAGGAGAAGAACGTCCAGGAAACGTATTGGGTGTCGCAGCCTTAGTAGGGATACATGAAAGACAGGGTGAATTCTCATAGTTCTGGGCAGTTGAAGACGACAAGCAACGGCACTTATAATTTTACTGATTTTATAGGGTCCAATGTACTTATGTCCCAACTTAGACGATGGAATCCTTAACTTAAGATTTCTGGTTGACAGCCAGACCAAGTCTCCTACCTTGAAAGCTGGTGCAGGTTTACAAAATTTATCTGCTGCTTTCTTGTACCTTTCCTGAGCCGATTCCAGATTCTCCTTTAGAAGATCCATATTCTTCTGTAAAGATGTGATTCTTTCAGCCACTGCTGGTAAAGGCGTTTCTATGGGAAATCGTGGTAGAATGTTAGGATGATAACCTAGATTAGAGTAAAAAGGAGACTGCTTAGTGGAGGCACTCTGAGAGTTGTTATACGAGAACTCAGCTAATGGAAGTAGATCCACCCAATCATCCTGTAGGTGGCAGATAAAGCAGCGGAGATACTGCTCCAGGGTTTGATTGGTTTGTTCAGTCTGTCCATTAGTCTGGGGATGAAAAGCAGAAGAAAGGTTTACTTTAATGTCCAATGCTGCACAGAAATTTTGCCAAAACCTAGAAGTGAATTGCACCCCTCGATCCGAAATAACCTCATCCGGTACTCCATGTAAGCGAAACACATCTTTAATCATCAAATCTGATGTCTGTTTTGCAGTGGGTAAGCCGACACAAGGGATAAAATGAGCTGCCTTTGTTAGACGGTCAACCACCACTAGAATGGTGTTCTTCCCTTGAGAGGTTGGTAACTCCACAATGAAGTCCATAGAAATGGATCCCCACGGGCGGGACGGGGTGGGAAGAGGCTGTAACAGACCAGTTGGTGAGGAGCGAGGTGTTTTGCATCTTGCACAGACTTCACATGAAGTGACATAGTTTAAAACATCCTTCCTGCAAGTGGGTCACCAAAAGAAACGAGAGAGAAATTCCTGTGTCTTTAGAATTCCTCTATGCCCAGCTATCTTGGAATCGTGAATGAGTTGCAATACTCTCAATCTGACTGTTTCAGGAATATACAGGCGTTGTCCCTGAATCCACACACCATTCTTAAAGACAAGACTTACGTCCTTGGGGGTTGTGCCAAAAAGGAATCCGCATGGTATGCTTCCTTGATGTCCTTAAGTAGGTCTTGATTATGAATTACTCCTAGGAATCTAGAGTCAGGAAGAATAGTCTTAGGAGGAGTAATTGGACGTGTCTCTGCTGAGTAAATCCTAGAGAGTGCATCAGCCTTTCCATTGCGCGATCCTGGTCTATAAGAAATTATAAAATTAAATTGGTTTAAGAAAAGATTCCAGCGAGCCTGGCGAGGAGTCAGGCACTTAGCCGACCTGATAAACTCAAGGTTACGATGGTCTGTCAGGACGACTATTTGCTGTGCAGCTCCCTGAAGAAGGTGTCTCCATTCTTTGAAGGCGGCAATAATGGCCAACAACTCTCTATTGCCCACATCGTAGTTCCTCTCAGCCGAAGACAACTGCTGGGAAAAGAAGGCACAGGGATGCAAGACATTCTTCTCACCTGTTCTCTGAGAGAGTATAGCTCCAACGGCACAGTCTGAAGCATCCACCTCTATTATGAAGGCAAGCTCAGGGTTGGGATGTACTAAGATAGGTGCGGTGGTAAATTTATCTTTTAGACGGGAAAATGCTTCCTGGGCTTGGGGAGTCCAGGAGAACCTAGACTCTTTCCGGGTAAGTTGGGTGATAGGTGACACTACCTCAGAGAAATTTCTAATGAAACGTCTATAGAAGTTGGCAAACCCGATGAAGCGCTGTACCTCCTTCACATTTCTAGGACTTGGCCAATCCTTGATGGCTTGGGTTTTGCTTCCATCCATACTAATTCCTTGTGTAGACAGTACATACCCCAGAAATTGAATTTCGGTCCTATGGAATTCACACTTTTCAAGTTTGATGTAAAGATGATTTTGTCTTAGACGTTCCAAGACCATTCTCACATGTCCATGATGTTCCTCTGTGGAGTTAGAAAAAATTAGAATATCATCCAAATAAATTACCACGAATGTATCTAGGAGATCCCTGAAGATGTCATTCACCAAGTGTTGGAAAGTGGCTGGGGCGGTACTCAGACCAAAAGGCATAACTAGATATTCAAAGTGTCCATAGCGTGACCTGAATGCAGTCTTCCATTCATCCCCAGGTCTAATACGGACTAAGTTATAGGCCCCACGAAGATCTAGTTTAGAGAAAATTTTGGCATGTCGCACTCTCTCCAATAACTCAGGGATTAAAGGCAATGGATAACGGTTTCTAATAGTAACCTTATTGAGTTCCCTATAGTCTACGCATGGTCTCAGAGATCCATCTTTCTTCTTTACAAAGAAGATGGGTGCACCTGCAGGAGATGAAGAGGGGCGTATGAAGCCCTTGGCTAGATTTTCGTCTATGTAATCCTTTAAAGCCTTTAGCTCGGGCCCCGCCAGGGGTAGATCTTACCAAAAGGTATCTCTGCTCCAGGCAATAATTCAATTGGACAATCATATGGACGGTGAGGAGGAAGCTGGTCAGCGTTCTTCTTGTCACATAAATCCACATAGTCCTGGTATACAGCTGGTAGTTCAGGGACTGACATGGTTCCTTTAGGAACAGAGCAAGCTGAAACTTTTGGACTCATCTGTTTCTCTGGAAAGTGTAATTCCTTGGTCTCCCAGTTAATGGTAGGATTCTGAGCCTGCAGCCATGGTAGCCCTAGAATAATGGGAAAGTGGGGAGAAGAGATAAGCATAAAGGACAGTTTCTCTTGATGATCTTTACCCATAAGAACCCTCAAAGGCTCTGTTTCCTGATCCACTGGTCCAGAGGTCAGCAGGGAGCCATCCACAGTTTCCATCTGTACTGGAGTAGCCTTCTTCACTGAACGTATCCCCTGTTTCAGAGCAAAGGAGACATCCATAAAATTTCCACTTGCCCCTGAGTCGATCATAGCAGAGCTAGACACCCAAGCTGAGTCAACCCAGAGTTTGATGGAAAGAAAGCAATGAGAATTGTTTTTCTTACAACTCAGCTGGGACACCGCTGAGGAAACTTGAAAAATGGCAGCGTTTACACAGTCAACGTCCTCAGAGGTAACGGAGTTTCAGTCCGAGAAATCAAGATCTGTTGCTGCAGATCTCTCTGGAGCCTGAGGCTCGGACCTGACAGATCCCCTCTCGCAACACTCACAATGAATGAGTGCTGCAGTAGTCTTACGAGAACGGCTGGGGCAGTTTATAATGAAGTGCCCTGACTTACCACAATAGAAACATAGATTCTCCTTAAAACGATGTTCCTTGCGTGCATCACTAACCCGTCGTTGTAAAGAGTCTACTTGCATGGGTTCAGGTTCAGGTTCCCGTGTAATCCTACTCAAAGGTTCCTTAGCTGGAGAGGAAGGTAGGAAAAGGTTAGTGCGATTGCTTTCGAACCATCTCTCTTGCCTGCGTTCAGTCAGACGAGTATCAATACGGATGCAGTAGTTAATAAAGTCACCTAACGCAGTGGGAGGGTCGGCACGAGCAAGTTCATCCTTAATCAGTGGAGATAACCCCTTTCGAAAAATAGATTTTTTGGCGGAACTGTCCCAGGTGGTATCAAGGGCCCATCTCCTGAAATCCAAGGCATATTCAGCTACCGAGTGCTTACCTTGGCGCAAAGCTAACATGGCTGCTTCAGCTGTTGCACCTCGATTGGGGTCATCAAACACCTGCCCCATGGCTGAAATAAAAGCATCAAGGTGATTCAAACAATCATCCTCAGTCTCAATCAGAGGGTTTGCCCACATCAAAGCCTTGTTGGTAAGCAACATAATTATAGTAAGCACCTTAGATCGTTCAGTGGGAAATTGTGAAGCATGTGCAGAAAAAAAAAGATTGCATTGATTAATAAATCCCCTGAATTTCTCACGTTCACCGCCAAAACGAAAAGGGGGCAACTTGGGAATCCCAGAACTCGGGGCTACGGCAGGAGCCTGGACTCGCTCTTCTAGAACCTCAATCCTGGCTCGCAAATCCTGGGCAGTCTGTCCAAACACTTGCAAATTGTGATTAGTGAGGTCCTGTAGGCTTGAAAAACGGGTCTTTATATTCTGCAAATCTGCAAGGATATTATCAGTCACTCCGCAAAGTTCCTTTATGCGGGCCTCCATTTTCCAGATCTTTTAAGACAGGAGTACTGGAAGAAGAGGAGAGGAGAAAAAAAAAAACAATAGTGTTTACCTGTGGTAACACTGCAGAGAGAAAAAAAAATTAAGGGAACTGCTCACCTGGAATGGTTGTGAGAAGTCACAACCACTATCATCACAGAAAGTTCACCCGGACATCTGATATCCACAGTTACAGCAGACAAAAAAGAGAAAAGAAAAAAAAAAAAAAACAATAGTGTTTACCTGTGGTAACACTGCAGAAAAAAAAACACTTAAGGGAATTGCTCACCTGGAATGGTTGTGAGAAGTCACAACCACTGTCATCACAGAAAGTACAACCGGACATCCGATATCCACAGTTACAGCAGACACAGCCTTTCCAGACCCAGCAGACACTAACGTTTTGGCTTCAGAATCTTGTAATGTATGTAGTACAGTTCATATAGCGTCTTGTGCTTGGGTGCGATGAAAATACATGAGACACAGGTTTGATATAGAAAGTCTTGTATTACTTCATACAAGTTGGCAAAAATAGTCACACAGTTTGCAGACACAGAAGCAGGAGACACAGCAGGCCAGAGTAATCTAAGCTCAGCAATCACTCTCCACAACAGGTTCAGGATCTTCTTCTCTGTTACCGTAAGTCCATGCAAACGTGGGTCTTTCAAAGAGCAGGGTTCAGAGTCCACAAGTGCTTCAGAGTTCCTCAGTAGAATAGCTGGAGTACAAGGTCCAAGGCTTTAGGAGTCAGGTCACAGGTTCACTGCAGGCTAGATTCTGAAGCACTGATTGCTCAGCTGTGGCTGCTTAAGAAGCAAAAGGAGAGAATCAGGGCGGGAACATGCAAGCTGGAAACTCCATTTTGACTGAGGGCAAGATAGCTGCAGCAAGACAGAAAGTAAAATGGCTGACGAACAAACTGAGTTTCAGGAACATGTACACAGAACCTTACAGATGGCCTGTCTGACCTTCTAGGTTATGGAGTGTCAGCTAGATCCTCTCAAGGAAGCGACACAAATCGGTGCCTTCCTTATCGCGTAGCGAAGATGTCCGTTTCGGACAAGGAGGATCGGCAGGGACACTCTGCCTCTCTCATGGACCGTACTATTGGAGCCATGAGGGCGTTACAGTTACAAGAGAGAGGTAACTAGGGTCCTGGTAAGTCGGCCCGGATGTTTCAGGAGTCGCATAGGTCGCGACGGCTTTACAATCTGTATCCGTTTTCTACGGAGTTGATTGTTAATTGGATCTCCTGAAGTGAATGTCCCTTTATCCTGGTAAAGGAAGGCGAGTCTGCAGGACCTGCTGGACAGAAAAATGGAGATGGCAACAATATCCATCTGCGAGGCCGCGGGTCATGGATTCAGTATTAAGGATCTATGTGTACTTGTAAAGTTTCCCTGAGCCGTTTGGACCGTCTACGGACGGCGTGACAAGATGGATCCCCTCTATCGAGATAGATGGGCTTTTCAAGTTGAAGGATTCTGCGTCACTGCTATCCAGGGCGCAATCCTCGGCAGTCACAGTCAGAAGAGCACTGTGGCTTAGACAGTGGAACGCGGCTTCCAAGCAGGGTTTGCTATCTTTAGCTTACAAAGTGGTCAGCTATTTGAATCTGACCTCACAGAGCTGATTTCTGAGGCAAAAGAAACAGCTTTACCGCAGCGCAGAGCTGTGACTTCTGCGTCTGGCAGGACTAGTGCCGGTAGTTGTCGGCGGTCCTTTCGGTCCAGGGGATGATCCGGTCAACCCTCTGGGGGTTTGGGTCGTTCCTCTCTTTTAAAAAAAAAAAAAAAGGGGGAATTTCTCAGAAATTCCGCATACCCTGGAAACAGAACTTCCATTAAGACAGAAGCTGGCAAAAAACCCGCTAAAGCGGTCTGACGTCTGGGTCTCACTCGAGCGCTCTCGAGTGGAGGGTCGTTTACTCCAATTCAAACCGACTTGGGTTTCCCGTGTGTCGGACGCCTGGGTAACACAGGTTGTGTTGGCAGGCTACTTCATAGAGTTTCTTTCTCGACCCCCGGACAGGTTTTGCCAATCTCGCATTCCGTCAGAGCCGAGCTATTTGCCGCTCTACTACGAGAGGTCGATTCCCTTCTGCAGAAGGGTGTGGTGATACCGGTTCCGCAGAGGACCGGGGAAGAGGATTCTTATTCCAACCTCTTTGTGGTCCCCAAAAAGGAGGTCAAATTTCGCCCTATTTTGGATTTCAAAGATTGAATCGGCATGTTTACATCCCGAAAATTCCGCATGGAGTCGCTTCGCTCCGTTGTGGCAGCCCTGTCGCAGAACGTCTTTTTGGTCAATCGACATTCGCGACGTTTATTTGCATGTTCCCGTCGGAAGGGCTCACCGGCGCTTCCTTCGTTTTGCCATAGGTCAGGACCATTGCCAGTTTATGGCTCTGCCATTCGGCTTGGCCTCGGCGCCCAGAGTTTTTACAAAAATTCTAGCGCCCCTCATGGCAATTCTTCGAAGACAGGGGGTTACGATTTCCCTACCTGGACGAGCTTCTGATTGTGGCGTCCTCAAAGGAGGAGGCGGGGACGGCTCGCAATCTATCCCTTCAGCTCCTGGAGGATTTCGGGTGGCTGGTCAATTGGGAGAAGTCGTCTCTGGAAGTCAATCCTGTTTTTGGGAATGCATTTCGACACTGTACGGACGGTGGTGTCCCTTCCTCCAGACAACCGGGCATGTCTCTTTCGACATGTACAGATTATGAGGTCTACGGCAGCAATGTCCTTTCGGAAGTGTATGCGCCTTCTGGGTTTGACGTCCATGGAGGCACTTCCGTTTGCCCAATTTCATTCCAGGGCCCTCCAAAGGCTCATTCTGAGTCTTGGGATCGATCGCAAGCTTCTCTGAATTGCAGCGTCATCATCTCTCACAGGGTGCGAGAATCCCTAGGATGGTGGTTACGTCCAGGAGCGTTATTCCTGGGGAAATCTTTCCTCCCTCCGAGGTGGTCGGTCATAACCACCGATGCCAGCCTGACGGGCTGGGGGGGGGTGTCTGGAACGATCTTTGGATCCAGGGAGTATGGTCATCGGAAGAGTCTGTTCTACCGATCAACATCCTGGAGTTGAGGGCAATTTTTCCTTTGCCTACAACACTGGACGGTCCCTTTAAGCGGTCTACCAGTCCGAGTGCAGACAGACAACGCGACGGCGTTGCGTATATCAACCACCAAGGCGGGACAAGGAGCTCCAGCCTCATGATGGAGGTGTCTCGGATCCTGCTATGGGCCGAGACCAAGGTTCCAGCCATCTCTGCGATCACATTCCAGGAGTCTAGAATACCACGGCGGACTTCCTCAGTCGCGAGAAGATGGATCCTGGAGAATGGAGTCTTCATCCGAAAATTTTTGCGCTGCTGTGCTTCCGTTGGGGAACTCCCCAAGTGGATTTGATGGCATCCAGGTTCAAATGCCAAACTACCGACCTTCATGTCCAGGTACAAGGACCCGAAGGCTGTGGCGGTGGTGCTCTGGTGGCTCCGTGGGACCATTTCGAGCTAGTCTATGTGTTTCCGCCGATATCTTTACTTCCTCTGGTGCTGCGTCGGATCAGACTGGAAGAGAATTCCGGCTATGTTGATAGCCCCGGATTGGCCAAGGAGGACGTGGTTCTCGACACTGGTGTCGTTTTTGGCGGCACCGCCATTCCCACTTCCTCCTCGCCCGGACCTGTTAACCCAGGGGCCCGTTCGTCATCCGGACTTGAAGTCTCTGCGTTTGACGGTGTGGCTCTTGAGACCGAAACCTTGACCCGTAGAGGTTTTTCAGCCGAAGTCATTGCCACTCTGCGAGCTGCCAGAGGTCCCGCTACTACTAAGATTTATCACAAGACTTGGTCTTTTCGTGGTTTCGGGTTCTTCAAGGAATCCGAGGATTTTTTTCCATTCCCAATTTGTTGGCTTTGCTACAGTACGGGCTGGACAAAAGGTTTGGCAGTTAGCACTCTGAAAGGTCAGGTTTCTGCCCTGTCTTTGCTATTTCGGAAGGCTATCGCCTCGCGTAGGGACGTACGTTCCTTTTTTCGCGGAGTAACCCGTCAGTTTCCACTGCGGAAGGCGCCTGTGTCTCCTTGGCGGCTCAACCTTGTCTTGGAGGCTCTTCAGCATATACCTTTTGAGCCTATGGGTTCTGCTAGCCTTTCTTTAATTTCTTGGAAGGTTACCTTCTTAGTGGCGGTAACCTCTTTAAGAAGGGTTTCTGAGTTGGCAGCTTTTTCCTGCTCGCCTTCTTTCCTGGAGTTTTACCCGGATCGAGTAGTGCTTCGCACACGGGGCGATTTTCTACCTAAGGTGGTGTCGCAATTTCATGTTAACCAGGATATTGTGTTGCCCTCGCTTTGCCCGGGCCCAGGGAATGCAAAGGAACGGAACTTGCACAAATTGGATTTAGTGCGGGTCTTGAAGTTCTATTTTGTCTATTACTCAAGGTTTTCGAAAGTCAGATTCCCTGTTTGTGATTACAGCAGGTTGTAGGCGTGATCAACGAGTTTTCAAGGACTCTATAGCTCGTTGGATTCGGTCGGCCATTTTGGAGGCTTACCGTCTTAATGGCGAACCTTGCCCGATTAAGATTCGAGCTCGCTCCACGAGGGCTGTGACTTCATCGTGGGCCTTTCATCAAGGGCTTCGGCAGCTCAGCTCTGCCGAGCGGCGACCTGGCGTTTCGTCCACACATTTACAAAGTTTTATAAGGTGGACGTCAGTGCTTCCGCTGATGCGGCCTTAGGACGTAGGGTCCTGCAGGCAGCGGTAATTTAAAGTTTTTAGTTAACTTGTATTTGGCGCCTGTGGCGCATTTATCTAGGTTGTTGGGTTTCTGCCTATTTTGTTTTTTTCCCACCCTAATTTTTGGACTGCTTTGGGACGTCCCACTAGTAATGACTGTGGCTCTCTTCCTTCCATCTGCAGCTGAAAGACGGATTTTGGTAAGAACTTACCTGTAAAAAACTTTTCAGCGAAGGAAGGAAGAGAGACACAGCTCCCTCCCATGGCAGAAGTGTGTTGTTGTATTTACAGATGCAGCGTGACCCTTCTCTGATAGCGATTATCTGGACTGAGGTCGACGCGCTACGGCTCTGTTCCAGCATTGCCAGCTTATCGCAGTAGTCAGGTTCAGTGAGTAGTACCTGTAACGGTGTGATTTTTTTTGCTGAATGCATGCATAACCTGTACTCTTATGTTTTTTCTCTGAAGTCCTTCAGAAGGGGTTATGTTGCTTCGCTGGTGATATTGTTCTTCCTTGAGCTTGGGAACGACTGAAGAGCTGATAGGAGGAGCCCGAGCTGGAGGGGCCGGTCAACACTCTTTTTAATCTGAGGTGTCAATCCTATCTGGGCTCCGCCTACCCACTAGTAATGACTGTGTCTCTCTTCCTTCCTTCGCTGAAAAGGATTTTACAGGTAAGTTCTTACCAAAATCCGTCTTTCACAGTTTTTTTTCAGGGTTTGCATTAGTTCATGTAAAGAACATGCCTACAACTGTGAAAATTTTTTCTTTTTATTGTGAAGCAAACTACAAATAGGACAAAATAACTGTAAATTTCAGTGTGCATAACTATTCACCACCCCTAGAGACAATACTTTGCGGAGCCTCCTTTAGCGGCAATCACAGCTGCAAGTCGCTTTGGATAAGACCCTTGGTTTATGCCATCCTAAATAAACCAAGTGCATCGTCCAAGCCGCAGTGTTCCCGTGTCTACCCACGTGTGCAACCGAATGAGCCGATCTATCACAGTTCAGGAATGATGCATACAAAAAAGTATGGTCAAAAACACCCCTTTACTCACTGTGGATTAACGTTACACACATAACGCACAGCTATAAATTATTCATTGATGATGGAGGGACTCTCACCTTTGGAACTGTCTCCTAGCAGAAGAATTGAGGTCAACTAGAGTTATGGAAAGGCTGAACCGATGATATCTGTAGACCCCATTATTTTCAAAATTAAGGAACAAGCACAGCTCAAGTCCCATCTCGGTTCACTTTTATCAGAAGAGAGACAAGCCTGAATGGGAGAATGGAAGTCCCATGTAGGTGACAAATATCAACCATTTATGGGATATTCTGTGCATGTACTATAGATATTCCCTCAATATTTACTAAATTTATTTGGTTGTATGATCTTACATAGAGATTGAGTTTCAGGTTCAGGATGTACATTGGTTTTAGTCAGACCTGTTCCCTGTTGCCAAAGGGTCTCTGCCACATATAAGGTCACCAGTAGAACAAGTGGCACAGAGCAGTTTGGAGCCCCTTTAACGATTTTGCATTGAGTTTTGGGTAACAACTCTTCTTTAACCATACGTTCCCAATTGGATCGAGATCAGGACTCTTGATTAGCTCCATATGCTCACTTATTCTCTTCAAGGAGAGCCAGTACCACCTTGTTTTGTACTGATGGGGGGCATGAACCCCAAAACAGTGCTGTCTACAGATGGATGTCTCTGGTTTGAGCTGATTTGCAGGCTGTTTGCCTGTTAATAAGGCTCCATAATCTCTTCGATAAGACCCAATACCCAGTAATTGTCCTCCCCATTTGATTAGGTGGGTAAATGTAGAGGTTTCTGACTATGGGTTTTGTGTTCAGGACATCCAGGAAGATTTTCCATTTACCCGGCACATCTGGACATAATCCGTGTTATATGTACTTGATCCTGTTTGTTCAACAATTGCCTTTTTTAGTATTGAGTATTGTGTAATGATTTTCATTTGCATATTTGCTATAGTACTTTATGTTCCTTGCAGAGAAAACTGCGTAGAGTGGCGTCTTTTTATGTCAGTTTCTACAACTACGCAAAACCACAAGTCAGTTGGATGACTAGATTTTTAATGTTTTCCACATGGGCCATGAGGTCAGATGCATTTCAGAATTACCAAAAATTGTGATTCATTATTGTGACACAAGCTGCCCACTTAATGTTGGAAGGGCTTGCGCGAACAGTCTAGACCTTGGTCTTCTCAGACTTTTTCTGATGGACACCACTGAAACTCAATTTATCTTTTGATCCCAGTAAGACAATGCAATAAGGCCAGGAGTTGGTTTTATCTCAAAATCAGAGACAGGCTTGATTTTAGGAAAACGGGGCACAAAATTAAAAGCTTATTCCCAACATTGAAAGTTATCACCTTTCCATTGGACCCTGAAACCATCACCAATCTTGAGAATGGGGCTCTGAAATTCCTCACATGCCCAACCACCGCTCCATTCATTCTCTATGGGACTGCCAGAGATAGTAGGGTACAGCACCAAGCTAGCTCTAGCATATCACTGCCCCATTCTTGGGATCATATGGGTCCCTCAATCTAATTGGAAAGGGACTGCCAGAGATACAGTGCTCAGCAGTCTCCAGGATATCACTGCACCGTTCTCTGGATAGTTGGGATATTTTGGTCTGACCCAAACCGATTGGAAAGGGACTGCCAGAGATGGCCATGTGCAGTGCTCAGCTATCTCCAGAATATCACTGCACCATCGTTGGGATCAAATGGGTCCTTCAATCTGATTGGAAAGGGACTGCCAGAGATAGCCGGGTACAGTGCTCAGCAATCTCCAGGATATCACTGCACCGTTCTCTAGATTGTTGGGATATTTGGTTCTGACCCAAACCGATTGGAAAGGGACTGCCAGAGATGGCCATGTGCAGTGCTCAGCTATCTCCAGAATATCACTGCACCATCCTTGGGATCAAATGGGTCCTTCAATCTGATAGGAAAGGGACTGCCAGAGATAGCTGGGTACAGTGCTCAGCAATCTCCAGGATATCACTGCACCGTTCTCTAGATTGTTGGGATATTTGGTTCTGACCCAAACCGATTGGAAAGCAACTGCCAGAGATGGCCAGGTGCAGTGCTCAGCTATATCCAGAATATCACTGCACCATCCTTGGGATCATATGGGTCCCTCAATCTAATTGGAAAGGGACTGCCAGAGAGACAGTGCTCAGCTATCTCCAGGATATCACTGCACCGTTCTCTGGATAGTTGGGATATTTGGCTCTGACCCAAACTGATTGGAAAGTGTCTGCCAGAAATCAGCGACATCAGGTGTAGGCTGATGGGATTAGTACTCACAACAGCCGACGCCTCTGTGACCGTTAAACTTTTTATTAGCTTACCGCCGATCAGAGTCACCAGTGTTTCTCACGCTGTCATGCAGATGACAGCGTGGGAAACACGCAATGTTTGGGGTGCCAAACCTGAACAGTAACAGACTTCTTAAGAGTTCGGTACGGACCCCGAACTTTACTATTTGAGGTTCGTCCATCACTAATCATCAATATCACCCGACACCCGGCAACCCCATCAATCTGATCTTGATGGCCTATTCTAATGATAGGCCATCAGGATCAAAGTCCTGGATAACCTCTTTAAGTATTATATATGAAGGACATAACTTTTAAACTGAACTGAATATATTAGAGGCATAATTCCAAAAGCGCAGCATCCCTCAATCTGATTATACTGTGTGTGGGGGGAATGTACCGTGGGGGCATCAAACTATGTTTGAGGGGAATATATCCTGGGAGCATCAAACTGTATGTGGGGGAATGTACTGTAGGTAAATTAACTGTGTGTGGGAGAAAGCACTGTGGGGACATGATACTGTATGTGTGGGAATGTACTGCATCTATAGTATAGTCCAACAACATTCCTTTAGAGGTCAATTAAGCACACTTAGGAATAACAAGAGTTTTTCAAGCTAATCTATAGTATACTGTATTTACTGTGGGACATTAGACTGTGTGTGGGGAATGTACTGTGGGGACATTATACTGTGTAGGAGAATGTACTCTCAGGGCATCATACTGTGCGTGGGAGAATGTACTGTGGGGACATCATACTGTGTGTGGGGGGAATGTACTGTAGGGACATCACACTATGTATAGGGGGAATATACTGTGGAGGCAACATACTGTGTGGGGGGGAATGTACTGTGGGGGCATCATACTGTGTGTGAGGAATGTACTGTAGGGGCATCATACTGTGTGTGGGGAATGTACTGTGGGGGCATCATACTGTGTGTGGGGAATGTACTGTAGGGCATCATACTGTGTGTGGGGAATGTACTGTGGGGGCATCATACTGTTTGTGGGAAATGTACTGTAGGGGCATCATACTGTGTGTGGGGAATGTACTGTGGGGACATCATACTGTGTGTGGGGGGAATGTACTGTAGGGACATCACACTATGTATAGGGGGAATGTACCGTGGAGGCAACATACTGTGTGTGGGGAATGTACTGTAGGGGCATCATACTGTGTGTGGGGGGAATGTACTGTGGGGGCATCATACTGTGTGTGGGGAATGTACTGTAGGGGCATCATACTGTGTGTGGGTAATGTACAGTGGGGACATCATACTGTGGGGAATGTACTGTGAGTAAATTAACTGTGTGTTGGAGAATATACTGTGGGGACGTCATAATGTGTGTGGGGGGAATGTATTGTAGGGGCATCATACTGTGTGTGGGGGAATATACAGTTGGG
Organism: Oophaga sylvatica; assembly: GCA_033576555.1. Classification (NCBI taxonomy): domain Eukaryota; kingdom Metazoa; phylum Chordata; class Amphibia; order Anura; family Dendrobatidae; genus Oophaga; species Oophaga sylvatica. The sequence continues at coordinate 19,170,922 of JARQOD010000010.1, read as the reverse complement.
ACATAATACTGTGTGTGGTGGAATGTACTGTAGGGGCATCATACTGTGTGGGGGAATATACAGTGGGGGCATCATACTGTGTGTGGGGGAATGTACTGTAGGGGTATTATACTGTGTGTGGGGGAATGTACTGTGGAGGCATCATACTGTATATGGGGGAATATACAGTGGGGACATCATACTGTGTGTGGCGAAATGTACTGTAGGGGCATCATACTGTGTGTGGGAAATGTACTGTGGGGACATCATACTGTGTGTGGGGGAAATGTACTGTGGGGACATCATACTGTGTGTGGGGGAAATGTACTGTGGGGACATCATACTGTGTATGGGGGAAATGTACTGTGGGGATGTCATACTGTGTATGGGGAATGTGCTGTGGGGACATCATACTGTGTGTGGGGGAAATGTACTGTGGGGACATCATACTGTGTGTGGGGGAATATACTGTGGGGACGTCATACTGTGTATGGGGGAATGTACTTTGGGGACATCATACTGTGTGTGGGGGAAATGTAATGTGGGGACATCATACTGTGTGTGGGAGAATATACTGTGGGGACATCATACTGTGTGTGGGGGAAATGTACTGTGGGGACATCATACTGTGTGTGGGGGAAATGTACTGTGGGGACATCATACTGTGTGTGGGGGAATGTACTGTGGGGACATCACACTGTGTGTGGGGGAATGTACTGTAGGGGCATTATACTGTATGAGGGGGAATGTACTTTGGGGACGTTATACTGTGTGTGGGGGAATATACAGTGGAGACATCATACTGTGTGTGGGGGATGTACTGTGGGGACATCATACTGTGTGTGGGGAATATACTGTAGGGGCATCATACTGTGTGTGGGGGAATGTACTGTAGGGGCATCATACTGTGTTTTGGGGAATATACAGTGGAGACATCATACTGTGTGTGGGGGATGTACTGTGGGGACATCATACTGTGTGTGGGGAATATACTGTAGGGGCATCATACTATGTGTGGGGTATGTACTGTTGGGACATCATACTGTGTGTGGTGGAATGTACTGTGGGGACATCATACTGTGTGTGGGGGAATGTACTGTAGGGGCATCATACTGTATGGGGGAAATGTACTGTAGGGGCATCATACTGTGTGTGGGGGAATGTACTGTGGGGATGTTATACTGTGTGTGGGGGAATATACAGTGGAGACATCATACTGTGTGTGGGGGAATGTACTGTGGGGACATCATACTGTGTGTGGGGAATATATCGTAGGGGCATCATACTGTGTGTGGGGAATGTACTGTGGGGACATCATACTGTGTGTGGGGAATATATCGTAGGGGCATCATACTGTGTGTGGGGAATGTACTGTTGGGACATCATAGTGTATGGGTAGTACTATATGTGCATCATACTTTGTGTGTTGGGCACTGTGGGGGTCATGAAAAGTGTATCATATGTAGGAACAGAATAATGGCGGTCACTGGGATAATATTTCTGTGTGGGTACAGATAAAGATCTTGGAGAGTCAAGGTTACTGACTGGCTTAGCATAAAATAAAAATTGCTTCCCTCTTTCTTATCATTTAAAGTTGGGAAATATGGAAACCGCTATAGACACAGAGGTAGAGATGAGGAATGCAGATTTGCAGGAAGAAATGAAGCCATACACAAATTGTTTTTGCCCTTTTAAAGCCTAAAGCAATTGCTCCTAATCACCAAAAAGGGCAGAACACAAAAACTACACAGAGATCAAGTGCACAAGCCAGAGCTCAGGCTTCATGCATTCCTCTATACAGTACAGGCTGATTTGGCAGACTCACGTAACGGGAAATTTAACATTGCAAGCAAAGTGTCACAGGGGTGTAGTGCTCAGAAGAGGAGCCAGTGTATCAGGGTTCTGCAAATCTTTTTGCTTAACTCTACACATCATATTTTTTCTTTTGATAATTATAAAGTAATTTTCAAAGATGCAAGCAGCATTGAAGAATACTTCTATATCCGCATACAATGTTGTGATGTTCCGTATGCTTTGTGTAACAGGCGATGAATACTGGGTTTATACTTCAAGTGCACTAGAAAGAGGATACCCTAAAAAGATAAGTAGCCTCGGACTACCCTCAGATGTCAAGCGTGTAGATGCTGCATTCAACTGGAGCAAGAACAAAAAAACCTACATTTTTGCCGAAGACAAGTTCTGGAGGTAATGCCGACAATTTTGTGAGATGGTTACGGTACTATTAATGGTTGCGGTAGTATTATTCTCAACTTTTGGCAGACCAAATTTGAGACCATTACACTTGTCACATACATGTATTATGGGAGTTTTCAAGTTTCAGTAGAAAGTGATTTTCCAAAACCTTTTGTATCAATTCATGAATTTTTCATTGAGGCCGATGTACAGAACGCAACCAACATATTTTTCGAGCGCGCCGAAGACAGTCTGTTAGCACATGAGCATGCTCAGTTAACACCTTATCCCGGCGCGTTCGCTCATCACTATTTGTGATGTTTGTTTAATTTTTACATTTCTTGTTTTGTTAGATATAATGAAGTGAAGCAGAAAATGGATATCGGTTTCCCTAAACTAATTGCAGATTCGTGGAATGGCGTTCACGATAATCTAGATGCCGTATTTGACCTCAGTGGAAATGGTAAGAAAATGTAAAGAATCTTCTGTATATATTACATCGTGTAAAAGATAATGCATGTAGTTCTTTCAGTTATCCGCTCCATTCTCGGCCTCTGCGACATAACGTGACCCTTACTTTGACTATACAGTGTGCACAGTATAATGTGGGGGAAATATGGACCCGGCAAGACCAAAATTATTGTCTGATCAGAGTGTGATCTGATTTTTTCGGATGAGGAGAGGATGGAAAAAAAATGTCTCCATATTCTCTTAATTCTGTGAGAATGCAGAAATCATCCTGCACTTAGATGTCATCCGAGTGCAGTATGATATTTTCCATGGATTCATTGATTTGCATGGCCTAGTGCGATCTGAATATCAGACCAGACTAGGGCGTGCAAGCTGCTTCTGGAAAAAAAAGCATATATTTTTTATCTAATCCTGTGCTACCCCTCTATGGTTGTATTCACACATCTGTGAGAAGCAGAGACGTAGCTAGGGTTTGGTTCAGGGGGGAACTAAACTTTCTGAGTGGGCCCCTAACCAGGTAACCCTGATTACAACTATGGTGACGCATCCTAATAGTGACTGTAGGAGAACCTCAGCAGATAACTGGGCTGTTACTGAAAATAATCTCTATACACAGACCAATATTGATATTACCGCCATATGGTGACCGTATAGTGGTAGATACCAGTCCTGCAGAACATGTAATAGATTACAGCACAGTTATAGATGGCGTCTTACAGCTGACATTCTTTCTGATGGAGTCGGTTCACTTTTCTCATCTTTTCCATCTGGCCCAGACTGACATGAAAACTTCTTCCAGCTACGACTCGGCTGGAGAGAATATAACAAAGACACATCTGACTTCTCACATTTCCAATACCGTTCCCATCTATTCACAATCTGCACAAATTCCTTATCCTGCTGATATCCCAATGTTAAGTCGCTGCCGCCGTATGTGTCACTATTACTGCACCTACTGTGTGGTACTGTTTCCTCTTGGTGGTAAAACAAACCTCTAGAATATATTATTGCCTTGATAGAAGGGCCCTATAATGCACTCCCCATAGGCCTCCATATAGTATAATGCACTTCCCATAGGCCTCCATACAGTATAATGCACTCCCCATAGGCCTCCATACAGTATAATGCACTCCCCATAGGCCTCCATACAGTATAATGCACTCCCCATAGGCCTCCATACAGTATAATACACTCCCTATAGTTCTCCATACAGTTTAATGTACTCCACATAGACCTCTATATAGTATAATGCACTCCCCATAGTGCTTCCTACAGTATAATACACTCTCCATAGTCCTCCATACAGAATAATGCTCTCCCCATAAGTCTCTATATAGTATAATGTACTTCTTCTAAGCCTCCATACAGTATAATGCCCCCCCATAGGCCTACATACATACAGTATAATGCCCTCCCCATAGGCCTACATACATACAGTATAATGTCCTCCCCATAGGCCTCCATACAGTATAATGCACTCCCCACAGGCCTCCATACAGTATAATGCCCTCCCCATAGGCCTCCATACAGTATAATGCCCTCCCCATAGGCCTACATACAGTATAATGTCCTCCCCATAGGCCTCCATACAGTATAATGCCCTCCCCATAGGCCTACATACAGTATAATGTCCTCCCCATAGGTCTCCATACAGTATTATACACTCCTCATAGGCCTCCGTATAGTATAATGCACTCCACATAGTCCATACAGTATAATGTGCTCCCAATAGGCCCCTATATAGTATAATGCATTCCTCATAATGCTTCCTACAGTATAATGCATTCCGCATAGTACTCCATATAGTATAGTGTACTTCCTTTAAACCTCCATACAGTATAATGCACTCCCCATAATCCTCCATACAGTATAATGCACTCCCCATAGTGCTCCATACAGTATAATGCATTCCCCATAGTGCTCCATATAGTATAATGTACTTCCTATAAGCCTCCATACAGTATAATGCACTGCCCATAGGCCTCCATACAGTATAATGCACTCCCCATAGTGCTCCATACAGTATAATGCACTCCCCATAGTGCTCCATATAGTATAATGTACTTCCTATAAGCCTCCATACAGTATAATGCACTGCCCATAGGCCTCCATACAGTATAATGCACTCCCCATAGTGCTCCATACAATATAATGCATTCCCCATAAGAATCCATATAGTATAATGCACTCCCCATAGGCCTCTATACTGTTTAGTGCACTCATCATAAAAAAAAAAATACAATGCTCACCTCTCTACCTCGTTTCCCCCCTGCTCTGGTCTCTGAGCACCTGCACATTTCAGCACAGCGAGTGTCACGTAGTGAGTTATTGCACCCTCCGTGCTGAGACGTCAGACGTGGAGGAGGAATGATAAGAGAGGGAGTGTCAGCTGACAGGATGCCGATACAGTTGAACTATTTCTCGGATCCGTCATTTTCACGGATCTGTAAATGGATCTGTGACATTCCATAGGTTTGAGTGCTGTCCGATAAAAAAAAAAAAAATCGGACGGCACTCGGATATTTCACACGAATGCGTGCGTGCAGCCTAAGAGATATTAGAAAGAACACAACTGAATAGTTTTATGTCATGTAGAAAATATGTCACCACTTATATATTTTGCCTACTTACATTTTAGGTTACAGTTATTTCTTCAAAGACCAGTACTACTATGAGATGGAAGACAAGATCTTGAAGATTGTTAAAATCGGAAATGTCAAAACGGATTGGCTGGGTTGCTGAATGATACGATGTCGCATGAACCATATATTGTCATTTGTATGTATTTCAGTACTGGTGTATAGTTTTTATAGTTGCTTACTGAATGGCCAGTCTGGCACTGGTATCCTGACAGTATCATCCTCCGATAATTAATTTAACATGTTGTGTACCCAAGAAGGACGCATAGGAAACATGGCGGGGAGAGGTATCAATGCATTTCTTGGTTAACCTCCTTGCCAATTGTCTTGATGCTAAATTAATCCATTTTAACTACATAAATGAACTCCTTGCCATTCACATGCTTTTGATAACCCATCGGACCCATGGGTAGAGGCACAGGTTGCCTACAGACTTTCAAACGTGCCTGTAAATGACATAAGTAACAGTAGACAGATAGAAGTCAGTATGGTATGACATTCATTTTGTAAATTAAAGGATCCTCCTTTTAAGAAAAAGCATAACCTCATCTGTTATATGGAATCCGTCCGCATATTTTGCAATGTAATCTGAGAGCAGCGTGATGTAGGGGCTGAGCTCCTGATTCCAGCGATGTGTCAATTAACAGGCTGTTTCAATAAAATCAGTGTTTTATCAGCAGGACATTATCAGTACAGGACTAGGAGTCTTGCCTCCTGGTCCAACCCCGCCTCAACCAGCTGTCAATAAACAGCCAATCAGTGATGTGGGCGGGGTTAGACACAGCTCAGCACTCTGATGAGCACTGCTGAGTCTACAGCAGAAAAACAGGGATTTTATAAAAATTACAGCATGGAGTCCAGCAAGTGACACATCACTGGAATCAGGGTCTCAACCCCTACTTCAAGCTGCTATCAGATTACATAGAAAAAAAAAACCTGGTGACAGATTCCCTTTCATGCAGTTTAACCCCATTGTGGTGAATGGGACCGAGGAGCATTTCTAGATGTACCTCCCCGGATTAGAGGTTTACAGTGCCTGAATAGATGTTGAAAAGTTTTTGTTTGTGTTTTTAATTCTGAAAAAACCCTTTAAATTAATATCCAATTGTTACTGTTGAGCTGTAAAATGTGATGTTTGTACTTATTGGAAATTCTTGTGTGTTAGTAAATGTATCACACTGTACGAATAAATTTCCTTTAAAGAAACATTTTCAATTTACAGGAAAAATCAAAGCAGAAGCTGCAGTATAAAAATAAACCACACAACAGTGATATTTCGTGGCTTGTGGTTTCTTGCGGAAAAACAGAAAGTTTTTTATAGATATTATTATTAGTATTATTGTTTTTTTTTAAAGAATGTGCACTAATGATAACCCGGAAGGCAATGTGCCAAGGAGACCACAGTCTTTGTGCTTTGGCTTTAGGATATGTTTGCACTGATTTTTTTTTCATGAAGATTTTGACACAGGTCCACTCCAAAACCCACATCAAAAAACACTTCAACTCGGAAAATTGAAGACCTTCTGTGGTCGAAGCGACGTTCAGCAGCATGATCCGACTACCTGATCCCTCTGCTGACATCACTCCTGCTCCACAGAGAAGTAGAAGAGAGCAGTGAGGTAAAGGCAACAATGGAGCTGAAGAAACAAAGGAGTTTTATTGGTGGCATGTCCCAGAGGGGCTCCATATAGAGACTGGGCAGTGTAGAAATGGACAGTGTGAGGGGACAGTATGGTGGAAACAGTATAGAAAGGATGTAACGAGGGGAGACAGTGTGAAGTGACAGTATGTAGAGGGGATAAAGTGTGAGGTGGGGACACAGTATAGGGACTGGGCAGTATAGGGGGACATAGTGTGAGGGCACAGTATAGAGAGGGGGTAATATGAAGTGGTGGTCCACTATGGAAAGGGAGAAGCAAGGGTGGACAGTGTGAGGACACAGTATGATGGGAGCAGTAAGGGTGGGGAAGTGTAAGAAGGGCGTACACTACAGAGACTGGGCAGTATGGGGAGAACCAAGTGTGAGGGCACAGTAAAAAGAGGAGGCCCAGTATAGAAAAGGGTAAGCATGGTTGGACACTTAAAATAAGGACAGTGTGCCAGTTATAGGTAAAAATGTTGGACAGTGTGGTAGTTATAGCTAAACATGAGTGGACAACGTGGCGGTTATAGTTAATAAGGGCAGACAGTGAAGTGGTTATAGCTAATAAGAGTGGACAGTTTGGTGATTATAGCTAATAAAGGAAGAGCGTGGCCAATATAATTCATAAGGGCAGACAGTGTGGAGGCAATATTTTATTGGAGAATACAGTGTGGACTCCATGTTCAATGAGAGAGACAGAGTGGAGGTCATATTTTGTGCCGGAAGCACATTGAGGGAAATTATTTATTCAGGAGCATAGTATAGGGCAGATATTTTTATTCAGGGACACTATAATGACGCTGTTATCTTTAAGGGCACCGTGTCAGAATGTGCTACAGAAGACAAGAGAAGATGGAAGTCTGCAGAGACGAGCCGTGGCTATGAAAAGTCATCATGGCGTCTGGAGAAGCTGGAGTAGAATAGAAAAGAAATGACTTAATTCTGAGAAGATGTCACATATAAGGTGTCAATATTTTGTTGTGTTACTGCTTGCATCTCATCAGTTTATTGGTTCCTGTATATACTGAGACTCGTGGGTTCATGTACTAATGGTGGTTCTGGCGATGTATTAATGTACTGTTTGTGCTTCTGGTGATACATTTCTGTATTGTTACTGGTTCTGACACTGTATTCATCTTTTGATAGTAGTTCTGGTGATGTTTTCCTGTACTCACGGTGGTTCTGGTGATGTGTTTCAGTACTGTTGGTGGTTCTGGTGATGTATTTCAGTACTGTTGGTGGTTCTGGTGATGTACCTGTGTACTGATGGTGCGTCTGTTGCTGTGTTCCTGTTTCTGGTGATGTACTTCTATACTGTTGGTGGTGCCGTATTCTTGTGCTGATGATGGTTCTGTTGATGTATTCGTGTAATTTTTTTTTAGTTTTGATCCTGTACACATGTAGTAATCCATAACTTGCCAGATGACCTGATGCATCACATGATAATTAAATATTGTGTCATCTGACAAGTTAAGGATTACTACATCAATATTTATTTAGGAGCATTAATTATAAACTTGAACACTGCGACATGCCCAGTCCTAGCAGCATGTAATATACTATAATATAATAACAGCCATGTGCTGTTTTGTTTTTCAAGGTTTGATAGGAGAAGACTGGCTAGGTCGCTGCATGTCCAAGGTTGATCCGATATTCAGATTGCACTCGACAGGTGCAAGTCAATGAGTCCTCGGAAACCATCAGACTGCACTCGGATGACATCCGAGTGCAGTCCTATTTCCACGGGACTGACACAATGGAGACATTTTTTTCTCCCCCTTCTCATCCAAGAGAACTGGATCACACTATGATCACACTCCGATCAGAGTGTGATTTCCATATTCGACTCAATTTTTTTTTGGTACAAGAGAACGTGGCCTAATAGAAAAACGTCACCACTTCTGTATTTATCACCCACTCCTGGTTTTGGCTTACAAATACTGATGTAAAATACTGATCGTGACCGTAAGGTAAAAAACTGACATTGACCAAACACTGATGAAACTCGGATTGTTTTTTGAGTTCAAGGAAAAAAAAAAATTCAGAAGAAGATTCCTGCTGAGGAAATCGGATTAAGAGGTAAAGAGCAGGTTAAATGGGAGGAGAGAGCTGGAGCTTAATAGGAAGTAGAAGGCGGAGGAGGAAAGTAAGAGCAGAACTGAAGCCTGGTATCTACAGACAAATCTTCACTTGTGTCCCATCCTTCCTTCCGAGAAGTCATCTGTCTGTAAGTGCCGCAATACGCGGATTTTACCATACATGTGTCGGTGTTATGCTTTCCTTGTATTATTAGCTTTTATGTATCTGCTCAGGGTGTGTCGGAGATTTCCCAATTTTAGGGGCTGTAACAAACACGTTATGTAACTCAGTGTATGTCTGCGCGCCCTGCTCTTGTAGGTAGTCGCAGATCCCTCCAAAAATATATGTCTATCACACCGGGGAAATAATTATGGTAAAATAATGAAATGTTTTGTAAGCAGGCACAGATAGTGATGAGCGAACGTGCTGGGATAAGGTGTTATCGGAGCATGCTCGATTACTATGCTCAAGTCCCTGCGGCTGCATGTCTCGACAGAGGGGACAGCCGCGACACATGCAGGGATTGTCGAACAGCCGCGGGGACTTGAATATGTTCTTGGAGCACGCCGAAGTCACTCAGGTTACACCCGAGCATGCTCAGCAAATACCTTATCGCAGCACGCACGCTCATCGTTAGCCGCAGACATTGAGCGCTTTCGCTCATCACTAGCCGCAGACATTGAGCGCTTTCGCTCATCACTAGCCGCAGACGTTGAGCGCTTTCGCTCATCACTAGCCGCAGACGTTGAGCGCTTTCGCTCATCACTAGCCGCAGACGTTGAGCGCTTTCGCTCATCACTAGCCGCAGACGTTGAGCGCTTTCGCTCATCTCTAGCCGCAGACGTTGAGCGCTTTCGCTCATCACTAGCCATCAGACATTGAGCGCTTTCGCTCATCACTAGCCGCAGACGTTGAGCGCTTTCGCTCATCACTAGCCGCAGACGTTGAGCGCTTTCGCTCATCACTAGCCGCAGACGTTGAGCGCTTTCGCTCATCACTAGCCGCAGACGTTGAGCGCTTTCGCTCATCACTAGCCGCAGACGTTGAGCGCTTTCGCTCATCACTAGCCGCAGACGTTGAGCGCTTTCGCTCATCACTAGCCGCAGACGTTGAGCGCTTTCGCTCATCACTAGCCGCAGATATTGAGCGCTCTCGCTCATCACTAGCCGCAGACTTTGTGTCGACTGACTGACTAGTTCCACAGATTCGATCCCAAAATGTTGGGTTCCAACATAGTTTAATTCTCATTGTCCAACCATTTAATCTGTTTTTATGCTTTCCATAACGTCAGATTTTGAGACATTAGACTAGATCTGACTTGATGGATTTTTTTTTTTTTTTTTCACTTGTTGTGAGGCGGACAGATGTGCACACGGTGTCACCCAAGGTGTCCTTTTGACTTTATCTATGCAGAACGTAGCTGGCCTCATTTATGAAAACTGTCCAAAAGTAAAGCTGTCTTTATTGTCCATAGCAACCAATCAGAGCTCAGCTTTCAGTTTTTAAACAGCTCTGGAAAAATGAAAGCTGCACCGTGATTGGTTGCTTTTGGAAACAAAAACAGTAGAGATGAGTGAAACAATGCACAGAACCCTGGTTATCTCTATAAGGGGGTGCACACAATGTCTTTTTCAGACGGAAATCACCTGGGGAAAAAAATAAAATTAATAAAAAATCAGGAGGTGCCCCAAAAAATAATTTTTTTTTTTTCTGGCAAAAAAAGTGATCAGCTGATCACATCAAATAAGTGACTAATATAGTAAACACATGACGTTACACAGTGCTATACAGACAATGGACGTGTATACAGACATGAGCAAGGTAAATATATGGTTCGGCACGCCCCATGAATCACTAGTTTATAGGACCATCTTTAACAGCAATAACTTGGAAGTAATCAGCATCTCCCGTTGTTCTGGAGTAATTGTCCCCACCCTCCTTTACAGCGCTGGTTTGTGGCCATTCAATTAGGCACACCCCTCTTGATCTGGGGCTACTTGGTGCCCTTCTAATAAGCACTATTTGGCGCTGCTACATCGCAGCATAAAGCAAATGAATTGACTGTAGCATGGCAACACGCAGAGGGCCACAACAAGCAAGTTGCAAAAAGTCACACCTAGTTGTTTGTTTGTTTTTTGCAACTTCTTGTCATGGTCGCGGTACCCTAGAAAATGCATTGCACTGCGATCTCTGGCTGTACCACCTATAGCCTCACTGTAGAAGGGTTGTCTTTCTGTGAGGTAAAACAGACAGATGATTTATCTCCCAGAAAGCAGCACTTGTTGTCCTGTCTGTATACTCTTTTGTGTTTTCCCCTGCCCAGGAGCTGTGGCATGTTCAGACACCATCATTACACAGTACATAGCAGCTGCACATTTATAGTATTATCTCGGCACAGGAACATTTTTGTAACACATCAAATTGTGGAACTAATTATTATTCCAAGATCTATTGATGAAAATGTACTTTGTTCGTAGGACAATCCCTTTTAGGTCTCACCATAGCGTTTCACTTGGGTTGAGGTCTGGACCTTGACTTGATCATTGCAGCACCCTGATTCTTGTCTTTTCCAGCCATTGTGATGTAGATTTCCTAGAGCACTTGGGATCGTGGTCCTGTTGCATGGTTCAGTCCATCAGAGCTCTAACTTGAATATATGGCCTCATATTGGGCTCTGGAATCCTTTGGTATCAAGAGGATTTCATGACCTGCAAAAACAAAATTAGCTCATGACCCTTCTCAGTTGGTGTGAGGTGTTCGTACTGTTTGGTTTTTGCCAGAAGTGCCGCAGGTATAGCCAGACGACTCCACTTTGGTCTCATCTGTCCAAACGGCATTGTTTCCAGAAGTCTTGTGGTTTGTTTAGAGGCAACATTAGTTGTGCTGCCATTTTTTTTGCTTAGAATTGAGGCCTTTAGAGTCAGAGCTGTGACTCTTGTTTTCTTTTTTTTTTTTTTTTTAATTTCTCTGAGCATTGCACAGTCTGTCCTTGGGGTGAATTTGTTTTTTCTCTTGTGAATAATCTTTCTCATTGTACAATGATTCACTCCAAATTGTTTGGAAATGGCTCCGATTGATGTGCAGCAACAGTTGCTTGTCTAAGATCATTGCTGATGTCCTTCCTTCTTGGTCTTGTATTGTACACACCTGAATGCTTCAGACCAGCAAACTGCCAAAACTTCTGCTTTTATATTCTCCCTTGTTAATGGACAACAATTAAGGGCATTAAGAACCTTGCTGCAACTTATCCCTCTTTTTCCTATGAAATCAGCAAAAGTGTAATTAATTTTTCACATAGTACTTCTTCATTTTAGCTTCTATTAAATAATGACAGTTTTTTTTTTTTAACCCAATTTTAAGACCTTGTAAGGTTTCGATTTTCTTTTTTTATCGTTTCCTGATATGTAAAACCATAGAATTAAAAGAGGAATTAGTTTTTCTCATGACTGTAGTGCTGACGGACTTGTGCAAGACCAATTAGTGTCACCCTCAATGCCAATCAATGATGTGTGCGGAGTTATACAGAGCTCAGCATTCAGAGAACTGCTAGATCTGCAACAGATAAAGCAGTGATTTTATCAAAAAAAACAAAACCCAGTAAGTGACACATCACTGGAATCAGGGTCTTTGCCTCTACATTACGCTGTTCTCAGATGGGTTAATGTAGACTGAGGCAGAGACTCTGATTCCAGTATTGTCACTTACTGGGCTACTTGTTGTTGTTGTTTTAAAAAGCAGTGATTTTATCTGTTGTAGATCTAGCAGAGCTCTGTATAACTCCACCCACATCATTGAATAGCAGCTTTCTGCCTATGCACAGTGTACACAGAAAGCTGCCAACTAGTGTTGGGGGTTATACACATCTCACGAATATGGAAGACTACATGGCATCAGGTTCACTAGTCCTCTAGCGATAATCTCCTCTTTAAAGTAGTGATGTTATCAAAACCACAGCAACCAGCCCAGTAAGTGACACATCACTGGAATCAGCATCTCTTTCTCTATATTATGCTGCTCTCAGATTAGATGGTAAAAATCTGGTGAAAAAAAATCCTTTTTAATTACAAGTGTTACCTTTTTGCATGCACAATACAGTTCATGTGATATGAAATGTAGAAGTCGGATGTTTGCACAGCATTCGGGACTTTTGCAATGTGTTAGTTTTCACATGTGGATTGAGGAAGTTTTTTTTTTTTTTTTTTTAACTCTTGTATTTGTAAAAATGATGTAAGGCAAGCACCGTACATTGCGTAATCGTGGATGATTGTATGATGAGGAGCTGTCACCGTGGATTTACTGCAAATGGTACAACATCCCCTGTACACGCAGCGATCTCTGCACGTATCTCGACTCGTGCCGCGCTGCAGCAGATCACTTTGTTGGTTATGAGTGCTTAAACTGAAGTTTTTAGATTTAACTCTACTTATAGTTTGTATACTTTTTTCTGTTTTACTTCCTTATTTTGGAAAACTATTGAAACTTTGCAACCGTCCCTTGTTTTTGACTGTCATTTTCCTCTTTTGTCCCCTAAGCATTTACTGGAAATACTTTTTTCAGTGTTTTTTAAATGTGTTGTCGTACACTTGTTTATTATTTTTTTCCTGAGCACAGCGAAGTCACTCGGTCAGCACCTGAGCATGCTGAGATAACACCTTATCCAACCACGTTCGCTCATCACTAATCATAAGTCCTTCGATTCCAGGATTAGTCTTGGAATCAGAAGATTTGTCATGACAAAAATACAACACATATTAACGCATACATATTATTTAACACAAGCACAAAAAATATGGATGTCTATAGGAGATAAACACTGGAAAAAAAAAACCTATTGCAAATAGTGAGTAATTGTGTGGCTGTATTGCTATTTCAGGTATAGTAAACTTTGTCCTTTAATACCTTTTTGGGTGCTTTCTTTTTATTTAAATGCATGAATTTGGGGCTAACAATCATTTTTTACAAATTGGTTTAATTAAAAATGTACCGTTTGCCATCTATATCCTCTGTGTTGCACATTCTATTGCTGGCTGCAGAATGAGTTAACTGAGAATCCGTTAGTGAGCCTGCTAGGATGGTCTGCCAAGGGAATGTATAACTCTATCATTTGTTCTTTCCTGAGCTTCCTAGCTGGTTTGCCACCATAAACCACATCAATGTTTAATGTTCAGGGAAATAGAGATAGATTAAAAAAAATGCCTCCAAACGTGAACAACCAGTTTAAATAGATGATGCCTATTACTAATTAAGTACAGTGTTTACCACCCTTTATCCCAGCACCGTGCTTCTGTGTTGGATGAGATCAGGCGTCAAAAAAATCAATGAATGCTCTTTAAAACAATGAGCGTTCATGAAGGCACAGATCAATACTCAATGATTGATGCAACTGTAACATGACGCGGGGCGGTAGCCGGGGACGAGGTACTTGTCTCTTTTGTCCGGCATGCTACTTGAATGTGGGGGTCCGAGCTGGGTGTGTAGACTTGTGCTGTGGGGACACTACGCCCATGCTGGCCATATGTGTCCGATGTTGCTGGTTGGCCAGGACCAGATGTTTGACAGTTTGACAAGGGAGATGACGAGTTTATAATAAACCTTTACACTGAACATTAATTTAGGCAGAGTTATATACAGTAGATAGCAGATTTCCTTGATAATAATTCAAAGAAATTCAGTCCTTTTCTCTTCTCTCTCGTTACTTGTTCTCTGTCTTTACGAATCAGCTAGCAAGAGTCCTTCATTTAACCTGCGATTCCACATCTTCTATCCCCTCTGGTGAACTATGGTGCCAGTATGGCTGGTACTTATCCTCAGGCCTCAACAGGATTCTCCTCGTTTGAACTCATTTAGGGGAGAAAGGTCAGGGCCTCATGATTTAATTAAGGACTGTTGGGAGGGTGACCCTAAAACTCCAGAAGTCTCTGTGGTGGAATATGCACTGAAACTCCGGGAGAGAATGCAGAAACTGAGCCACCTGGCTCATGAGAATGTGACCCAGGCCCAAATGAACCAGAAGGTTTGGGTGTTGGTTCCTAAGTTGCAGAACAAATTACAGGCTGCAGGGGAGGGACCGTACACTGTATGGTAACTATGTTGTGACACTGGACAGACTTGCAAAGTGTCAAACTTTGTCACATCAATAGGCTGGAAGCTCATCATGACGGGGAGACCTGTGTTTTACCTATCTGCAGCATTCTGAGGAAAGGGGTGACCTGCTGCAGAGATTTAATGTAGAAGAGAGGACCGGAGCTGCCTGAACGCCGGGTCCCGAACTGCTGGGGCAGAACCTCCTGTTGCTGGAGGAAAAGAGATTGCAGACGGAGCGAGTCGGTAACCTGGGTGAAGGGGGTGTGGCCAGGAAAAGTAAGTTAAAAGGGGTTGCGCGGGAACGCAGAGGGGCTATCCGCCAGAACGCTGAGCAGGTGCAGACCGCGGCTGCAGTGAGGGGAGCGATAGGCCGCAGCGTGCAGAGACAGGGCGGCCGCGAGAGAGACTCGCCCATATCGGTGGGTGTGCA
Source organism: Oophaga sylvatica (assembly GCA_033576555.1). Classification (NCBI taxonomy): domain Eukaryota; kingdom Metazoa; phylum Chordata; class Amphibia; order Anura; family Dendrobatidae; genus Oophaga; species Oophaga sylvatica. Next base: position 19,155,405 of record JARQOD010000010.1, on the reverse strand, counting down.
GGGGAACTCGCGACAGACAGAGCATCACAGTATGGACGGCCTGGTGACGGCTGACACACAGAGAGGCGCACGCCGGGCAGAGCATTGCAGCACAGCCTTTCAGGTGACGGCGGCTGCACAGAGATGCGTGCCAATTGGAACCTTGCGGAGAGCTCTTCTCTTTTGCTCCGTGGTTAAATAGACTGGGGTCTCTTGTGTCCACGAGACCCCAGTGTTGAAATAAAGTTTCCCAATAATCATTTTACATTTTTGACTGTATAAGTTGTGATTTTTATTTTTTTTATTTTTTTTTAGCAGGTGGAATGGTATTGCAACATCGGACACCATTGCTGCCGAGGCAAAAATCCTTCATTCCTCCACAGATTCCAAACCCTTTTGTCCATGAAATCAACTTAACTCTAATCGACAAGATACGCGTAAGAGCAGATTTTCAGAATCCTCCTTATTGCGGAACTTGCAGTTACATGATGTCTATTCCTTCAATCTGTTTTATAGAATTATTTTTGATCAGTACTAGATGCAATTGATATTACACAGACACAGGGAAAAGACAATTGCAGGTCTTGCTGGATCGCCGCCAATGTTCTTTTCTTTGTAGGCTTCATCTTGGCATCTGTGAACTTAGAACTGAAGTGACTTGTTTCCAAGAATAACTTTTTATTGTGAAATCATGCAACATTGTAATTACAACCCCTCAATTTTAAAATTTTTTTTTTTTTTTACTACTTCTTAAATTGTGATTATCGTGAAGTGACCCTGCTTGACCCACAACCCAGCAACACCCTGCATGAGGCGTTTCTTCACCGGGGTGTGTGCCTCTCCTGCAAACTCTGACCATGACATTACTAATTCATCCCTCTCAGGCCTAATGGTTTTGCAGAAACTGTCACCATTAACAATGAGTGGACCATTTACAATTTATTTCAAATGATAGAGGCTGTGATATTTATTTTATTAAATGGGTTCATAGCAGCTGCACCGTAGCCACATGTATCATGTGTTTTTTTTTTTTTTTTTTTAAACCCTGTTACAAAAGGCAAAATGGAGTATAAGTTAATAAGCCACCAGTGAAAATATGCTTATCGGGTAACTCCGACACGAAAGCTGGAGGGGAATGATTATTAATTATGGGGATTTACCAATATATCAACCAGTCAGTAACTAAGGGTACATTTACGTAGAGCTTTTTTTTTATGATTTTTTTTTTTTTCTGTTTCACAAAATCCAGTTCTGAAAATTGCCTTTAAAAGACACATGACTTTTGGAGTGGATTAGTAAGGTGCTGTTTTGATTAGTTTTTTTTTTTTTTTAATTTATTATGTGTTATTATTTATTATTATTATTATTATTTATGGTGTAGTATGAATTAGTTTTTTTTTTCTTGTTTTTTTTGTGTGCATTTTTCTGAAAAAATCCTTGCCAAAAGCCAGAAAAAAACTGCATTAAAAACTCACATTTTGCTGCAAAATAGTTGCAGAAAATTTGAAAAAACCACAAGTGTACCATGTGCCGTGTTATTGTTCAGTATCCTTATCACTCATTCAATATCAATAATCTTCACAAGAATGGTGTTACTTTTTAACCTGTTCGCAACATTGTAAGAATTTTTTTTTTTTAAATCAGGATTTTGTAATCCGTGACAAAAAACCCACATAAAAAAGCTGTGTGTGAACATACTCTAACTACTCATTATGGATAGTGTAAAAAAAATCTATATAAAAAAACTGTTGCCCCAATTTAAATTTTCTGTAATCTTTTTTTTTTTTTCTTATTTTGCAGATGGTATTATGTGGCCTGTTCATTTTACCATTCCGAATTGTTCTCTTCTTGACTGTTTTAGTAATGGCCTGGTTAACTGCATTGTTGGTCACTTGCTGTATTCCAAAAGACGCCGCAGAGCCAATAAAAGGATGGAGAAGGTAATGTCGGGCAAACTTGTAAAAGGTGATCAACATTATCTGCCTTCTAAACATTCAAAAGTACAATGTTTATCATGAGACTAAAACTGGGCTCTACCTTTTGGTCTTGTCAATGGGGTGTGTTCCTCAACCAGTGCTGACAGTTTTCTGTAGTGGCACACCCTTTCGAGAATGGTAAAACCCCTTTTCAACCCGCGGTAAATATATCCACCATTCACAATAGGCGATGTCACTGCTGACCCTTCTCAATGACTTTTGCACACACTCATTAGATGCTTCTTAATCAGTCTATTGCTGGTAATGTACATGTGCATTTCCTCAAAAAACAGGAAGTGTGAGTCTAGTAGAACAGCCCAGTGGGCAGTGTAAATATTTGAAGATTTCTCATTATTTTTCTTTTAATTAAAGATTGTGAAAAATGGCTCAAAAAAATCCCCTAATTTTCAAACATGCATGCAACATAAAAAATCTGAGTTAAACAGTTGTCATATTATTATTTTTTTTGCCTGTATTTTGAAATTAATATTTTTGTAAAAATCTTTCAGAAATGTCGTAAAACATTTTCTCA
>JARQOD010000010.1:19066994-19152818 GCA_033576555.1 Oophaga sylvatica | reverse complement strand
AAAGGTCAGCCTATCCCGGCTGGGATTAAGGCACACTCCACTCGATCTGTGGGGGCCTCCTGGGCCATTAGGCACCAGGCTTCGGCACAGCAAGTGTGCAAGGCTGCGACTTGGTCCAGTCTTCATACTTTCGTCAAGCATTATCAAATTCATGCTCAAGTTTCTTCAGATGTGGCATTTGGCAGAAAGATTCTGCAATCAGCTGTTGCGCATCTGTAAGTTGTACATTGACTAGTTATGCATAAGTTTTACGAGGCTCCATCTTTTGATGGCTTCCCACCCAGGGATTGCTTTGGGACATCCCATGGTCTGTGTGTCCCCCAATGAGGCGAAGGAGAAAAGTAGATTTTTGTGTACTCACCGTAAAATCCTTTTCTCCGAGACACTCATTGGGGGACACAGCTCCCACCCTTTTTAAATTGAAGCCTCGTTGTTCATTTGAATTTGTCTATTTTGATTTGTTGACATATTGCATTATTGTTATGAGCTCCTACTGCTTTGGTACCGAACTGGTTCATGATGGAGCCAGCAGAGGCTATACACTGCAGGAGGAGGAGCTAATCTTTTGTGCTAATGATTTGCTTAGTGTCCTCCTAGTGGCAGCAGCATATACCCATGGTCTGTGTGTCCCCCAATGAGTGTCTCGGAGAAAAGGATTTTACGGTGAGTACACAAAAATCTACTTTTTTTTATGTTTGTCATTGTGAGTGGGGTTTGTGGTTTCCCGTTGTCTTTGTCGGATTCATTTATTTGTGACTTTTTGAAAAATTGCAAAATTTTTACTCAATTGTTCTCCAGGCTTTCCTTTGAGTGATTTTATATTTACCGTCTAATTTTTGCATACGAGCGCTATTGGTGATTTTTTTCATGGATCGCGCTCATGAACCTGTGATAGTCTATGGGGCCATTCCCGTCCATGATTTTTTTCACTGAGAATAGCGGAAACATCTCAAATTTTTGATCTGAGGGTCGGATCAAAAACGTTAATGCAAAGTCAATGGGTCAATCAAAAAATGAAATCCGAGTGCAGTACGATTTTCACGGATTGTCAGAATGGAGAAGGTGGATAATTTTGTAAATTTTTTTGTTTTGTTGCTTGCATTGCTTACATCAGAAAACCTAACTCTATAACATATTTTTTTACCCCAGCTATTTGATATTGATGGCGATGGCAGCATCACAGAGAGAGAATTTAGTTCACTGTTACGATCTTCACTGGGTGTCCCAGACCTCGATGTTTCCAAACTTTTCCAGGACATGGATGCTGATGAATCGGGAAAGCTCTCCTACGGTAAAAAGGCCTGAAAATGCATATATTCCTCGTAAAGTAGTGTACTAGGAGCATATCATCACAAAAGTAAATATTATTTAAATTAGATTGTTATAAATGAATATATTTTTATGTCACTTTCCTATTTCAGTTTTTATACTGGTCGCTAGAACTGACACTTCCTGCTTTCTGTAATTTACTTGTCAGCTTTGCTGTATAGACTTTGACAGAGTCAGCAGAGGATGTAGATCTCATCGCAGCTCTGATGTACTGCTTGAAGTCTATACACACAGATAAGATTCATCAAATCTTCACAGTCAGTCTTTGATCTTCCTTAGATGTAGAAGCCATAAAAAGGTTGCCCCGAAATTATTTTATAGTTTTATACAAGTATTTGCAAAAATTTGAGAGTGGCGAGGTACTTTCAAGCCATCAGTCAGACAGCAGGTGACACTGCTCCAGATTAAAGGGCAGCAATGATCGCACTAAAATTTCATCCTTGTGCTTAAACAGAACCTGTCACATTGAAAATGTGGTCCAATCTGCAGGCAACATGTTATAGAGCAGGGGAAAGAAAGCAGATTGATATATAGTATTGTGAGAAAAGACTCCGTATAACTACAAGTGAACCTGCCAGCTCTTCATGGGTGGTTCCAGACTTTGCTGAAGTCACTCCACTTACCAGGTCCCAGTGTGTAACGCTGGGGGGTGTGTGGATCCACTGCTTCAATTGCCGGGCTTACCTTGGAGGGGTGAAACTGAGTGACTATCGGGTATTCACTAGATCCTCTGATGGTGAGGATGAGCTGGGCTGCCGGTAGACACCAGGTACCACTCCAGGGTAGTACCCGAGTCTGCAGCAGTTGACTGGAGGGTAGGAGCAGTAGGTACAAGGTACAGGCAAAGACATGATCAGGTAGGCAGCACAGGTTCAATGTACTTAGCCAAGGTCAAAATAAATGGGTAGGCAAACCAGATCAGAAAATTGAGAAAATACAAGAGAGCACCTTACAGAAATCTAGACAGAGACTGAACTCTAGCCTTGATCAGGTGAAAAGTGGTGGGAGGAGCCGACTAATATAGCACCTGCTGGTTGTTGATTGGCTAGGGAGTCCAAACCGTGCAGGACACAGCAGGGTTAAATTCCTGCAGGATCTGGCCTCACTTCCCTATAGTCATGTGGAGACAACAGGAATATGAAGCGGCGTTGAAGTGCCGTATGAATTCAGCTTGGCAGCCAGACATGAGGATAAAGAAAGCTGCGGACAAAGTGAGTAACACGGCGGCGGGAACGCATGTGAGATACCATCATGTCACAGTGGAAGATGACCTTCCCCTCTTTAAACACTGTGCAGAGATCTGGACTTACAACAGTGTCCGGCGGTTTATGCCAATGTAGTGGTGGCTGGCTGGTGGAGCGAGCTAGCAAAGGAGAGTTGACACCCCATTTACAAACTAGAGAAGGCATATAAAGGATAAGGTCAGGACTGGGAGAACGGAGTCAAAAGCAGACCTGTAACTCAAATGGAAGGTTAAGACAGTCCATGGTCAGGAACGAGTATCAAACATGCTAGGTCAGAAAGCAGGGTATCACAAGAAAATAGTCCAAGGTCCGTAAATGCTTTATTACTGGCAACTTCCAGCAAACTGCTGGGAATTTAAGCACGGTGTGGTCCCACCTAAATTTTGTATCAGAGAGGTAATACTCCTGATGACTAGCTGCACTGCAGAAGATTATGTATTTTAACATATTTAATAATTCGTCCACTTTGGTAAACCCTTTGTTTAAAGGGAATATCCTAAAAGCAAGGTGGTGACCTGAGAAAGGACCTACACTGATCAACTACAGTCTGTGGGGAAGCCTGGCAGCACTTGATAATTTGTCCTGCAGTGCCCCCGCAGGGGAAACAAGGCAATACACAGTTCTCATTAAGATCAATAGGCTATATATTTAACACACAGACATGTGCTGCCCTCCAAGGTGAGACACTCTTTGTAGTTACTCTATGCTCTGACTAATTGAAGTTCTGAAAAGAAGAACTTTCTTCTGTGAATACACAATTTTAATAGAGAAAATCGGACATGTACCTCTTCACATTGTGAGACAAAACCCCTTTAAGGGGCTTTTCTTTTTTGGAAAAACTCTGGTACCCCTATTGGGGTGATCTCTTAAGGTGAGATCTTAGTGATTGCCTGCCCCTGACCTGATAAATATGAGCCAAGTGCATGCATAAAAGAAAGACATTGGACACAGGGTCAGATGTGAGAGCTGGCACAGAACTGAACTTACTGTAATTAGTATACACAAAGGATCATGTAGCAGGCAGGAAGAGGGCATTGCACTGCTTCTCAGCAGCCATTGTAGCCACCTCACATTCCAAGGATTCCAGGGCGTAGTTCCAGGATGTAGCTCAATGATTGGCTACAGCGCTGTCAACACTACAGACATTAACAGACACTGCGAGCAGCGGTGGAGACACGGGGATGGTGAGTAAATCTGTTTGTTTTATTAAAATAAACTGCAACCGGGGAGAGAAAATTAGAAAATTGAATATATATAATTATATGATGTTGCTTTTATGTGTAAATGGATGCATCGCAATTCTTGATTTTTTTTTTTTTTTTTTTTTTAATTTTCTATTTCTTGTAGATGAATTCAAAAACTTTTTCCTAAATCATCCGGAATATGCCAAATTGTTTACAACCTACCTCGACCACCAGAAATATTATTTGCACATCCTGCAGCAGGAGGAGGAAGAATCCAAAAATCTAGAACCCTTCATAGCGGGAAACCAAGACGTCAACAACAGCGGCACAGAGGAATCTTCTAGCTCATCCGACAAAAAGGAAGACTGAATAGAACTGATTTTTCTAGAGATTTTATTTTTTCTATGTTTTTTTTCACCCTAGTGGTGAATAACTTATTTTTTGGTGAATTCTGTTTTTTTTTATTGTGTTCAGTCATTTCTGCATGTGATTTTTAGAAACCAGATTCACACTGAATACATTTTTTACAACAGATCTGCCACCCTTTAGGTGCCAACACTTATTGCGCCCCATTCCCCTCCCCCACCAAAAAAAAATAAATTAAAAAGCTACATGCAAATGGTCACCAAAACGTAATGTTGTGTGTAGTCTTGATTAAACATTTCCTTCCATTTTGTATCTAGATCTATGTCTCCATGGTAACAGACTACAAACAAACTGTGTAGTCTGATCCTGCAGTTTTCTATATGCACCATTTTTCCGAATTTTCTACCAAATGTATTATTCCAAAATGGAGCTATTGAAAAATACTACTTTGTCCTGCAAAAAAAGCTCTTCTATAGACATGGAAAGACAGGAATGGTTCTTAGAATTTTATGATGGAAGAAAGGCGAAAAAAAAAAACTTGGTGACTGTTCACTTTTGGGGACTTTTCTTTTTTTCTTAAATTTACTTAATTGGGCTAAAAATTATTATTGCAATTGACTTTCATAAAAAAAAAAAATCACATTTTTTTTCTTTTGTGTTGTATTGTATATTGCTGCCTGCAGAATGACTTAACTGAGAATCCACCAGTGAGCTCATTCTATCAGTCACCTAGGAATGTTTTTTTTTTTTCTGCGCTCCTCTCAGCTGATTTTATGACAGCAGACCACATCAAAGTTCAGTTTCCGAGGATACAAAGAGCCTGTAAAAGCCAAACGGTGCAACATTTTTAATGACACTTAATTGCAAAAATGATTTTTAGCCCCACATACAGTTAAAAGAGAAAACAAAAATGGTTCCCAAGCTTTGAAACCCCCATTAAGGCTCAATATAGTCCTAACCCTATAAAGGGTTAAAGGTAATCTGACCGCAGTATAACGTAGGAACAGAGCCTGATTCCTGCGATATGTCACTTATTTTACTGGGTGAAGCCGTTATGATGCAATCACAATTTTCTCTGCTGAAGATCCTGCCGAGCTCTGAATGCTGAGCTGTGTATAGCCCCGCCCACACACTGATTGGCTACTTTTCTGTGTACATTGATAGAAAGCAGCCTATCAGTGGTGGGGGCGTAGTTGGACCAGGAGGCACAAGACACCTAGTCCTGTAGTGATAATCTCCTGCTGATTTTGAGACAGCAAAACACAGCCCAGTAAGTGATACATCGCTGCAATTAGGGTCTCTGCCCGTTCATCATGCTGCTCTCAGATTACATAGCAAAACCTGCTGACTGATTCCCTTTAATACATTGGTAAGCCAAAGTACAATATTCACTGTTATTTACATTGAATCTATGACATGTAAAGATGTGTAAAAGGATAGTTTTCCTTTAACATATTTATGTGTCGGGGTCCAATCCCTCCCATGACAGCCGTCAATAAAAAACATAATCATGACTTGGTCAAACTGTGACCGTTTGCATGCAATACTAATAATCTACATCAGCAATTGACTTGACTGACAACTGGTACTGAAGCCCCATATCTACCGGTTATTGTGATGCTAATTTATGTTTATTACATCTTTTTATTATATATATTCTTGTTTATATTACTTTTCATTACTAATTCTCCAATAAAGAAATACTTCTAAATTTTGTACTGTACTTTATATATTTCGTGAAGGCTAAAGTATTCACAAGAATTCTCTTAGGCTACACTCAGAGGAACAAGCCACCAGGTAAAAAGTGGCCAGTTTTTGTTCTCATTTTATTCATGAGGTTTTCCTGATTTTTTTTTTTTTTTTTTAAATCCGTCATACCCTTGCAGGGAGAGATCCCTTTTTATTTAGTGTTTTTATTGTCTTTAAAAAAGGAGGCGGTGCTTATAGAATATGGAAAGACACGCCCCAGAGGATCCTGGAAAGACACGCCCCAGAGGATCCTGTGAGCCACGCCCCTTCCCTTATAAAGACCATAAAAATATGCACTAAATAAAAAGGCCCACATCTTTACTATTTTTGTTTTTTTTGTTTTTAAATCTGCCATATAAAATTACAGTTAGGGGATTAGCGGGAATGAAATAAAAGCAACCACTGTCCACATTTGACAAGTGCTCTTTAAAGTGCCTCTCTTGTATGATTTCACAGTAAAAACTGTATACATTGATTAATCTGATTTCTTAGACCTGATGAGACTGGTGTATGAGTCCCAGTACATTCAGTGTCTTCCCACAGATTGCTGTTATCCTTTCATAAAAGGATTATACAGCCATTGTGGACTTTTGAAATAATACACTAGCTTCATCAGGTCTATGTAGTTTTAGTAATGTATACACTGCAGTTTTATATTGTGAAATTTGGTGTCTGATTCATTTTGAGCAAAGGGTCAGAAGCCGTATAACTCGGATGGGGATTGTAAGATAATAGTCAGACTGACAGTCCCCTCTCCCGACCCAAGCGTTACAGCTGCATAGAAATACATGGTGTCCTGCTCGGATCGGGAGATCTGAGCATTGTGTTTGACTCCAGTCCAAGTTATATGGCTGTCTGACTCTTTCCTAAGGGGAGTCTGACACAAGATTTTATTTTTGCTACCTTGTCTGAGTGCAGTATAATGTAGAGGCAGAGACTCTGATTCCAGTGATTTTATAAAAATTACCCAGTAAGTGATAAATCACTGTTTTGACAGCAGGTGATTATAAGATAGAGAACTTCTGCCTGGTAGTTTGCCTCACCCCTGATTGGCAGCTTTCTGTGTACACTGTGCATAGGCAGAAATCTTCCAATCATTGGTGCTGGCACGCTTATTCAGGGCTCAGCATTCAGAGAACTGATAGATGTGCTGCAGCTACAACAGGGATTTATCAGAACAGCAGCCCAGTAAGTGATTCGTCACTGGAACAGGCATCTCTGCCCCTACATTATGCTGCTTTCAGTTGGGGTAGCAAACACCTGCTGAAAGTCATGTATGTTGCTATATGCAGGTGTTCAGTGGAGTTCTGTCCTTTCCTAGCACAACTGAACAATGTCAATAAGCCGCTGCCGCCTTGATTTTTCAGATATTTTCGACACCATGCCTAGATGACTCGATTTGTCTTTTATGCCATTCCCCCATTTGGAAGTTGTCTTAAAAAAAAAAAAAAAAAAAAAACAGAAAAAAGCCCAAAACCTTTAAGTCAGATTTTGATTGGGCCAAATTTTTAGGTCTCTTATTTATATAATTGAAGAAACTGCGTGGAATATTTTTGCTTTCTTGGGCAATGAGTCTCCCAGTTTCAATCTTTTGCTGTCTTTTTTTTTTTTTTTTTTTATCTTACACAATTTTTAAATTTCTGCCCACAAGTGTTCTCTAAGGAAGTAAGTGTTAAAAGTTAAATTTTGCTGTAAATGCTTGTTGTGCATGGTCCAGCCATCTTTACATTGAATAGGGGTATACAGCGGGTGAAATATGTATTGAACACATCACCAAGTTTCTGAGTAAATCTATTTCTTAAGGTGCCATTGACATGAAATTCTCACCAGATGTCGGTAAAAAACCACCCAATCCACAAAGACAAAGAAATTATCCATAGTTGTCCATAAATTAAGTTATGTGCAATAATGAGAAATAACACGGGGAAAAAGTATTGAACATGCTTACTGAAAATTATTTAATACTTCATACAAAAGCCTTTGCTGGTGATGAAGCTTCAAGACACCTCCTGTATGGAGAAACTAGTCGCAGGCATCGCTCAGGTGAGATTATGGCCCATTCTTCCACACAAACTTTCTTCACATCCTGAAGGTCCCGTGGACTCCTATGAACTCTGAGCTTTACTTCCTTCCATAAATTTTCTATTGGATTCAGGTCCGGTGACTGGCTTGGCCATTCTAGCAGCTTTATTTTATTTCTTGGCTGTTTTTTGGGAATCATTATCTTGCTGAAATGTCCACCCTCGTTTCGTTTTCATCATCCTAGTAGATGGCAGCAGATTTTTATCAAGAATGTCTGTCTCTGTCCATTCATCCTCCTTTTAATTATATGAAATTTACCAGTGTTGACAGAGATATTCCCACCTCCAACTACACTGTTGGTATGGTGTTTTTTGGTGTGATATGCAGTGCCTTTTGCGCTCCAGACATGGTGTTTATTATGGCATCCTAAGAGTTCAATGTTGGTCTCAACATTTCCACCCACGTTAAAATGGAGATGCATATATAAAATACTCTTATCAGTCATATAGCTTTATACACCTTTTGGCGGTTCTTTGTGAGCAGAAACACGTTGTGTACCTATGCTACATGTTCCTACTTTATGACATTTGTCATTTTTAGCGATCCCTTTTTAATGAACATGTAGATTTTTTTACTTGTAACACTTGTGAATAGACCAAACCTTTTGAAATAGCCAACTGTTCACACCAGTCCAGCTATTATCCTGGAGACCAAATTGGACCACAATCTGGGATCAAAGCTTCAAACAGAAGCACCTCCAGAATTTTCATCCATATAGGGTTGCTTTCTAATTACTGATAGATTTCAGCTGGTGTCAGGTCAGGACTATCCAGAGCTTTTTGCTCCTTTTTTTTTTTTTTCATGTGTTCAATACTTTTTTTTTTTTCCTGTGTCATTTCTCATTATTACGCATAAGTTAGTTTATGGACATCTATAGTCTGATTTCTTTGCCTCTGTGGATAGGATGGGTTGTTGCCGACATCTGGTAAAAATTTCATGTGAATAGCACTTTTTACAGTCAGAGAAAATTTGTGACCAGTTTAATACTTATTTCAAAGTACAGATACAAAGTGCTGTTGAGTACAAGGAGTGTATGGAAAGAGATGATAGAAGGGATGTTATGGGTCTGCAACTCAGGTATAGAGCGAGGGGAATCTGACCCTGCACTAGGACTAGACTCGATCCCTACGATGGAGCGGGCGGCCTATTCCTTGCGAATAGACCCACCGATGATCCTAGTCTAGACTCAAGCGAAGACCTGAAGGTGGGGGGAAGGGGATCCCTGAAAGATCTAGGGACTGGGAACAAAACACTGGTAACCTCCTAGCAGGGAAATAGAGGAAGCTGCAGAAACAAAAGGAAAAAACAAAGACTAAACAAGCAGAACTAGAGTTCCCAGAACTGCAGAAAGTATAGCACAAAGCTAAAAAGGCTCCTAGCCAGAACTCAAGCGGATTAACACTGATGTCCAGCAAAGACTGGGAGGCAGATGCAGGGTAATAAAGGGTGATACAATCACCTGACCAACGACAAGCCCAGCACCAGGGGAACAAGACCAGCAGCCAGAAACCACAACAAGATGGCGGATGGCCAAACTGAATAGATTCTAACAAGGGACAAGTTTGAGGATAGTTTAGAAAGGGTGAACAGGCAATACATTAGTGAGGTGATAGGACAGGCTAAAGAAATTTGCTTTTAGAACATGCTTAAAACTGTGGATTGTCTGGGGTTGTGCATTCCAGAGAACTGGTGCAGCACAAGAGAAGTCTTGGAGATGGTAGTTGGAGGTGCAGATTATAAAGGATGATAGTCTTAGGTCATTAGAGGAACAGAGCGCATGGGTAGGGTGACCAAAAATAAAGGAGGAGGTGTTGGGCGGTGCAGAACTATGGAGCAAATTGGTATGGTGGTAGACAGAGATGATGGAGATATAGAGCAGTGCAAAACTGGAGAGCACGGGAAGGGTGTAGAGATGAGGCAGGATGTGTAGAGCGGTGCAGTACTATGAAGAGCTCTTTGGGGGAGTGATAAAGTTGTATTGTTCTCTAGCCAATGGGTAACCAGTGCAATGACAGACACAGCGTAGAGACATCGGTGTAGTGGCTGGACTGACATATGACCCTGGCTGCCTCACTCAGGATAGATTGGAGAGAAGAAAGTTTAGTAAGAGGGGAAACAAAATAGCAGAAAATTGCAAAAGTCCAGACGAGAATGCATAAGTGCTACAGTAAGAGTTTTTACAGAGTCACTGGTAAGAAAGGTGACTTTTCTTTCCAGAAGATAAAATTTGTCAATGGGATTGGAAGAGCGGGTGGTCTGTTTTCCTGTACAACCTTGCATACACTAAAGCCTCTCCTATGAAGCTTGGTTCTTGCCATAAACTGGACGCAAAAAAAAATCCACAACAGTCAATTGTGAAATTGTTGTATTTTTTTTTTTTTTTTTTATAATGCAGGTTCACCTTGAACGAAACTTGTGTTTATCCAAGCTTTACATGTCCCAGTGTCTTCATAGAGATGTTTAGTGGAGCGTAGGATTGATACTTCTTGTGTAGATCGATATATGGCCTACGGCACAACATGGTCTTGGTTAAATACATTTGGAGCTCTTTATTTATTTTGTATCGATTCTGTCCCTTAAAATGCACACACACCCTCCTAATTATACAGAAGAGTGTAACCCATCCATTACTTAAGCAGAGCAATACTACCTAGCGTTAACTGCTATGATCAAATAAAAAGAATATTTAGTTTCTCTATTCAAAAGAAATTTGTGTATATTTTTAATGCTGGCATGTTTCTTCTTAGGTCACCAGTAAGAGGGTGAGCTAAATCTGATCTCCTGTTTTGCACTGATGAGTGCCAAGCACCCAAAACATGAGTCTACAAATGCAGTGTCTGGTGTGGTTTTTCATCTTAAGTCCTATGACAAGGGTCGATATTTGCTTTTAGGATTGTTACTTCCAATAAGTGACATTAGAGTTCTAGTCCTCTTCCTCTGTGAAAGGGTATTTGCATGTTTAAATTCCCAAAAAAGCATTGCATGGCCTAGAAGTCTCCTTACGCTCGGCATAAGCCTCGACAAGGAGACTTATAGGCCGCGCATGCAATAAAGGTCTGCTGTAAATGACAAACACCTGGGACTTATTGTGTATGTATGTGTCACTATACAGGTGGAGGCTTCTAATATGCCTTACAATGCATATAAACCCATGTAAAAAAAGACATTTGCAGAGTCAGGAACAAGTGCAAATTCAACCTTGGAAGAAGGCAAGGACCGAAAAATGTCACAAAACTGGTAACAAATGTAACTGCTTCAGTATGAGAAATAGTCAACATTCCTCTCCGGAACGTTTTACGTAAAAGTTACCAAATCAGGGAAAGTTTCCAGGATCTAATGTGGGACTTCTGTGACCCTGCCTAATGTTCCTGACTTGGCAGGTATTTTTCTATCATCTACATAGGCTTCTATACTCTCATTAAATAAATGCTAAGAAATAAATGATATATATAATTTAAAAATTGCCCGAAAAGGTAGGTTAGTTATTATGCTTCGCTTATATAGCACTATCATATTCCGCAGCGCTTTACAGTCATCACTGTCCCCATTGGGGCTCACTATCTATATTCCCTATCAGGATGTCTTTGGAGTGTGGGAGAAAAACGGAGACCCGGAGGAAACCCACGCAGACATGGGGAGAACATACAAACTCCTTGCAGATGTTGTCCTTGGTTGGATTTGAACCCAGGACCCCAGTGCTAATCAGCCACCATATTAACAATATATTTCACATAATGAGCAAACTACGCACTCATTATCACTTTTTACTGAATAATGACCATACAGTGCTCAGATAACCAGAAAATCCTATATCTGTGTCCAGATAAATAGTGCCCTAAAGTATCTGGACAGTATCACAAATCCCAAGATAAACACCACACAGTGACAAGAAAATAGAGAAAAGAATGTGTTATGCAGTGGCCATAGGAATACACAGTACCACAATAATCCCAAATGGTGCCATTTAATGCCCCAATGCGCCTCTCTTTATGCCTCACAATTTGTATTTGCAGGATCAAGGCCCTTTCCTTCCTACGTCTTTCACTGTACCGGTATGCAACTATCCTCTTCAAAGAAGTGGACTTGAACTTCATCACCACCTACTGGAAGTAGTAAAGGTCAATATCCACCCTTTAACAAGCCTTGCTACATGACTTAGGAAAACAATCCAAACCAAATACTCCATTTGCAAAGACGTGTTTGGGGTGTTTACCCCTCTTTAATGCATTGCAGAAGATCTGAAGACTCTTTGCATATTTTAATTTCCCACAAAAGCATTGCACGGCCTATAAGTCTCTTTACGCTGGCATGGAACTCTCCACAAATGTTTCTTCTTAGGCCCCTCAGTAAGAGGGTGAGCTAAATCTGATCTCCTGTTTTGCACTGATGAGAGGCAAACACCCCACAACACGAGCCTACAAATGCAGTGTCTGGTGTGGTTTTCATCTTAAGTCGCATTACAAGAGTCGATATTTTCTTTTAGGATTATTACTTCCACTAGGTGACAGAGTTCTAACTCTCCATGCAAAAGGATATTTGCATGGTTAAATTCCCAAAAAATCATTGCATGGCCTAAAAGTCTCATAACACTCGGCATAAGCCTCGACAATGAGACTTCTATGCATTAAAGGTCTGCTGTAAATGACAAGCACCTGGAACTCATTGTATGTCGGCCAGTCGGGTAATTAATTGCCCATATTAATTAGATAATGACTGGTGACATGTAAATATACACAACGTGTCAATCTATTCTCACTAGGGTGGAAAGGAGAGGGAATACCAAGCTGGAAGAAAAAAGCTAATTATCTTGATTCACTATTATTCTATTGACTTGGTATAAATCTGAATAATCCATATTTTATGTCTGCAAAAAAAGTTTTACTAAAACTTTTCCAAGTATATTTTTGCACATCGGCCTGTTCCATCTCTCCTGTCCAGTCTGCCGTGACACTATCAGTTGCTGTCAGACTGGAAGGTACCTTAAAAGCTTTCTGCTTCATTTCAGCTTCCCATCCTTCTTTTTGCTGCTCCTTATTGTAACCTTCCAGCTTATCAGCATGTCTTTATTGAATTTTGGCCGGTGTGGTCACCTTAGATCAATTATACCTTCTCTGTGTTTTTTCCAAACCCTAATATGCCGGTTACAGCGTTGCCTGAGGGACAGCTTGTCTTGATGCTTCCTAAGTAATTGCAGAACTTAATTCAATTTTTCCTTGTCACAACCCGGCTAAATGAATATAATTCCTTTATGTTAAGGGCAATAATTCGATATAGTCCATATTAAAATATAAGTCAGATTGATTTCTGACAAATACTTATGTTCTCATAACTTTCGAAACACTTTTAGTTATTTGCTTTTTTCACATTTGTCGGAAAATTGTAAATCTTTTTATTTTTTTTTCTATGGGTTAAATCTATTAAATACTGACATTAAAATAAAAAATTAAAGCTGTAAAAAGTGCAAATGACTGAATTGCTACAAAGGTTCCTGAAAAAAATCACAAGAAGCATGTCCAATGTATAATTGATGTGTGAGATCAGTAAGCAGGCAGCTGTCAATCCCTATGGCACAGGAGTCAGAGCAAGCAGGCTTATTTCTAAATTTTGACCCTGAAGCATCGATTCCTTTACTTTGACCCCTGAGTACATGGTCACTGACACTGATGTTAATCGAAATGACAAATACCAATTATGGATTGAAAAGTTCATTTGCCGCTTTCTTTAGATTTGGCCTTAAGCTTGTCCTTATCTTTCTATATCATCGTCTGTCCTTAGACTACTGGTTTAAAGGGGTTGTCCGAAACCAACAGGGAATTTCATGCTAAATATCTTAACTATACAATTTAAGCACATTTCTAATGTACTAAATTGCGTACTTTTCCTCTCTATTTTAACTTCTTTTATTTTTTTATTTTTAAATTCTGATGATATTTTGTTTGAGCATCCCAGCGTGCATTTGGGATTCTCAAATGAGTCATCAGGAAACTAGCGCTGCAGTCACTGTCCCAACTACTGTCACCACCCTAAAATAGGATATCATCACTGATGTCTGCTTCATGGGGCTGGACTAGTCCCTGCTCTACTGAGCATGTGCCGATTGTCAGTTCTGAGACATGCTCAGTTTGCACTTCCTGCTCACTGCTATATATTCCTTTCAATGCGTACTGACATTGCGCTCCCTCGCCGATCTACCGTAAATGGAAGTGTTGAGATGGCAATAGAGTGTAAAGCATTGACAAGGAGAAATCTGTCGCAGGCACTAATTGGAATGTGCAATCCGTGCACGAATCCGGGTATGCCTTTAAGATGAACGGGCCTGGTGGTCCCCACAGGGTAACCGGGATAGGATGCTACAGCTGGGTAACAGGACCAATGGCACGTGACCGCAGGAGGAGGGGCTGGGGCGGAGTCTGACGCAACACTTGGGAGACAGCTGGGGTGCCAGTAGGATAAACTAAGGTCGGCCAAGCTGAGATGGTAACCGAGAGGGCAGTAATGGTACCGAAGGGAATAACAGCAGAGGAGACAGATACAGGCCAGGGGTTGGAACCGTGGAGCATGGACAAGATACAAGAGGGATAGAGCAGGAATCAGTAACCAGGCAGACAGTAATCAGTACAGAATCATGAGGCACAAACCAAGACGGGAGGACAGACCGGATCAGAACCAGGGAATCAGACAAAGTACAAGTACACAAGGGTCAGACTACTCAGCCGAGGGCACAAGTATAAGTGACAGGGATTAGAGTTTCCCAGGGCTATAAAAAGCCCTCCCCCGATCCAGAAAGAGGCCACAAACAGTAACCCGTGATGTGCAGATCCAACTCCTACCATAGGATCATGACAAAATCACATCAAACAGGGAGAGCAGGGACCAGACTACCCAACCCTAGAAACAGAAGTCACTGATGACATCCCGTTTTTGGGTGGTGACGCACATTTCAGGAGCTGGGCTGGTCTCTGCTTGGAACATTGTCTCTTTTTCAACGCACACTGATAGTGTGATCTCTTGCCAGCTCATCACTTCTCTTTAGACCTGGTGAGGGAGCATAATGTCAGTGTGCTTTAAAAGGAACATATACAGCAGGGAGCACATACTGAGCATGTATTGAAATTGAGAACTGGCACATGCTCAGTAGAATAGAGACTAGCCCGGCCCCTGAAATGGACACCACTGATGACGCCCCCTTTCAGGGTGACCAAAGCAGCTGTGACAGTAACTGCAGCACCAGCATCCTGATGACTCATTTGAGAATCCCGAGTGCATGATGGGATACTCAAATGAAATGTCACAAGAAGTTTAAAAAAAAAACATAGACATGAACTTAGAGTAGGGAGGGATGTAAGGAATTTTAAATAGAAGTATATTAGAAAAATATTAAAAGTAAAAGGAGTCATAAATCATGATCAAATGAATGGGTTGAGGTCCACAAGTAGTGGGCACAGTCATCTCCTATGGAGCAGTGCTTAATAAAACACTAAAGGGGATGCAGATTGCCAAGCTTCTCCTAATTGTTGGTGCATTTGTAGCTCATCATAAGGAAAATCATGGCCGCATTCTTGAATGGGTTTTATGAGCATCTACATATGTCAGATTTCACTCCCCAAAGTCACTGCACTGAGAAGGGGCTGGAACAGTGGCTGTGCGGTTCTATCCATTGTAGTCCGTTGGAGCTGTGGAAATAGCTGAGCATGGGAAAAAAAAGATCTCAAACTGATCCATCCACAGAAAAATAAAAACCATATGGGTCTTGGAAAATGGGGACAGCCAGGTATATTTTTCCCTGAAAACTGCTCTTGTGGTTCAGAAAACATATACATTAAACATCTGGCCTGGGACCATAGCGGGAGATGATCGCAAAAGACCTGACAATCACTTCTGGCAGGGAAGATCAGATCGGTGGCAGAGCCGGGCTTGTCTCTGTTATGGTCACCAGCCGAACTCTGCAACTGAATAACACACTGGATCAGGACAGCAGAGGTGTAGGGAATAGACAGGATCAAGTATAATTTATAACTGGCGATTAGAGGCAGAGAGCAAGAGGGTTTATATAGCGAGGGCCCTTACCAAGGCTAAGGGAGATAATGAGAAGACTATGTTAGAAATTAACCCCCCCAGCTGGATGCCTGGATGGAACCACACCTCCCAGAGCTTTTGCTTTGTCACATTGTGTCACCCGCATCAAAATGGAAGCCCCATCTAACAGAAGAGCAAGCGCAGACATCAATGTAACAATAAAATCTTTGGGTAAACTTGAAGAAGGCGCTTACAGCGTTCCTAACTCAAGAACTGCAGGCCATTGCCCTAGAGGAATGGACTAAGATTTCTCAGGAACATTGATAGAAGTTAGTGTATGGCTATACTGTATATCATGTCTGCAGCAGGTTATAACAGCCAGAGAGGCTCTACTAAAGGACATCTGTCATGTAGAGGGTTAGTGAGTCAGTAAAGAAATTTTTACAAGTTAAAAAAAGTGTCAGGCTATAGTAAGTCAATATATAGAGGAGATAACAGGTGCAGCAAGATAGGTAGATACTAACCTCCGTGTATCAAGGTGCAAAGTACAATATATACCATCAACTGAAAAAATGTAAATTATACCTTTAAAAGCTGAGCAGTTCTAATGCCGTGCACCCCGACGCGCGTTTCGTAATAAAGTTCCTTCGTCAAGGGGACTTTTTTTATCTTGTAAAAAATTTCTTTGACACCTTCAGTCTTTATCTTGGACACAATTGTATATTATTTAAATTTTTTTGGATATTGTCATAGATATTGTTACTGTGTGCACTTTTTTATTTTTTATAATGTTTTTTTATGCCATTTTTGATTAGCTCAATATACCTTTGAACTGCTGCTGTTTTAACTTTTGTTCTCTGGGCACCACGGATGTATATTATTTTATTTTATTATAATTATTTCAATATATATATATCTAGATATATATATATATATATATCTAGATATATATATATATTTATATCTATATATAGATATATATATAGATATAGATATATATCTATAACTATATATGTATACACACACACACCTCCATTGTTGCTATTGTTTTTTTTAACTTAGGAGTCAGTAAAGGTGACATTTTGTGCTGAATTTGGAGAAACCAGTTGTTGCATTAGTTGTGTTGAGCTGCTTACATTATTCTTGTTGGATTTGTTTATTGCAAACAGCAGAAAGTTTGTGCATTTTATTAATAAACTGAAACTCAACAAAAAAAAGCAATGTGTGAACTTAGCATTAGGCTGTGTTCACACGTTGCTTTTTTGCTGCTGTATTTTCTGCAGCAAAAACCTGATCTCTTGGCAGTAAAGAAGCTGCAGACAAAACTCAGGTTTAGCTTGCTTTTTGCTGCATTTTTCATGATCCCAGACTTCAGCTTTGCTTCCACCATGCAAACATGAACAATGCAAAGTGTTAGGTCACCAATGCAAGATGTATGTGACACCATAAAACATTTACGGGAAAAAAAGCAAATTTGATCAAATTATTTAGTGGAAAAATTTTTTCATGTCTGAGAAAATAGTGAGCATTCTGAATAGGGAGGAGCGGACCCGTGGATGTTTGGGTTCGTCGGGTTCAGACTAACTGTCGTTCAAAGTTTGGTTCAGCATTCAAACTTGATCCTGAACTCGAACCCAATAGAAGTAAAATGTTGTTTTTTTTTTACAGGAGATCAGGGCTTCAATGAAATGGGCGTTAGGTGGTTTTAACTGTGTTTTGTTATTTTTAAATATTCGTTATGTACCCTGAACTTTACTGTTCAAGTTCACCCATCACTACTAAATACTCTTGTAATGAAGGGGGTAAATTTGGAGAAACCGCTTTTTGTACTAGTTGTGTTGAGCTATTTACATCGTTCTTGTTTGGTTTATTGAAACTTACAAAATTTTGTTAATAAACCTACGGTAACTTGCAATAGAGGTTGAAAAATGTTGAATTTGACTTTTGAACGCCTTTTACTTTTCTTGTACAGATTGGTAAAAATAGTGTGAAAATTGTCTTTTGTCAAACGTAAAGGGATATTATAAAGTATAAAGAATGTGTATAGCGGCGCTGGTGCACATATATCCAATAAGCAGCAAGTATAAATGGGCTTTCTACCACAAAGAAAGCATAAAAAAAAAAAAGGGAGTGTATATTTCCATAGGTATACTCGCGCTATGATTGGAACATATCAACACAACTGATAAACCCTTACCTTTAGATGTATATGGTATATAGGATGTATAAATCAGGGATCATTGAAGGGTGTAAAAGTCATAGGCATTAAAAGAGTTAAAAAAGACTGGAGAAATGGCGATTTCATCAAGAAAATGTCCAGAGAAGAAACACGTTGCATTTTCCAACTAGACACCATAAAGCCTAAGGGCCTGAATAATGACATTGAATTATTTGCATTTGATTAATACACATGAACCGGATTGACTGTGAAGGTATATATATGGACACATATTGCCTGGAGAGCCATCCCTGAGGAAGGAATCCGACAGATTCCAAAACGCGTAGGATTGATTTTTGGCTCTTCCAGGACACCGTATCTTGCTCCCTGGGCACCACGTGACCGCCCGAGACACGTGACCCGAACTGCCGAGCTCCACTGACGCCATTACGGCTTGCTTTACTACACCCCCATCTGCAGCATCCAGCGTCCGTCATCTGGGTGCACCAGAAGCGCGCCACCGGCCGGGGCCGCTTTCCGGAACCCACGCTGTGCTGTGAAGATCCCCGGACTCCATCATTACGATCTCCTCTTTTTCCTCAGATAAGTACTTTCTTACTGCTGCTAATACGTATCTCCAAGGCACCACTATACCGCCATACTGCTTCATTAGCAACACGCTTGGATGTGCCGTCTTTTATTGACACTGAACTATCACTAGATTGTGCTTTATAAAGCGCTTACATTTCCTTTTGCATTAATGTGGGGACTTCTAGTTATCTACCCCCATATGATTGCCAGTGATTTTTTATCATAACACTCGTTCACTAAATGTATATAGGACCCTTGTGCACTTTATATGGTTGAATATTTTGATCACTACCTATTATTTTATTTATTTATTTCACTCCCTTGTTTTTTCTGGAAACAAAAATTCTTTTTCACGGTACCCCTATATAGGATTTATCTATTTATATTGCTCTGTATAAAAGGGAACAATCCCTCACTGTTATCTCCTCTATATACTGAACTTTCAGTATCAGACCAGCACCCTTTTTGGTTGTATGCACACATTTATAGCTTTTGACACAACCGACCTATCATATTTTTCTCTGATTCCTTTTCCACCCTATTTATGGTTACACCTGTACCTTTTATAAGTATTTTTACCTTTGGATGGATTCTTTAAAATACCTACTCTCTTTTTTAGTCTGCTGAATATATTCTGAAAAAAACCTGAAAAAGGCGCATTCACACCTGGACTTTATTCTGCATTTCCTTTTATACGTCCTATATACCATATACATCTAAAGGTAAGGGTTTATCAGTTGTGTTGATATGTTCCAATCATAGCGCGAGTATACCTATGGATATTATAAAGTTATTAAATTATTTTAATTAGGCAGTCTTAATAAATTGTTTTAATTAGGCAGCCTGCAAAAAAAGAAGTTTGCATTTATGGTAACTTGTTTTTTTTCTATCTGTTTTCATTCTCTTACAATGAGAGCTTTTATTCTTCATAATGTATACCTGGTTTCCATAGAGCTTGACTACAAAGAGTGCCCAGATCCTGCCCAAGTGTTCACAGTAGTTACATGCCAAGAAAGGAGTTAGCTCAACATATTTGTCAGCTCTTTACATCACAATGATTTCTATAAGTAGTTACCTGCCCCCTCCTCACTCTCAGCTCCTGATGAGCTGCTGTTATAAATCTAGCTCTTATCAATCCTGTAGAATCACAATCCCCAACACTCAGCATCATGGCTTTCACTGTCCTGAGCTTTGTGCTTGTTCAAATGCCCTGTTATCAATATGTGTAAATACAGTGTAGACGCAGAACAATCTACAAACAGCTAAATGTGTTACAGCAGAACTTGTGCTGATCTTTAAATTACTACTAATACACATGTCACAGGTCATATAGCATGGGAAGACTAACCACAGAAACAAGATGCAATATTGAGAGTCTGCAGTAGCAAGGTGTCTTTCTTGAAAAGTTTTCAATGCAGACTGGGGTTTGAAGATGTGCTGTTCACTTTTTTTGAAGAAACATCAAGAAAGAAGCAATTTTGAAGACATTAGACACAATGATTGCCCAGGAAACTCTAGTACAGCAGATGAAAGGCACATCAAGCTAACTTCATTTTGAAATCAGAAGATGTCCAGCAGTGCCATCAACTCAGAACTGTTAGCAACCAGTGGAACCAAACTACAACCATCTGCTGTTTGGAGAAGTCTGGCCAGTTCATGGTAGAATAGTGGCCAAGATCAAGTGACTCAACTATGCATGAAAACATAGGGTCGGGGTGCTGATAAATGGCAGCAAGTGCTCTGGACTGATGGTGTCCTCAGTGCTAAGAAATATAGGTAGATCCAACATGCAGAACAATCAGGGATGCATCTGATGGGCATTAAATTTATTCTGCAGCAAAACAACAACCCCAAACATTCAGCCAATGTCATTGAGAACTATTTCCAGTGTAAAGAACAAGGAGTCCTGGAAGTCTTGATACAGCCCCACAGAACCCTGCTGTGAAAATCATTTTATTTGTCTGGGATGACATAAAGAGACAAAAGGATTTATCCAAGTGACATCCACAGAAGATCTGCAGTCAGTTCTCCAAGATGTTTGGAACAACGTCTCTGCTAAGTTCCTTCAAAAACTGTGTGCAAGTGACAAGTGTACCTAGAAGAAATTAATGACAAGGGACGGTCACACCAAATAGTGATTTTAGATTTCTCTTTTGTTCATTCGGTTTGCATTTTTCAAGTGATTTAAAATAAACCATGAACACTTTTATTTTTCAAACAAACTTATATTCAACATTTATTCAAATCAGAGCTTCCATGCAAAACAGATGAGATCATAACGTACTTCCTATTAAAGAAAAGGAAACTTAGTTTGAGCAATAAGACCTTTGAATGTGGTTGAGTGAAGAGGACGTCAACAAGAATTTGTGGAGTTTTCTGTTTTCTTTAGCAAAGACGAAAATAGTACAGAGGCCATTTGTGCAGCTAAATAATCAAGGAAAATGAAGAAGAAAAAAAAAGAAGAAAGTGAGAAAAAGGTAGGAGAAAGAACATAAGAGGAAAGAGGGACCCTCGGAGGAAAAACAGACTAAAGTGCCAAGGGTTTGGCGCAAGGCCGATGTGGTGCTTATTTTCAAAATTATTTTTCCAGGACCTGATCCTTCACAGTTCAACGAGACAGACCACCATCCAAAGATCAACTCTTTACTGAACGGTAACTTGACAATGATTACATATGTACAAGGGATAATGGGTAGAAAGTCAGACTTTTATTTTACAGTATGAAGCCTTCTCCACACAGAATCTTTCCTCTGTGGGACATTCCAGGGCATTCTATAACCACTGTTCCTTCCTACTTCACCACAACCAGGCTTTAATGCTACAGTCCGGATTAAGACGTCTCCTTTACTTGTTCAGTGGTTCTACATCCTATTCCTTCCACTACAGGCGCCCTGAAAGTCCCACTGGGGACCCTTCACTAGTCCCAGTCTCTCAGTCCTGTGAAGACCCATTACCTTTTTTTTTTTTGTCGTCAGTTTTGTCTGTGAAATGGCCACAGTGTGAACACGCTCTTATGTATTGCATGTATATCAACTTCTGTTCCGGCTCATTTCTTTGATGTTGCAAAGATTAGTGTATTAGTTGTATGTACCTCAAAAAGGTGTCAGTGAAATATA
The DNA here is from genome assembly GCA_033576555.1 of Oophaga sylvatica. Taxonomy (NCBI): domain Eukaryota; kingdom Metazoa; phylum Chordata; class Amphibia; order Anura; family Dendrobatidae; genus Oophaga; species Oophaga sylvatica. The sequence goes on along the minus strand of JARQOD010000010.1, from coordinate 19,130,983 downwards.
CAACTTATCCTGAAAAGCCATATGATGAAAAATGAGAAAAAAAGATGGATGAAAAAACAAACAAAAAAAAAACCTTTTTGGCGTTTAAGACTCAAGTAGGCCTAATCCGTAAATGGTTAAGCTCCACAAATTTAAGGAGAAGTTGTTTTTACACTTTCACGGTCACTACAAAGGTAATGTGGACTGTTACAAGATCAACAACAAAGAACAGCAGCGGGCTAACTTATATGGAGGTTTTTTCATGGAATTCTTCAAAGATCAACCTACACGATGGTCATAATGTTTGATGTACTCTCATGCTTTAAGGGAATCTGTCAGTAGGATCAACGCTCCTAAGTCGACTATATGGGCATGTAGGTCATAGGAAGCTGAACAAAACGATACCTTGATATTTGTGATCCGTCGTTTTATTCCAGAGAAATCCACATTGAATCACATGGACCGTACATAGATCTCCCCAAGAATCTGCCTCCAGAGCTTAGTTTAAATGAAAGGTGTCATTACCAGTGTGAGACATGTAGATCAGGAGAGCAGACTGTCAGTCATTACATGTCTCACACTGGTAATACCGCCTCTCATTTCAAATGTTGTGGGGAAATGGCTGTTTCACAACCAAATCAATGTAAAGATTAAGCTGTTAGTACACCTGGAATGAGGGCAAGAGAGGACCGGATGGTGTACCTTATGCCATTCGACATCTTAGGACAGGATCAGACATGCGAGAAACTCACAAGTCTTGCATGTCAATACCCGGCACTCGGGACCGGAGCGTGCGGCTGCATAGAAATACATGCAGCCGCGCGCTCCTGTCTGAGTGCTGGCGGCAGTGCCGGGTATTGACATGCGAGACTCGTGCGAGTTTCTCGCATGTCTGACCCCAGCCTTAATCAGGGGAGCAGGACCAGTGTGACATTCCTTCATAAAGACCTCTTCATGATTTTGCCCACATGGTCTCCACCAGACAAACCTCTGGTCATCATCGCTTTCATTGCTCTATTCCAGCCTCCTTTCTCCATATGGAGACCATGTGGGCCATGTCATGAAGAAGCATTCTCAAGAAAAAGTCCCACTCCTGCAATTGCACAGAGAGCTGCTGGCAGTGGATCTTGATGATTTACCAAAATTCAGAACATTCCTCTGACAACCATTATTATCATTTATTACTATCCAGGGATGTAAGTGCCGGAATCTCTGCTCGTGGCTATCATACTCAATACTGAATATATAGATGTTTTGAAATTTTTGTTTCCATTTTTTTCATCATTTGCATATGGTTAACATGGCTAGCCATCCTTCCATAATTCCACGACTTTTCCTCCTTGGTGTTGTAATTTGTGTTGAAAAGTGTATAACAGTTATGTCATCAAATTTAAACATCTAACCTAGGAATATATGAGGTACAGTTAAGAACCATAAAATATGTACTCTAAATCCCTCACATTTCCCAGAGGAACATCCTAAGGATGCCTATGTGAAAACTGTACATTTAGTCTGGGATCTGCTTACCTGTCACTGGAATTGTAAATGACAATTCCCAAAAGATTTTCCGAAGCTTATGGCGTTGTCGCAGCTGGTCATGAAGCTGCCTGAAGATTGATCACTTCTTGTCCCGCTCTCTCAATACTGGTGCAGCTGCTCATGCAGAAGTGTACTATTTCACAACAGCACCCATTCACTGCATGGGAAACCATGTAGCATAAAAATGGCCAAAGAGGAACAGTGCAAATTGCCTCTTCAGAAAGGTAGAGAACTTGAACTCTATAGCGCCACCTGTTTGAAGCAGCGACCCTGCAAGTCACTATTGACCTTTTAATGACTCTTGCAATATGACTTTGGATAAAAACCAAATCAGAATCTCAATTTGCAGACAGTGTTTCTGTGTTTTGCCTCTCATCAGTGCAAAGTATGTGAACTGATTTGAGTAGGTGAAAGGCTATGGACTGAAGTCTAAGGGGTTACGTTTCTCGTTGTGGAGAGTGACATATCGGCTTTTATCCTAAGTCATATTGTAAGGCTCGTTAAAGGGTTGATAGTGACTTGTAGGATCGCTACTTCCAATAGGTGGTGCTATAGAGTTCAAGTCCTCTTCATCTCTGAAGAGGCAATTTCCATATTAAATTTCCCAGAGGAGCATTGCATGGTGAATAAGGCTCCTTACATTGGCATGCCAGAGCTGGTATTTCACTATCCACAAGGAGAAACGTTACCCCTTAGACCTCTGTCCAGAGCCTCTCACCTTGCCAAATCAGTTCTCATACTTCGCGCTGAAAAGGTGCAGAGACTCTGAAACACCTTGAGTGATGTCTCTTGGCCTTCTGGTATCGATACTTTGGTGGCTTAAGCCGGTTGCTGCTTTTCCGGGACAGCGAGGAGGAGTTGGGAGGGAGATCCTGGAAGCTGTAGATGATGGGAGTCAAGCTTCAATTTTCTGGGAATGGTGATACTTGGGTCAAAAATGGATTCAGGATTGACATAAAGTAAATCACAGTAAAGGTAAGACCTTCCAGTTAAGAGAGATGTCCCACTTGTAGTTTTTATGCACATCCTTTTGTTTCTCTGGATGACATTACTTTATTTTAAAGCAACATTGCATTCATGTTCCATACTCCCACAGGGAGAAATAGCTACGAGGGGGAGGGACAGATGGAGATCTCGGCACCAAGATCTCGGGAGATGAGATCTCAGCGCCGCCTCCCAGCAGCAATTTTCCTGGAGTCCATCACAAATCATGAGGTCAAAGGAACTGGTGATAATTCTAAGCGGTATGTGTGGAGAAAACCAGGCACTGCTCATCACCTGCCCAATACAATCCCAACAGTGAAACATGATGGTGGCAGCATCATGCTATGGGGGTGTTTTTCAGCAGCAGGGACAGGACAACTGGATGCAATTGAAGGAAACATGAATGCGGCCAAGTACAGAGATATCCTGGATGAAAACCTCTTCCAGATTGCTCTGGACCTCAGACTTGGCCAAAGGTTCACCTTCCAACAAGACAATGACCCCAAGCACACAGCTAAAATAACAAAGGAGTGGCTTCAGAACAACTCTGTGACCATTCTTGACTGGCCCAGCCAGAGCCCTGACCTAAACCCAATTGAGTATCTCTGGAGAGACATGAAAATGTCTGTTCACCAACGTTCACCATCCAACCTGATGGACCTGGAAAGGATCTGCAAGGAAGAATGGAAGAGGATCCCCAAATCCAGGTGTGAAAAACTTGTTGCATCATTCCCAAGAAGAGTCATGGCTGTACTAGCTCAAAAGGTGCTTCTACTCAATACTGAGCAAAGGGGCTGAATATTTATGACCATGTGATATTTCGGTTTTTCTTTTTTAACAAATTTGCAAAAATTTCTACATTTCTGTTTTTTTTCAGTCAAGATGGGGTGCAGAGTGTACATTAATGAGAAAAAAAATGAACTTTTTTGAATTTACCAAATGGCTGCAATGAAACAAAGAGTGAAAAATCTAAAGGGGTCTGAATACTTTCCAAACCCACTGTATGTGGGAGAATGGTAAGTTGTGTGAATCTTTGAAGGCGGCTGTGGTTCTGCTTGTATATAAGAAATGTGAGAGAAAATGCTTATAGAATTGGAGACCTATAACATTGTTAAATTGAGATTACAAAATCTACAACAATTTGTTGGTGAATCGAATGAGTGAGGAGATTGGTAGTGTGGTGGATGAGGATCAAGTGTGTGTTGTGCCTGGAAGGAGTATGAGTGATTGGAGACTTAACAGTGAGGAAATAGAAGTGTACGGTTGTTGCAATTGATTTTGAGAAGACTTTTGATAGGGTTTAAAGTCCTGGAAGTAATGGGTTTTCCTTAAAAAAAATTGTGAATGGGATAATGACGTTGTATGATCATGCGTCAAGTGAGTTCCTTGTTAACGGGTGGCTGAGTGAGAAAGTGAAGATTATGTCTGGTGTAAGGCAGGGGTGTCCCATGTCCCCTGTCTTGTTTGTATGTGTGACTGAACCTTTGTTGTGCCTGGTGAGATGTGATAATATGAGGATTGTTGGTACCTGGGAGTGGTGATAAGCATGTGAAAGTTCTTGGATATATGGATGATGTGGCTGTGAGTGAAAGTGTTGCGTCTATGAGTAGGGTTAAGTTGCTTTTGGATTTTTTCTGTGGTCCATCTGACTTTAGAGTGAATTAGAATAAATGGAGTTTTAAATGTTTTGGGGATGACCAGGTTAAATGGAGGGGGTAAAGTGTGAAGAGGGTGCAATCAAAGTGCTGGGAGCATTATTTCATAAGGATTTGGAAGGTTAGGAGAGCTGGGAGGAGTGTGGATTGCTCATAGAATATACAGTAAGTTAAATTTTTGGCGCCTGAGAGTCTTGACCTTAGCCATCTTGACCATCTGATGGGCTGTCACAGTATAGAGGGATCATACTTATCCTCATTTGCACATGGAAAACGCGAGAAGCAATGGGATGAAACTGAATGGGAGGAGACACAGATTAGATATTAGAAAAAACTTCTTGACAGTGAGGGTGATCAATGAGTGGAAGGGGCTGCCACGAGAGGTGGTGGGTTCTCCTTCAATGGAAGTCTTCAAACAGAGGCTGGACAGACCTGTCTGGGATGGTTTACTGAATCCTGCTTTGAGCAGGGGGTTGGACACAATGACCCAGAAGGTCCCTTCCAGCTCTGACATTCTATGATTCTATGAAGATTTTGATCATAAAAGCGGCGATTCTTCCAATTTTGCTTTTTATTGCTACAGTTTTTCCACCGCCTTATAGAAAAATCAAGAGTGGAGAAGATGGTTTTTACCTTTATCTGGAGCAGTAAAATAGAGAAACTTAAGAGGGAGAGTCTTTACAAGGCTTGTCACCATGGTGGCATGGGCTTTCCAATCATTCAGATTTTTTTTTGGCTTCAGTATATTAAAACAGTAGTTAAGTTGCTGAATAAAAAGAATAAGGGAGCGTATATCGAAAGTTTTTCAGTAGGCTGGATGTTGTATGGCCTATGTTGGAGAAAGAGGGATGCTAGGGTGCGTGTTGCTTTCAAGTGTCCGGTCTAGTATGAGGTGATTGAGACGTTTGTGACGGAGTTTGCCGATGAATGATTTTAGAATGACTAAGAATGTGATGACAAGAACATGTAGGAAAGAGGTGGAGTGTAATATCATGGGTTTGAGAGGGAATGAAGTTTTGGTTGCATGGAAGAGAGTGGGAACGCATGGGAGGTCTAATAGACAAAAGGGATATTGTATGGCTGACCTTGCACAATATTTTGCCTATGAGACAAGTTCAGAAGAGTAGAGATCTGATCAGAATGGATGTGTTCCCGAGAGAAGGATGTGTTGGATGTGAAACTGTGTGGCATATGATGTGGGACTGTGATTATGCGGACAGTGTGTGGAAGAGCGTAGGTGGTTTGTGTAAAGAGTTAGCGGGTGTGAGTTTTATTGATTGGCGTGTTGCGATGTTTGGGATTGGTGCATGTAGTCGTGTGAAAGATAGAGCATTATGGTTAATTATTAGAGATGAGCGAATATACTCGCTGCTCTGGTTTTCCCGAGCATGCTCGGGTGTCCTCCGAGTATTTGGGCGTGCTCGGAGATTTAGTTTTTGTCTCTCGCAGCTGCATGATTTGGGGCTGCTAGACAGCCTGAATACATGTGGGGATTTCCTAACAAACAGGCAATCCACACGTATTCAGGCTATCTAGCAGTGGCAAATCATGCAGCTGCGGCGAAAAAACTAAATCTCCGAGCACACCGAAATACTCGGAGGACACCTGAGCGGGAAAACCCAAGCAACGAGTGCACTCTCTCATCACTATTAATTATGGATTGTGTGATGGAGAGTTTATGGGATGCGAGGAACTTAGGACTTTTCGAAGAGAAGCATATACTTGTCAATGAGTTTGTCAAGCTGATTCTTTCTAGGTTATCCTTGATTTATAACATGGACAGCAGAGGCGGTGGTGGTTCCGATGGAGAGGGCATTTGGAAGTTTAAAAAATGGCGGCACCTGATGAAATATCAGTGCGTTAATTGATGTTTAGCGATAGGGCCTTTTTTCTAGAGATTTTAGGATGTCTTTTTGGTGTATACCTTTGGTTTGTTATACTAGAATAAATATGAACCATGATGATGAGAAGGTGAAACAACGACGTTTTAGTTGATGAGTTTATAATAAGTTGTTTATAACTAACCTGAATGGTTTAAAAAATTAGAATAAGATGTTATGGGTGTACCAGAGATATAACACAATTTATGGTCATTAAATTACTTTTTTTCAACAGTTTTCTCATTTCTGGCATCTCTTTCTAAATTTCAGTTGTCTCTGAGCTATGTGCAGAGTGAGACAGGAGGGATTCCTGCTCATCCTTTCTCTGTGTAGGACATGTTCAGACAAGCAGCAGTAAAAAGCAGATTATACAGCAGTACTGAGCAGTGTAGCTGTGAATCCTGCACTGGAATGTGACCAATCACTATTAGTTGCAGCACCATCTGCTTGCCTCTGCATATTCTCGCTCTGCTCCTCCTTCTTCTCTATCCATAGGCTTTAATAGACAGCTATAAGTGGATACTTCAGTGAGCTAGGAGTCCATCATATTTTGTGCAGAGCAGCTTTTACCTGTTTTTTTATTTTCAGAATGGATAATGAATTCCAGATGCAGAATGGAGGTTCAAGAGATTAAACCAGGTATTTGTTTTTTACAATATGGCAGAATACAGATGTAATTCTTGACAGCCTGAATTGTGTACATGTAGTTCTCACAGTGGCTTTCACAGTCTGTCAGCACATAATGAGACCATGGAAGCTTTCAGAATAACACGTGGGATCTGAATATTGCAGTCCCAGCGTGCTTCTGCCTCCTTCCTCCTCTGTGCACACCTCACTGTGTCCCGGCGGCGTGCCTAGGGCACACATGTGCATGCTCCCATGTTCTTAAAGGGGCAACATGCACACATGGCAAATGCTCCCAGCAATTGCAGGGAGACACTTAGGTTAATGTGTGTTCACCTGCAAGGTGTCTCCCAGCCAATAGCTCACAGATATCTTATATATAAGGCACCCTCCCCTATTGGGAGGTGCCTGAGCAACCCCTATAGTTCTGTTAGGTGGTTTGGTGTGCAATGTTGACAGGTCCCGCTTCCCTAGTCTGTTAGTGTCCCATATCCCGTATTCCCCTTGGTCCACCATAGTTAGTCCTTGTTTCCTGCGATCATTTTGGCAGTGTCTGAATCCTAAAACTGTGCCTGCAGTACCTGTACCCCGTGGCCGCATCGGCGATACCTGTCTGCCACCATGGCGGTGAATACCCAGGCCAGAACTATGATCCTATCCCTGTGACCTTCCAGTCCTGCACCATGTGAATCTGTCCCTGTGGCCACCCTGTCTGCACAAGGAGAACCTGTCCCAGTGGCCGTCCTGTCAGAAATTGTCCCGAGGCCGTCCTGCTGGACATTGCCCTGGAGTGGCACCTGCCAGCTACCGCACAAGTCTGACCTCACCACTAGAGGCTCCAGGGGACACCAAGGTAACTGCTTAGTCACACCACTCCAGGGTGTTTGTGGCACAGTGGGTCCACGAACCACGTGCGCCACCTAGGAGCGTAACAGCTATCTTCATTATGTACAATAAAAATTGATTGACTTTTTATCATCTTTAGGACTCCTTTTTGGCATTTTGTCCAAATTTGCTGTGGTTCACAACAGATCAAAGAAAGAATATTTCAAGGAAAATTGCTCTGTTTCCAAACCCATTCCTGGCGCTAATGACCTACGGCTCCTTACCTATACTTTTTGGAATAAGGAAATAAACAAAATGAGCAAATACCCTGAAGTAAGTAAATAGTAATAGTAATAATACGTGAAAATAACACAGAAGACTTAGTTGACACAATTTTGATTAAAAAAAAAAAATGGAAATGCCATCCCACCGCGACAAGGTGTATCCAATCAGGATGGTCCTATCTCTAGTATTAAACCTCACTATATTGCCAGCAGCCATCAATAGACGGGGCACAGCAAAACGTAGTTATTTATGATGTACTATTACTATTTACTTTGCAGTATTTGTTCATTTTGTTTTTATCATGTTATATTTCTTAATGGCCACAGTGTGAATGTGCACCTTCAGATTGCACTTAAACCAACTTGTGCTCCAGCTCATTTTTTTGGTTTTGCTTTAGTTTTTTTGTGCTTTATACCTATAGAGGCATAGCTCCCCCTTTTTGAACTGTGCATTTAGTCTATATAGCTTTCACAGGCAGGTGCAAAACTATTTGGCTTAGGAACTGTTCTGCCCCTATCTATTGAGGTCTGCTGGCTCACAGAGAGCTTTAATGCTAGGGATAGGACCATCCTGAGTGGGCTCACCTTGTTGTGGTGGGATGACATTTATGCTTTTTTCATCAAAATAGTTTTAACTAAGTCCCCTATGTTATTTCCACGTATTGTTACCCTGCAGTAAGTAAATAATATTTGCTCTCTCTTTAATTTTATCCTAGGCTATGTTTAAGCGCCACAGTGTAAATTTGCACCTACAAATTGCACTTATACCAACTTGTTTTCCAGCTAATTTCTTTGATTTTTACCTTTTTGCAACTGTCTGAAAGCAGCTTTACTCTGGCTGGTCGATTCTCAGTATACAGGCTGCCATAAACAATGCCTGCCAAGAAATCCCTGTCTGCTACTCTGTACATTATTCCTTAAAGGGAACCTGTCAACTGGCTCGTGCTGCCCAAACTTCGGGCGATCAAAACATCATATCTACCCCAAAATGGTATAAAAAAAAGTTAGCTCGGTGCACAAAAAAAATAAGCCCTCACCCAGCCTGAAAAATGGATACACTATGGGTCTTGGAAAATAGCGCCATTTTCTTTTTAACAAACTTTGGGGTTTTTTATCACTTAAATAAAAAAAGAACCTAGACATGTTTGGTATCTACAAACTCGTAATGACCTGGAGAGTCATAATGGCAGGTCAGTTTTAGCATATAGTGAACATGGTAAAAAAAAAAACAAAGCAAAAATAGTGGAATTGTACTTTTTTTTGCAATTTCACCGCACTTGGAATTTTTTTCCTGTTTTCCAGCAAAATCAATGGTGTCGATCAAAAGCACAAGTCGTCCTGCAAAAAACAAGCCCTCACTTGGCCATATTGACCGAAAAATAGAAAAAGTTATGCTTCTGGGAAGCAGGGGAGCAAAAAAAAAAACAAAAAAACGGAAAATGGACCTGGGATGAAGGGGTTTAATATTATTAATAATTCCAAAATATTATTGTGAAATTCCTTACCAGGCATTGCTATAAAGTGTGTTCCAATAAACAACCAGTTAATTCTTCAATCGATAGAAAAATATAGAAAAGAGATGAAAAAAACAAAAGTAGAAAACTGCAAGATGTTCTCTAATTCCCCCACAGTCTCCAGGGGAGGATCTGCTTTAAATTATGACTGAGCATATGTATTTATTATGAGTTTACACCATATGTGCTTAGAATGGTTATCGACACTATGATAAATCTCAACTCTAAAGAAGCAACCCAAGAATGGAGGCGATCATCGAACGCATCTCGCATCTCCCGGTAAGACGGCACCGTATAGCCCGTACATTTTTGAAATATTGCTTGATTCCTGTTCGGCGGTTCCTTTATGGCTGTCAATATGTATTATCCTTGAAATGAGCCAGATGATCTATCTCTTCCTTCTTAAAGCAATTGGCCAAGACCCCCTTAGGGCACGTAGCTTTACATATGCCAGATTGCTTATACGTCCCCGTAATGCACGATGCTTGAGAGATACCGAACAATTTCCTTCATTTACTTCCTGATTGCTTTTTGTAATGAAGAAATCCCAAAATTGTTTTTTTTTTTTTTTTCTTTTCCGTCCCCTACTTTATAAACACAACGAAAAAACGTCTCCCGGCTGCTTATCGTTTGCTTTATTATCAGCAGGTGGCACTGCTCCGTTTCCAATGTCTTCAGTGGGTGTCTTGATTTAACAGGCAGCACGTGCGTAGAGGGGAGCATGGTTTAAAAGCTGGCATCTTTTCTATTCTTCGCAGTTTTCTCCGAGGAATCACTAACGTCCCACTCGTCAGAGGGGAAAAAAAAAAGAAAAAAGTCACCTATTAAAAAAAAAAAAAAAAGGGTGATGGAAAAGCACACAAATGACTGAATTCAACTATCTACCTGCTTCAAGTTGGTAAGTTTGCATGCTATATAGTATATAGGCTATGGAAGTTTAAGCATAAGGCTAAGTTCACACTACGTGTTTTTGCTGTAGTTTTTTATGTTTTGCTAATTTTCAGCTGCATCTTACAAGGTGTTTTTGCTGCAGTTTTTTATATAATTTTTTTTTGCTATTTTCAGTTGTGTTTTTGCTGCAGTTTTTTTTTTTTATTTATTTTTTTGCTAATTTTCAGCTGCGTCTTGCAAGGTGTTTTTGCTGCAGTTTTTTATATATTTTTCTTTTGCTAATTTTCAGTTGTGTTTTTGCTGCAGTGTTTCTTATTTATTTTTTTGCTAATTTTCAGCTGCATCTTGCAAGGTGTTTGCTGCAGTTTTTATATTTTTTTTGCTAATTTTCAGTTGTGTTTTTGCTGCAGTTTTTTTAAATTTTTTTGCTCATTTTCAGCTGCGTCTTGCAAGGTGTTTTTGCTAACGTTTTTTATTTTTTTGCTAATTTTCAGCTGCGTCTTACTAAAGGTGTTTTTACTACAGTTTTTTCTTATTTTTTTGCTCATTTTCAGCTGCGTTTTACAGAATTTCGGAAATCTCACGCACACGCTTTTTTTTTTTTTGTCATCAGTATTTTGTGCTTTCCATGTTTTTTTTTTCCAACATAGAGCATGTCACTTATTTCAGCGTTTTTCACCCATTGACTTGAGTGGGTGGTAAAAAAAAAATGCAAGGAAAATTTTTTTTTTTTCCTGCAGCTTCTTCCCTGCCAAGAGATCAGGTTTTGCTGCAGAAAAAAAAAACTGAAAAAAACGCCTAGTGTGAACTGACCCTAAGTGTACATTCACACGGTGAGTTTTTAGATGGTGCAGATTTTCAATACTGTTTCTTCACTTTTTTTGAAAATGTGCTAAAAAAACCCCTCATAGTGGGAGTAGTAGTCAAGTCGTTGTTAATCTTCTGAGCAATATTCTCCTTCACTATGAAATTAATAACTTTAGTAATTGTTTTGTTTTATTTATTTTAGAAAAGGAGAACTTTCTATCATAAAGTCCCCACGTGGCCGTCGCAGGCAGGTAATATCTACCCAGCTCCGATTTTTCAGATGTTAAAAGCCAAAATGTTCAAATCGGGTCAGTCTGACCATAAACTGTCAGCGGTGGTCCCCATCAAGGAGACCGTCCCCGAAAAGAAAGAGGTCGAGCTGATACTTGTAAAGGAACAGAACGGAGTCCAGTACACAAATAACACAATCGTTGACCCCGACGCCTCTGGGAAATACGAGACCCCCGTCGTCCAGGAAGAAGAGGAAGAACGAGAGCACTGGGGCAAGAAAATAGACTTTCTTCTATCGGTGGTTGGGTTTTCGGTGGATCTGGCAAATGTCTGGAGATTTCCCTACCTCTGCTATAAAAATGGAGGAGGTAAGAAGGAGACTTTTCCGAATTTGCATGAATACCTTTTAGACATTAATGATCATTTTATACAATGCATAGGCATAAAGTCTTCTAATTCTGGAGGGGTCAATGCCCTACGTGAAATTTGCCATTCTTTCTAATAATTTATTATATTCTCACACATAGAGATAAATAAAATATATATATATACACTTTATTTTTCTTCTTTAATTTGCAGTTGGGTTTCATTACAAATGAAGCACCATTTGCCTTCAGTGTCTTCAGGCTGCACTGTCAGTTGCTGGCTGCATATAAAGATCTAACTGAGCGTCCATCACAAGCTCCCTATGAATATCTGACTGGAGAGTTTTCTCTTTTTTGTCTTTTTCTGAGCTGGTTTACAATCCAAGACCAAATCAAAGTAAAATGTGTAGTGAAACAAAGAGAATGTAAAAAGCCAGTTGGTGCAAAAATGTTGATGGAACCTAAATGCAAAAATTATTTTTAGTAAAAAAAAAAATTCACAAAGGTGGACAACCTCTTAATACATTTCAACATGTCTTCACCTACACAGTCGTTGGGACTGATTCTTCAACCCTGTTTGGTCCCTTTAAAGCCTCACAGCTGAAACCTGAAAATGTTGTTTTCCTAGCAACCTTACACTACTATTATAAAAATATACACTCGGGAAATATTTGCCTTCCATTTCACATATTTAGCATAACCTATTCTAATCCGGTGGTCACACTATATTTTCCTTCTGTGTAGGAATTCTTTGTAAGGCTTCACGAACGCCGATGTTTTTCCTCTCGTTGGTCCTTTTTTTCTATCTGTTTCTCAACCTACGTCTCTCCAGCTGTTGGGAAACTACAACTCCCAATATGTACTGACAGCTGCATGTTGGTGGTTCTAAAGTTCGGAAACTTTTCTCATTTCTATGTAGCCACCATACTAGAATTGTGACCTTGCAAGTTGCAACACTAAATAGTGTGTAAATGTAGACTTTTCATGGCAGCTCCATGAGAAGATCACTGACCTACATGGTCATATATATATATGTTTCTGAACTGGTAGCCAACCTTAACCCCTACACACCGGGATTAGAGTTGAGCGACTTTGGTCGGATCGGGTTTCGGACCACCCGACTGAAACAAAATTTGAGTCGGACGAAACTGGTCAGACTAGGGCAAAAAAAAGTCGGAGTTTTGTCCGAAACCCGACCCCAATGCATGTCAATGGGGAATAAAAGTCGGCATTGAGCGGATGACATTCATCCACTCAATGCCGACTTTCATTCCCATTGACATGCATTGGGGTCGGGTTTCGGACAAAACTCCGACTTTTTTTTGCCCTAGTCTGACCAGTTTCGACCGACTCAAATTTTGTTTCGGTCGGGTGGTCCGAAACCCGATCCGACCAAAGTCGCTCAACTCTACCCGGGATATATATAATATATATTTGAAGCTGCGATCTTCTGATCACATGTGCAGCACATAGCAGGCCTTCAGGATCATCTGCTATCAATGACAGCCACAGGGCGGCGCTCATAGCAGCTTGGCAAATGACAACCACGGGAAACTCCTGCAGACCCCCGGTAGTCATGCCAACCAATCAGACTCGAACATGTGACAGGGGCGGAGTTAGTGACGAGCTTGTTAACAGCCTCAGGTGGATTCCCGATTCCACCCGTGGCTTTTAGGGGCACATGACCACTGGTCAAATCAGCTGTCGTGTACCTACCAGAAAAGGTAGCATTGGAGTCTGCATCAAAGGGGGGGAGACGCATGTCGTGTGTGTGTGTATATATATACGTCATATATCGTGAAGGGGTCAAAATGTAGCTAAAAATAATAATAAAACAAAGTCAATGGAGAATACAGAAAAACATCATGTCCAGTGTACGATAAGTACAAATTCAAAATTCAGCTAGAATTTTTTATGACTGAGTTTCCCCATCAGGATCAATATAAAGTATATGCATACAAAAAAGAAACATTACAACCACTTGCATCTTAGACTGGCTTCAAACCCCAGTAGTTCTGCTGACCAGGACTTGCATCTCAATATAATAAAAAACTTGATTCCAGCTCACCCAGTTGCTCCATGCTCATCCACCTGGGGCTCAGACACCGGCCTCCTATCAAGGACAATAACAAAAATTGGAGTCCGGATCAACAGGACTGGATTTTTATTTTTATTTTTCAAAAGAAAATATAGTGCATACAAAAGAAAATTTTCATGGTTGATATGACCCAGTCGACATGTTTCGACTGCACTAAGCAGTCTTACTCATGACATGAGTAAGACTGCCTAGTGCAGTCGAAACATGTCGACTGGGTCATGCTGACAATGAAAATTATCTTTTGTATGCACTATATTTTCTTTTGAAAAATAAAAAGAAAAGAAAAATCCAGTCCTGTTGAGCCGGACTCCAATTTTTTCTATCTCCATATAATCCCTTGACCTATGCCCAATTCATCGGAGACTTGAAGGATTACTCACATTCTTAATGATGTGACAATATTAAGTGTATATATAAATATATACAATTACATAATACTGAAGAAGTCCTTGTCTGCTTAACAGTTCATATTGTTTTGAAGGGAATCTGACATCAGGTTTTTTGCTATGTAATATGAGAGCCGCATGATGTTGGGGCAGAGACCCTGATTCCAGCGATGTGTCACTTGCTGGTCTGTTTGCTGTCACTTTGATGTAATCCCTGTTCTCTCTGCTGCAGATCTAGCAGTTCTCTGAATACTGAGCTGTGTAACCCCACCCCCACCACTGATTGGCAGTTTTCTGTGTACACTGTATATTGACAAAACACTGCAAATCAGTGGTGTGGGCGGGGTTACACAGAGCAGGAGGACTACAAGGCACGGGACACTTAGTCCTGTAGTAGTAATATCCTACTTTATCCTAATTTTATCATCAGTGTCCTTATAGGACTAGGTGTTGTGTGCCTCCTAGTTAATGTCTCTGTGTCCCTAATTAATGTCTCAGGGAAGCTGAGAACATTGATGTATAGGAATGAGAGAAAATATTTAGAATAACTTGTTTTTTATTTATTGAAATCCCTGCTCATTGTGGGCTTCGAAGTCAAGTGGGTGGTTCTAATCAGTGATTGACAGCTATCTCCGCATGTACACTTAGACAGGGACGACTGTATATTGCAGACAAAGACCGCCCATTTGACTGCTAAGTCCAGAATGAGTTTTTTTAATCCTTTTAATATAAAGGTGACATCAACCCCACAAATATGAACCCCACTTGCCACCGCTACAGGGAAAGTGGGAAGGGCCGGGCAAAGCACCAGAATTGGCGCATCTAATAGATGTGCCTTTTCTAGGCAGCTGTGAGCTGCTGTTTTTAGGATGGGGGGTCAATATCCATGGCCCCTTACTAGCCTGAGAATACCAGTCCCCAGCTGTCTGCTTTAGCAAGGCTGGTTGTCAAAAATGGGGGGGGAACCTACGCCGTATTAAATTATTTAAATACTCAAAAAACAGCGTGGGGACCCCCTATTCTTGATAACTAACCTTGCTGACAGCTGAGAGTTGCAGCCCCCAGCTGTGAGTTTTGTCTGGCTGGTTATCAAAAATAGGGGAGAACCCACGCTGTTTTTTTTTTTTTAATTTATTTACAGCGCAGGAGCGATAGATGAATACTCCCATCCACTGCTAATGCTCTCACTGTAATTAGCGGCTGTTGGTGTCGGATGATGGGAGCGGTTGTCCCATCAGCTGACACCAGTGACCAGACTTAAACTTTATACCTCTCATTACAGCTGAGTGCTTTTGACAGCGTGGGAACCGCGGCTCTCTGACCAGCAGTGATGATTTCACCACCAATCCAACAGGGCAGCAAACACTGGAAGAGGGGTAGTCTTATACAGCGAGTATATCCAAACTCTATATTTTAACTGGAAAAGTTGGGGGGTCGTCTTATAAGCCCAGTCATCGTATACGCCAGAAAATACGGTACAATTTCTAGTATATTTTTTTCAGCAGATATTGTGTTCTTTTATTGTTAACATCACTCACAGCATATTTAAATTTGCATTTTTTTTTCATTTTTGTTAAATTGTAATGTTTATTACTATAGATTGAAATATACATGTATTACTATATTAATGCTTGCAGATTTTTTTTTTGGGGGGCGGAACTCTCCCATTTACTTGCTCACCGATTCAAAACTCTGTGCCCATACAATCCCAAAGCTTTAAAGACATGCCACTTGGGGTTAAGTGTTGCTTCTAAGTGCATATGTAGAGCAGGGCAAGAGTGCCTCCACTCAGAAATTCCTAATAGTACAGTTGACGTATCAACTAATACCAAGACCACCAATTAGATGCCTCCCTTATGGTATTGCATGATGGATAAGTATCTGCCTGGATTCTCAGCATTCAGGACACCATTAATTTTGACCAAATCTCCAACTTCTTTTGCTGAAATACAGCCCTGAACTTGCCGGACCTTCCACCATGCTTCACTGTTAGGCCTTCATAATTGTGCAGCTCCCCAAGCCTTCTGTAGCAAATTGACAAATATTTCACATTTCACAGTCCACAGCACCTGCTGCCATTTTTCAGCACCCCAGTTCCTATGATTTCATAAATAATTGAGTCACTTGGCCTTTTTTCCATGTCGAAAGTATGATTTTTGGCCGCAACTCTTGAACCTCGATGAAAATTCCTTGCAAATTTGGGGCTGCATTTCAGCAAATGGAGTTTATTTGATCAGGATTAATGGTGTCCTCAATGCGGGAAAATACAGGCAGATACTTATCCATCGTGTCATACCATCAGGGAGGAGTCTTATTAGCTCTAAATTTATTTTGCAGCGGAACGAGGACCCCAAACATACAGCCAATGTCATTAAGAACTATAAATACGTGAAAATTTGCGCTAATGCATTCAAAAAATACATTCATGACAAGGTAGAGGGTAGGGAGATGAAGGGGTTTATAGGGTTATGGTGGAAGAGATACAGAATGGGGATGGCTTACAGATGATTCCAAAGGAAGGCAGTGGGGTATGTACCTTCTCCTTTGGCTTGTACAGCCCAGCATCCCATCTTACATTTCACAAAGGGGTTCGAAATTGGAGTTTCAGGTGTAAAGAGGATATTGTTTCATGGCGGCAGAAAGATAGGTCTTGGGTAGAGGCTTGGTATTTAGTTTTTTAGAAGAAGGTTACATTATAGGCATGGTGACCTCTGGTTTAGCTTGGTAACACCGGAATTAACCTACGCTACTTAGGTTTTGTGGGTACATGGGTAGCGGAATGGTGTCAAAGGCTAATCTACCCCAAGTCAATGCTGTGCATCTGCAGAAAGTCTTTTTTTGCCTTGTGCTAAGACCTTTACTACACTACAAGAAGTTTGCATTTTGATAGGAATGGAAGTTTTCTATTGCTGCTATTAATTTTTCTTATTTTCTCTTAGAAACGTCTGAAGTCTGCACCATTAGGGTTGTAGATGGCATCCAGATGTATGTAGTTATTAGTATAATGTGTTAATAAGAAATGGCTGCTGTGGCCACTTACATCCAGTAGCAGGCAGTCTGGTTTTTATCACTTTGTGGGGTTTAAGAGAAATATTGTTACAAAGGTGAGTAGGAGAACCCTTGTCTACTTGTCAAGTGAACTTTTCATTGAAAAAAAAATGTTTTTTTTTCCACCAATAAATATCCTATTTATTACATAGCTTCCATATCGTCTACCATTTCTGTAGAGAAAATGTTGTTTTATATTGTCAGCTGCCAGAAGGGGAAGGAAACTGATTTTGTACAAAGTCAATCCCCAACAGTACAGATTAGCAGATTCACCGAGGAGGGTATGAAGGCAAAACACACCGCAAAACAAAATGATGGAAAAGATTTTTTTTTTTTTCCGCTACTTTCTTACAAATTTTAACAAGGTAAACCCCATAGTGCCCACAATGAAACTTCACTACAGCACAGGTTACATCTATATGAACGTGTGTACCGCAGATCAGCTCCACTCAACTTGTTCACTTGGAGGCAGAAAAGTCCAGACATAGTCAATTGGCAGGATTGGGATGTTTTTTAGAAAAAAAAATAAGACCAAAGCCAAATTCTATGCAAACCCTCGAAGGGTTTAAAATTGAAAAAATAAAGTAATTTGATGCTATTCTATATAATTTCATGTTGTAACACGACTACATGCCCATCAGTAATGCTAAGCTGTATTTTGCTGCTCTGACATGTTCCACGGATGCCCTTTTGAGTAATAAAAAGGTTATTAACTGGAAATGTAGGAAGACTGTAATTCAAACTGATGTTAAAAGGAGGAAATACAAAGTTGAATTGGAAAAATAACCATAATATGTGCAACATGTAGAAATGCAGTAAAAAGATGAAAACCCGCAGATAAAAACAAACAAAAGAACCACTCGATATATCAATGTGACAACCAGCAGGCTCGGAGCTGGCGCAGGCTGACCTTCCGGTCCTCCACTTGGTCTTTAAGACTGAAGAAGTCATTAACCGCAAACTTGAAGATTTACAGAGGGCAAGTAAATACTGACATAAGGCTCACGTGATCAAGAGGCCCTCGGAGAAAGTCACGCATACAACATTGCTGATTAATCATGAACATGTATATTATTGTTTTTTAACCTGTGCTGTTGGTAAATCTTGTAGTGCAGCAGTCAATATAAGCATATGTTAGAATTTGGCCCTCAGGAGTAAATGATTCTGAGGTTCACTTTCAATCCATATAGAACCAAGGGCTTATCATCCGTAGGGTCCTGCCAGTTATTTTGTGAATCAGCCCATAAGAAAGAAACTGTCAAGACAAAGTAGCGCTATTACTGATGCCACCGTATGGTGTCGCCTTCTCCTTCCATGCAGGGACGCCGGCTTACTCACTGCCTCAACGTAGTCCCTGATGTGCTTGCTGTTGGTGTGCGCACCGCAGCTCCTGGCGGCGTGCCTAGTGCTCACGCGTTGCCCTTCTCCTAAAGAGGCCGCACTTGCATTTTGCTAAATGCCTTCAAACTGTTGCTGAGAGGCATTTAGCATAATTGGTATACCTGCAAGATGGCTCCCAGCCTATAGCTGAGTCATCCTGTATATAAAAAAACCCCTCTGTCTGTCTTAGAGAGTCGCCAAGCAACGAATTGAGTCATTAGGTAGTTGGTGTTCTACCAGTGCAGTTGCGAGGTCCTTGGTGTGGCCAGTGTCCTGATAATATATATATATATATATATACAGTGCCTACAAGTAGTATTCAACCCCCTGCAGATTTAGCTGGTTGACACATGCGGAATTAACTTGGCATTGTGACATTTGTACTGTAGATCAGCCTGGAAGTGGGAAATGCACTGCTGCAAAAATTTTTGTTTTAATTTTTTTTTTTTTTTTTAAAAAACGTTAAAAGTTAATTCAGAATGTCATTTATTATTCAACCCCTCAAACCACAAGAATTCTGTTTGGTCCCCCTAAAGTATTAAGAAGTAGTTCAGGCACCAAGAATAATGAGCTTCACATGTGTGGATTAATGATCTCTTTTGCCAGCCTTTTCTGACTATTTAAGACCCTCCCCAAACTTGTGAACAGCACTCATACATGGTCAACATGGGAAAGACAAAGGAGCATTCCAAGGCCATCAGAGACAAGATCGTGGAGGGTCACAAGGCTGGCAAGGGGTACAAAACCCTTTCCAAGGAGTTGGCCCTACCTGTCTCCACTGTTGGGAGCATCATCCGTAAGTGGAAGGCTTATGGAACTACTGTTAGCCTTCCACGGCCTGGACAGCCTTTGAAAGTTTCCTCCCGTGCCGAGGCCAGGCTTGTCCGAAGAGTCAAGGCTAACCCAAGGACAACAAGGAAGGAGCTCCGGGAAGATCTCATGGCAGTGGGGACATTGGTTTCAGTCAATACCATAAGTAACGTACTCCACCGCAATGGTCTCAGTTCCAGACGAGCCCGTAAGGTACCTTTACTTTCAAAGCGTCATGTCAAGGCTCGTCTACAGTTTGCTCATGATCACTTGGAGGACTCTGAGACAGACTGGTTCAAGGTTCTATGGTCTGATGAGACCAAGATCGAGATCTTTGGTGCCAACCACACACGTGACATTTGGAGACTGGATGGCACTGCATACGACCCCAAGAATACCATCCCTACAGTCAAGCATGGTGGTGGCAGCATCATGCTGTGGGGCTGTTTCTCAGCCAAGGGGCCTGGCCATCTGGTCCGCATCCATGGGAGGATGGATAGCACGGCCTACCTGGAGATTTTGGCCAAGAACCTCCGCTCCTCCATCAAGGATCTTAAGATGGGTCGTAATTTCATCTTCCAACAAGACAACGACCCAAAGCACACAGCCAAGAAAACCAAGGCCTGGTTCAAGAGGGAAAAAGTCAAGGTGTTGGAGTGGCCTAGTCAGTCTCCTGACCTTAACCCAATTGAAAACTTGTGGAAGGAGCTCAAGATTAAAGTCCACATGAGACACCCAAAGAACCTAGATAACTTGGAGAAGATCTGCATGGAGGAGTGGGCCAAGATAACTCCACAGACCTGTGCCGGCCTGATCAGGTCTTATAAAAGACGATTATTAGCTGTAATTGCAAACAAGGGTTATTCCACTAAATATTAAACATAGGGGTTGTATAATAATTGACCCACACTTTTATGTTTAAAATTTATTAAAATTCAACTGAGCAACATAACTTTTTGTTTTGTAAGATTTATGCTTCTGTTAATAAATCCTACTCTCGTTTGCAGTTTGAAGGCTCTAACTTATTTGCATCTTATCAAACCATCTAAATCTGCAGGGGGTTGAATACTATTTGTAGGCACTGTATATATATTAAATATATATATAATTTTTTAATCAATTTGAGTGGTCTAGTTCTAGATAATATCATTGTTTGTCATGTGAAGTCTAGTTCTAGGTAATATCATTGCTGTGCCAAATTGAAGCCACTTCTTCATGACCTCTTCAGTGTTTCATAGCTAATTCTGAACTGTATCTTCACTGTTTTAATGCTTTATCTCCTCATCTTTCTGGCTAAACTGTGACGTTTTCTCACTATCCAGCTTCATCACATAATGGCATCTGCATTTCCTGCCTTTGCTTTTATACAGGGTACAACCCTTGTAATTTTCTCTGAAGGTATAAACAACCGTTATTCAGTGCTATGCCATTACACACTATCAGTACAGTTTCTTCAATGTTTTATTGCTCACTGTTCCTATCTGTGACTAAGCTGTGACATCCTCTCACTATCCAGATTCGCCACACAATGCCACAAATTGCTTTTATTCAGATTATGACCATTGTACCATATGATTTCCTGAAAGGCTTAAAAGGGAATCCTACGTAGTTGTGTCTAAGGCCATGCGAGCTTTCTCTAATACATTCTTCTGAAATTTGTAAAATGGTGGAAGCAATTTTTGCAATGGACAAATTCTTAAAAACTTTAGAAATTTGGTTTGCATGGAATTGATTTGCTAATCTCGACTATGAAGGTTATTATTGTGTAGGCAGACACTTTAATTGTCATCTAGAATGCTGCTTGTATAGGAGACTATAGTAGCTTGAAAATTGGCATAGAATACCCTAAAAACTCTAATTCTAGTTTCTTTTTAGTGTTACTTTCTTTTTACAATTTTTTTTACATTTTAATAGAAAGAGGTCCTTTACATTGCTCAGAAGCTTCATTGTATGTCAGTTTTTGACTACTGTAATATTAGAACCCTAATACTGATTCATGCCCGTCACATTTCTTGTAAAATCCTCGATTTCATTGCAAATGCGAAATTGCCAGAAGAAGTATACCATATGGATGCCAAATTCCTTTTGTAAGTGAGAAGATAGAATTTCCCATAACACAGAAGAATGCAGCAATGTTGAAAATATAGAGAAATATGTACCGTATATTACATGCACCGGGAAAGTGAAGGCTGATTTCTATAGAGAAGATACATTTTATAAATGAACAGGAATTTTAAAGGTTGTTTCACTAATTCACCCCATTTTCCTGTTGGAACAGATGGCTATCACAGTGGGGGTCCTCTACTTGGGACCCCTCTTCTAGTAACCAGATGCTTGGAGTGACTAACAAATGGTGTCTGCTTCCTGGTCCATGGTTGCAGTAGGACACTTACTTAATCCAGTGTCAAAGTCCCATGCACCATTGACCAATTATGTGCTTGCTTGGTAAGATGTCCCACTAGGACCAAACCAGTAGAATATCCAAGAATCTCAAAGCATCAGAACATAATTGGTAAAAAGTTAGATCTTTTATTCTGTAGAATTAAAAAATAAAATAACATTAGGAAGACAAGTGGCTGACCCTGGGTAAGATCCTCATGACTGTTAAATATCTTAAGGAAAAGTTATCCGGAATACTTCTATTTGATGAAGGAACACTGTTTTTTATTACTGCAAGCAACTTTTATGGGTTTTTTTTGCATTTTTTTAATATTGTTCATTATGCATGGTCATTTTATACTGTTTCTGCTTTTATTTCCAATTTTTGTTTTATTCTAAATATATTGCAACACACTTGTCAATTATGATGTCCTAACCTCTCCGCCAATAACCACTCTTGGGCCACATGCACATGCTCAGTATTTGAGGTGTTTCTCAGTATTTTTAAGCCAAAATCAGGAGAGGAACAGTCAGAGGAAAAGTATAATAGACACACGTCACCACTTCTTCGGTATTTATCACCAGCTCCTGATTTTGGTCTACAAATGGTGATGTAAGATCCTGACCAAATAGTGTCAGGTCGGCGCCGTTATACTGGTTCAAATGACGCCTTGTTTGATCAAATCCGTCTTGTGGTTGTTGTTTAATCTTTACCTGTAGATTTCAGTTAATGAGATTCTCGTGCTCGGGGGCGGCGTGGGTGAGGTTGTGGGCAGGGCTTTATGTGGTGGTCTGCTTACATATTATAATCTCATTAACTGAAGACTAAAAATAAAGATTAAACAACAACCACAAGATGGATTTCATCAACCAAGGTATCAGGATAACGGCGCCGACCTGACACTGTGTAGGTTACTGTGCACAATCCTGCTGACAGATTCCCTTTAAAGCTCTTATATTTATACTTTTGTATGTTTTATTCTAATGCCCCAAAATGCATAAACTTTGTAAAGCCTTTTATTGAATAAACTAACAAACCTAAACCTTTTTATCCGGCTTGATGCTTCAAATGGTGGAAGTGCCATAAAGGTGTCTTTTCCAGCCATAGTAATATTATTAAAGTCTATAACCAAAAAATACCTTTTTAAATGGGTATTCCCATCTCCAAGATCCTACTAGAATTGTAGTATAGCTTTTCTGATAAGCTATGTTAGTTACCAATGTGCAGGGCATAGCAGAAGCTTAGGTATCCATGGTTATGATGACCACTCGTATGTTGGACTCTGGACTTCTTGCAGGTCACCCCTGAGAATCGAAGATTCCCTATATCAAGCACCCATATTTCTTGGTTAGCTGCCTATTAGTGTATGTGAAGGAAACCGTCAAAGAGGGAAAACCTACCAAGTACATGCAGAGTCTACCATGGAGTTGGATTCCACCCCGAGACCCCCATTGTTACAAGGCATTATGTGATTAGATAATGTAGTACAGAGTGGAATAAAGGGAACCATTACATCCATTCCATTCCAATAAAAATATTAAAGTCAGTAAAATCTGAAACCATGTCAAAACCGCATAACCTACTGTGCCCGGGACATGACCCATTAGAATGAAACAACATATTCTGGAATGTTAGACTGGAAATGAAATGTAATATTCCCAATGGAAACTCCTACAAGGATATAGATCTAAAATATATATATTGTTTTAAGCTTTTTTTTTTAATGCTTAATATAGAATAGAAAAAAAAGACTGGGTCTCCAGTAGAAAAAAATATTGTGCAATAAAATGTTATAAATAATGAATAACAATGTGATCCGAACAAAGAATTTGATTGGTGGGGGTCTGACCACTGGGACTCACACAGAGGGGCAAAATGGGGCACTTTTATAGAGTGCACTTGCCCGATTGCTGATCCAGTCATTCCCTATGGGGCTGACAACTGTTTCTGGCACAGAGAAGGAAAGGAGCGGGTACTATTCCACGGCAGATTCTCTGCTTATAACAAGCACTGATAGGGAATTTAAATTTTGAGCCCCAATGGGGTCAGTGATGATGTCTGTAAAGTGCTGTGGAACTAATAGCGCTCTATAATTGAGGAAAATAATTATAAAAAATAAATTCTAGGATGTTGATGAATTTTTATTAAACATTCCTATGATCATTTATTCCTTCTCACTTAAATTTTAAGAAAAATAGTTAAATCTTTATGATATACAAATTAACAAATAGAAGAATGAGTCCTAATCGCAAACCCCTTTCCTCCACTTCTGGGAGGTAAGAAAGAAAGGACGCAAACATCAAAAAGACCAGACTACATTTGGTGCATTCTCTTCCCTGCAGTTTAGTCCTCTTAACTATATATTTTTTCTCTCAAGTCCTCCTCCATTTTTCAAATATATCCAAGGAGCAAAACTGTGCACCCTATTTTTCCATTGCATAACATCTGGAATTTCTTTAACTATCCACTTCCTAACCAAAAGGAATCTTGTCATGAAAAGTAACCTACTTGGAATCTTTCCTTCATTTTTTGAGTACTTCCATCCCAATGAGAAATGCAAAATTGCTGACTTTAACTCGAAAGGAATTCAAGTCCAAAATTTCCTCAGTTTCTTTATAGACGTCTGGAAGATTCTGATGTGTTTACAGTCCCGTAATAAAAGTACCAAATCTAGCTTTTGGATTTTGACATTAAGGCTATGGTGACATTATCAGTATTTCGTCAGTATTTCACATCAGTATCTGTAAGCCAAAATCAGGAGTGGGTGATAAATACAGAAGTGGTGACGGGTTTCTATTATACTTTTCCTCTGATGGTTCTTCATCTGATTTTGGCTTACAAATAATGAGGAAAAATACTGACCAAATACTGATAGTGTAACCTTAGGCTAAGGATTAAAGTCAACTCTCCGCCACATCTTGTGTCGTGTTTGTGTAGAATGATATAACCTATGGATCAAATTAAACTAGATCAACTTATGTTTCTCATTCATGGAAAACCCACTCGTGTATATACTCTACATTCTGTTATTTTGCCTCAGTAAGAATACCTGGATTCTTTTCCCAACCAATCTTACGCTTAGAACTTTAAACATGACATTACTCGTTTACACTAATATGATTTATGTTATAAATAGTTGATGGGTTCTTTTTCGAGATTGCAGCCAGTCATCAAATAATCCATTACTCCATGTGAAGCAATGTTAAAATAACTCCTGTCCTTCAAACTCTTCACTGGGTTTTGAAAATAACAATATCTTAAAGAAGTTGTCCACTACTTAGACAACTACTTGTCAAGCACCAGACTTGGCCTCAATGAAAAGACTTAAACTTGCCTCCCGTGCCGGCCCCATTCCCGCGGTGTTGGGCTCCCATACTTTTGTTGTGACACATGATGCCCAGCGCCCAATCGGTGTTGGTGTCCCTGTCCCAACCTTCTGTCGAATTGAACAAGTAGAGGAAGTCGGAGATCAGCAGAAGCCATGACTTCCCCTTAATGTTCAATTCGACAAAAGGCAGGGACAGTAACTCCAGCGCTGATTGGGCACCGGGCTCATGTGTCATAACAACCGGGATGGGAGGTGAGTATAAGCTTTTTTTTTAAAATTTATTGGGCCAGACATTTAAATCAAAAAGTGGTTGTCCTAGCAAGTCCACTGTGCAGGTTTCTGAATGAAAATGAGAATCCAGACCCTCTCTATGCACAGGTGTACTAGTGTCGTTGAGGCTGGCTGCGATTTAGTGTACCACATGACTTGGTCTAGTGTTGGATCTAAACTCCGTGGACTATAGAGGTTCCCTCTAATATGCTCATTTAAGTGGTGACATTTTTCAGTTTGGAATATTTTGTATGTGTATTTTTGGGAGGAATTTTTAAAGTCCTATGGTGAAGCCAACAGGAAAAATGGCAATTTACATCTAAAAGTTTATTTTAGGCTGACTAAATATTCTACTTCATGCAATGTTGGTAAAGTTTTTGACTTAAGATTTTTAGAAAAAATATAAGTGTAAATATAAGGGAAAGTAAAGCATCCACTCCTGTATTTGGTTTAAAAAAAAAAAAACTAGCATGGCATGTTGAATCCCGCCCTTATTGGAACTCGAAGGTCCACATACCGTATAGTAAACTTCAATGAGGAGGCCATAAACATTTTCGAGGCTGTGGAAGTTCAGCAGACTACTATCAACAGCTGGTGGTTTTGACAACTATTTCAACAATTTATGTGAATGTGTTATGTCTGTGATTCGGCTCATTCAGTCCTGTGTGTAAAATGCATTCCTAAGACTTTAAAATATATTGAAGCGTCTGTTTCTCTAACATACCGTATATTATGGAACACATTGCTGTAGTAAATGCGAAGTTCCCAGTCCCCAATGTAAAATCTTGCACTGGACCCCTCCCAAAATTATGAGGTATCATTTATAAGAATGGTCCCCTCAATTGGGGTCTACAACCTTGGTACTCTTATAGTCATGCCCTTTGTAAAAACAACATAAATAGTTGTCACATGAAGACGCATCCTGACCATATTTAATGGTCCAAGGGTATATTAGTCAGTAGTAGGAGCCAAGTACAGGCACCTAAAACTAAAAAGGTGCAAGATAATAGAATGGGTTGCATTTCCACAAGAAATGTGGTCAACCCTGAAGAAATGTCTCAAACAGTTTTCAAAGTCAAACTACGATTTCTCCAAAGAGACACCTAAGCATTATGGTTCCAACTTGAATAACAGCTGACTTGTTCATGTTATCACTTTGTCATGCTAGTTCAATTATAAGAGCAGACTAGTTGCTTTGCTTTAAAAGGGGGCTCATGTTTGAGATCTTTTTTCTTATTCAATTAACAATGGTTAAATTCAAGAAAACACATGCAGTCATCGTTGCTTTGCATCAAAGGGCTTTATAAGCAAGGACATTGCCCCTCAATCAATCATTTATCATAAAATCAAGAACTTCAAGGAGACAGGTTCAATTGCTGTGAAAAAAAGGATTCAGAATGCTCAAGAAAGTCCAAGTACCAGTTCCATCTTCTTGTAAAAGGATTCAGCTATGGGATTGCTGACAGATGTCAATGCATCTGCATGCACATTAAGGCAAAGGATTTGAGAGGATGGTCTGGTTTCAAAAAGGGCAGTAAAGAAGCCACTTCTCACCAAGAAAAACATTAAGGACAGATTGACCTTCTGCAGGGTTTGAACTGCAGAGGACTGGAGTAAAGTTATTTTCACTGATGAAGCCCCTTACAGACTATTTGTATGAAAGAATGTCTGCATTCAGCTTCTACTCCAGATACAGTGTCGGAGGTGCAGGGACGCTGTTCTCCACCCTCTTTGCCTCTCATGAGACTGTAGGTAGACTCTGCTCTCTAGCCACGGTCTCATAATTTTTGAAGCAACCTCGGTAGTTCGGCACACATTGCTGGAGCTAAGGATTCAGAAGCCCTTTGCTGCCTGACAGAAGCTCACTCAAGACGGGATGTCTCATCACACTTGCTGACTTATGTCTAATCATTAAGTGATTATTAAATTAGAATATCCACTGGTTGAACATCTTCCTACACATGAAGAGAGAGGGTAAAGCGTCCTGCTGCACAGGCTCATAGGCTCCTGTCTTCTTACTGTTCTTGGACGCGTTTCTGTCAGTGTAGCAAGACAGTGGCCATTCGGTAGTGATTACAGTGATCATCTCCCTAGCCAAAGAATATGATTTGTTAATTATAGGTGTTTAGAAATTTATTCATAATAATTATTATTTTTTTTTTATTCCTGGTGAACTCCTTTTAAGATATTAACCCCATCACAACCTTTTGACGTACTTGTACGTCAAAAGTCGTGTTCCTGTCTTTGATGCGGTTTCGCACACCGTGGCTGGCGTGCATAGGAGATCGTGATTTTAGCTATACACAGTAGGATATCAGCCCTACTATGTATAGCAAAAGTGATCGGACAATCGTAGCTTCAAGTTCCCTAAGGGGACTAACAAATGCAGTAAAAAGTCAGAAATTTATTTTAGAAGTATGAAAAAAAGACACAAGTTCAACCCCCTTTTGCCCCATTAACCCCTTCACCCCCAAGGGTGGTTTGCACGTTAATGACCGGGACAATTTTTACAATTCTGACCACTGTCTCTTTATGAGGTTATAACTCCGGAATGCTTCAACGGATCTTCGCGATTCTGAGATTGTTTTCTCGTGACATATTGTACTTCATGTTAGTGGTAAAATTTCTTCCATATAACTTGCGTTTATTTTTGAAAAATACGCAAATATGGCGAAAATTTTGAAAATTTAGCAATTTTCAAACTTTGAATTTTTATTCCCTTAAAACAGAGAAATATGTAACACAAAATAGTTAAGAAATAACATTTCCCACATGTCTACTTTACATCAGCACAATTTTGGAATCAAAATTTTTTTTGTTAGGAAGTTATAAGGGTTAAAAGTTGACCAGCGATTTCTCATTTTTACAACAAAATTTACAAAGCCATTTTTTTTAGGGACCACCTCACATTTGAAGTCACTTTGAGGGGTCTACATGACAGAAAATACCCAAAAGTGACACCATTATAAAAACTGCACCCCTCAAGGTACTCAAAACCACATTCAAGAAGTTTATTAACCCTTCAGGTGCTTCACAGGAACTAAAGCAACGTGGAAGGAAAAAATGAATATTTAACTTTTTAGCCACAAAAATGATCTTTTACAAACTTTTTTTTTATTTTCACAAGGGTAAAAGGAGAAAATGGACAGATAAGGTTGTTATGCAATTTCTCCTGAGTACGCCAATACCCCATATGTGGGGGAAAACCACTGTTTGGGCACACGGCAGAGCTCGTAAGGGAAGGAGCGCCGTTTGACTTTTTCAAACTAAAATTGGCTGGAGTTGAGATTGGACGCCATGTCGCGCTTGGAGAACCTCTGATGCGCCTAAACAGTGGAAACCCCCCACAAGTGACACCATTTTGGAAACTAGACCCCCTAAGGTACTTATCTAGATCTGTTGTGAGCACTTTGAACCCCCAAGTGTTTCACAAAAGTTTATAATGCCTGGGTGTGAAAAAAAAAAAAAAATTCCACAAAAATGATTTTTTAGTCCTAAATTTTTGAATTTTCCCAAGGAAATTGGACCCCAAAAGTTGTTGTCCAATTTGTCCTGAGTACGCTGATACCCCATATGTGGGGGTGGAAAACTGTTTGGGCGCACGGCAGGGCTTGGAAAGGAAGTAGTAACGTTTTGGAATGCAGACGTTGATGGGGGTCATGTTCCGTTTGCAGTGCCCCAGATGAGCCTAAACAGTGGAAATCCCCCACAAGTGACCCCATTTTGGAAACTAGACCCCCTAAGGAACTTATCTAGATCTTTGGTGAGCACTTTGAACCCCCAAGTGCTTCACACAAGTTTATAATGCCCGGGCATGAAAATAAAAAATCCTATTTTTTTCCCACAAAAATTATCTTTTAGTCACTAATTTTTTATTTTCCCAAGGGTATCAGGAGAAATTGGACCACATAAGTTGTTGTCCAATTTGTCCTGAGTACGCTGATGCCCCATATGTGGGGGGGAACCACTGTTTGGGCGCACGGCAGAGCTCGGAAGGGAAGGAGCACCATTTGACTTTTTCCAACCAAAATTGGCTGGAATTGAGATTGGATGCCATGTTGCATTTGGAGAGCCCCTGATGTGCCTAAACAGTGGAAACTCCCCACAAATGACCCCATTTGGGAAACTAGACCCCTAAGGAACTTATCTAGATCTTTGGTGAGCAATTTGAACCCTCAAGTGCTTCACACAAGTTTATAACGTAGAGCCGTAAAATTTAAAAATCATATTTTTTCCACAAAAATGATCTTTTCACCCGAATTTTTATTTTTCCAAGGGTAACAAGACTCCAAAAGTTATTGTGCAATTTGTCCTGAGTACACTGATACCCCATATGTGGGGGTATACCACTGTTTGGGTGCATGGCAGAGTTTGGAAGGGAAGGAGACCGTCTCACTTTTTCAACGCAGAATTGGCTGGACGCCATGTCGTGTTTGGAGAGCTCCTGATCTGCCTAAACAGTGGAAACCCCCCACAAATGACACCATTTTGGAAACTAGACCCCTCAAGGAACTTATCTAGATGTGTGGTGAGAACTTTGAACCCCCAGGTGTTTCACTAAAGTTTATAACGTACAGCCTTAAAATAAAAAATCCTTTTTTTTTTTTAACAAAAATGATTTTTTCGCCCCCAATATTTTATTTTCACAAGGGTAACAGAAGAAATTGGAACCCAAAAGTTGTTGTCCAATTTGTCCTGAGTACGCTGATACCCAATATGTAGGAGAAAACTACTGTATGGGTGCACGTCAGGGCTCGGAAGGGAAGTAGTGACGTTTTGGATTGCAGACTTTGATGGAATGGTCTGGGGGCGTCATGTCGCATTTGGAGAGCCCCTGATACGCCTAAACAGTGGAAACCCCCCACAAGTGACCCCATTTTGGAAAATAGACCCCACAAGGAACTTATCTAGATGTGTGGTGAGCACTTTGAACCCCGAAGTGCTTCACAGAAGTTTATAACGCACAGCCGTAAAAATAAAAAATCCTTTTTTTTTTTACAAAAATGATTTTTTCGCCCCCAATATTTTATTTTCACAAGGGTAACAGGAGAAATTGGACCCCAAAAGTTGTTGTCCAATTTGTCCTGAGTACGCTGATACCCAATATGTGGGAGAAAACTACTGTATGGGCGCATGTCAGGGCTCGGAAAGGGAAGTAGTGACGTTTTGGATTGCAGACTTTGATGGAATGGTCTGGGGGCGTCATGTCGCATTTGGAGAGCCCCTGATGCGCCTAAACAGTGGAAACCCCCCACAAGTGACCCCATTTTGGAAAATAGACCTCACAAGGAACTTACCTAGATGTGTGGTGAGCACTTTGAACCCCGAAGTGCTTCACAGAAGTTTATAACGCACAGCCGTAAAAATAAAAAATCCTTTTTTTTTTTACAAAAATGATTTTTTCGCCCCCAATATTTTATTTTCACAAGGGCAACAGGAGAAATTGGACCCCAAAAGTTGTTGTCCAATTTGTCCTGAGTACGCTGATACCCAATATGTGGGAGAAAACTACTGTATGGGCGCATGTCAGGGCTCGGAAAGGGAAGTAGTGACGTTTTGGATTGCAACTTTGATGGAATGGTCTGGGGGCATCATGTCGCATTTGGAGAGCCCCTGATGCGCCTAAACAGTGGAAATCCCCAACAAGTGACCCCATTTTGGAAAATAGACCCCACAAGGAACTTATTTAGATGTGTGGTGAGCGCTATGAAGCCCCAAGTGCTTCACAGAAGTTTATAATGTACAGCCGTAAAAACAAAAAAATCTTATTTTTTTTACAAAAATAATATTTTCGCCCCCAGTTTTTTATTTTCCCAAGGGTAACAGAAGAAATAGGACAAATTTCACAATAACTCTTGGGGTCCAGAGTACGCTGATACCCCATATGTGGGGATAAACTACTGTTTGGACGCATGGCAGAGCTCAGAAGTGAAGGAACACCGTTTGACTTTTTCAATGCAGAATTGGCTGGAATGGAGATCAGACGCCATGTCACATTTGGAGAGCCCCTGATGTGCCTAAACAGCGGAAACCCCCCAATTCTAACTCCAACCCTAACCCCAACACACCCCTAACTCTAGTCCCAACCCTAATCCCAACCCTAACCCTAATCCTAACTCTAACCCTAATCCTAACTTTAGCGCCAACCCTAACCCTAACTTTAGCCGCAACCCTAATTCTAACCCTAATGGGAAAATGGAAATAAATACATTTTTTTTATTTTATTATTTTTCCCTAACTAAGGGGGTGATAAAGGGGGGGTTTGATTTACTATTTATAGCGGTTTTTATGATTGGCAGCTGTCACGCTAAAAGACGCTTTTTATTGCAAAAAGTAGTTTTTTGCATCGCCACATTTTGAGAGCTATAATTTTTGCATATTTTGGCCCACAGAGTCATGTGAGGTCTTAATTTTTGCGGTACGAGTTGACGTTTTTATTTGTACCATTTTTGAGCACGTGACATTTTTTGATCGCTTTTTATTTCGATTTTTGGGAGGTTAGAATGAACAAAAATCAGCAATTCATGAATTTCTTTTGGGTGAGGCGTTTTTATTGTTCCGCGTGTGGTAAAATCGATAAAGCAGTTTTATTCTTCGGGTCAGTACGATTATGGCGATACCTCATTTATATAATTTTTTTATGTTTTGGCGCTTTTATAGAATAAAAACAATTTTATATAAAAAATAATTATTTTTGCATCGCTTTATTCTGCGAGCTATAACTTTTTTATTTTTTTGCTGATGATGCTGTGTGATGGCTCGTTTTTTGCGGGACAAGATGACGTTTTCAGCGGTACCATGTTTATTTATATCGGTCTTTTTGATCGCGTGTTATTCCACTTTTTGTTCAGCGGTATGATGATAAAGCACTGATTTTTTGCTTCGTTTTTATTTTTTATTTTTTAAGGGGTTCACAAAAGGGGTTAACTAGTGGGACAGTTTTATAGGGGGGGTCGTTACGGACGCGGCGATACCATATATGTGTACTTTTATTGTTTTATTTTTTTTATTTACAATAAGTAATGAATTTATTGGGGAATATTTTTTTTTTTTTTTTTTTTTTTTTTTTACACATGTTTATTTTTACTTTTTTTTACTTTTTTACTTTGTCCCAGGGTGGGACATCACTGTATTTCATCAGATCGCTGGTGTGACAGTGTGCACAGCACTCTGTCACACCAGCGATGTGACAGGCAGTGCAGGACGCTTCCTCATGCCTGCTCTCGGCAGGCACTGAGGAAGCCGCCTCCCTCCAGGACCCCAGCGCCATCTTGGATCCGGGTCCTGGGAGGGAGGAAGCCCTCAGAGCAGCGCGATCACATCGCGCTGCTCTGAGGGTCTCAGGGGGGCGCGCAGGGAGCCCCCACCCTGCGCGATCCTCCCCTGTGCCCCCAGCACACCGCGATCATGTTTGATCGCGGTGTGCAAGGGGTTAATGTGCCGGGAGCGGTCCGTGACCGCTCCTGACACACAGTCACGGGTGTCAGCTGTGATAATCAGCTGACACCCGGCGGCGATTAGCTGCGCTCCCTCCGGGAGCGCAGCTAATCGCCTATGACGTACTATCCCGTCCATGGTCAGAATGGCACGGGTTTTATGGACGGGATAGTACGTCTAATGTCAGAGAGGGGTTAAAAAATATACACATTTGGCATCACTGCGTTCGTAAAAGTCCAAGCTATTAAAATATAAAATAAATTAATCCAATTGGTAAATGGCCTAACGAGAAAAAATCAAAACCTCAGAGTTACAGTATTTTGGCGGCAGCAACATCTCAATAAAATACAATACGAGGCGATCAAAATATAGTATCTTCCCCAAAATGGTATCAATAAAAATGTTAGCTCGGGGAACAAAAAATAAACCTTCACAGCCTTAGATCATGAAAAATGAAAACATTACGGGTCTTGAAAAATGTCCACACAGTTAAAAAATGTTTTGTCTTACAAATTCCCCAATTTTTTATTTTTTTTACCACATAAATAAAAAATAAAACTATACATGTTTGGTGTCTATGAACTTGTGCTGACCTTGAGAATCATATTGCTAGATCAGTTTTACCATTTAGTGAACATGGTAGAAAAAAAAACCCCAAAAACCTATTGTGGAATTGCACTTTTTTGCAATTTCAACGCACTTGAAATGTTTTTCAGTGCATTACATGATGAAATAAATGTCATTCAGAAGTGCAGCTTGTCCTACAAAAACAAGCTCTTATACGGCCATGTGGACAGAAAAATAAATTTTGTGGCTCGTGGAGGAAGAAACAAAAACAAAAAAAATAACCCCCGGAAAATTGCAAGGTTGAGTGGGTTGATAATACAATAATTTGATACTTTTTAGATAAAAATAAAAATGTTGTATAAGGGTAGAGTTTGTTTACACTGTCTTCTTTTATTGCGATCTCTTTAAGTAATTGTATATATTTAAATTAAATGCCGATAATGCAGATCTAATGAGGGAAGCAATCTAACGTCGAACCTTTTACATTACAATAACATTCGGAAGCCATTTCAATAAACTGCCATGTTTCATAACAATAATTTCTGATGTGTTCATTAAAAATGTTATGTGATCCAATTGACCAGAAGTGCGATATAGAAAATCATTGGTAAATGTTATAGGCATCACGATATAATTGATTTTATCACCTGTCATGTCCCTTTTAGAAAAACACTCTAAACTATAATTACATTCTGCATTGAGTAAGCGTTTAATTAAACTTTTAAGGTGAATCAGCAATTCCAGTTTACATGTTTTAAATGTATTCACAAATATGCAAGCGAAGAGGAAAAAGGCTACGGGCCTGATTTATCATTTGCTTTTTTTTGTGCTAAATTCATCAAAATGATGCATGCGGTTCTTGAATTTTGCGCATAGAGAAAAGTGCTTTTTCTATCCTAAAAGAGAATGTATTATCACAATTAAAATAAAGACCTGGCTGTAATACTGATTACATTGATACTTTTGGTGAACAAATCAGCTTTGTGGTTCTTTTTTAATCACCATTTGAAGTTCTGTGCTAATTATATTTTGGTGTACAGGGGCGGACTGTGCACTGGGTCTTCTCCTCCTTGTCTGTGATTCCCCGGACCCTCCGCCTGCCTCTGACCTTTTGAATGACAGGTACTGCTGAGATTTCAAGAAGAGGAGGCAGGTCATTCAAGGACTGGAGGAAGTCAGAGAGGTCAGAGAATCTCAGACGGGGAGGAAACACAGCGCACAATTCAGCCCCTGTACACTAAAATCTAATTAGCAGAAAACTCCAAATAGGTGATTAGAGAAGAACAACAAAGTGGATTTCTTGATGAAAGGTATAACATTAATCTGTGTTACAGCGCCATTACAGCCATGTCTTTACTCTATATTACAAAATTGTACTAAAAAAAAGGTTGCAAAACTGGTTAAAGAGTTGGATCTGTTTCAAAATGATGCAAAATTGCTAAAAAAAGAATAAAAAGCACAACACCAAAAACTAAAGAAAATTGTACAAATGCGATAATGAATCTAATCCTAATTGCTTGGAAATTTTATTAAAAAAAATCAAACTCATGTCATCTGTGTTATAGTTCTGTGATGGTTAATGTTAAGACAATGATGCCCTATGTTTTTTTTGAGTGTGCATTTAAAAAGGAGTCGGCTGCAATCAAGAGGTCGTTTTCTTTTTTTTTTTTTTTTGCTTACCAATTTCCTTCAGTTTGTAGATATATGTGGCATACACAAACTTTGCATGCCTTAAAGGGAGTCTGTTAACCTAAAATGACTGTTCTAACCAAGCGTAGATGTTTGTTGCACCCTTGTCATGACTAAACAGTACAGTGCACCTTCCCACCTGCTTGATTTCCATTTATCTCCATCTTCCATTGGCTCCTGTAAAGCCAGAGCGGTCAGTCAAGGAAAAAGACGGTAGGAACAAGCAAGTAGGCGGAAAGGTGCACTGAACTACTCAGCCATTCCAAGAGTAAAACCGAGCGGATGAGCTTGGTTTGAACATTCATTTTGTTAAAATTTAATGATTGTATTTTGTGCAAGCCTTTGCTTGGATTCATTGTTTTTAGCAGATTTCATACATTTTTTTATTTTGTTATGAGGTTGGATGATGGGGGTTACGACTGTATGGAGTTGGGATAGACGATCACAACTGTCAAAATCTACAGTAAATATATATAGGGGGATTTCATCAGTATTGCATGCGCTGGTCTTGATCTATAACCCGCTGTAGTAAGACGTGGAAAATTTATTAAGAGACACAAGCCTCTTAATAAAATTGAAAAGTTGCAGAATTGGGGTAAAAACAAAGGCAAAAAGTTGTGCAAAAAAATAGTACGTTTTTTTTGCAACTCTGACTAACTTTTTGAATTTCTTGAATTTGAATTGAATTTCTTGACTCATTGGGGTGCAAATGTAGACCTGTTTTACAATTAACAAAATTAACACATTTTAAATGTTAACCTTTTAAAATTTGGGATAAAAGATCTGCTTCGCTCAATTTTATGCAAAATAAACATAATCACGACATGTTGCATAGTTGTAGCATTGTGGTCCTTTATGGGGTTTGGCTGTCAACTCGCGTTTTTTAAAGGGCGGCTTCTGTTGGATTTATGTTGCCTGTGATTCTTGGTTAAAGTCTGGCTGTGCGATTGCGGCCAGGTATGTTTCATTCTGATGTGCTATGGCATTTCGGCGAAAATATAAGGAGACCCCTGATCCGATGTGGCCCCAAGCCAGCTGCTCCATACCCCACTACAGTAGATTGATGGGTCTCTCGAATGTGTGTACGTAGGAAGAGTTGATCAATTAATGGTATTGGGGCAGAGAGAACCCATTGGGGAAGTCAATGGTCTAGTTAGGAAGAAACATATTGTTCCTGCCTGGTCAATGGATGGATTATCAATCGGTCTTCCCTGAAGTTCCGCATCCAGGCCCTGATTCATGTTGCCTGTAGTTTAAGCAGCATGGATCTAATGACAAGACTTTCTTTTAAGGGTTTTAATAAGTTAAGATGGAGAAGGTTCCCACTGCTTCTGCAAAACTTGATTGCTAAAATTGTTAAAAACAAAAAAGTCCAAATTCCAGTGCAGCTGCCTCAATGGTTATAATTAGAGATGAGCAAATTTGTTCGGATTTTGGCCCCAAATCTGATTTTGACATATTTGGGCCATATTCTAACTCTATTCATGCCGAATTTTTGTCTTCTGATCGGTTCCGAACATATTCGATAATTTTAACTCCGATTGACTCTAATGACGTTCGGCTATGTTCATCGAATATTGCAAAAACATTATTCTATTCCGATCATATTTGGAACCGAATCCGAACAAGTCGCTCATCTCTACTAATAATGTTCAATCTATTTGGTTATCTGTCTACTGACTGGCTCCAGGATTAGTTGACTGTATAGATGGGGAATCGCTACTTTTTTGGTTAAAGTCTGGTGTGTTTTTTATTTTTTATTTTTGTAGATTTGGCACAGACAAAGGTATGAGCCAGGCCTGCACTTTTTGACCTTTTACATTTTCTATTTTTTTGTGCATTTAAGGCTTCCTATGAATCAGACTCTAAGCCAGAAACCAGATTAGTAAAACTTGCTTAAAAATTTGACTCTATTATTTTGCTTGATGAAATATTTTTTCAAGGACTGTTCGCATTTTGACTCTTTTAGGGCTTCTGTTGGGATATTAACAATTTACTAGAAGAAGGAATACAGTAGGTGTCAGAGCACTTCATAGGACAATATGTAGTAACATATTCCAAGAGAAATAGGTGGCTGCGTGCACACGTATTTGGTAGGGAGTGAGTCACTGTAACTAATGTTGCATGTAGTATAGTGGCAAATTAAAGGGAACCAGTCAGCACTATTTTGCTATGTTAACTACAGCCAGGGCCATATTAGTGCTGTAATACTGAGTAAAATGATACCTGCGGTGAAGAAATCAGTGTTGTGGTTCTAGTGTAATGAGTGTTTAACGTTTGCTGTAATCATGTCTTCGTTCATCGGGGCTGGACTATGGGAAGGGACTATGGACAGTCTTTTCTCGTTGCTCTGGCCCTTCCGTCTGCCTCCTCTTTTGAATGAAAGGATACTGATTTGTCAGTGATCTTCCTCCTATTTTAAACATTGCGCCTGTACAGTACTTTTATTTTGTGTCCAAAAAAATTAGGTCTCCCAAAAATGTCGACGGCACATGCACCATCAAATCTAAAATTCTGTACTAATTCTCAATCTGCGCATGCACCGCCCACTGTGCCTAGAGGAACAGCGTGGGAGCACAAAGAAGAGACTGCGCAGAAGAGGAAACTGTTAACATTGCGCTGACCCTCTGGGTATGGTGGCGCACATGTAGATTGAGAATTAGTATAGACTTTCAGATGTGGTAATGCATGCATCAGCGCCATTTTGTGGGAGACTTAATTTTTTTTTGGACGCAAGATAAAGTACTGCACAGGCATGATAACCGGTCAGTCAAACAGGAAGCAGGCAGAGGACAGAAAAACAAGAAAAGAGACTGCCCATAGTCCTGTCCCACCATCCCGTCCCGATGCACAAAGACCTGATTGCAGCAAAACTTTAAACACTCATTACACAAGAACCACAAAACTGATTTCTTTACGGCAGGTATCATTTTACTCAGTATTACAGCACTAATATTGCCCTGGCTGTAGTTTTACATAGCAAAATCCTGCCAAGAAGTTGTCTTTAAGTCACAAGTGTTAGTTTTGTGACTAATATTGTACAATGTCGTTTGAGATGTAGTTTGGGCCGTTGATCAGCAAATTTTAATTTTCATTTGTTCGAGGTTCATCTCATTTATGTAAGGAATACACTTGTTTACTTCTTGATCATCTTGGACTTTGTTTGCTGGTATTACCCAAGAGGATAGAGACTGCTGTTTTTATTTTGGATAAGTATCATGAGGATGTTGTCTCCCCATTCCTGTGGTCATTCTATCTGCCAGGCATCAATGCAGACGTCAAAGTATCCAGGAAATATGCCTACATTTCTGGGAATCCTG
This sequence comes from Oophaga sylvatica, assembly GCA_033576555.1. Classification (NCBI taxonomy): domain Eukaryota; kingdom Metazoa; phylum Chordata; class Amphibia; order Anura; family Dendrobatidae; genus Oophaga; species Oophaga sylvatica. The sequence continues at coordinate 19,092,692 of JARQOD010000010.1, read as the reverse complement.
GGGATATATCCTTTAATTTCCCAGGAGTCTACTTTCTGGGAAAGTTTCTAATTGTTGTGGTAACAGACAATACTTCTCTTGGGCTTTGGAGGAGAACAGGCCATGGAGTTGCCACTCATGAATCCAGATAAGATGAATGTGTTTTTCGAAATAAAAAAAATAAAACTCAGTAATACACCGGAAAGTCATCTGCTATGATGTAAAGTATTGATCTACTGACAGAGAATAATTCAAGTCATCATTCATAAATCATAGGGTGCATAGCAGATTTTTTTTCCGCTCTCATAATCTGGTATGTGCTTCTTGGCTGCAAAGATTAGCTTTCTTACTGGAATGTTACCACTTGTCAAGGGCGAGATGATTGTAAATCTTACCTGATACATATGTTAAACCTCATATTTGAGTTACTTTGACCGTGAATAATCACTTTACTACACCAGTATCCCTCTGAGGAGGTTGTCTCGGGCTCTATGGGGCAACACTTATGTCACCAGCGCAGGTCAAAACACAAAGTAGGAAAGTTACCAGAATATATAAATATATATACCATAAATGGTTGCCCTAACCGGATTCTATGAAAGATGGTGCAGAATTCCACATTGCTATTCTGTGATGAGAGAGCCCTAAGGTAAAAGCCTACACAACAATTTTTTGTAACATAGGAATCTATTGGCATGTGTAACTCTATGCCTATGCTTTCAATCGTGGTTCTCCATACATTTCATTCCTGGTGATCTGGTGGTGGGTTGTGTTTATACACAACAGCCAATCTGCACAAGCAAAACAGCAGTGGGAGGGGAGAGTGCAGAAGCCTGAACCAATGACGAGACAGGAGGCGTGGCTCAGACCTCCTCCGACTCCCGGTAGACCGTGTCCACACAATGTAGTCCCATATTACTGTGTTGTAATGAAAATGCACTAAAATTTAGACCACCAACAAGCCCTGAGGGAGAAAATTGCAGGGAAGCAACATCTGTATGTACTGACGTGCATGTGATTCTTGAGTTGTTAGCAGTTGCTTTAAGGTCGAGATACATACATATTTGATAAAAAAAATAGTCTTCTGTTCTTTTATAAAAGTGAGCTATAAATTACGCTTTGAAAATGATGTATATGGAGGAGCATGTAAATTATTCTCATTTTATAAACATTTGGGACCCAATTCCTCAAAGGAATATCAACCAGAATTCTGGCATGAATTGCTTTGAAAAGTTGAAAAATGTTAGCACAACGCTTAAATATTACAACTTTTGGTGTTTTCACAATAGTTTCTCCCAACACCTCCAAAATGGGTAGAGCTGGGTTGGGACTGAGGGCACAGCAGGGACTTGGAGTAAGATTGTTGGCATGGTGCAAGGAGGCACGTGTCACTTGTCAGATGCTCCTGTGCTTAATGAGCCAGGAGCATGGCTCCTACACACTCTCTCATAAAGACAGGGGAGAAAATCACCAGTCTTGATTAATTGGGTTTTTTTGTCTGACAAATTGCAACTACTACTAGGTGTCAATAGTAGCCAAAGCAGATGCTTCATTTTTATGGAAACCGATTTTAATATTTTCGTGTCATATGCAAATGACCTGTTTGTAGTCAAAAAGGTGGAGACAAGTAAACCTGATCAACCTGGTTGCTCTCTAAACCCACCCAAACTAGTTTGATGGATGTCTGAGGACACGGCTTGGAAAGACATATCATATCCTCAAGGATATCAGTCTAGCCAGATTGGTTGAAATTGAGGTGCTGCCATTTTGATTTGTTTTACGACCATCTCCAACTTCTTGACGGAAAACAGATAAGACTTGGAGCACATGCAGGTATTATACTTTGTTTTTATCAAAATGTGGCATCTGGTTGCTGACAAATGACCATGAGATGATGGTGCTCAGGATGTGTATGGTAGAACTAAGCTACTGTCCCAAACATCTGATCTAGCTGGCTAGTAGTGGTTATGAACAGCTATAATGTACAATATCAAACATATGCTCAAAAGAAAAATAGACTATGTCAAAACCTCAATTTCTTTCATGGCTCAGAAGTTCGGGGACATGTACCGTATCGTAGAGATATGGTGGTACATTCATGGCACAAGTACAAAATGGTGTTTCCAAATGAAGAAAAAGACCAAGGTACGCACCAATCTTCCATCCTGACTTATTCAGCTGTATAAAACTGGGTGAGAGGTGCAGTAAGAATGACTTCCTCTGACCTTAGACCAAAGGGAGCTTCATCAGAGAAAATAACTTTACTCAAGTCCTCTGCAGTCCAATCCCTGCACTTGCTGCAAAGTTATTCTCTATGATGAAGCCCTCTATAGACTGGGTCATCTGGAAGACTGATTTTTCTGGAGATGAAAAGGTGACCACTACCAGGATTCCTGTGTCACGACATCACTAAAGGATCCTGAAATCTCCTCCAATTTATCCATGGAGGACCTCACTCGCAATAGGATCTAAACATCCCCCAAGAGCAACTTTTCCCAATCATCCAGGAGCAATTAGGTGATGAACAATGCTTTTTCTCGAATCATGGCGACCATGTTGCAAGGCAAAATTGATAACGAAGTGGCTCAGTGAACAAAACATTGAGACTTTAGGTCCATGGGCAGGACATGCCCCAGATCTCAATTCCATTAAGAAACGGTGGTCAATCCTTAAAGCAGGAGAACAAACAAATGCAAAAAAATTTTCATAATCTCCAAGCACCAACTATACAAGAATGGGCGGCCTGTCCTCAACCAGGATTTTGCCCAAAAGCTGATATCCGGCTGCCAGGGTAAAGGGTAGAAATCTTGAAAAATAAGGGAGAACCCTGTAAAATTTGAGTCTCTGCATAAACTTTATGTATTTTTCAATAGAAGTTGTGAGGAACTCAGCCGGCCGCCACACGGTAGCCCGGGTATCACAGCTTCTGATACCACCGCCGCTACTACATGTGACGGACGATCCCTTTCCTCCCACGTCACCAATGGGACGTAACTCCACAGGTACAGCTCTCCGGCGCCCCCCTTTGTCTCTCAGGTCAGTAAGAGAATTGCACCTAGAGCAAATGGCCGCCGGGGAAGGTGTCCTGCTACCCACTGGGTATTCTAAGATTCGTGATCAGAGTAAAAGCATCAGCCCAAGATTAATTTTATGGTTTAATTTGCCTTAAGGGCGCACTAGATAATTACAGAAATATACAGTAAAGCTATACAACGTAATTACAATGGAATGGCAGTCAGAGTAAAAATACAACAATAATGTACAAGGCTTAAAGGTATAAGCTATGGATCAATATTACCGGGTATTATGGTCATGGGAAGGCCTTGGCTCTGCCATTCCCAGGTACAGTCTTCAGTTCCTGAATAGTCCCTTGGTCTTTCCTAGACCATCTTCCTGGCTTCTGTGTGTGAAATGGAATGAGACCAGCAGCCTGGTCATGGCTAGTTCTTAGACCTGCTAGGCCCATCCCCATTGCTTTGAAGCACGCATATTAATTGGCCTGCAATTCATATGGAGCAGGAAACAATGCCTGAGCTTGGGCTATTTACCATACGACTGACCATCTCATTCAGTCACTGGCCTAGACTAATTAGCATGTAAAGGCCTATTGATTCCTAGTGGACATCAAAACCTGTCGTACTGGATATGCTAATAGGCAATGTGTAGCTAAAAGTCTGTGGCTGTGTGAACTGACAAAATGGAGGCTGGTACAGGCCCTATACAAAATGGCGACAACCTTTTCCTTACACCTCCCTGCTTTTGAGGGCGCTAGGGGGTATCACATTCCTGTGTTCCCCCGTGCGCCCTACCGCACCCTCTCCTTGCGGGACAACCCATCAGCGTTACCATGGTCACTGCCCTTTTTGTGGCGAATGGTGAAATGGTACTGTTGGAGAGCGAGGCTCCAGCGTAGCAACCTCCCATTCGTCCCAGAGACCGTGTGTAACCAGCTGAGGGGGTTGTGGTCTGTTTCCACGGTGAATTGGTGTCCGTACAAGTATGGCTGCAGACGCTGCAGGGCCCACACAATTGCCAGACATTCCTTCTCCATCGTGGAATAGGCCACTTCCCTCGGCAGGAGCTTCCTGCTCAGGTACAAAATGGGGTGTTCATGGCCCGTAGTGTCAACCTGGCTGAGCACAGCACCGAGGCCGAAGTCGCTGGCGTCGGTCTGCACTAAGAATGGCCGCGTGAAGTCGGCTGCCTGTAGTACAGGAGAACTAGAAAGGGCGGTCTTGAGCGCCTGGAAAGCTGTCTCGCAGGCGACTGTCCAGTCGACTGCGACGGGCAGCCTTTTCTTGGTGAGGTCCGTCAGGGGCTTGGCCAGGGCACTATAGTGCGGAACAAACCTCCTATAGTACCCAGCAGTTTGGGACTCACCTGCTTCTTGGTCCTGGGGGTGGGCCAGGATGCGATGGCATCCACCTTCCCGGGCTCTGGCTTCAGAGCTCCCCCACCTACCCGGTGTCCCAGGTAGTGGACCTCACTCATACCCAGCTGGCATTTTTCCGGCTTAATGGTCAAGCCTGCTCGCTGGATCCGCCCGAGCACCTGCGCCAGGTGCTCTAGGTGATCCTCCCAGGTGGGACTGAAGATGGCAATGTCATCCAGGTACGCGGTCGCATACCCTTCCAGTCCCTCGAGCAGCGTGTTGACCATCCGCTGAAAAGTGGCAGGGGCATTCTTCATGCCGAAGGGCATCACCGTGGACTCGTACAGTCCGAATGGGGTGATAAAGGCAGAGCGTTCCCGTGCCCTAGGGGTCAGGGGAATCTGCCAATACCCCCTGCTCAGATCCATGATGGTCAGGTACTTGGCCCCGGCCAGCTGGTCGAGCAGGTCATCGATGCGCGGCATTGGGTACGCATCGGTGACCGACACAGCGTTGAGCCCCCTGTAGTCCACGCAGAACCGCGTAGTTCGGTCCTTTTTAGGGACGAGGACTACAGGCGAAGCCCACGCGCTGTTGGACGCTTGGATCACCCCCAGCCTCAGCATCTCGTCTATCTCTTGGCGCATCTGCTGCTGCACCTCAAGAGAGACCCGATATGCTGAACGCCGGATTGGGGGGTGGTTACCAGTGTCCACGTCATGGACTGCTGCCTCAGTCCTTCCGGGCAGGCTGCTGAACAGCTCCCGGAAGGGGTGTAGGGTGGCCCCCAGCTGGGAACGTTGGTCCTCCGAGAGCTGGTGGCCAACCCCCACATCCTCGATGGATCCACCCGCCTTGGCTTGGGTGAGCAGATCGAGGAGGGTTTCTGCCTCTCCTTCCTCTGGAAGGTTGCACACTGGGTGAGCATAAGCCTCCCGCTCATGATGGGCCTTCATCATGTTCACATGGAAGGCCTTCCTCCTTCCACGGGCGTGGTCCAGGGTGACCAGGTAGGTGACGGCGTTGAGCTGCTCGTGCACGAGGTATGGACCCTCCCAGGCCGCCTGAAGCTTGTTTTGTGGTACGGGGACCAGTACCCACACCTTTTGACCCACCTGGTAGGTCCGCTCACAAGCATTCTGGTCGTACCATCGCTTCTGGTCAGCCTGAGCTTGGGCCATATTGTCATGCACCAGCCGTGTCAAGGCCATCATTCGGTCCCGGAAGCGCACGACATACTCAATGACCGACACTCCAGGGGTGGCTAAATCCCCTTCCCATGCTTCCTTCACCAGAGCAAGGGGCCCCCGTACACGTCGCCCGTACAGGAGCTCAAAGGGGGAGAACCCCGTTGAGGCCTGTGGAACCTCCCGGTAGGCAAACAGCAGGTGTGGGAGATACCGCTCCCAGTCTCTCCCGTGGGAGTCGACCAACATCCTCAGCATCTGCTTTAAGGTGCCATTGAACCGCTCACACAAGCCATTGGTCTGTGGGTGATACGGGCTGGCCACCAGATGTTGCACCTGTACCTGCTTACAGAGAGACTCCATCAGCTGCGACATGAACTGGGTCCCTCGGTCGGTGAGCATTTCCTTGGGAAACCCCACTCTGGAGAAAATCTCCAGTAAGGCAGTGGCCACTTTGTCGGCCCGAATGGACGACAAAGCTACCGCCTCCGGGTACCGGGTGGCATAGTCCACTACCGTTAGTATGAAGCATTTCCCGGAGCGGCTGGGAGTGGACAGAGGTCCAATGAGATCCACAGCCACCCTCGAGAAAGGCTCTTCGATGATGGGCAGAGTTACCAGTGGGGCTTTGGGGCGCGGCCCCGCCTTCCCCACCCTCTGACAGGTGTCACACGAACGGCAGTAGGCTATCACCTCGGTCCTCATTCCAGGCCAGTAGAAATGCTGAGCTAGCCTGGCCCTGGTTTTAGTGATCCCTAAGTGTCCGGCCATTGGAATCTCGTGTGCGATCCGCAACAATTCCGCCCTGAACGGATGGGGCACCACTAACTGTCGGTCCCTGGGCCACGCCTCCGGTGAACCCTGCTGGACCGTTACCCGGTACAGCCATCCCTGGTCCCAGACCACTCGCTCGCGGTCGGACTCCAGGGGAGGCTGTGCCGCCTGTTCCTTGAGAGTCTTCAGGCTAGGGTCAGCTTCTAACGCTGCCTGAAATCCCTGACTAGATATGGCAAGAATTGACGAAACTGCCCTGTCCTCTGTCAGTTCCCCGGGATCTGTCTCCTGGCTACTGTCTGACTCGGCAGCCACTTGGTCAGAGAGGGGGAAACCGTCGGACCTCCGCGAGGCTCCTTGGGCTTCAGCGCTCCCACTCCTGGTAACAGCGGCCACGACCGCTGAGACCACGGGTAGCGCCTGCTTTCCCTCATCCTCTGACCAAGTCGCCGGGTCAGGCAGACTTCCCTGACTTCCTGACATCCCGGATGTGGGGAACTCCTGACCTGGGGTCCTACCTGGTGGCTCCTCTCCCGGGACACCCCCTCCCCCCATGGCCTGTTCCTCTTCCTGCAGGGGCCCTAGACTCAGCAGGCTGGATTCACTTAGGGGCCCTACACTGCCCATAGCAGCCCCTCCCTCCACCTCTGAACTCTCCCCTACAGCCTCCTCACCTGTCCTCACTGTGAGCCCTGTGTGTGTAGTGTCAGTGCATGGCTTACCATCAGGTTTCACTCCCTCCTCCACTGTTGGAGGCACATTCAATACATTAACATTAGCATTCACAGTAGAGTCATGACATTCTTGGGGAGCCGGACTTGGGGTTCAGTGGCCACATACTGGGACACTAGCCGCCCCAAATCGGTCCCAAGCAACACATTTGCAGGAATATTCGGCGTTACTCCCACCTCCCGCATCCCCCTCCCGGCACCCCAATCCAAATACACCTTGGCAACGGGCAGCGCCGGTTCAACGCCTCCAATTCCGGAGACGGAAAGGGTTTTCCCAGGTACCAAGTCTTGAGGGGACACCACCTCAGGGCGTACCAGGGTTCGTTCAGCGCCTGTGTCCCGCAGTCCCATGACCGCTGAGCGGCCGATGGTGACGGGTTGGTAATTGTCTAGGGACCTCCCACCACCCCCTCCCACACACAAAACAGTGGACGGTTTCTGGGACAGGGATGGGCCTTCTGGCGCTGGGGAAATGCAGCCTTAAAGTGTCCTGGCTGATTGCAATTATGGCAACGTCTGGGGTCTGTTCCTGGCCTGGAGAGGGCAGCAGGGGGTACGCCCCTTGCACTCTGGGGGCTGGATATGGGGCTGGGGCAGGATTGGGCTTACCCCCTCTCCAGGTGCTGCTGGCAGGCTTCTTTGGCTCCGGCGCCCTGTTGTTGGCATACTCGTCTGCCAGGGCAGCTGTAGCAGAAGCCCCCTTTGGTTTCCGGTCACGGAGGAACTGCTGGAGGCCCTCTGGGCAGTTCCACAAAAATTGCTCCACGACAAACAGTTCCTGGACCTCCTGGCGGGTAGTGAGCTCTAGACCCGAGGTCCAGTGCTCCGCAGCTCTCAGCAGGGCCCGCATGTGGTCGGTCCAGGTGTCCTTTGAACCCCGCTGCAGGCTCCTGAACTTCCTGCGGTACGACTCCGGGGTGAGGTTGTAGTGCTGGATCAGGGCCCGCTTGATGCTGTTGTAGTCCTGCTCCTCCCCGGCAGGTAAGTCCCCCAAAACTTCCAGGGACTTACCCCTCAAACGGGGGGTCAGGTACCTTGCCCACTGATCCGGGGCCAGATGATGTTGGAGGCATGTCCTCTCAAAAGCCAGCAAAAAGGAATCCAGGTCTCCATCCTTTTCAAGCAAGGGAAAGTCCTCTGCCCGGACCTTGGAAGCCCTTGTCTCCAGTGGGCCTGGTGCGTCCAGCGGGGGCCCGTGCTGAGCCATCTCCAGTCGGTGCTGGCACTCCGCAGCTTCACGGCGTTCTGTAGCCTGCAACACACGTTCTGCATGCTCACGCTCTGCTGCTGCTTGCTCACGCTCTGCTGCTCTCTCTGCCGCCACCAGGAGTCTTTCATAGGCGGCGTCATTACCAGCCTCGAGCTGCGCCATAGCCGCTTGGAAGAGGGTCTCCGATCTGGACAGGCTGGGACGGGCAGGGGGTGGACAGTCCACTGCAGGGCTGAGCACGGGGGTCGGGCTCCTTGGGGAGCCCTGGCTGAGCTCCCCCTCGCCTCCATCGGTATCGAACTCATCATAGACCACAGCATTGGCCTCCCCTTTGCCCTACTCCTGGTGCCTTCCGCCATCTTGGGAACCTTTGGTCACTGAAACACAGCTGCAACCCTGACCTTGCACACAACTTGTTATATTTACACTCTGACCGTCTAGTGCTGGGCTGACCTTAAGACCCCAGCAGTGAAAGTACTGCTGGTAGTCTCTAGTGTCTGGGAGTAGGGGTCCCACGCACACTATTACTCTGATCCCACCGCTGCCACCAATTTGTGAGGAACTCAGCCGGCCGCCACACGGTAGCCCGGGTATCACAGCTTCTGATACCACCGCCGCTACTACATGTGACGGACGATCCCTTTCCTCCCACGTCACCAATGGGACGTAACTCCACAGGTACAGCTCTCCGGCGCCCCCCTTTGTCTCTCAGGTCAGTAAGAGAATTGCACCTAGAGCAAATGGCCGCCGGGGAAGGTGTCCTGCTACCCACTGGGTATTCTAAGATTCGTGATCAGAGTAAAAGCATCAGCCCAAGATTAATTTTATGGTTTAATTTGCCTTAAGGGCGCACTAGATAATTACAGAAATATACAGTAAAGCTATACAACGTAATTACAATGGAATGGCAGTCAGAGTAAAAATACAACAATAATGTACAAGGCTTAAAGGTATAAGCTATGGATCAATATTACCGGGTATTATGGTCATGGGAAGGCCTTGGCTCTGCCATTCCCAGGTACAGTCTTCAGTTCCTGAATAGTCCCTTGGTCTTTCCTAGACCATCTTCCTGGCTTCTGTGTGTGAAATGGAATGAGACCAGCAGCCTGGTCATGGCTAGTTCTTAGACCTGCTAGGCCCATCCCCATTGCTTTGAAGCACGCATATTAATTGGCCTGCAATTCATATGGAGCAGGAAACAATGCCTGAGCTTGGGCTATTTACCATACGACTGACCATCTCATTCAGTCACTGGCCTAGACTAATTAGCATGTAAAGGCCTATTGATTCCTAGTGGACATCAAAACCTGTCGTACTGGATATGCTAATAGGCAATGTGTAGCTAAAAGTCTGTGGCTGTGTGAACTGACAAAATGGAGGCTGGTACAGGCCCTATACAAAATGGCGACAACCTTTTCCTTACAGAAGTGTAAAAATGTATGAAATGCTAATTGTACTTCAGTAACAATAGAACATCTGACTACGAGATATAAGAACATGGAGGCAGCAAACCGAAGCAAAATGAATACCAAAATTTGTTTTGGTCCCAATTTTGGCCCACAGCTATAGACCTAAATCTTAACACTTCATTACACCATATGTGGCCTCAATCCTACACTAAAGAATTCAGAGAGGGAAAACCTCCTTTGGGTCCTTTCTCATGGAACGTCTTGATTAAGCTATATTTACCACTGTGGATATTGTGCAAAATGGTGCCTGTGAGCTGCACATTCGCATTGCAAAAACCTCATGCCCAAATCTGGTAATGTAAATGGCAACAGATTTTTACACACGTGAATATGCTGCATATAAAGTTCCTCTAAATAAAGTAATGTGCGCATTGCTTCTTTTTCCTGATTTACCCACAATACTTGGTTACACTGATGAGCAAAAGGGTAACAATGTTTTGAACTTTTGACTTTCTGTCTCCATATCTGACAATCCACTATTGCTTCGAACCTGAGACTACCATAATTTTATAGACAACCCTCTTGGCTATCTCATACATAAATTTGAGTTTAACTCTTTTGCATATGATTAGTTATGCAGATTCTAGTCATGTCACTGCATTGTTACTGTTTTGCTTCTAAAAATCTAAATTTTAATATTTTATTATTTTGTTAGTAATTTGTAAATCCACCCTTTGGATTTCAACACTGTCTGAATCCTTCTGGGCATGCTCTCGAGCAGATTCAAGCATGTCTTGAACAAATTCTGATCCCTGGACTCTTCTACACGTTCCCAATGTTGCCGCACACTAGTTGACTCACTTGAGTACTCTTAAACTCTATCCACAAGTGTTTGATTGGGTTGAGGTCTGGGGACTATGGGGCCAATCCAGCACCTTTACTTCATTGTCACTGAACAATTTATTGTCATATGCTTCAGGTTGTTGTCCTGCTGGAACATTGTCATCCTTTTTATACCCGTAGTGTTCGAGTGGATGAAGTATCTTATCTTGTATGATACTCACATATAGCTTAGCATTGAGACCACCATCGATCCTGGTCAAATATCCAACTCTTTTGGCATTGAGACAACCCCATATCATTAGGCTTCTGTAACGGGTCTGGGAGGCGGAACCTCTGAGCTTTATTATACAAGGAGGCTTTCCTTGTAAAGGAGCGGGTGGCGCCCGGGGAGACGGACAGGAAGTCACTGCAAGTGACAGGGGCAGTCTCTGGACAGACAGGTGGGAGGTCACGGCAAGTGACTGGGGCAGTCTCTGGATAGACAGGTGGGAGGTCACGGCAAGTGACCGGGGCAGTCTCTGGGTAGACAGGCAGGTAGTCACGGCAAGTGACCGGGGCAGTCTCTGAGTAGACAGGCAGGTAGTCACGGCAAGTGACCGGGCAGTCTCTGGATAAACAGGCAGGCAAGGGACCGGGGCAGTCTCTGAATGGACAGGTATATACGACCTGAGATGGTGGAGCCTCCCGGTAGGCTAGCAGGCAGATGACAGATGAGCGCCCCCAAATGAGCAGGCGAGAGTCTCTGGAATAGCCGATGGACACCGCAGGTGATGGCCGAACCTCCAGGTAGGCTTGCAGGCAGATGGCAGATGAGCGCCCCCAAGTGAGCAGGCGAGAGTCTCTGGAATTGCCGATGGTCACCGCATGTGACGGCCGAACCTCCAGGCAGGCTTGCAGGCAGATGGCAGATGAGCGCTCCCAAGTGAGCAGGCGAGAGTCTCTGGAATTGCCGATGGTCACCGTATGTGACGGCCGAACCTCCAGGCAGGCTAGCGGGCAGGTAGCAGAAAGCAAACTGGCAGGAAACAGGCAGGTAACTGGTAACGGACCCTGAGGGCTGAAGCAGAGTTAAACAGTGCAACAACAACATTGCTCGGGCACCTCCATTAAGGAGGAAGTACTTTATATAGGGTGGAGTCCTCCGGCATTGGCCGGGGACCTTTTTGAAAGATGCGCGCGGCCCCTTTAAGAGCGGGGGAGGGCGCGGGCGCGCGCCCTAAGTCCAGTAGCAGGGAAGGAGCGCGCGGCCCCAGCAGGGCGGAAGGAGGACGCTGAGCGCGGGTAAGGGGGGCGACGTCCCTGCCTGGCAGAGGACGCTGTCGCAGGGGAACAGCGTCCCTGCCTGGCAGAAGGCAGGGACGCCGACGCTACAGTACCCCCCCCTTAGGCCCCCCCCTTTTTTGGCCAGAAAGAAATTTAGCTAGGATGAGAGGGGCATGGATGTTCTGCCGAGGCTCCCATGTTCTCTTTTCAGGACCAAACTCCTTCCAATCCACCAGAAAATAGGTCTTTCTTCCTACCCTTTTGGTGGCCAGAATGTTCTCTACCTCAAATTCGTCTTCAGCAGACACTGGAGCAGGAGGTGTACCTGTAGACTTGACAAAAGAGTTAAGTATCACCGGTTTGAGGAGAGATACATGGAAGGAGTTAGGAATCCGCAAATTGGCCGGGAGTTTCAATTTATAGGACACCGGGTTGATCTGACTGATGATCTCAAAAGGACCGATGAACCGAGGACCTAACTTGTAGGAAGGAATCTTGAGCCGAACATACTTGGACGAAAGCCAGACCTTATCCCCAGGACGGAATTGAGGAGGATCCAAACGTCTTTTGTCAGCATGTCTCTTCATGCGCTCGGATGACAGAATGAGTGCGGACCGGGTACTCTCCCATATGGAGGAAAATTCGTTAACCAGAGATTCCGCAGCTGGATTGTCCACAGAGATGGAGACAGGAACAGGGATCCGGGGGTGTTGACCGAAGACTACAAAAAACGGAGATTTGGAGGAAGATTCGCTCTCGTGATTGTTGTAAGAGAATTCGGCCCAAGGCAGGAGATCCACCCAATCAGAATGGTGGGCATTAACGAAGTGCCGGAGATAACTGGTCAGATTCTGATTGATTCGCTCGACTTGTCCATTGGACTGCGGGTGGTAAGCGGAGGAGAAATCCAAGGTGACGTCTAGCAACTTACAAGTGGCTCTCCAGAAACGTGAGGTGAACTGTACCCCACGATCCGACACAATGTGACGAGGCAGACCATGAAGACGGAAGATGTGGCGGATAAAGTCTTTAGCCAACTCGGGTGCAGACGGAAGCCCTGGCAGGGGAATGAAGTGAGCCATCTTGGAAAATCGGTCAACGACCACCCAAATGACCGTACAACCGGCAGAGACGGGTAGATCTGTTATGAAGTCCATGGCTATATGCTGCCAGGGAGCAGCGGGTACAGGAAGCGGAAGAAGATGGCCGGCAGGCAGGTGTCTCGGAACTTTGTTGCGGGCACAGGAGACACAGGCAGAAACAAAGTCTATTACGTCCTTGTGCAGGGTAGGCCACCAGTAATGCCGAGTAATGAGCTGGAGGGTCTTTTTCTGACCAGCGTGGCCAGCTAGTTTAGACGAATGACCCCAGTGTAGGATTCTCTCCCGATCGGTTACTGATACGAACGTCTTGCCAGGAGGGAGACGATTTAGACTCACGGGAGCCACCCGCATCACTCTGGCGGGATCGATGATATGTTTAGGTTCCTCCTCGAGATCCGACACCAGGAAGGACCGGGACAAGGCGTCCGCCTTGATGTTCTTGTCGGCCGGGCGAAAATGTAAGAGAAAATCAAAGCGGGCAAAAAACAAGGACCACCGGGCTTGGCGAGGGTTAAGTCTCTGGGCATGCTGGAGGTAAGCCAGATTTTTGTGGTCAGTGTAAATGATTACCGGATGAAGAGCCCCCTCGAGTAGGTAACGCCACTCCTCCAATGCCAGCTTGATGGCCAATAACTCTCGGTCTCCTATGGAGTAATTGCGCTCAGAAGAGGAGAAGAGTTTGGAGAAGAAGCCGCAAGATACCATCCTCCCGGATGAAGATTTTTGAGTAAGTACCGCTCCGGCTCCAGAAGAGGAAGCGTCCACCTCCAGGAAGAACTGCTTGTTGCCGTCCGGGCGATGCAGCACTGGAGCGGAAGAGAAGGCCTGTTTTAAAGAAAGAAAGGCCTCCTCTGCTTCGGGCGTCCACTGTTTGGGATTAGCATCCTTGCGGGTGAGCGCGGAGATCGGAGCAGTCCGGGAAGAGAAGTGCGGTATGAAAAGACGGTAATAATTGGCGAATCCCAGGAACCGCTGAATGGCCTTCAACCCCTCCGGTCGGGGCCATTTCTCGATGGCAGACAGTTTCTCCGGATCCATTCGTAGGCCTGTCTGAGAAATGATGTAACCCAAAAACGGAAGCGAGGTCTGCTCAAAGAGGCACTTCTCATATTTGGCGAAGAGGTGATTCTGCCTGAGTCTGAGCAGAACCTGACGAACATCCCTCCGGTGAGACTGGAGATCCGGAGAGAAGACCAAGATGTCGTCTAGGTACACCACAACGCAGGAGTAGAGAAGGTCCCGGAAGATGTCATTGACCAACTCCTGAAAGACTGCTGGAGCATTTCAGAGACCAAAGGGCATTACCAAATACTCGTAGTGGCCGTCCCGGTATTGAATGCCGTCTTCCATTCATCTCCCCGACGGATACGGACCAGGTTATATGCCCCACGAAGATCCAGTTTGGTGAAGATTCTAGCCCCCCTCAGACGATCAAACAATTCTGGAATGAGCGGAAGAGGGTACTTATTCTTCACCGTGATCAAATTTAGGCCTCTGTAGTCAATGCAGGGACGGAGAGAGACGTCTTTCTTTTTAACGAAGAAGAAACCTGCTCCCGCTGGGGAGGTGGATTTCCGGATGAATCCCTTAGCCAAATTCTCCTCGATATATTCGGACATCGACCTGGTCTCAGCAGCGGACAATGGGTAAATACGCCCACGGGGTGGCGTAGTACCGGTAGCAGGTCGATCGGGCAATCATACGGTCTGTGAGGGGTAATGTCTCTGCTTCCTTTTTATTAAAGACATCAGCGAAAGACCAATATGGAATCGGGAGCCCTGGTAGATTAGTTGGTGTAGGAGAAGGACGGACGGGCTGAACAGGAACCAAACAGGTTTTATGACAGTCCTGTCCCCAGCGAAGGATCTCTCCAGTCTGCCAGTCGAGCACGGGTGCATGCTTTTGGAGCCAAGGCAGACCTAGTAAGAAAGCGTGCGAGAGTCCAGGCAGAACATGAAACGAGATGCTCTCAGAATGCAGCATTCCCACCTGCAGGGTTATGGCTTCAGTGATAAGTTGGATGGGACGTGGTAGGAGACCCCCATCCACAGCAGCAACAGATATTGGTTCAACCAGAGGTTTGGTAGGAATGCGATATTTTTCCACTAGAGCCTGTGAAACAAGATTCCCGGCTGCTCCAGAATCAAGTTGGGCTAGTTCGAAATAACGGTTCTCACCGAGGAGAATTGAGACTGACAACAGCAGAGACGAAGAGGATTTATTTTTGTCTAGGTGGACCTCTCCGAGCGAACCTAGACACAGGCGTTTCCCGACCTCTCTGGGCAGGTACGGATCCAGTGCTCCTTACTGCCACAGAAGAAGCAACTCCCCTCGGTACGGCATAAGTCCTGACGGGCTTTGACCATCTTGGTCTGGTCGACTTGCATAGGCTCAGAAGAGTGTACCTGAGGAGAAACGGAAGGAGTTACAGGTCTCTGAAAAGAAGGAGCTAGACGAGGAAACCTTCTCTCACGGGTGACCTCTTTAGCGCGCTCCTGGAACCGCAGATCAATTCGATTGGCAAGAGTTATTAGGTCATCGAGAGAGGTTGGAATGTCCCGACCGGCAAGTTCATCTTTAATACGGCCGGACAAACCCCCCCAGAAGACAGAAATCAGAGCGTCATTATCCCAAGCTAACTCCGAGGCAAGGGTACGGAACCGTATGGCATATTGACCCACGGTGAGACTTCCCTGACGGAGACGCAGCAGAGAAGATGCAGAGGAGGTCTTCCGTCCGGGTTCATCGAATACCTTCCGGAAGGCTGAGAGAAAAGCAGACAGGTCAGACACCAGAGGATCCTCTCTCTCCCAAAGAGGATTAAGCCAGGCCAGGGCCTCTCCGGTGAGATGGGACATGATGAAGGCAATTTTGGCCCGGTCGGAGTTAAACTGGTGTGCCAGGAGTTCAAAATGCAGGGTGCACTGGTTAATGAAACCCGAGCCAGAGCAGGGTCGCCTCCAAACCGAGGAGGAGCTGAAAGTCGAGGTCCAGGAACGGAAACCACGGAGTTGGTAAGCAGCGGAACTGCCGGATTGCGAGTCATGGCGCCCGCGGTGGTTGCTGGTGAAGTAGTCAGGGTGTCCAGGCGGGAATTAACATTCCGCAGGTGACCCAGGATGGACTCCTGTTGGGACCTCTGACGAGACAGTTCATGACACAGGTCAGAGAGCGAGGGAGTTTGGGTGCCACCGGGTTCCATGGCCCGAGCAAACTGTAACGGGTCTGGGAGGCGGAACCTCTGAGCTTTATTATACAAGGAGGCTTTCCTTGTAAAGGAGCGGGTGGCGCCCGGGGAGACGGACAGGAAGTCACTGCAAGTGACAGGGGCAGTCTCTGGACAGACAGGTGGGAGGTCACGGCAAGTGACTGGGGCAGTCTCTGGATAGACAGGTGGGAGGTCACGGCAAGTGACCGGGGCAGTCTCTGGGTAGACAGGCAGGTAGTCACGGCAAGTGACCGGGGCAGTCTCTGAGTAGACAGGCAGGTAGTCACGGCAAGTGACCGGGGCAGTCTCTGGATAAACAGGCAGGCAAGGGACCGGGGCAGTCTCTGGATAAACAGGCAGGCAAGGGACCGGGGCAGTCTCTGAATGGACAGGTATATACGACCTGAGATGGTGGAGCCTCCCGGTAGGCTAGCAGGCAGATGACAGATGAGCGCCCCCAAGTGAGCAGGCGAGAGTCTCTGGAATAGCCGATGGACACCGCAGGTGATGGCCGAACCTCCAGGTAGGCTTGCAGGCAGATGGCAGATGAGCGCCCCCAAGTGAGCAGGCGAGAGTCTCTGGAATTGCCGATGGTCACCGCATGTGACGGCCGAACCTCCAGGCAGGCTTGCAGGCAGATGGCAGATGAGCGCTCCCAAGTGAGCAGGCGAGAGTCTCTGGAATTGCCGATGGTCACCGTATGTGACGGCCGAACCTCCAGGCAGGCTAGCGGGCAGGTAGCAGAAAGCAAACTGGCAGGAAACAGGCAGGTAACTGGTAACGGACCCTGAGGGCTGAAGCAGAGTTAAACAGTGCAACAACAACATTGCTCGGGCACCTCCATTAAGGAGGAAGTACTTTATATAGGGTGGAGTCCTCCGGCATTGGCCGGGGACCTTTTTGAAAGATCCGCGCGGCCCCTTTAAGAGCGGGGGAGGGCGCGGGCGCGCGCCCTAAGTCCAGTAGCAGGGAAGGAGCGCGCGGCCCCAGCAGGGCGGAAGGAGGACGCTGAGCGCGGGTAAGGGGAACAGCGTCCCTGCCTGGCAGAAGGCAGGGACGCCGACGCTACAGCTTCCTCCACCAAACTTGACAGTTCCTTAAATTTCTCGATTCATTAGCCCATTTGTCCCTTGTTTCTTCCAGATCCATTTGCACCCATCAAAGCCTAGGGTACTGACTTTTGTCTCATCACTCCAAATTGCCCGTTTCTAAACTTCTACTGTTCACTTTTCCTACTTTCTTGCCAACTCATGCCAAAGCTTCTTATGATGACGTTGAGGTTTTTCACCTTTCTTCAGGCCACCATTCCAGAGTTGTATAATGTGGGTCGCACAGTACTTGCATGGGTTTTTGTGATCTCACTACTGCGAAGCATACGAGCCACCTCCACTGTCGTGTTTGTCTCTCCAGAACTGACAGACCTTCTGATGGGCCAACTTGTTGACTTCGATATTTTGCCTGAATGTCCACCTCTTGAATTTTGAATGGATGGGTGGACTTCATTTCGTATTCTTGAAAGCATCATGGTACTCACATGATGCAGTTTGGCAATTTTTTTGCCGCCAAGGGACGGCTATCAATATGATGGTTATCTTTTCTTTGGAAATCTGGCTGCTCCTCGTTTTGAACCAGTGCCACTGCCTAGTGATGAGCGGACCCGTGTATATCCAGGTTTCATGAACATACAGTAAAAAGTTCGGTTTGTGTCCGATCTTGACCTTGAACTTGACCTGAACCCAATCGAAGTTCATGGGGACCCAAACTTTGATGTTTTCAAATGGCTGTAAAATGGTCATAGTCAGGGCTAGGGATTTGCAAAAGGAAACTAAATGGGGGTAACATCAGGACAATTGCTCTGCAAACAAATGTGGATATGGAAATTGCGTAAAGGGGTTCTGTTGCCAGAGCAATAATGGTAAAATAGGAAGTAAATGTATAGCATAAAAATTTTAGCAGTGCCCACAGAGACTGAGGCTTCCTATTCTCAGTCCAGTTAAAAAAAGCCCACCACAGAGCATGAGGCAGAGTACCCCCACAGAAGCAGCTTACAAATTTCACCCAGAGCATGGGGAAGGAATACACCTATATTAACATCTTACAAATTTCATTCACAGATCATGTTTTCACATTTCCCTGAGAAATCTGATTAAAACTTTCACAGCCACACAATGGGGCACAGTACCCCCACAGCTCCAAAATGTTTGCTCCAGTAGTATACATTACAAATACTGATGAAAAGCTGATGGTTTGATTTTGGAGCGAGCTGGCATTCCGCAGTTAGAACTGACTTAAAACAGCCTACAATTTACAAAATGAAACTATCTCGAACCACGAGGCTTAGGTCCAAGTAGAGGAAAAGGTGGGCATGTCGGTATGGGTGAAAGAGGCAAGGGAGGCGTAATCCAACACAGTTTCTTTTTTTCTTTAAAGGAACTGACTCCAAAGATTATAAAATGAACCTACAATAAACTAACAAGCTACGACCAGCTTGAACAGAGGTCCCACAGGAGGAGGAGGTGGACATGGTGGTGTAGGTGGAAGAGACAGAGAAGAGGAGGTAGCCAACACAGTTTTTATCTATTTTTTTTTAATTTCTGGAGGAGGCACACAAATGAAAATGAATAGCAAATAGAATTGAAGACTGGCTGGGAGCTGCTGGTTGTCCGGTCATTCAAAGGTATGGACAAGTAACCCACCCTCCGAGGAGCCATGTGTGGACGACAGTCCTGATAACAATGTGAATTGGCTCTGCCCTTCCTCTTGCTCCTCTTCCTCCTGTGCCACCACTTTATCCATCATGGCCTGAATAGTTTTTTTCCAGCAGGCATATACGTGGTATTGTAACGCTGATGATGGCGTCATCAGCGCTGGCCACTATGGTATAATATTCTAAACAGTGCAGCACCAATACACATGTCCTGCATGGAGACTGTCATTGGTGGTGAAGTGGTGTTGTACTGCAGAGCGACTCAGCCATCTTTGCTGCAGCTGAAACTCCACTATTGCTTGCTGCTCGCACAGTCTCTCCAGCATATGCAAGGTGAAGTTCCACCTTGTTGGTACGTCACATATCAGCCAGTGAGCAGAAAGGCAGAAGTGACGCTGTAGCTCAGACAGGTGAGCAGCAGGGGGTGAGAACACCGAAATTGTGCACACACTGCCTGCACTTTCTGCAGTAGCTCTGACATGTGGGTAGTTTCTTCAGGAAGCTCTGCACTTCCAAGTTTAGCACATGCACCGGGAAAGGGATGTGATTTAAACCGCATAGCCCCAGAGCTGTTATGAAATTTCTCCCATTATTGCACCCTGCCAGGTTGGGTTTGAGGTTCACTGGCACCAACCACTGATATGTCTGCTGTTTGATCTCAGTTCACATCTCCTGTGCGTATTGGGATTTGTCCTCCAAACAGGAGTTTAAAGGGAATCTGTCACCCCCTGGGATGTTTTCAAGCTATTATTATTGGCATACAGGTGATGAAATTTTCTCAAATAGTCATATTGGTATGCTGTTATGTTTTGGTAGCTGAGGAGGACAGGAGCAAAAAACTGCAAAGGCAGCAAACACCAGAGAGGTTGGAAACTAATAGGTTGCAGACCCCTAAACTAACCGCACAACTAGAAGCATCCGTGAGACGTTCCTACGGTGCCCTAGACGCCTCGTCACAGCCTGAGAGATTAGCTACCCCTAAAGATGGAAAGAGGAAAGCTAACTGCCCCAGAGTAGAGCCCCAAAAGAATAGGAAGACCCAAACATATAATGGCGGTTAGACAAGATGAAAACACGAACACAGGCAGAAAATAGAATGAGCAAACGCTGGGGCCCAAAACTGTCTAGATAGGACAGCACAGGAGAGAATACTGTCTGCAACCCAGAAAAACCCTAAAAAAAAACTCAGGACTCTCAACTCTAAATATTTTTCTAGGAAAAACTCCAACACTTCTGAATCCAAAAATGCTGAGACCACACGGTCTCGACCACCTATATTGGATCTCTGATGTGAACACGCAGCTACCCAGCAGTACAAAAATTACAAGAACTGAGCAAATGAACAAAAACAAAAAGAGAACAGAGACCAGCACAAGCCCCCAAAGGGGACCCGGCTGAACTCAAAAAGCAAGGCAGCAAATACAATGAAAATCCAACCACAGAAAAAAAAACAGAAAGTAACTTATCTGAGTGATAGCAGGAGACAGCAGAATAGCAAGCTGAATTCCAACCTAGACCAGGAAGAACAATTGATCACCGGCGAGGATCATGGGAGGTCAGCTCACTTATATCAGGCCTGTCCGTCCCACCTGAT
The DNA here is from genome assembly GCA_033576555.1 of Oophaga sylvatica. NCBI lineage: Eukaryota > Metazoa > Chordata > Amphibia > Anura > Dendrobatidae > Oophaga > Oophaga sylvatica. The sequence goes on along the minus strand of JARQOD010000010.1, from coordinate 19,072,312 downwards.
AACCATTCATCCATTGCAGGTGGTGAACTTTTGCTGTTCAACATAGGTTCAATACCCTCAGCAACCACCAGAGTGAGCTTCAGCTCCGAAGTCGTCTCCAACACGTTCACAACAGTATGCCTTATAGATGCGGTCCTGTTGTTGTTGGGAAATTATCTCTTAATCCTTTATGTTAATGAGTTCTTCCAGGATCTGGGGCGTGCAGTGTCTGGAAGAAAACTCCTGCCTCCGGTGCTCATTTGCATACCACCTCTCCTCTCATCAGTGTCACGGTACCCTGTACAGGTACACGTTACCCGGTACAGTGATCTCAACCCCCCCAAGCTTATTGGCTCTGCAACAAGTGCCAAAGATGAGGGGTGGGGATTCAAGTTTTACATCCATCACCGGCCATTACTCGGCGAGTAATGAGCACATCCGAGCACCTTAATAATAGAGCATCACCGAGCACATTCGCTCATCCCTACTGGTTGAGTTGTTCAGTGGTGATCATGTTCTGATCATTAATTAGGGTTTATTTTCCTGAACTCTCTTAAACTTTCCTGGAACTTCCTTTTGGACATTTCACATTTGATGACATTGACCGGATTGGACACTGACGAATTAAATTTATTTTCAGACTTGCTCTAAGCTGTGCCAAAGGACTCTTATGTAATCAGTGACTTCATTTGCTTAATAACTTGGAGGTAATTAATTTAACATTGGTCAAGTACAAAAAAAAAATATTAGGATGTCGTATGAAGTAATCTCACCTGTAGTCACGATATTCCACATTGAAAAAAGAAAAAGTTTTCAATTGTTTTTTAATTGGCAATTACATAAGTAGCTTCATTATTCCAACAACAGTGGTAGTTTGTCTCCAAAATCAAAAAGTGGCAATTTATAACATCCTTATTTACATATATTTTAAGTGCTTTTTCTAAATTTCTACAAAAAAAGGCTCTATGTTTTCCAGTTTGGCCCAAAATTCTAAATATCTTCAAATACTGTATATAGCCAAACCTGGTGTGTGTATGTATGTGTTGTATTTTAAGATTATGTGCATGGTCTAATTCTAGATTTTAGGCTCAAAGTTGAAGAAAAATATGATATACATTTATTATTTTACTTTTATTCTAAAATCTGGAATTAATCAATACACACAACCTTAAATACAACTGTTTTGTGCTTACAGGTTTTTTTTTGCAGACTAATGTGCATCCAGCTAACTTGTTACAACTACCTGGGAAAGCTTCTTAGCTGATAGACTGGTCTTTTGGTCAGATGCTGTCATTCCCTGAAACGCAATGCATTTCAACTGAATGTACGTCCGAGAACGCACATCCAGCGGAAATAGTCGCTGGTCTGGCAGGGCCCCGATGCAGCTGCACCAGCAATATGTCAGCCCTCGTAATGGGCTGTCTGGCACATGACATCTAGTCTTCTACCGATAATGTTCTGCTGATAAAACACTGATTGTATTGCAACTACAGCCAGTTTCTGAGCAAGTGATACATTACTGAAATCAGGGTCTTTGCCTCTACATTATGCTGCTCTCAGATGAAATGGTAAAAATCTGCTAACCGATTCGGCTGACTTATCTACTATGTATGGAAACTTTAAAGGGAATCGATCTACTTTAGAGGGACCTGTAGACCAACTAGTTTGTAAAGGGGCCTGCCAATGCTCTCCTGTTAGGACGTAGCAAAGGAGTGATGGATTAGGCTTGTTCTCCATCAGCGGATTATTTCACAGTTCTTATTAATAACATATGCACGCTTGCCTAAGTTGAGCATGCATGTGAATGAAAGGACTGGCATGTCAGAGTGAGGAGACTTATAGGCCATGGATGCTCCTCTGGGAAGAGTCAATTTGCATATTAAAAGTGATGTAACCCACATTTGGTGTATTTATTGAGAAAATCAAACAAGTGATGTATGCACCCTAGAATTTTATTTCTTTCTAGTGTAGCAGGTCGACTCGCTCGGTTCTCCTGGAGGCAGACTCAGGACACACGTTCTCAGGTTTTTCTTTCTGCTGGTTTATTATCAGCCATAAACTCATGCAGGTTTCGCAGGAAAAGTAAACATGACCCCTCTGGGTTAAACGGGAAAAACATTAAAAAAAAAAACAATAACTCAGTCCATAGATGAGTGGGTTCCGCCCGCTCTCGGTAGCATAAACTGCCCTGCTCAAGTCCTTGTGGAAAGCTTTGCAGCTTCCACTATACTGTCTGGAGACTTTCCTCTCCAGACCACACCAGAGAAAAAAAACAGGACTGAGCTTTTATACATTGCTCAGCCACACCCTTTTAACATATAACATGCTGGCAGATAAATAAAGTAGGTCTTAGTTCACACAGGAGAGCATCCTGTGTGACACATACCTCCCCTCACATATAAAACCAGTGACACTGTCACATATTCCCCCCCTCTGCCCAAAGCCGGGGGTTTGGGCACCTTCTGACACCAGACAGGGAATCCTAGAGAGGGCATCTGCATTCCCATGTAACTTCCCTGGCCTATGCTCCACGTGAAAGTTAAACTCTTGAAGCTCTAGGAACCATCTAGTTACCCTAGCATTTTTTCCCCTCTTTTCCCTCAACCATCTCAACGGGCATGGTCTGATACTAATTTAAACTTCCGGCCTAGTAGGTAATATTTCAGTGTATCCACGGCCCATTTTATGGCTAAACACTCTTTCTCTACTATGGCGTAGTTCTTCTCGCAGGAGGACAGCTTTCGGCTTAGATAGAGAATGGGATTTTCTTCCCAATTTATTTCTTGGGAGAGTATGGCCCCTAGACCAACCTCTGATGCGTCAGTCTGGACCACAAATTCTTTCTTAAAGTCTGGCGCGACCAGGACAGGCTGCTTGCACAGTGTTAGCTTCAGCTTTTGAAACGCAGTCTCCGTTTCTTCCGTCCATTTCACCATGGTTGATTTGGTGCCTTTTAGAAGATCTGTTAGTGGGGCGGCAATCGTGGCGAAATTCGGGATAAACCGCCGGTAGTATCCCACCATTCCCAGGAATGCTTTCACCTGCTTCTTTGAGAGCGGTTGCGGCCAGGTTTGAATTGCCTCCACTTTCTTGATCTGCGGCTTTATTTCGCCTCTCCCAACAACATAGCCCAGGTACTTGGCCTCCTCTTTTCCGATGGCACATTTTTTCGGATTTATGGTAAATCCTGCTTTCCTTAGCGCGTCCAAAACGGCCTGTAGTTTAGGTAGGTGACTAGCCCAGTCTGAGCTAAAGACCACAATGTCGTCAAGGTAGGCTGCGGCGTACTTCTTATGTGGAGCTAGGATCCGATCCATAGCCCTCTGGAAAGTGGCTGGGGCCCCCTGTAGTCCGAACGGCATCCGCGTGTATTGAAAACAGCTATCCGGTGTTGAGAAAGCCATCTTCTCTTTAGCCATCTGGGACTTGGGGATCTGCCAGTAGCCCTTTGTCAGGTCAAGAGTGGTGATGTACCTCGCCGGTCCAAGCCTCTCGATGAGTTCGTCGATGCGGGGCATCGGGTACGCGTCACACTTGGATACCTCATTTAGCCGACGGTAGTCATTACAAAACCTCCACTCTCCATTGGGTTTCGGCACGAGGACGATTGGGCTCGACCACCCACTCTTTGTCACCTCTCTATTACCCCGAGGTCTAACATCCTCTTCACCTCAGCCGAGATCACCTCCCGGCGTGCTTCCGGAATCCGATACGGCTTCAAATTCACTCGTACATGCGGTTCTGTCAGCACGTCATGCTCTATCACTTGTGTATGCCCTGGCAACTCTGAGAACAGGTCCCGATTCCACTGTAGTAATTCTCGACATTGTTGCTTCTGGGCCGGTGATAGAGTCTCTGCAATAGTGACCTCCTCCACCTTGCCTTCTGGTGCGGCTCCCAGGCAAGGAGTTTCCACAGGTTCACGGTCCCGCCACGGCTTGAGCAAGTTTATATGATATATTTGATGTGCCTTCCTTCGGCCAGGCTGGTGGACTTTATATTTAACCTCGCTGACTTTCTCCACCACCTCGTATGGACCTTGCCATTTGGCAAGGAACTTGATCTCGACGGTAGGGATCAGCACCAAAACACGGTCTCGGGCTGGAACTGTCTTAGTCTCGCCGACCGGTTATAGACCCTCGCCTGGGCTTCCTGCTCCTGGAGGAGATGTTCTTTACGATGGGCATCACCTTTGACATTCTCTCCTGTAACTGGGCGACATGTTCGATGATACTCCGGTGTGGCGTGACTTCAGCCTCCCAAGTTTCCTTGGCGATGTCTAGGAGACCTCTTGGATGCCGCCCATATAGGAGCTCAAATGGAGAGAAGCCCGTGGAGGCTTGAGGAACTTCTCTGACCGAGAAAAGCAGAAATGGGAGCAGATAGTCCCAGTCTCTCCCATCCTTTTCAACGACCTTCTTGAGCATCGCCTTTAAGTTCTTGTTGAAGCGTTCCACTAGGCCGTCCGTTTGTGGATGATAAACCGAGGTCCGCAGCTGAGTTATCTGAAGGACTCTGCAAAGCTCCTTCATCACCTTGCTCATGAAGGGGGTTCCTTGGTCTGTTAGAATCTCTTTTGGTAGACCTGTCCGAGCAAAAATATGGACCAACTCTCGGGCTATACTTTTACTGGACATGTTCCTTAGGGGAACCGCTTCTGGATACCGAGTTGCATAGTCCATGACGACCAGGATATATTGGTGGCCCCGAGCTGATTTGACTATGGGGCCCACGAGGTCCATGGTAATCCTCTCAAAGGGAACCTCTATCACAGGTAGTGGAACTAAGGGGCTACGGAAGTGGGAGGAGGGAGTGGTTATTTGGCAGGTGGGGCAGGACCTACAAAAGTTTTGAATTTCTCGATAACACCTGGTCCCTGGCCAATAAAACCTCCTCAGTATCCTCTCCTGAGTTTTCTCGACCCCTAGGTGTCCCCCAGAACATGTGAATGGGCCATGTCTAGCACCCGCCGTCTGTATGGCCCCGGCACTAACAGCTGTTCCACTATCTCACCGCCCCTCAGTTTGGCCACCCGATATAGCAATTCCTCCTGTACTGCAAAGTGGGGGAATCTGGTGTCGGCCCCCGGCTCTTGGGCAACCCCATTACATACAGTAACCTGGTCGAACGCCCCTTTTAAGGTCAGGTCTCGAACTTGAGCAGTCCCAAAGTTCTCTCTGGACATATCTAACGCAGGTAGGTCGGCCTCCTCGGTCATCGTCTCACCCTCATCACCGACAAGGACGCACAGTGGGAACTCCTCTCTCTGAGACTCTGTCGGGGGTTCTTCTTCAAGGATCTCGCTTTTCCCATGCTACTTAGTCCAGTTCCCTTCCCCC